>CM076686.1:15120074-15867574 GCA_038501925.1 Xenopus petersii
ATAAATGCCCCAGATTTTAAAGAGAGATGGGAGGATACTCTGTCCAAATGTTCTATAGACTTAATTAAAATACTTCATGAATATGAAGACACTATGGTCAGAGAAATTACCGAGAGAATTAACAGCAAGGAAACCCAATTACAAGAATACAAAGATTGTGTAGAATATACTGCGTTTATATCAAAAATGAACGATCAACTAGATAAATTGGAACAGGACACTATTTTTAAGAAAAAACAAAAGTTCATGCGAGACATGCAGGACTTCAAAACAGGGAACATTTATAAATGGGGAAGAAAAAGTGAAAGATCATTACGTAATCCAACCAACTCTGATCGTGAACTGACCGAGACTGACACGTCTGATATAGAAACTGGGAGTAATATTAATCAACATTCTAACTCACAGACCAACCTCCAATCCCTTTCCAGTTCCCCCCTAGAACCCACTACTTTTTTAGGACAAGGAGATACAAGCGGATTAGAAGGGGGGGCAAGAAGATTAAGGAACAGAGAAAGATGGGGTTATCCAAGGCAGAATACCTGGGAGACAAACAGGGGGAGGGGTCACTGGAGATACAAAAAACAACAGAGGAATTAAATGTGATTAATTTAAGTGATCACGTACTGACCAACACACAGTTAGACATTTTACAAAAAGGTTTATCCTTTTCACCCAGCCACAACGTGGACAAATTCACCTTATACAAAGACCTGTTTCTCTTTTGTAGAAAATTACTTTTAAAAAAATATTACTCCATACATGATCCTGCAATAATGGGTGACCATAACCCTTTATCTAAGGTAACCAGATGGGACAACCCTTTCGATCTATTTACACCACAACAGATCATTAATGAGGAAGAAAAGATCTTTAATAATGCTCTACACGATTTATGTTCACTTTTGAATGAAGAAACAGTACCAGAAAGACAATTTAAGGTACAAAGCACTTTCACTCCTATGAGCCAAATCTGTCCAGCTGTCCAAGTTTTTGGGGAACTTGTAATGAAAGAATTTAACTCACTATCTGATACAATCAATGGGAATAATATGTCGCAAGCTGAGAGAAGAGCAATTAAAGAAATTCAACAGTGGGATGATGTTCTTATCAAAGCGGCAGATAAGGGAGGCAACATAGTGATATGGCCGAAAACTATGTACATAGCAGAGGCCTTAAAACAATTGAATGATAGTAGATGTTATACCAAACTTGCCCATGATCCCACTGACAGCTATAAGAAACGATACCATGATCTCATAAGTGATGCTAAGGAATCTGGTTTACTCTCTGCACAAGAATTCAATGCCTTGTCCAATGATAATCCAAGGATACCAACATTTTATATGTTACCAAAAGTCCATAAAAATAAAGAGAGACCTCCTGGCCGACCGATAGTCTCAGGCAATGGGAATCTATGTGAGATCGCAGGTCAATACATTGACACAAAATTGCGCCCTTTTGTCACTTCTCTTCCATCGTATGTCAAAGATACCAGAGATGTATTATGCAAACTAGAAAATATCAGGGTTAACAAAGATACTGTCCTAGCAACTTGTGATGTCACCTCATTATATACCTGCATCAGTCACAAGGCAGGTATAAGAGCAGTCAATACTATTCTTGAAGGTGAGAGTAATTATGACTTGGATTTCAGAATTTTCCTAATGGATTTATTACAATTCTGTCTGTCGCATAATTATTTTGTTTTCAACGAAAAATACTACTTACAAATACAAGGGACAGCGATGGGGGCTCCATTTGCCCCCACATATGCTAATTTGTTTCTGGGGTGGTGGGAACAGTTTTATGTCTTCTCTGAAGAACATGAAAAATGGACTTGCAAGATAAACCAATGGATACGTTACATTGACGACCTGCTAATCATATGGGAAGGCACAGTTGAATCTCTACAAGAGTTTATTGAGGAGCTAAATAACAATGACCTCAACTTGAAACTTACATATGCGGCCGATTTTACCAAGATTGATTTTCTGGATATAACCATTATTAAGGATGACAACGGTCTCTTACAAACAGATATGTTCAGGAAAGAAACTGCCACCAATTCCACCTTACATTTTTCTAGCCACCATGCAAGTAATGTGAAAAAAGCAATACCTATCGGGGAATTCCTAAGGGTTAGGAGAAATTGCTCCGATGATTTCACCTTTAGGAAGAGAGCTGAAGAGCTAACAAAAAGGTTAAAAAAACGTGGCTATAGTAACAGATCGATAAAGGAGGGAAAGAGAAGATCAAAATCCATATCTAGATCACAAACTCTATGTCAAACTGAAAAAAAGTCCAACCAGGAAAGTGTGAGATTTGTCACAACATACTGCAAACAGTGGAATGGAATCAGATCCATCCTGAAAAAACATTGGCATATTTTGCATGCTGACTCCACTCTGAGTAAATACATTCAAATATTCCCACAAATAACATCCAGACGGGCTCCCAACCTACAAAATTTATTGGTTCAAAGTCACTTCAACAATAAAAAAGGGAATGTATCAAAACAAAAATGGGGCACATATCCATGTGGCACTTGCAACATCTGCCCCTTTATACATAATACCAAAGAGGTTGTAGATAGATTTGGCAAGAAACATCTTCTACGGCAGTGGAGCAACTGCAAAACCCAAGCAGTGATATACAGGATCACATGTCCTTGTAATTTACATTACATAGGCAAAACAAAAAGATCTTTAAATAAAAGGATTTCTGAACATATAAACAGTATAAAATCAACACAGAGAGCGTTATTGGAAACTCAATCTTCAAATTCATCCTGTACAGACAAAAAAACGCTACACCCCAAAAAAGTCAGTCCCTTGGGGAAACATTTTCATTTACACCACAATGGCTCACCAGATGGCCTAACAGTGTCAGTTCTTGAAAAAATTTCTCTTGGAATCAGAAGAGGGGACTTAGACCATAAACTGCTTTCAACAGAAAGCAGATGGATCTATGAACTAAATACTCTCAATCCCCATGGGTTAAATGAAAGTTTATCCTTACATACATATATAGGCTCATAGAAGCTATAAACATTATAATTCTGTCAGGTACAATATCTTAAATAGGATCTATTAAAATGTCTAAAAAAAGATTATGAGATCCAAGATAAATATTATAAAGTAAAACACAGAAAACAAAGAATTATGTCTTTTTTGCTTCCTCTATATGTTGCTTAATCAGCAGGTAATCCTTTGAGAAGTGGAAATTAAGATGTATTTAAGTGCTATTTTAATGACAGAAAGTATCCTAAAACATGGGAATGTAAAAAAGATGTATTGCAACAGTGGCCAACATGATTAGAATTGCTACAGTGTATTGTATCCAATACAAATACAAGGATGTCATGATCATGTGAGGCATTCCACATAAGATACAAACGCAGTGACGGCTGCGGATCACGTGACGTTAAGAGACCAATCGGCGCGCTCGTGAGGACGTAAATATCGCGAGAACACGCCGCCATTTGCCTTTGAAAAAGCCTAACCGGCGAAACGTGCGTCAGGCACAGTAGCTTAGCCGCAATTCAGCGGTTTAAAAAATATTTGGGAACCATAAGGAATCTTACCAAGCACGCAGTGGGTCTGAGGATCAGGGGGAAAGGATCGGTCGTTCAATTCTGGGTGGGGGAACCTATCCTCAGAACGTCCTGTTCAGCGGTTCTGTCAGTGAGATGTGTCGCGTTTGTAGTGTCTAGGGATTAGGCCACAACGCATTAGGTGCCTCTGAGAGGACACAGTGTTAGTTAAACTTTGCGCACATCACACTGTACAGTGGCTGGCACATTACGCTTTTTCACTTAAGGGGCACCTCCCCATAACCCCCAATCCCCATTAACCTTCGCTCAGTCGTTTTTGGAGATCACTGCAATAGTGCCTATTTATCCTTAACGTACTCCCATACTACTAATCAGCCAGTATAGGGAAACGGGTGTTGTAAGATCTATAGGGAACAGTTTAAAGGAACATATTTACTGTTACCCCTTGTTTACACCTAATTTAGATCCGATTTCCACCCTGAATTTTACTTGTTTTTAGTGGTTTTAACAATCAACTTCTTCTCTATCAATGAATTTTTAGTTTAAGAAATAAAAGTTACTTTTTATCATGTCTCTTTAATTAGTCTAAGTCGCAGGTTCAAGTACATTCCCTTGTTCACAACGAAGCACCAAGCACTTTAAATATTTATTCACTATGAACTGTTCAATTAATGCACTTTAATTAATTTGTTTTGTCAATCACAGAAGCACAACACGAATTTAATAATTCATTTATTTATTCATTTCAACACAAGTTGATCGTTTCAGGCAGGCAGACACATTGTTTGACACAGGGGTAATCCGGGATTGTGCGACGTTATACACTCCGCTTTCTGTCTCTCCTTTGAGCACCAAACTAAATGATTAGTAATTAATACAGATAATTACTACATGGCAGCACAGAAACCAGTGCAATTAGCATCAGAATTTAATAATCAGCCCTGTAGCATCAGCTTATATTACAGACCAATCTCATTTTCTGATGGAAAATTAGTGACGACCCCTAAGCTTAGTTTCTCAATAGTGATGGTCGAATTTGCGCCCGAAACTGTTTTTTTTTACGCCGGCGCCCGTTTTTGATGCCGGGCGTTTTGCGAATTTATTCGCTGTCGGCGAATCGCGCAAATTCGCTGCGAAAACGCGCCTGTCGAATAAATTCGCCCAACACTACTTCTCAACAGCTGCTCAGAGCCCACTGAGCATGTGAGTGTCACAGACACTTTCCAAGATGGTGACCCCCTGTGACAAGTTTGAAGTCCTGGATCATTGCTGCTATTGACAAGCTGAAACTTCTCGTGCAATAAGTTCACTATATAAAATATGGCATTTTTATCCATATTTTTTTTAGGGGTTAGTTCTCCTTTTTTTTCTTTACTTCGTGTGGGAATTGAAATGTCTCTGTAGAAAAATTATAAAGTCAACATAAATGACTTTTTTTATTATCATGCAACGGAATTCACTTAACTGTCAGAAGAGGAAATTTCCAAGTAAAAGAAAGCAACACACAGGGTAAATTCAAGCAGGTTTTTGCCTGTGTTTTATTCATACTGTTTATTTTTTTTTTTTTTTTTTAAATAAGTTTTAATTGCACATAATATATGCAACAAACAAATCAAAGTTCATTCCTCTAAAACCAGGACAGACTGGTTAACGGATAGTCTAAATATAGGAAACCTGTTATTGATAGTGCCTCAGTCACAATGTAGTCCTATTAAATTATAAAGAATTTACACTCAATCTTTTGCTGTTTGTTTTCTCTGCTATTCCAAAAACTATGCAAACTCCTTCTCCACTTCGACTATGAAGATTTTCATTCATCCAGGTCATGGTATATCTAGTATAGGTCAATCTAAAAACAACTGGACTTGCTGAGTAATCAATGAAGACGTTTCACTACTCATCCGAGCAGCTTCTTCAGTACAACTGACTGGTGTGGGAAGTTCTCGGCATATAAACTCTTCCACTAATCCATTTACAATGGCACATTGTAACTCTTCAAAGAGGTGACATCTGAGGAAATTCCCAGAGGTGTTGATTCTGTGTAGTTACTGTGATAGGACTATCCAATGTGATATGCAACTCCTAGATACAGGTGTTACTTGTGAGATTTGCATGAATGGATGTGTGAAGTGTTCTGAAACCACAGGGGTACAGATGTTAGAACAGCATTGTATGTAGCAGACAGGTGGTGTCGAAGGCCCCCGCCTCTGTTCAGGGATGGTTTCTCCACCTTGATATGAATCGCCTCTTTCATGCCTCGTTCAAACCATCTCCACTTCCTACGTCCTGCGGAGGGAGCTCATTCCCAGCCCCACACTTATAACTCATTAACATGAAATGGATTCCAGCACCAGCACTGGCCTTTCAGCCTGAGTGAACACATCCCCTGTAATCCTCTGCATCTCTTCTGTCTAACAGATCATTCTGGGAGAGACGTACATTCCATGCAGGGGCTTCTGATCACTGTGTGTAGTTTTTATAATCTTGCAACAAGCAGCATTGCAACAGACATTATTGCCAAAATGGGAAGATAGACATGAAGTTTAATCCAGCAGGAATTATCTGTAGCAGAAACAAATTTGCCTTATAAATTGTAACCGACATGGAAATGTATCAAATAGGCTGAGAGCTAATGTAAGGGTATGTATGTAGGGTAGGGGGGTAGGGGTTTTTATGAATAAGTGGTTTGGTTCTCCTTTAAACCACAGGCCCAATCTCCAAATTCTTCGCACTCCTATCCATACTCAACCTCTTTATTCTCTTAGTCTCTTTTCTTTTCATACTATAATATAAACTTCCATATATTTTGCCTCTTGTTCTCATGCACAAATAGAGAATGACTATAAAAATAACAAAATGGTTAGGAGTAGTAGGGTCCACTGACACCTGGGCCCAGGTACTTTTGGGGTACAGTCACACTGCCCTTCCCTGTACATTGTGCTATAATAATCCTCTTTGTAACCATGGACCTCCTTGTAGCCTCTGGGTCTATTTTCTCTATTACATGTAATAATATAGTTCAAGGTGATGCCTTTATTTCATTCAACTAACCAAAATAAACCATGGCTGCCAATATTGCACTCACCTACTGCTGCTGCATTCACATGCTCACAGATCTGTTCTACATGAGCAGATACATTTTTGTGCTCTGCAGGATTTTGTACCAAACAGAGGAATTCCATATTTTGGGGGATATCCATTAGTAAGAGGTGGATAGTGGTGCCATTAGTATAGTGCTGGTACCCAGAGCTCCCATTCCTGTACATCCAGATGTAGAATATCAGGGATACATTTGTTGGCACCGAGCAATGCAGAGTAACATTACACCAGGTCTTGTCCTTCTCCACATGTGCACTTAGAGTTGGGTCAGGGACAGGCTCTGTGTTTTAAAAGAAAAATACTAATTACTGAATCCATCTAATTAACATATCTACTTTACTTCTCATGTTTGACTTCATCTCTATCTATAGAGAATTTTCCATTGACAAACAAATGCTTCATTGTGGGGATAAAAAAGCACATATTATCCAATTATCACTCTCTCAAATTGTAAATGAGCCCTAATGCTTAATATGATATTATATCTATAATATATCAAATATTAGTTGCTCTTAGCACCTACCTGCTAGTTGATGCTAACCCCAAACAAGGATTTATATATGGCCAGAATTGTGCTTGCCTCTCTTGAATATACAGTCATAGGAAAACGTTTGGGAACCCCTCTCAGCCTGCATAATACATTACTCCACTTTTAACAAAAAAGATAACAGTGGTATGTCTTTCATTTCCCAGGAACATCTGAGTACTGGGGTGTTTTCTGAACAAAGATTTTTAGTGAAGCAGTTTTCAGTTGTATGAAATTAAATCAAATGTGAAAAACTGGCTGTGCAAAAATGTGTGTACCCTTGTAATTTTGCTAATTTGAATGCATGTAACTGCTCAATATTGATTACTGGCAAAACCAAATTGGTTGAATTAGCTCGATAAGCCTTGAACTTCATAGGGAGGTGTGTTCAATCATGAGAAAAGGTATTTAAGGTGACCAATTGCAAGTTGTGCTTCTGTTTGACTCTCCTCTGAAGAGCGACAGCATGGGATCCTCAAAGCAACTCTCAAAAGATCTGTAAACAAAGATTGTTCAGTATCATGGTTTAGGGGAAGGCTACAAAAAGCTATGACAGAGGTTTAAACTGTCAGTTTCAACTGTAAGGAATGTAATCAGGAAATGGAAGGCCACAGGCACAGTTGCTGTAAAACCCAGGTCTGGCAGGCCAAGAAATACAGGAGCAGCATATGCGGAGGATTGTGGGAATGGTTACAGACAACCCAAAGATCAACTCCAAAGACCTACAAGAACATCTTGCTGCAGATGGTGTATCTGTACATCGTTCTACAATTCAGCGTAGTTTGCACAAAGAACATCTGTATGGCAGGGGGATGAGAAAGAAGCTCTTTCTGGACTCACACAAACACAAACAGAGTCGCTTATTGTATGCAAAAGCTCATTTAGACAAGCCACAGTCATTTTGGAAAAAAGTGCTTTGGACTGATGAGACAAAAATTTAGTTACTTGGTCATAACAAAAAGCGCTTTGCATGGCGGTAGAAGAACATCGCATTCCAACAAAAACACCTGCTACCTACGGTAAAATTTGTTGGAGTTTCCATCATGTTGTGGGTCTGTGTGGTTAGTTCAGGGACTGGGGCCATTGATAAAGTGGAGGGTTGGATGAATTCAACCCAATATCAACAAATTCTTCAGGATAATGTTCAAGCATCAGTCACAAAGTTGAAGTTATGCAGGGGTTGGATATTCCAACAAGACAATGACCCTAAACACACTTGGAAATCTACAAAGTCATTTATGCAGAGGGACAAGTACAATATTCTGGAATGACCGTCACAGTCCCTTGACTTGAATATCATGGAAAATCTATGGGATGATTTGAAGACTGTCCATGCTCGGCAGCCTCAAATTTAACTGAATTGGAGAGATTTTGTATGGACGAATGGTCAAAAATACCACCATCCAGAATCCAGACACTCGTCAAAGGCTATAGGAGGCGTCTATAGGCTGTTACATTTGCAAAAGGAGCTCAACTAAGTATTGATGTAATATCTCTGTTGGGGTGCCCACATTTATGCAACTGTCTAATTTTGTTATGATTCATATTGCATATTTTCTGTTAATCCAATAAACTTTATGTCACTGCTGAAATACTTCTGTTTCCATAAGGCAGGTTATATATTAAAAGGAAATTGCTACTTTGAAAGCTCAGTCAATGATAAACAAAACTCCAAAGAATTAAGAGGGGTTCTCCAGATCCATAATTTGTATCTCCATACAGTTAGTCTAAAAAAATCATTTAAACATTAATTAAACTCAATAAGGTTGTTTTTTTGCCTCCATCAAGGATTAATTATATCTAAGTTGGGATCAAGTACAAGGTACTGTTTTATTATTACAGAGAATAATCTTTTTTTTTCAATAAAATGGAGTATATGGAAGATGGTCTTCCCCTATTCAGAACTTTCTGGATATTGGATAATGGATTAGAAGAATTGTGCTATACTTACCATAAACAGTGAGATTAAAATACACAGTTCTGATATCTGCATTTCTGAGAGTAATGATTGCTTTATAGATCTTGCTATCCTCTATCTTCAGCTTTGTGATTCGTAAGGCTGTTCCGGCATTAGAACTTTCCAGGCGATTGGAAAATCGACTGTTGAGAGTAATTAATGACTGATCCTCATATTCTGCTAGTTTGAAGGCACTTCCATTGTGCTCCAGCTCCCAGACTATTCTTTCTACAAGAAAGTCCAATTGGTGTGACAGGCAAACGGACTGGTTTAGAATCCCACTAACTTGGTGTAAGACATCTTGTCTTCCTTTAGGAGAAAGAAACAATAAATGTACTGTCAAAGGCCAGACACAGAGTAGACTAGCAGGCTTATCATTTTGTTTAGACATTATTAACATGTATTTACATAGCGCCAAGATATTTCACAGTGCTAAAAAGTAGTGGTGTTTATACAACTAAAACACATGAATTACATACGTAGAAGATATGGAGTTACATACATCACAACTAGTACCAGTGCAAAAGAGCTTACAATCTAAAGGGAAGGGAATAATACACAAGGTGTGGGAGTGGCCAAGATCAGAATTAAGTGAGAGATTAGTACTGTATGTGGTAGTTAAGCAGAGTGAGGGTAGGATTCTCTAAATAAGTGCATTTTAAGAGATCTTTTGAAAGCAGAAAGGTTGGTAAAAAGTCAAAGAGAGAGAGTTCCAGGGGGAGGGGTGCAGCCCTTGCAAAGTCTTGAATGCGAGCGTGTGAGGAGGTAATGAGAGAAGAGTTGAGTAGCAGGTCAGTAGAGGAGCATAGTAAGCGGTTGAGTGAGTATAGAGAGTTGAGTTCAGAGATGTAGGAAGGGGCAGAGTTATGAAGTGCTTTGAGTGTCAAGGTCATTAATTTGAATTTTATTCTGAAAGGTATAGCGGCAGCCAGTGCAGGGAGTGGCATGGCAGAGAAGGAGCCAATCTCATATACTTATTCAGTAGCCTGAATACATATGTTTAAAAGAAACTATGAGTAACCTTGAAAACTAGTGGAAGCTCAACCTAGTGAGAACCCTTGTACAGGTGTAGGTCTGTATCCCAGGTCCATCTTCTAACCTTGAACCCAGCTGCAGCTTATTCAATAGAAAAGAAGATCAGCCAAACCTTGAACCTAAGGTGCAGTTATTTCATGAGAAACGAGATTAGCCTACCATTGAAACTAAAGATTTCCATACACATGAAGATATATTTCACTGATATGTCTACCTTGAGGTGTTTGCCAACAAAGGCCCAAAATGGTAGATTTTTATCTGGCACCTCTAGGTGCAGGTGCTGAGATAGTCAACAAGAATGGATATTAAACTATATTGCCCTACCCATGAAACTAAAGCTTGCCATACACATGAAGATATATTTCACCAATATGGTCACCTCAAAGGGATTCTTTCATGATTTTTATGGTGTAAATTTTAATTTCTAAATTACATTGTTTACATCTCAAATAGTTCACTCTACCTTATAAAATTTCATTCCTGAACCAGCAAGTGTATTTTTTTTAGTTGTAATATTGGTGTGTAGGTGCATCTCAGGTAATTTTGCCTGGTCATGTGCTTTCAGAAAGAGCTAGCACTTCACAATGGAACCGCTTTCTGGCAGGCTGTTTCTCCTATTAAATGTAAATGAAGGAGTCACAGTTAGACATGGTTTTTTACTATTGAGTGCTGTTCTTAGATCTACCAGGGAGTTGTTATTGTGTGTCAGGGAACTGTTATCTGGTTACCTTCTCATTGTTCTACTGATAATTTTTCCGAAATCCGCCCGCAGTTAAAAGGCTAAGGGAGCAGCCGGGGCAGCAGATCTTCTAGCCCTAGCCTAAAGAGTGACTGAAGTTTACCAGTGCACAAGTAACATGACTGGGGGCACCTGGGAAACTGACAACATGTCTAGCCCCATGCCAGACTTCAAAATTAAATATAAAAATATCTGCTCTTTTGAAAAATGGATTTCAGTGTAGAATTCTGCTGGTGCAGCACTATTAACTGATATGTTTAGAAATCTGTCCTGTGACAGAATCTCTTTAAGGTGCAGGTGCTGAGATGTTTGACAAGAAACAAAAAAAAGATTGGCCAACCCTTGAACCTAAGGTGCTAGGGGTAAAATTGTCAATAAAATCACAATCTTCAGTTCATATGCCTTGAATTTGATGAAGTAAGAATGGAGATTCCCTATAAAATGGCCACCTGATCAGGATAGACTACTATAATGTGTAAGTAAGACAGCAAAACGGCGAAAAATTCATGAAACTGTGCCAGCGCCTCGTTCGGTCCGGTTTTTTCCCAAAAACTTTTTTGACGCCGGCGAATTTTCGCCAGCTAATTTTTGCGGGTGTTTCACTAATTTTTTCGCTGGTGGCGAATCACGCAAATTCGCCGCAAATTTGCGCCTGGCGAATAAATTCGCCCATCACTAGACAGCATGCTTGCTCAGTGTTCAATTCCAGCCAGAGCACTGCGTGCAAGAAATGTGTATGTTTTCATATGGGTTTCAACCCACACAGTCAATGGCTCATGATAAAATTGTCAATTGTGTGCATCAATGTGATAGGGAAGTTAGACTGTAAATTGTGTATAATCGTTGTGTGAGTATGTTGTACTATATACAGAAATCAGATTCACTTTAAGGGAAGGGCTAGCAATCTTGCCCCTTTTTTCTGCACACTAAAAAATACTGACTCTCTCCACAACCATCAGAAATGTTTTGGCTTTCAGACTGCTCTCTGCTGCCATCAGGTGGTGTTTAGTATATCTACTAGACTTTTGGAGGTTTTTAATGTTATTTAATTACTTATCACTTACTTAAGTCATAAGGCCTCTCCCATATTTGGCTTATAAGTAGGGTTGTCACCAAACCCCTTTAATATCGGCCATATATCAAATCCACATCCTGCATGGATAATTACCAATTCATATAGATACATGTAGCAGACTGAACTTATTTATGTGCAGCCATGCAGCTAAAGCAATTGCTAACTTGCCATTTGGATTCTATACGTGGCTGGTATTGAAGGGGTGAGGTAGAAATCCTACTTATAAGCATCCAGGGAACAACACAAAATTGAACGATGTTAGCAGTAAATAAATGATTGATTATTGAATAATGAACTTAAAGGGCATGTAAAGGCATAAAAATAACATCCAATTTTAACTTTCTTTAATAAAAAAGAAACCTATCTCCAATATACTTCCGTTTTTATAAGAAACCTGACTGTATGCAGTGAAATTCTCCCTTCGTTTACTGCTGTTAATAGGAATTGTCAGACGGTCCCTAACTGCTCTGCAGGGAAACAATCATACTTATGAACAGCAGGGGGAGCCCCACCTTACTTCCCAGCCATGCAGAACTCAAGCAGCTTTGTTTGTTTCCCTGTAGAGCAGTCAGCGACTGTGTAGAGATTTGTATTGGATTTCATTTTTGCTGTTACATCCCCTTTACTGTTTCCAACTCCAGCTGCAGGGACAAAGATCATGGAGCCAGATTTAAACAGATAAACTGGGATTCTATTTGGAGGATTATTTTGCTGGAGCCACTGGTTCTGCAGAGTTGGAGAAAGTTTGTATTAAACAATACAAAAACTATAAAATCCACATTAGATTACATGACAACACAGGACCCAGCACAGTCTGTATATTCTGATTATTAATCAGTCTTGCTGTATCGGCTTCTGGCAGATATTATTTGACTTGTGCTGTTTTGATCATTTATGACGATCCCTAAGCAGCCCAGACCACACTGAGCATGTGCACAGTCTTGGTCTTGCAAAGATGTTTAACAAAGTTACAAGATGGTGACCCCCTGTGGCCAACTTTGAAAGCATAAATCATTTGTTTGCTTGTGGTGCAGTAAGTTCATGTTTATGTTTAATATACAAAAATACAGCATTTCTAGCCTTATTCTATTTTAGACTTTACTTCCCCTTTAAGAAAGGAATAAAGAAGCTGGTTGCTACACACTGTAATATGTATGTATATTTTTATTAACGCAGCACTGTACAGCAGAAATACTGCTTTGTTTTCAATGCATTGGTGCATTAATACTAAACCCTTAATTAGGTTCTGTTTGTCCTTTAAGTTTGATATGACCTAAATAAGATTCAGTGAAGAAGTAATAGCTATAAGCTCTATAAGGGTGGTGGCAAATTGAGAGCTATAGTCGCCTGCATTAATCTTCTCTACTGCAGGCAATTTATCTCCCTAAATTGCTTCCCAATGGCAATAATCACCGGTTGGTTGGCATAAGCGTCGCTTCATTTTCCAAAGTCGCCCGAAGATTCTTTCTGAGGCAACTTCAGGGAGATTAGTTCCCCGCAGTAGCGAAGATTTATTGCATTCGACTAAATCTCCCCATGTACCACCACCCTACAGTACTAATCTCTCACTTAATTCTGATCTTGCCCACTCCCACACCTTGTGTATTATTCCCTTCCCTTTAGATTGTAAGCTCTTTTGCACTGGTACTGGTTGTGATGTATGTAACTCCTTATGTTCTACGTATGTAATTCACGTTAGATTGTAAATTGTGTATAATCGTAGTGTGAGTATGTTGTACTATATACAGAAATCAGATTAATTCACTTTAGGGGAAGGGCTAGCAATCTTGCCCCTTTTCCCTGCACACTAAAAAATACTGACTCTCTCCACAACTGTCAGAAATGTTTTGACTTTCAGACTGCTCTCTGCTGCAACCCGGTGGTGTTTAGTATATCTACTCGTCTTTTGGAGGTTTTTAATGTTTAGTTATTTAATTACTTATCACTTACTTAAGTCATAAGGCCTCTCCCATATTTGGCTTATAAGTAGGGTTCTCACCTCACCCCTTTAATACCTGCCATATATCAAATCCACATCCTGCATGGATAATTACCAATTCATATAGATGCATGTAGCAGACTGAACTTATTTATGTGCAGCCATGCAGCTAAAGCAATTGCTAACTTGCCATTTGGATTCTATACGTGGCTGGTATTAAAGGAGTGAGGTAGAAATCCTACTTATAAGCATCCAGGGAACAACAAAAAATTGAACCATGTTAGCAGTAATTAAAGTGGACCTGTCATCCAGACACAAACATCTGTATAATAAAAGTCCTTTTCAAATTAAACATGAAATCCAATTTCTATTTTTTATTAAAAGCATTCATAGCTGTTGTAAACTCATTTAAAAATCTCAGCTGTCAATCAAATATTGTCTGCCCCTCCCCTATGCCAGTGATCACTTTCACTTTCCATTCAGCACTTCCTAGATGTCACTGCTCTCCCCACATTCCCCCGTTCTCTTCACCATTTAATTGTGTAGCCAGGGCATTGGGGATGGACATCAGGCCCCCATTCTGGTGCATAAACAAGATTCTGAGATGATACAAGACTTGTCTTAATAACAGTGTCCACAAAATGGCTGCTGCCTGCTTGTTATAATTATGAATTCCCAGACTGAAGGAAACAAGATTCAAATAATTTATATAGTGTCATTAAAGTTCATTTTGCTTGACTAATGTGATAAAATAGGATTTAGAATGTTTTTTTTGGGTGACAGGTCCCCTTTAAATGATTGATTATTGAATAATGAACTTAAAGGGCATGTAAAGGCATAAAAATAACATCCAATTTTTACTTTCTTTAATGAAAAAGAAACTTATCTCCAATATACTTTAATTAAAAAATGTGCACGGTTTTTATAAGAAACCTGACTGTATGCAGTGAAATTCTCCCTTCATTTACTGCTGTGGTTAGGAATTGTCAGATGGTCCCTAACTGCTCTGCAGGGAAACAATCATACTTATGAACAGCAGAGGGAGCCCCCGCCTTACTTCCCAGCCATGCAGAACTCAAGCAGCTTTGTACGTTCCCTTCTGAGGCAACTTCAGGGAGATTAGTTCCCCGCAGTAGCGAAGATTTATCGCATTAAATCTCCCCATGTACCACCACCCTAAGGCAACACACACAGTGCTACAGTTCTGGGGCTCATTTATGAACACTGGGCGATTCTGCACCATTGTACTTACCCCTAGTGATGGACGAATTTATTCACCAGCCGCAAATTCGCGGCAAATTTCCGTGTTTCACCACTGGCGAATAAATTCTCGAATTTACCACAAATATTACTGGTGAAAATTTGTCTGCATCAAAGTTTTTTCAACACCTGGCGACTGAATCAACGCCGGCGACAATTCAGAGGCCGGCGACGATTAGTGGAAGCCCATTGACTTTAATGGGCGCCCGCATCAACTTTGACAATTCGCCGGTGTCAAAATCGGCATTTCGCAGATTTTTCGGGAAATTCGCTAAATTCGTGACGAAGCAGAACGGGACAAATTCGCCCATCACTACTTACCCCTACAACCAATTAGCCATTTAGTTTACTTTTTACATTAATGCATTGGAGAGATATAGGGCAAAATAGTAATAAGTAATTTACTCCATCAGTATCTGAGGATACAGTTGGGGTCGTTTAGAAACAATGGGCACATTTTCTCCTGGGCTGTAACCCATGTAACCAATCAGAAGATTGCTTTTAGTCCTTATCCTGCAGCTGACTGAAAAAAGATAATCACTGATTGGTTGCTATGGGTTACTGCCCAGGGGCAACATTTGCCCAGTGTTTATAGATGAGCTCCAGTATTTTCTATAGAACCTACAACATAAAAAAAATAGAATTTAAAAAAAAAATACCAGTGAAAAAATTATTATAAACAGTTAAACACCATTCTATGTGATTCCTGGTTTTTACTTAGCATTAGGGTGGTACAGGAGCAATTCTGGATCTAAAGCTACCCCCAAGCTACATTTCCGGTTTAATAATCATTTGAAGCTGGAGCTGCCAATTAACATGTACTTTATTTGACTCTCTGGGTATGAGTTTAGGGTGGAATTATGAGCTGTTGGTTTATAGTTATTTAGTTATTAGGCTGACGTCTTGGTACACCAATGACTACATAAAGTATACAGTGACATTCAAAGGCATTTTGTTTTCATATTATTGTACTTTTAATTATATCCCATATATCTCATAGTCATAATTCCAGAATATCCCAGCATCTCAGCCATAAAGCAAGGAAGAACTGAAAAAAATCAATATAGAATTAACATATTACGTATACAGTATACATTATAGCCTTATGGTGACTGTATTTTTATATACAGGTTTGGGATCCATTATTCGGAAACCCGTTATCCAGAAAGCTGCAAATTATGGGAAGGCCATCTACCAAAGTGACCATTATAATTCTATTTTTTTTTTAATGATTTAATTTTTATCTGTAAAAATGAAAACATTGTCTTGTACTAGGTGGTAACTAAGCTGTACGGATCCATATTGGCGGCAAACTAATTCTATTGGGTTTATTTAATGTTTAAATCATTTTCAGCAGACTTACGGTATAGTGATCCAAATTATGGAAAGATCCCTTCTACGGAAAACCTCAGGTGCCAAACATTCTGGATAATATATCGGTATATTAATGAGTATGACAGTAGTGGAAATTTGCGGAACTGACCTGAAAGAAGCTGGAGGGAAAGCAGCAGAGGCAGCAAAACGGGTTGATATGTAGATAAATGATGTTGCATGGTCTCTGTATCTCGGTGCAAAGCTGCACAATAACAAAGTACAATAAATAAAGCGATGTAAAATGAAAGGAAATGTTTGTTGATGTGACAAAGGAAATGGTCATTGCAGGTGGTTTGTATTAAATGAACGAGGAGGCAGGTTATAATAATGTGGGAAAGGTGCATCTGACAGTTGTGTTGTTTTTGTGGTTTAGAAGACGAGGTGGTGGGACAAGTTGTAAAATAATATTGACCTTATGTACAGTGTGAGTATTTTATTTCTACTTTTATTATTAAATAGCACCGTCATAATAACATAGTGCTGTGCAGAGAATATTTTGTTGTTTACAGAGAGTGGATTTGTATTAACACACACACACACACACACACACACACACACACACACACACACACACACACACACACACACACACACGCCATATAACATAATATTGGGGAACCAAAACACCCAGAGGAAACACACAGATAGATAGAGGAGAACATACAGACTCCAAATACATAGGAACCTGCCTCTATCACGTGCTTTGCTTGGCCCGGCACCACAACGTTTGTTGGCATTAACACCAGCCTTAGTTGGTTGTGCTAAAAAATGCTAATGCACATTATGATAGGATGGGAAAGTTGCACCTTGTGTACAATGTGAGAAAGACTCGAGTACAGGTATGGGACCTGTTATCCAGAATGCTCAGGACCTGGAGTTTTCAGGATAATGGATCTTCATATCGTAAGTCTACTAGAAAATCATCTAAACGTGAAGGGGCAGATTTATCAAGAGTCGAAGTGAAAAATCGAATTAAATTCAAATTTTCATTTTTTTTTCATTGTTAAAATTAGATTCAAGTTTTTTTTTTAATTCAAATTCGATTTTCGAGATTTATCATACACTGGCCATTTAAGAAGTCAAATTCAACTATTCGCCACCTAAAACCTGCAAATTGCTGTTTTAGTCAACGGAGGACGTCCTGGGATCAATTTGGAGTTGTTTGCAGCCTTCCTGACAATCGAGTTTTTTCAGAAAAAAACTTGAATCAAGTTTTTTAAATTCAAATCGAATTTGATTTAAATTTGATTCGAGTTTTTGGGTCGATCCTATTCACTCGAGTTTGAAAATTTGATTTTCTTAATAAATTTCGATTGGTTGAATTTCGAGTTCATGGGAGTTTATGAGAGTTTTTAAAAACGCACATGAACTCGAAATTCTCAAATCTTTGATAAATGTGCCTCTAAAGAAACCCAACAGGCTGGTTTTGCTTCCAATAAGGATTAATTATATCTTAGTTGGGATCAAGTACAAGCTACTGTTTTATTATTACAGAGAAAAAGGAAATAGTTTAAAATGTGGATTATTTGAATACAATGGAGTCTATGGGAGACTGCCTTTCTATAATTCAAAACTTTCTGGATAACGGTTTTCCAAATAATGGATCCCATTCCTGTATTTTATTTCTACTTTTATTATTAATTAGCATTGTTATATAACACAGTACTGGATAGTCAATATTTTGTTGTTTACATAGTGGATTTGTAAAATCAAACACACACACCCCAAACAAACATAGGTCAGCTTCATTAGAAGACATATAACCTAATTTTGGGCAACCAGAACACCCAGAGGAAATACACAGATATGTGGAGGAGACTATACAAACTCCAAATAGATAGGACACCACCTCTAACACAAATTTTCATGGCCTGGCGCTGCAACGTATATACAGAGCTTTATAGACACAAGGGCAAATTCACTAAGATTCGTTGTTGCTCCAGCGTCCACTTCGCCGCACTTCGCCAGGCGTATTTTCGCCAGCGCTACGCAAATTCACTAAAATCCGAAGTTGCACTCATGGGAAGCGTAAGGTTGCGAAGTTGCGCTAGCGTTAATTCGCCAAGCAAAGCAAAGTTACAGTAGCGATGGTTAATTTGCATACGGCGCCAAATTGAAGTTACAATGGAGGAATATGTAGCAGCACTACACAAGCCTGGGAAACCTTCAAAACAGCAAATAAAATTTTTATTTTTCCCTACACATGGGCCCACTGTATAGTTAAGTTGCCATGAGTTAGGAAATGTAGGGGGGAAGGAGGGGAGCCCCAAAACATTTTTTGATCTTTTTCAGCCTATCACCCATGAAAAAAGAAAAGACGCCAGTGTTTTTTGGGACTTAGAAAAAATGTTTAAAATTACCAAAAAAAAATTGGTGGCCAGGGGCAGGGCCCCTTTACAAATCACCAAAAAAATCATTGGTGGGCAGGAAGGGGTAACACTGGTGGCCAGCTGCAGGTCTGGACTGGGAATCAAAATAGGCCCTTACATCCAAGTACACAGAGGCCCAAATAGTCCTCCACCAGCCCACTAAATAGTGATGGTTTATGGGACCTTACAGCAGCCCATCTGGCATTTGCCAGAATTTACAGATTGCCAGTCCGGGCCTGTCCAGGGCAGGGTGGGTGACATTGGTGGCCAGGGCAGGGCCCATTTACAAATACAAAATTGCCTGCTGGCCAGGGCCCATTTACAAATTACAAAATTGCCTGGTGGCCAAAATTTTGTAATTATTGGTGGCCAGGGCAGGGGTAACATTGGTGGCCAGGGCAGGGGGGGTTACATTGGTGGCCGGGGCAGTAACATTGGTGGCCAGGGCTGGGGAGTTATATTGGTGGCCAGGGCAGTAACATTGCTGGCCAGGGCAGGGGGATAACATTGGTGGCCAGTGGGACTTACCTGTAAAGTGCACTGGGCCCTGGTTTCTCATTAGCGAAGTCTTCTTCCTTGGTTCTCTCCTCCTCAGGTGGCGGTGGCTTCTTCTCCTCAGGCGGCAGATCATCTCTTCAAGTGACTGCAGATCCTCTCTTCAGTCGGTGGCAGCAGGTCCTCTCTTCAGTCGGCGGCAGCGGCAGCAGGTCCTCTCTTCAAGCAAATTGTTCCACGATGCAGCACCCTCTTCTTTCTTCCGGCAACAAGCGACGGTACCTTATATAGGGCTGGGCCTGTGTGTACTGACGTAACACGTACGCACGGCCGCAGCCAACCGGATTAGGCCCAATTAGCAGCTGACCACCAATGTAAGGGCCCTATTGAATTGGGTAAAGGGCTTCCGGCTAATCAGAAAAGTGTCACGGCCGGGCCCCCCTTAAACCAGCAACTGCTCCGGGCCCGGGACGACTGTCCCCCCTGATGGTGGCCCTGTCTGTGACACCCACTCACTCTTCTGGGTCCACTAGGGGTCCCGGCCCAACAGTTTAGGAATCAGTGGCTAAAAAGAAATATTGGCAGCAAAAGATGAAGCAATGGAGTCCCTCTACTGGCAAATGAGCTTCTTAAAGGAACAGTTACACCAAAAATAAGTGTGGAAATATAATGTACTGTTGCCCTGCACTGGTAAGAGCTGTGTTTTGCTTCGGAAACTCTACTATAGTTTATATCAGTGATCTCCAACCAGTAGCTAATGAGCAACATGTTGCTCACCAACCCCTTGGATGTTGCTCCCAGTGGCCTCAAAGCAGGTGATTAATTTTGAATTTCAGACTTGGAGGCAAGTTTTGGTTGTTTAAAAACTAGGTGTACTGCCAAACAGAGTCTCCTGTAGGCTGCCAGTCCATATAGGGGCTACCAAACAGCCAGTAACAGCCCTTATTTGACATCCCCATGAACTTTTTCATGTTTCTGTTACTCTCCAACTCTTTTTTAAATTTAAATGGGAGTCACGAGTAAAAAAAGGTTGGGGACCCCTGGTTTATATAAACAAGCTGCTGTGTAGCAATGGGGCAGCCATTCAAGTACAGGATACACAGTAGATAACAGTTAAGTTCTGAAGAATCCCAGTGTATATGACAGAGCTTATCTGCTGTGTATCCTGTGCCTTTTCTTCCTTTTAAGCCTTTTAAGCTTTGAATGGCTGCCACCGTGGCTACACAGCAGCTTATTTCTATAAACTATAGTAGAGTTTCTGAAGCAAACACACACGTTGTACCAGTGCAGGGCAACACTACATGATATTGTCATTCCTTTAAAATACTTTAATTTACCGGTTACTGTTCCTTTAAAGGGCTATTGCAGCACTAAATATATTTAAGGGTAAGTATGCATGAGTAGTTTTCTCCCTGCTAAGGGACAGTGTGGGAAATGCAGGCATATTTAACTGAATAGATCCCTCAACCTGTGGATGCAGAGGGACAATTATCGCACATGGGGTGAACTGTGGCAAATTAGAAACATTTCCCAAATGTGTGTGCAACCTCTCCAATCACATCACAACAGATTGTTGAAGGCTACATATGTTGTCCACACACAGGAAAACTGAATGTGTGACCCAGTCAGTAACCCAGTAGACTAGTCCAAAGGCACCACAATAAAAATAGAGACATTCTGAGATATTATATATATATAATATTAGGGATGCACCAAATCCCCTATTTTGAATTCGGCCAAACCCCCAAATCCTTCATGACAGATTCGGCCGAATACCGAACCGAATCCTAATTTTTTATGGAAATGGGGTGAAAATGGGAAATCTTTTTGACTTCCTTGTTTTGTGACAAAAAGTCACATGATTTTCTCCCCGCCCCTAATTTGCATATGCAAATTTGGATTCAGATTCAGTTCGGCCGGGCAGAAGAATTCGGCCGAATCCGAATCCTGCTGAAAAAGGCCGAATCCTGGCCGAATCCCGAACCAAATCCTGGATTCGGTGCATCCCTATATAATACACAAAAGCCATGAATATCTTGTAAATTATATCCTTATAAACGCTGAGTTCTGATGTCATCAGTTATAAACGGTGAGTTCTGATGTCATCAGTTATAAACAATGAGTTCTGATGTCATTTCTGTCACATGACTCTCTGAAACTTATGTATTATAATAAACTAGACATTAAGCCCGTTAAATTAACGGGCGCTAGAACATATGTAGTCAAACATTTATAAAAACAGAATTGTTCTAGTCTAAAAAAAATCGCCAGAGACGGTCCGTGGGGCACATGTGCAGTAGCGCAATCCCACGGACACAGGGACTGGACGCAGAGACACTTCAACTTTATTATATAGGATAAAGTACCCCCAGTTGCAAAATATGAGGATATTAGAAGGAGGCCTTCTGCCTCGTGTTTTTATATGGTCAGGAAACTCCTTGGTAACTTATAATATCCTTATATTTTACAAGAGGGGGTACTTTATTCAATATATAATATAGGGGGGGAGTTGCTAACACAGGTCCTGTCTAAATGTTTAAAAATCCAGGTTTTCTTGATACCAGAAGGTTGAATAGGGTCACTCTTGCACCTGTTTGATGTGGATCAGTGTTATTTGCCCATGTGGAAAACTAACTCAGAAATCCTCCCACTCTGCCCAAGGTCCAGTACATCAGATAAAGTAACCCAAATAATAACTCATACACAGGCTCCTGCTGTCACATAAAAGTTTAAGATTTTCTTACTGCATCAACAATGTGTTTAGTGATGAGCGATATCCCTGCAGTGAGCACCAACCATTAGTTTTATGGTGTGTCTGTTTCTGAGCCTCCCCAGTACTTGCTGTATATCTAAAGCTGGAGTGGGGGGGCAGCTTTTGGTGAAAGGGGGGCTTGTATGTGAGAGTAGCACAGGGAGGCAGTGGTTCCCATGTTACACCATTGACCAGAAGGGTATGTGACCACATCTGGCCAATGAGACATGAGAACAAAACTTTTTTTTATCTTTCACCAAAAAAACACACCAGTATCAAGGGTCCAATTCAAAACACTACATGTAGATAAAAAAGTGAATAGAGGGTCCCCCGTCACTCTGTACCCCAAATCCTCCCTTCCCCCACTGCCCCGCACACTCACTCACCCGCTTCCAGCGGCAGATTCAGGGAATACATAGCGGGACAGTCACACACATCAGGGTTCGGGGACTTTGTACAGAGCTGTGCAACTACAGGAACTAACGGTTAGTTTATCTCTAGTGCCTGGTGACGAACGTGGGCGTGTCTCTACACTGGGGCAGCTTGAGGTGACTCCACCTGTCAGGGGCAATTGATGAAATCCCATTGCTCTATAGCTTAAGGGCTAGTCCACACGGGGAGATAGCGACGCGTTTGCGGTCGCGGCGACAAAGCGCCGCGACAGTCGCCGCGACCGGCGCAGGCGACAGTTTTGTATGGGCGCCTATGTAAAAACGCCTGTGCTAAACACACGAGGCGATGCGCTTTTCAACAGTCGCCTGAAAATGCCTCGCCAGGCTTTTTCAGGCGACTGTTGAAAAGCGCATCGCCTCGTGTGGTTAGCACAGGCGTTTTTACATAGGCGCCCATACAAAACTGTCGCCTGCGCCGGTCGCGGCGACTGTCGCGGCGATTTGTCGCCGCGACCGCAAACGCGTCGCTATCTCCCCGTGTGGAATAGCCCTTATTCTTCCCTCTGCCATTATTTCTCTGTGAATGAAATCTTAGCTTAGCTTTTCAATATAATATTTAGGAGTACAAAGACATATTTGCCCATTCTGGATTAGACAAATATGTACTTTCCAAAAATATATGGTATCCTGATGTAGGCATGTTGATCGTGAGCTACTGTGCCCCACAAACGACTGCTTTCTAAACTAAGGTCTGTTGGGCTTAATGAAGTCGTTTGCACATGGATAGGAAACTGGCTACAGGATCGGGTACAGAGGGTAGTTGTTAATGGGACATTCTCTAGTTGGAGTAAGGTTCTTAGTGGGGTCCCCCAGGGCTCAGTATTGGGTCCACTTTTATTTAACTTGTTCATTAATGACTTAGGGGAGGGTGTTGTAAGTAATGTATCAGTGTTTGCAGATGACACAAAATTATCCAGCCCAATTAATTCCATCCAGGATGTGGCATCCTTGCAACATGATCTTGACAAACTGGCAATCTGGGCAGCTAAGTGGCAAATGAGATTCAATGTTGATAAATGTAAAGTCATGCACCTGGGATGTAAAAATATCCACTTATACCCTTAATGGGACTGCACTAGGCAAATCCATTATGGAAAAGGACCTTGGAGTCCTTGTAGATGATAAACTTGGCTGTAGCAAGCAATGCCAGTCAGCAGCATCAAGGGCAAATAAGGTCTTGAGCTGTATTAAAAGGGGCATAGAGTCAAGGGAGGAGGGGGTCATTCTTCCACTGTATAGAGCACTTGTAAGGCCCCCATCTAGAATATGCCGTACAGTTTTGGTCTCCATCACTCAAACAGGACATTATTGTATTAGAGAGGGTACAGAGAAGGGCAACTAAGCTGGTAAAAGGTATTGAAAATCTTAGCTATGAGGAAAGACTGGCCAAATTGGGGATGTTCACGCTGGAGAAGAGGCGCTTAAGGGGTGATATGATGACTATGTATAAATATATAAGGGGATCATATAATAATCTCTCTAATGCTTTATTTACCAGTAGGTCTTTTCAGCTGACACGAGGTCACCCATTCCGATTAGAAGAAAAGAGGTTCCGCCTAAATATTCGGAAGGGGTTTTTTACAGTGAGAGCTGTGAAGATGTGGAATTCTCTCCCTGAATCAGTTGTACAGGCTGATACATTAGATAGCTTTAAGAAGGGGTTGGATGGCTTTTTAGCAAGTGAGGGAATACAGGGTTATGGGAAATAGCTCATAGTCCAAGTTGATCCAGGGACTAGTCCGATTGCCATTTTGGAGTCAGGAAGGAATTTTTCCCCCTCTAAGGCAAATTGGAGAGGCTTCAGATGGGTTTTTTGCCTTCCTCTGGATCAACTGGCAGATAGGTAGTTAAAAAAAAAAAAAAAAGGTTGAACTCGATGGACATGTGTCTTTTTTCAACCTTACTTACTATGTTACTATGTTACTATGTGGTCCTAGCACCCGCCCGCACTACCTCCCCCCGCACAAGGAGCATGGAGCACTGGGGAGCTGTGTGTGTCCAGTGCTCCCGAGAAAGAGGCTGGAGCGGCATGCTGCCCCAAATACCTTGCTGCCCTAGGCCCGGGCCTTGGTGGCCTCTCCCCAAATCTAGGCCTGGAAATGCTTTGCAGCCACACAGGTGTGTTGGTGGGTGTGCCAATATCTAGTAGAATAAAGTCAAAGGCAACTGGACTTTTAGTGGCTTTTTCAGTACAACTGAGTGGTAGGGAATCTCCTGTCATTTAAACCAGTAAGGGGAGTACAGTCACAAATCCAATCAAAATGGTTCCATTGAACTTCAGTAAATTGTTGGCAGATTCTTAGCAACATTTCAATTGGTCTTCATTTTTTTGTATAGTTTTCAAACTGTTTAATTAAATTAATATTCTTTTTTTTTTATAATAAAAATGTTTATTTTGACATTTATTTGGGGGCGCTATTTTGTATTGGGTGGGCCCTTGAAATTAGGTTTCCTGGTGGGCCACAGGCTTGTTTTGCACATAAATTAGGTCCCATGAGTGCTCCATGTTCTTTATGCCGACAGTGTCGGACTGGCCCACATGAAAACTCCCGGTGGGCCCAAGTATCAGTGCGCCCTCATGCTGCTAAATGTTTGGCCTATTTCATGGCTATTCCCTATTTCTATGAGAACAAAGTGGCTAAATAGATGGAATAATAGATTATAGTATGTAAAAAAAAGAAACTAGGAGAATAGAGGTTGAGTGAGGAGAGGAAAAAAATAGTACTGAGAGTGGGCCCCTAGTCTAAAAACAGACTCAGACTCACAAATATGGGACCTGGTATCCAGAATGCTCGTGACCTGGGGTTTTTGGATAACGGATCTTTCTGTAATTTGGATTTTCATACCTTAAGTCTACTAGAAAATAATGTAAACATTAAAGGAAAGTCTTCTTCCACTTGGGGTGCCAAATGTTTAGGCACCCCCAAGTG
The DNA here is from genome assembly GCA_038501925.1 of Xenopus petersii. Lineage (NCBI taxonomy): Eukaryota > Metazoa > Chordata > Amphibia > Anura > Pipidae > Xenopus > Xenopus petersii. The sequence goes on from CM076686.1 coordinate 15,145,633, forward strand.
ATTATATTGACTTACCTGAAACCCTGGGCAGGTGCTCCTATCAGCAGAAAACTGCAAGGCCTGGGGTTATACCAGTGAGAACTACAGGTCGATCCTCTTCCGTCTTCCTCTTTCTTTGCGTGGCTGTGCATGCATAGTAGAGCGAAAAGCCAAACTTTAACTAAAAAGTTGACTATTTTGTTGTGCTACACATGCGTCTGTCCCGGGAAATTTTAAGAAAAAAGAGGATTGCTCCGTGGTACTCGCTGGAATAACCCCAGGCCGGTGCAGATTTCTGCTGATAGGAGCACAGGCCCGGCGTTTCAGGTACATACATTCACATGGGGGTGCCTAATATTTGGCACCCCCAAATGGAAGAAGAATGTACTCAACTGGAATGGGAGGTTATTTATGAAAAAATTTGAACGTCTAATATTGATCAAATAGTCCCGAAATTTTTAACTGAATTGAATCGAGTTTTCTTTCAAATGTCAGGAAGGTAATTAACATATTCAAATGGTTCAGTGGTGAATATTCGAATTAGAACTGTTTCCATGGTCGAGGTGTGATAAATCTCACATTTACCATTGAAACCTTAATAAATCTGTTTCTTAGGGGCAGATTTATCAAAGGTTGAGGTGAAGTTTCAAAGTGAAAAACTTCGAATTTCGAGCTATTTTTTGAGTACTTTGACTAGGGGAATAGTCATACTTTGATTCGAATTTGAAAAAACTTCGAAATTCGAAGGTTGAATTTTTTTTGAAGTAATTCTTCAAAACTTCGACTTCAACCATTCGCCACCTAAAAGCTGCCGAAGTGCTGTTTTAGCCTATGGGGGACCTCCTACAACCTATATAGAGGTAATTGGGGGATGAAACTGATTGAAATGTATGTGAATGTAAATAAGTCTTCCAGCCTGCGACCCCTCTGGGACAGGGACTGATGTTAATGATGAACAATCTCTTTAAAATGTAAATTTTAAAAAATACTCAGTTCCTTCAATGAATTGTTCACACTATTAAATCTATATAAAAAGTGCCAAAACAGGTACTTTTTGTAAATATTTCTGTCTTAAGTGTCTTTGACTGTTTGCTTTCTTCACGATTGTTGCTGCCCTAATCTTTTCTCCTCTGTGTTATGTTTGTTCAACAATTATCTCCTTCCTTTTAGCCACCTTTCCATCTGCTTTCTCTTTCATTCCCTGGGTTTTTTTTTGTGGCTTACCCAGGTTTTCTGTTTGCTCTGTAGATCATTGAAACTACTGTATGTGCAACGGCAGCCTTTGTACATATTCACCTGCTAATTGCACATTCCCCACACTACCTGCCAAGAGGTGGTTTCCTTCAAACTGTGTATTTTTCATGCTTCATATACCGTATATACTCGAGTATAAGCCGTCCCGAGTATAAGCCGAGGTACCTAATTTTACCTCCAAAAACTGGGAAAGCTTATTAACTTGAGTATAAGCCTAGGGTGAGAAATGCAGCAGCTTCTGGTAAGTTTCTGCTCCCATTGGAGGTGCCGGCGACCATTCTTGGATGCCGGCGAATATTCTTAGAGACTATTCTTGGATGCTGGCGACTATTCTTGGACGCCGGCGACTATTCTTGGACTCCGGCGACCATTTTTGCGCTTGACCCGAGTATAAGCCGAGTTAGAGTTTTTCAGCATATTTTGGGGGCTGAAAAACTCGGCTTATACTCGAGTATATACGGTAAGCTGTATAAAAACAAGTATTTGCAAATATTCCATAATGCCTTTAAAGTGTCATCAAAGGTGAATTTGGAAACCAGACACCACACTTACAAGTTTTTTTTAACCAGAACAATCAATATGAATGCCAAAATCACATAGCCCAAAGTAATGCACATGGTAATCTGGAGTTTTGCAACTTCAGGAGGACTTTGCGGGTTGCAATTAACAGAACCTGTAATAAAAAGGACACAGACAAAATATTACTGATTTCTATTAAAATATATTGATGCGTGATTTTCTTAAATACAAATAAATCTCTGAGGATGAAAAAGAACAGACTTCAGTGTCCCATGTGGAACATGCAGGAAACAAGGAGACTTTCAAGTAGGGAAGGAAATGAGTTTTCGAGCATATTTTTTGGTAAAAAAAAAAACTAAACTTTTTAGAGATTTATTATATGCCTGCTGAGGAAATAGCTTGAATCTGAAAATACACCATCTAAAAGCTGTCAAGTTCATGTAGAAGTCAATGGCAGAGGACCCTTGAACCATTTGAGGATGTTAACATCGTTCATGATGTTCAAGTTTTTTGGCAGGTTTTAATAGAAAACTCGATCAATTTGAGCAGTTTGAGTTTTACACCGGCAAAAAATTGATCAATTTGAGTTTTGGGGTAGTTAACCCCAAACTCTCTGATTCCAGTTTTTTTCCATTCAATTTTTTTCTTAAATAAAAAAAAACATTTGAGTTCATTATTGTGAGTTCATTTGAGGTTTAAAAAAGCTTGCATAGCTCTAAAATTTGATAAATAGCCCCCTAAATGGCAGTGTGTTAGGGGCATCCTTAATTGAGAAGGATTTGTGGATTTTTGCGGATAACAAATTGTGTAACTTTAGGCAGTGAAAAGAAGTAACTGGATCCGCGCACGCAATTTTTTTTAGCAGACGGGGAATATTCCCTTTTATTGTGCCACCAACAAGATCAACGTTTTGGGGGTTAACCCACCCTTCATCAGGAAGTCCCGCACCACCATAAGCAGGGAGAGTGAACTACAGGTGTGCGAAGATTACAATATATTAACTCTAGGCAGTGTCACTCAGTGGCTAATAAAACAAATACAGTACTGCTTGCATACAAATTAGTATTGACCTGAGGGATAGAGACACAATTTTGCATCTTTATAGTTTCCTGTTAAGTTCTCACCTTTAGCATTCAGTGTAGTTTTGGGCTCCAATCCTCAAAGGGTAATCAAAACCCCAAAATATGAATTGATGTAACCTTGTTCACAGTGGTCCTCTTCATGGTTTTGCAGTGTCAGACAACTTTATACTGCTAAGCTGGCTTGGCTCAACAGCTCTCTTTGAAGGCCCAGAAATGCAACAAGGTCAGATAGTCTTTAGTCTCTAAATGGTATCTAAGGAAGGTTCTTACACCAAACAGTCCCTAAGGTAGGATCCAGGCTAAACAGTCTCTAATAAATGCACCAAGGACAAACAGTCATTAAAAATGCTCCAAGGCCAAATGGTATCTAAGGAATGTACCAATGACAAGCAGGCTCTAAGAAATTTACCAAGGAAAACAGTAACTAAATAAGGTTCTAAGGCCAAACAGTCTCAAAGGATTGCACCAGCCCTAGTACTGTGCATATATAAAGCAATTTAACAACTCTACATTTTTTGGTTACTCACTATGTGCCATAAAAGTGCAGATAGCTTTTATATGAATGGAGGTGTTTCTCTGATCAGTTGGGTTATACACAGTGCAGACATACTCCTCATCTAAAGGCCCCAGTGATTGGCTCTGCAGTGACACTTGGATGGAGGGTCCATTCATATAGTGCTGGTACCCAGTCTCATTCCTCCTCTTCTGCCAATGGTACCAATCCACTGAGGAGTTTACTGGGACAGAAAAATGAAGAGTAAAATTGCACCAACAAGCGGAATTCCTGTCCACTTCTTTCTCTATGTGCGGAGCAGGAACAGGCTCTGTAGACAAAGGTACCATTTATAATTACATATATTAGGGGCCAATTATTTACAAATGTGCTAAATTCGACAAGTGAAGTAGCCAGTATTTCAAAAACAAACAGAACTAGGCACTAAGTACAGGAAAAGGAAGACTTATAACAAAATTATTTAAGGCTTCCTGATTAAAGAAATACTGTATGTATAATTTGTTTCAAGTTGTCTGGCTGCATTTCTGATTCACCAACTTCCACTGTGAAGTCTGAAGTGCAGAATGCTGTCCACTCTACTTAGAATAGCCATCTACCCCCAAAGTTAATTTTAGTGGCCCAGCCAATAAACATGATACTGGATGCTGCCGTTATTAATAGAGGAGGAAGATGAGAGCTTGGAAGGCTGGTGTGTTCTGCAGAAAAGATGCCAAACGTAGCTCTGCTGGAAATTCTTTAGAGAAATCTGACAGTTCTAAAATTAGGGCACTACACTGTATATTCCAGGTAGGTAAAAAAAGGAGCCATGTGTGTACTATGTATCTATATACTGTATATCCCCCTGTCATGTTTGATCAGCTTTAATAGGGTTGGAATGTTAGCACTAGACCAACCTACTGCCAGCCTTAACAATGACAACATTCTCAGCACAAACAATAGAGCAAAACAAATAGGGAAATCACTCGTTACAAAACATAAGTTGCTCTGAAATGGAGTAGTGATTAGCATGGTGCTCTGTTGGTGTCTCTGAATAGCTATTACAGGTATGGGACCTGTTATCCAGAATGCTATGGACCTGGGGTTTTACAAATAAGGGGTCTTTTCGTCATTTGGATCTCCATACTTTAAGGGGTTTATTTTTTAAAGAGCAGTCAATATTCTCGTCACTATCGGCGCTGATCCAGGACACGGCACACAGACCACGGCATCAATGCAAAGAGTTGGCTTTATTTGAACACACACATACGGTTGTGGATTACAGCGGTGGATATACAAGGCTGTCTGACTTACGCGTTTCTTGCCGGATCCCCCGGCACTTCCTCAGAGTCAGTAAAAATCACATGACTCTAGACTTAAATAGCTAAAGTGATTTACATCCGTGTTAGAAGTACAGGTGCATTTGAATTGTCAGTGTAATTAACATTCAAGTATAAAAAATTCGTTACTATAAACAGTGCATATTACTTTTGTATATTTGTGTAATATCTTAAGACAAGCAATTCAATTATTATGTTAATATTTGATGTAAATAAAAATTAATAAATAGTGACCAAAACAAGTGAAATCAATTAATTAATAAAATAAAAATAAAAACATAGTGAAAAATATCTATATTTTTCAATCTCCTTGTTCGGATCAGTGATATTATAGTAAACTGTGTATTTAATTTTTAAAAACACTAAATGGGCATTGGCATAACTGTAAAAACAAATGCACATAACTATAAAAACAATTATGTTTCCTATGAGGAAACATAATTAAAGGTCGAGTGCTAGAGATTTTTTTTTTACCTCGAATGAACTCAAATGCACTCGAAACTCAAATGGTATCTTATCTAAGAAGAAACGGCAAAACCCCAAATCTGTGAGTTTGAGTCCCGCAACCAGAAAACTTTAATTAATCGAGTTTTCGGCAAAAAAAAAGTCGTATCTCTTGAATTGATAGAGATTTCGTGCAAAACCCTCCAAAAACAACAGGCTGTGAACATCTTCAAATGGTTTCAGGGAACTCTGCCTTTGATTCCTACATGACCTCGACTGGTGTATTTTTAGATTTGAGCTATTTCCAGGGTCGGGTATAATAAATTTCGTATTTTTGAAGGTTTTTTATACTATACAACCATTTAAACATTAAATAAATCCAATAGGATTGTTTTGCTTCCTATAAGGATTAATTATTGGATCATGTATGGGGCCCACCCAACTGATATATAACTGAAAATGACCCAACTATGAACTGGCCAGGTCTCATTGGGCCTTTGTTGCTGTCCTCTTACAACAGATCCACTCAGTGGTGGCCTCGCCAAACAACCGGATCTGCCAGTGTATGTCCATCTTTAAAGGAACAGTTCCGTGTAAAAAATGTGCAAAATAAAACATGTTTCTAATATAGTTAGTTTTAAAAAGATTAAGATTTAATGTGTAAAGGCTGGAGTGACTGGATGTCTAATAAAACAGCCAGAACATTACTTCCTGCTTTTCAGCTCTCTAACTCTGCGTTAGTCAGTGCTTGAAGGGGGGGCCACATGGGACATAACTGTTCAGTGAGTTTGCAATTGATCCTCAGCATTCAGCTCAGATTCAAAAGCAACTGTTATGACCCATGTGTCCCCCCCCACATGATTGGTTATTGCCTGGTAACCAATCAGTGTAAACCAAGAGAGCTGAAAAGCAGGAAGTAGTGTTCTGTTATGTTAGACATCAAATCACTCCAGCCTTTATACATTACATTTGTGGCTAACTAACTATATTAGAAACATTTTTTTATTTAGCACAGACTATTTATTTACCCAGTTTTTATTTTTATACTGAACTGGTCCTTTAAGCCAATTGCTGCTTTAGATTAAAACAGTTGTAAATACAATTATACCGCACCTGTTACTTCGGCCAATTATTTCTTGGGTGCACGTCCAGAACCCTGTTCACAAGGGTTCTCCACCATACACGTATTTTCATCCAAAAGACAGCACTCCAATAGTATTAAAACCGTCTTTATTGGTAGGACAGCAGCACAGATGCAACGTTTCGAGTGGCACCCCACTCTTTATCAAGCATGCTTGATAAAGAGTGGGGTGCCACTCGAAACGTTGCATCTGTGCTGCTGTCCTACCAATAAAGACGGTTTTAATACTATTGGAGTGCTGTCTTTTGGATTAGATTAAAACAGTAGCAGAAAAACACATAAGGCAACATCGGGGCTCTTATACTTACCAAATACCACAAGATTATAATAATTAACATCTTTTTTCACTTTGCAGGGTAACGTTTAAGACAGAATGTACAGTCCATTATCTGCCTTCGTCAGGTTCCTGATAGTGACCTGTGTGTCACTGTTGCACTCAATGCGCTTGTGGAACTGAGGACTGATCCCCTCAAAAAAACTTTTTCTGCAAAATCCAATTTCCTGATATTTTTCTCTACTTTTCCACCTGATGGTGGTGTCTACTGGGGCACATTCAGGAGAAGTCAAAGTGAATGTAACGGAGTCATTGATAAGCTTGTTGATGGGTTGGATGAAGTTCCCTGCAGGGGTGATAAGAAAAGATTACGTGTATTATGAGATATTTACTAAAGCATGTAAGCTGGAATGTGTATATATTTCGGACATGGTGTATAACATTGTTGTCAGATGGTGTATTATGTGACTAAACTATAAGGTGTGGGTACCAGGGTGCCACCATTGTCACTATTTACAGTACTGGCATATGAGTAAAATTAATGAGTTCAGCTAATGGGAGTTAGGTAAATGCACCCACTTCCTGAGGAAATCGTTATGGAATCAAATAAAAGCAAAGAAATGTGGTTAAAGGAAAAGTGAACCCCAAAATAAAAACTTGCCTAATAAAAGAAATCATAATTCAAAGCAACTGTCCTGTGTACATTTATTGAAAACATTCAGTGATTTTATGGTTATTTGTAAAAAAAACAATTGCTATTGAAAGAAGCATTTGCTTAACTCCTGGTTGTTACTTTTTAAACAAAGTTGCAAAAGTCTTATGGGGGGAATGTGATAAAAGTCGGTAACGGAAAAAATATTCGCAATGCGAAAAAGTTATGCCTCTGTGCGAATTTAATATAGCTCTTGTGAACCCGGAAACTGTTTAGCGACCACTTTCGACAGTGGAAGAAGGTTTGCACAGGGGCATCAAAAAGTGTCTCCGCTGACAGTTTGACACCCACTCAGTCACCTGCCTTGTAGCCATGTAAGGCCTGGCAGTACTACTCAGGTACTGGTTTAGCAGACAGAATGTATATCTATAGCTGGTTACAGAGACATTCTTTAGCCTGAAGCTGGAGCTGCCCTACTAATTCTCCCACAATCACCAGGCCTGGATTTGTGGCGACGCCACAAAGTCCCGGGCCTAGCCACAACCTAGAGCAGTGGTCCCCAACCAGTAGCTCGCGTTACTCTCCAACCCTTTGGCTGTTACTCTCAGTGGCCTTAAAGCAGGTGCTTATTTTTAAATTACTGGCTTGGAGGCAAGTTTTGGTTGCATAAAAACCAGGTGTACTGCCAAACAGAGACTCCTGAGGGCTACCAGTCCAGATAGGGGCTACCAAACAGCCAATAACAGCCCTTATTTCACATCCCCATGGACTTTTTCATGCTTGTGTTGCTCTCCAACTCTTTTTTACATTTAAATATGGCTCACGAGCAAAAAAGGTTGGGGACCCCTGAACTAGAGTGTGCTGGGGATGAGTACTCAATCCCCAGCGATACAACGCATGCGCACGTGAGAGGGAGGAGGTGCGCGAGCGAGGCAGCATAGCACTTGGACCCAGCGTCGGCCCGAAATCCAAAGCGAGGGGCTCCTAGTAAGTAACCGAATGGAAAACTTTCTGTCAAGTATCAAGGCGAGTCTGAAGGTATGAGCCTCCCCCACGCTTCCCACTGAGTTGCGCCCTGAAAGTTGGTACAGGACGGTCCCAGATAAGGAATAGCAGGAGTGCTAGGTGAGCCCGCAGAATAACAGTTCGTAATAAGGACTCAGCACTTATCTGCAGTTGAAGAGACGAAGTCAGGAACAGATCGGGTCATACACAGAGAACGATCAGGAAGCAGGTGCCAATTGAGGGTAATCCAGCAGAGTAGTCAGGGAAGCCAAGGTCGAGATCAGGAATAACAAACACAGGAATCCAGGGATAATCAGAAGAATAGTCAGGAACAAGCCGTAGTCGTAATCAGAATAATCATCAGTAGTAAATACGCTTAGTGTCAGTAGAGACGATCACCTCGCATTGAGCCTAGGCCTGAGTGACCTTTTAACCCCAGGACACATGTTTGCGTCAGAACGTGCGCCTGCGTCAGAACGTGCGCCTGCGTCAGAACGCGCGCCAGCGTCTGGGCGCGCACGCGCATGTGAATGTGCGCTTGCGTCAAAACGCGCTCCTGTGTCTGGACCCGCGCGCATGTGAACACACGCCCACGCTAAACCGCGCACATTAGAACATGCGCCCGCACTAGTAACAGGCGCCGGCGTGGGGACATTGGCCAGAGGAGACGTTGGTTCAACCTGAGCCTGACCTGTTGGGACCTGACACTTTCGATCGAGTTTCATAAACGTTGTAGCAAATGCTGATTCCTTTCCAGTAGTGGGACAGCGATACCAACCTGAAGCGATCGGGTCTCAGATACAAGGAGGAGGCAGAGGAAGAGCACAGAGATCGGGGGGTTCGTGCAGCTCTGGGTCTCCGGCCAGAAAAAGGGCAGTTGCGGGTAACGCTCAGCTGTCACATTTGCGGCACCTACTTCTGACCCCATCCAATAGTCCCACCTCGGGCATCTAGATTAACTTTCAGCATTAGCTTTGTGTGAAGCATCAACGCCCAAGTGTGTGGAAGCAATTCCTATGGGCACAAGTGTGTGGGAGATTTATAAAGGAAGAGGATGCGCCTCCTTTGACCTGGGTGACACCCACTTGATATCTAATGATCCTGCATTGGCAGTAGTACAGTTTATATAGACTTGTAGTTGATGAGCACTAAATGTGATACTCCTAAACCTCTGGTTTTATATTATACTCCTTGTGTATTGTGCTGTTATATAGATGATAATGTCCTTCCGACTGTCATTTACAAGTCACCCAGGATTTCAGATGCTTTAAAGGGATCGCAGTTCACGGCACCCATCTTCCGGCGCTTCTGCAGTTTCGGCACATGCGCAGTTGTCGCAAACCCGGCAAATTGCTCCATCTGCGCATGCGCCGCTTCACGGTCTTAAAGGAGAAGGAAACCCAGTGGGTGCAAAAACCCTCCCCCCCTCCCCTGTGTTGCTTCCCCTCCCTCCTCCCCCCTGGCCTACCTGTCCTGCTGGGCAAATGCCCCTAACTTGTTACTTACCCTTCTGCGCAGGTCCAGTCCACGGAGTTCACAGGCACCATCTTCTTCCACGCAATCTTCTTCCTGCTTTGACCGGCGTTTTGGCGCATGCGCAGTAGGAGCATTTCGCCGGTATGGATCTACTGCGCATGTGCCAAAAGTCACAAAGTTTTCCGATTTCACTTTGTGACTTTTGGCGCATGCGCCAGTCAAAGCAGGAAGAAGATTGCTTGGAAGAAGATGGCGTCGGTGAACTCCTAGACTGGACCTGCGCAGAAGGGCAAGTAACAAGTTGCAGGTAGGCCAGGGGGGAGGAGGGAGGGGAAGCAACACAGGGGAGGGGGGAGGGTTTTTTGCGCCCATTGGGTTTCCTTCTCCTTTAATCTCAGATTACCCAAGACCCATAAAATGGCTGTGGTGAATTGCGAGGGAGGGGGGTCTACGTACAGGGTCGGACTGGGGGGCCCGGGGCCCACCGGGACTAATGTCCAGGGCCCCCTCCGACCCCCCTGCCTCCCATACCTGCGTGTATGCGCCGCTCCTCAGTAAAAGGTGCCGCGCGCATACGCAAATGGCGCTGCGCGGCACGTAAAAAAAACTTTTTTTCTTTTAAGTCAGATCAGGACGGGGGACTGGACACTGGAACTTCAAGTCCCAGCATCCATCACTTCACAATGGTAATGGTGGTGTAGGGGTTGCATGAAAGTGGCCCACATTTGAGAGATGGCCATAAAGATCAGAGCCCATGGCACATGCTGCTTGAAGGTCACATCTGCCCTGGGGAATGGGTGATTGATTCAAAGAGCTGACATCTCCTGCCCAGTGCATTTGGTTGCCACCTGGCCTAGCTGGTTGAATGCCAGTAAATATTTAACTGTTTTACCCCCCAGACCATCTTTACAGTTACAGTGACCCCTACTAGTGATGGGCGAATCTGTCCCGTTTCACTTCACCGAAAAATTTGCGACACAAGCGTCAATTTTTATACGTGCAATTATTATATGAATAACTCTTTTGCCAAATGCATTTAAGTCAATGGATGTCTGAATAATTTTGACGCACAACAAAATTTTTTTCCACAGCAAATATTCCCTGTTGTTTCGTAAAAACTTTCATGGGCAGCCAAATGTGGAAATTTGCTGCGGATCCATGCCTACCGAATATAATTGCCCATCACTAACCCTTACCCACCTCATCCCTGTCCTACATAGTGAGCATAAAAAATAAAGGATAACTGCAGTATAAAACCCTGGCATCCCCTAGTAACTAAAACTATTGCCCTTCTACCCAGCATAGTACTCATATTTTACAGAGCTATGTGTATGAGCTTGGGTTATACCGGTGCCAGGTATAACTGAGGCAACTTTAATCATGGCAGCACAATCCCAGGCGCATGTTTAGGAAGAAAAGCAGCAGTCTGGGGTAGAAGGTCAGCAATTTTAATCATGGGGGGTGATTAACACATCTGTATGCCATAGTATTTGTACTTTCATTTTCCTTTAACTTTGCACTGACTATGTGCTGAGCACTACCTTAGGGACATGATGCAGCTCCTTGATGGAGAAGTAACCAAAATAAGGAAAAAAGAAAATGCACTCATGTTGTTCTGTCCTCACTACGTGTTACCCTGGGGTAGTGTGTAGCTTGACATGCAGCTAAACTTCTTCCTTCATTAACCCACTGACACAGGTTATTGAGCTTCAGTTTTATTAACAAAGGGCAAGGTGTAAAACTAGAGAAGAAAGAAAATGACAGTGTTTAGTAAGCTGTACAATATAACATAATATATTTAAATGCATAAACACTGTGTAGCATATGTTAAATAAAAGGGGAGAGAGACATCTGCATATAATATAAGGCCTAGATACCTAGGGAGAAACATATACAGGTATGGGACCTGTTATCCAGAATGCTCCGGACCTGGGATTTTCCGGATCTTTCTGTAATTTGGGTCTTCATGCCTTATGTCTACTAGAAATTCATTTAAACATTAAATAAACCCAATAGGCTGGTTTTGCTTCCAATAAGGATTAATAATATCTTAGTTGGGATCAAGTACAAGCTTCTGTTTTATTATTACAGAGAAAAAGGAAATCATTTTTAAAAATTTGGATTATTTGGATAAAATGGAGTCTATAGGAGACAGCCATTCCGTAATTCGGAGCTTTCTGGATATCGGGTTTCCGGATAAGGGATCCTATACCTGTACTGAATAGCAGGGCCATGAGGTAGCTGCATATAAATGTAGGGGCCCCTATGGGTATGGGTTAATCTGCCCTGCAGCTTTAAGGCCCCCACCTTTTTTCTTGGAGTGATCTGCCAGGAAAGAATGACACTCCCCTGCTACACTGCTATATAGTGTGTGTAGGGAGTGGCCACTTCCTCTTTGGCCTGTGGATGGTGATCCAGCTGGGTGTGCTCAGGGGAGCCTGGGTACAGCTAGGCCCAGAAAGGCCCATGTGCTTTGGAGAAGAAGTCGGGGACCAGGTAACCCCGTGAATGAGGAATAATTACACTAGGGCAGACTTGTCATAGTCTCTCTAGGAGAGAAAGGCAGAGAGGTGAGAGAGAAAGAGCAGCTGAAGCTCCAACAAGGATTTGCAGTAAGGGAGGAGCTTCCCAGAGGCTCTGTGTGTTGCCTCCAGTCAGGGACCTCAGTGAAGAGGGACTGTAGGGTAGAAGCTACTTGCCTGACAACTTCCAGGAGGGAATGTGTGTGAATACTGCAAATGCCTAATGGAGATCTTTCCTCTGTGAGAAATGCCTAATGCCTGCAGCTCTGTGTGAGAAATGTGCTATTGCCTCAGCTCCTGCGTGAGTACTAAACCTGTGGTCACTTACCTTGTGCATAGTTAATAAACCGTTTCTGTTTTACTGCAAGAACCTCCTGGCGCCCAATTTGTTTGTTGTATGCACAGTAGCCTGGGGGATGTAGTTGCACTACACCATAGAGGGAACACTTCCACTTAGCGAAGGCCCTGACCCTGTTGTGTGAAGTCGCATGTAACCCATGCTTCTACTGCTAGCTGGACAGTTTAACTATTTGTGTGCTATGCGGCCCAAATAGGTGTTACATAAACTTGCATATAAATGCACAAAACAAGTAAATAACTATCTGCCTTTATAGATAGGCTTGGGCTATAAACAATACCTACCAACGATGCTACCACGAGGCTGGATGGGGTAGGATTGCTGCGGATAGTGACGAGCTAGCTTTGTACACTATGAAGATGGCAGCTAGGGATGGGCGAATTTGACCCGTTTCGTTTCGCCAAAAATTCGCCGCCGGCGAAATGACGCCGACGCCCATTAAAGTCTATGGGCGTCAAAAAAATTTTGTCGCGCGGCGAATTTTTTTTTGTCGCGCGTCTTTTTATTTTGACGCACAACTCCATACAAGTCTATGGGCGTAATTTTTTCGGCGAAACTAGGCGAAAAAATTCGCCCATCCCTAATGGCAGCTACAGTGATCATTTCCTGGTATTACACAGGATCACATGGTAGGGGTTTGGTGGCCTAAGAAAGACATTTCTATAGAAAAGGCATAACCATACAAATGAATGACAAGCTGATGCAATACAAACTATAAAACGATGCTGGGGGCATAACACATGTACTCAAAGTACCTCCAATGATTTATTGGTGCGGAAAAATGAAACATTCCTTGGGCTTCACGCCCCCTTCATCAGTGATAAAATACACACCTATTAATTCTCACGTAGAGTCACGTGACCTGAAGGTAGCACCGCCAAGGAAGAATCTAAAATTTTAAAAAAAACTGTGAGTGTATTGAATCTAATTTTCCTTGACGGAGAAGGACCTGGGGGGCAGTAGTAGATAATAAGCTTGTTTTGTAGCAAGCATGGGCCCGTCAGCAGCAGGAAGGGCTAGTAAGAGTTCTTTCCCTTTACTTCCCCTTCTAGAAGATACTGTGCTGTTTTGGAATCCAGCAGTCAAAGGGGACAATAATGAATTAGAGAATCTGCTGTATACCCCCCCCACAACCAAAAATGACCCCCCCACAGCAGGAAAACCATATGTAAGTGTACAGCTACCAACTTGCTTTGACCCACAGCCAGCCCAAATAGTATTGGCTACCAAGGTCAATGACCTGACACCCTATATGACTGAACCAACTAGGGTTGCCACTTTTTCTGGAAAAAAATACCGGCCTTCCTTTATATTTATCTTTTTTCCCTATCAATAACATTGGGATCAACCATCATTTTTACCGGCCAGGTGGCAACCTCTAGACCCAACTGGTTCACCAACCTCAGTGTCATTCCCAAGGCACAGACCCTTGGGTCTCTACATAGATATAGAGTAGCACACATAAGTCAAGTCAAGTCAAGTGGATTTTATTGTCATTTCAGCCATATACAGTAAATAGTAGAAACATAGTTCCTCCAGAACCCGCCGGTGCTATACATCAACTCTAGTACACGGTCATACTGGGCAAAGTGTACATTTCAGTTCCTTATAAATATATTCAGTTCATTCCTTGAATGAATACTAGATGAAGGTCAGGGAATTAAGTGTTAATCTGGTCTCTAATAGTGTACAAAGGGGAAGAAAATAAAGTACAATTTAAAGGGGAAACTAGGTTGTTGATTTTGTATTCTGCGTCACTATAAAAAAGCATACATTACAGAAGAAAGTAGGCTATCCTCTATTAGTAGTGAATCATCATGCAGTACATAGCTGGACGGGGCTAAGTGACAAGTCTGTTCTAGATTTCAGGTAACTACGCCCAGCAGGTGCTTTATAAAGTTGGGAAACGAATACTGAGTTAGGACTTCTGTGTGAGCTGAGCGTTCTGCAGCCTGCCTTCCCTCTGCATAATCTGGATCTCCTGTCTATGGATCCGCGGATCGCTGCGCCGCTCCTCTGTCTCATCCTTGTTCTGTCCGATAACCTGATCTCTCAAGGTGGGTATAGCCAGGGTGAAACAAAGTTTATAAGACTAAGGAAATGTTTTACTTTGGATTACTTACTCTCCTTTGCCTAAAAGTGAGGAACTGTGCGAGGATTTTAATATTCTGCTGCGGATAAAACAATATCATTCACTATAGACATTACGGAGATATTCTTGTCCATTTTCTCTTCTAAACCAGCAGCACCTGTCTGATATGTGCAGTGACTGGCAGTTATTACATAGGTACAGAGCAGGTAAGTGTCTGCTGAGAATTATATATATATATATATATATATATGTGTGTATGTATATACAGTATATGTGTGTATGTATATATATACATATATATATATATATATATATATATACACACGCACACATATATACTGTATTACAAACACCCGACATACATACAACACTTACAGACAGTAACATACTATGGTTTGCTTGACTTTTATTAGCATTTAGCTTTAATAAACCACCTGCCCCAATCCCCTCAGGTGTGTGTTGTCTACTGCAGAGCACAGAAAGGTAAACATAAATACTGTGTTCAACATCTGTCTAAGTTGCATTTAATAAGTAAGTGTGTATGTTTTAACTTATATACAAATTCAACTTAAAGGGGTGGTTCACTTTTATGTTAACATATTTGTATGTTGTAGAATGGCCACTTCTAAGCATCTTTTCAATTGGTCTTCATTGTTTTTTATTATTTTTCGGCTTCCAGCTTTCAAATGGGGGTCACTGACCCCATCTAAAAAACAAATGCTCTGTAAGGCTACACAGTTTTTTTTTATTACTCCTCTTTCTATTCAGACTCTCCTATTCATATTCCAGTCTCTTATTCAAATCAATCCATGGTTGCTAGGGTAATTTGGACCCTAGCAAACAGATTGCTGGAGAGCTGCTGAATAAAAAGCTAAATACCGTATATACTCGCGTATAAGCCGAGTTTTTCAGCACCCAAAACAAGCTGAAAAACGCTGCCTCGGCTTATACGCGGGTCAGTTACTGATGCGCTTCCGACCGGCAGCTTCTGACCTGCAGAACCCCTGCAGAACCCCAGAAGTATGCTTAAAGCGATTCTGACACGTTCCTATAAAAATCATAGGAACGTGTCAGTATGAAGAAAATGCTGCACATAAAATATTTCTGCAATATTATGCTGCACATAAAATATTTCTGCAATATTATGCTGCACATAACGGTAAAATATTTCCTGCAAAGGCCCCCCCGCAAATCCGCCCCCAGCCCTGCGCACCTTTCTCAGCTGAATCGGTTCCTGCACTGACTGATCTTCCGGGTTGCTTCACTGACGCAGGGCTGGGGGCGGAGCGATCCTTCCGTAGGTTGAGCACATAATGGTAAAATATTTCCTGCAAAGGCCCCCCCCCCGCAAATCCGCCCCCAGCCCTGCGCACCTTTCTCAGCCGAATCGGTTCCTGCACTGACTGATCTTCCGGGTTGCTTCACTGACGCAGGGCTGGGGGCGGAGCGATCCTTCCATAGGCTGAGCACATACCGGTAAAATATTTCCTGCAAAGGCCCCCCCCGCAAATCTGCCCCCAGCCCTGCGCACCTTTCTCAGCCGAATCGGTTCCTGCACTGACTGATCAGTGAGCACAGCACACAGAAGTGAGACACAGAGAGTCTTTAGCTTTATTTCTCACCCTAGGCTTATACGCGAGTCAATAAGTTTTCCCAGTTTTTGTAGGTAAAATTAGGTACCTCGGCTTATACACGGGTCGGCTTATACACGAGTATATACGGTAACTCAAAAACCACAAATAATAAAAAAAAAATGAAAACCAATTGCAAATTATCTCAGAATATCACTCTCTACATCATATTAAAAGTTCATTTAAAGGTGAACAACCCCTTTGATAACTAACCTACCAACCCTATCTTGTTCGTAAGCCGGATACTGCCTGAATATGAAATAGTGTCTATGGCAATTTACAGCAGCCCCTCTGCCATTAGTCAGAATCCACAGATTTCCAGTTTGGGCTTGTCTAACCCCACCCTGTGAACATCTCCTAACTCATTTCATTCTGGAGATGTGAGTCACCTGCAGACTAGGAGTAGTTCAAAGTACAGCTGGTTACAAATCAATGGCCAGTATGACACTAAGGGTAGAACTACATGGGAAAGAAAAGCAAGCCCACTTAAGCAGGGAAAATCATACTTTCTCAAATGCATCCATTAATGTGGCAACCTAGTGCCAGTTCTTCAAATTCTCTAAATGTTTCTATGGGCTTTTCCGCTGGTTTTGTCATGGTTGGTTGTTCTTTTTCTTAATCCAACCTCTTCTCCCCAATGGCTTGAATGTGACGCTATTAGTGGCAGTATAGGTTATATTGCACCTACCACCCAGACAAGCCCTTTGTACTTTCCATGGGTATTTTTGGTTTCTAAATTTGGTTTCTAATTTGCTATCCTATTTAGTAACACATTGTAGATTAAAATTTTAGCCCATATAACAGATAACCACGGACGATATATTATTCTTCGATTTGAAGTTGCATCCAAATGCTATACCATAGTCAACCTATATGCACCAAATACTCATCAAGCAAAATTCGTGAATAAAGTTCTGGCCCGTATGTCAGCAAATGCACCTAATACGCAACATTGTATTATAGCTGGAGACTTTAATATGGTAATCGATCCGTATGTAGATAAATCACCAATACTTTCAATGCGTACTGCTAGTAATCTATCTAAAACCTTTCAACACTCACTGAAAAGACACGATCTGTTCGACGCATGGCATCCGGCCGAACGAGACTATACTTACTTTTCACCTGCCCATTTGTCTCATTCACGAATTGACCTAATCCTTTTAGATAAACAGTTGTTGCAATTGGTTAAAAAAAACATACATTGGAGTTGTTGCCTGGACGGACCATGGCCCGGTTGGTGTATTGATTAAAATATCCTCTAACCCTCCACCGATATCCTCTTGGAAGTTAAACAATTCTATTCTTGCTAAACAGGATCATCTTGATCTTTTTTTTTTAATCTCACCACTGAATTTAGACAGTTTAACACAACGCCAGAGATGAAGCCTGACACTTTGTGGTGTGCTTATAAAGCATTTCTCAGAGGCCACATTATAGCTTTAACATCTAAGTTAAACAAAAACAGACTTAAAAAATTATTAGACTTGAATCTCCAATTACTAAGAGCAATGAATACCCTAAAATCGACCCGGACTGAGGAATGCTCCCAAAAGGCAACAACTCTAATAAAGCGAATTAATTGGATTCAAATGGAAAGGGTGTCATTTCAATGTAATATGATGAAACAAAAATATTCTGCTCAAGGTAATAAGGCAGGAAGCCTTTGATTAGAATCTTTCAAATCAAAACTGCGGATGGCAAAATTCTTACAAACCCTAATCAAATGGCATGTGAATTTGGATCTTTTTATTCTCAGCTTTATAATCTTGATTCAGACAAGGATGTTTATCATTCTACTGCACATGAGAGAGAGCAATCTCTTGCCTCACTGAACTTACTGAAATTATCTGAGGATCAACTCAACTTATTAAACCAACCTATTTCAGACAAGGAGATCTTAGATACCATAAAAACCTTAAAACTCCATAAAGCGCTGGGTCCGGATGGATTCTCCAATCATTTTTATAAAGCCATGGCTCAGAGTTTCACTCCAATTTTAGGCTCGCTTTTTAATAACTTTACTACCCACTATACACAAAGAGAAGAATTGTTTCAGGCTATTATTACCACCCTACCAAAACCAGGAAAGAACCCGAGCATAGTGGCAAATTACTGTCCCATATCTATTGTCCTTTGTCAATAAAAATTGTTGGAAATTAAAAAAATAAGGTAAGTGAATGCATTGTCACATGGTGTCACAGCATTGATCTGACGCAACACGAGTGTCGGGTACAGATGCAGCATGCAGGGTCTGCATCCGATAGTCGCATCAGATCAACGCTACAACACCATGCGACAATGCATTCATTTACCTTATTTTTGTCACATGCGGTTTGTCACAGAGCATCAGATTCCCCCGAAAACGTCCATGTAGTCCTACCCTAAAACCACATTCACCCCAACTGGCTTCAGTCTTTAGACCCTTTTAACAAGCCTAGGGAGCCCATCCCCATAGATACGTAGGTCTGTGGCACAGGACTTATATTCAAATAGACCCTGGCATTTCCAGTACACAGAGGCCCAAACAGCCCCCCACCAGCCCACTAAATAGTGACTATGGCATCTTGCATTTGCAAATTTAGATCTGGACCTGGATTGGGAACCAGATCTTAACAGAATAAAACCTCTTTTTCCAGTGGTGTAACTGAATATTACTGGGCCCCACAACAAATTATTTTTAAGGCCCCCAAAATGTCTAGGGATTATAATTGTATATGAATTAGGGCCTCATAGGCCCCTATACCTCCTCGGCCCCCTGCAGCCGCAGGGTCTGCTTCCTCTCCAGTTACACCCCTGTATTTGTCATCAACCCACATAAAGGAAGTCTTAGCAGGTGCAAGGCAGGGGTGATAGCACTAAGGGGCTGACATGCCCCCTCATACTACTGCTATTTTTATAAAAACTGTGGATATAAAAGGCTTGTGGCTCAATGAAATTCCTAATGGCACCTGTTATCTGGAATGCGCAGGACTCTGGGTTTTCCCGAATAACGGATCTTTCTGTTATTTGGATCTTCATACCTTTACTCTATTATAAATAATTTAAACATTAAATAAACCTAAGTAGGACTGTTTTGCTTCCAATAAGGATTAATTATATCTTAGTCGGGATCAAGTACAAGATACTGTTTTATTATTACAGAGAAAAAAATAATCAGTTTTAAAAATTTGGATAAAATGGAGTCTATGGGAGATGGTCTTTCCGTAATTCTGCACTTTCTGGATAATGGATCCCATACCTGTACATTGATGTTTTGAAGTGCAAGCCAATTTTTATGCTCCACTTCCTGTGTGTGTTTTTTCTGTTTCCATGAAGATGCAAGGGGCCTACCAGACCATCAAACCTTAGGCAATGGGCCCACTTTTATCTCCTCACTCAACTTCTTCATTCTCCTATTGTCTTTTCTTTATATACCATTCTCTATTATTACATCTATTCAGCCTCTTTGTTCCCATACAGAAACAGGGCACTGAATATGAAACAGGCCAAATGATTAGAAGCAAGAGTACCCACTGACACCTGAGCCCACCGGGAGTTTTCCTGGTATCCCGGTGGGCTAGTCTGACACTGCAATTCTCCCTTCAGCCTCACATGCGTATACAGGTAGGGGACCTATTATCCAGAATCCTCAGGACCTGGTGTTTTCCAGATAACGGATCTTTCTTTAATTTAGATCTTCATACCTTAAGTCTACTAGAAAATCATATATACATTAAACAACCCCAATAGGCTGGTTTTGCTTCCAATAAGGGTAAAGCTCTCCAAGCGTTTTTGGTCTGATCAACGCCCACCGACAAAAACGCACGCAACAAGTTGGATGGAGTTGCACATGTGAAGATATAATTGGACTGAAAGTCAAAAGTTAACAACTACACAATCCGACTGTCGGATGAAGACGTTGCTTTCTGCATCCACATCCGTCAGTCATGTCGCATCGGATGTAATGTCATTTTTACCTAAGACTTTTCATTCAGTCAAACTATATCATCACGCTTGCGACTGCATCCGACTTGTCGTGTGCGTTTTGTCATCGGCCGTTGATCCGACCAAAAATGCTTGTGGAGTCCAGCCCTTAGGGTTAATTATATCTTAGTTTGGATCTGTTATATCATTACAGAGAAAAAGAAAATAGTTTTAAAAAAATTGGGTTATTTGGATAATGGGAAATGGCCTTTCCGTAATTCAGAGCTTTCTGGATAACGGGTTTCCGGATAACGGATCCAATGCCTGTACATCATAGTCTCTCAAGTTAAAAAAAGCTTTTGTTGTGGCTGAAATGGTAGGCACGCATAACAATTTTTTCACCTCTGCAGGGAACTTCATCCAACCCATCAACAAGCTAATCAATGACTCCGTTACATTCACCATGGAGCCGGCTGAATGTGCCCCAGAAGACACCACCATCAGGTGGAAAAGTGAAGAAAAATATCAGGAAATTGGATTATGCAGAAATAGACATTTAGACGGGGCCAGTCCTCAGTTTCACAAGCGCATTGAGTGCAACAATGACACACAGGTCACTATCAGGAACCTGACGAAGGCAGATAATGGACTGTACAGTCTCTCGTATACGTTACCCTGCAAAGTAAAGAAAGAAGTGAAAAATTACAATCTTATTGTTTATGGTAAGCTTGAGACTCTTGGGACTATTGGCATAGCTGACTGGTGGCAGGTTGGTCTAGTCCTATTGTTCTGATTGGTACAGGCAGGAAGGTCCAACCCCCTCAAAGTTATCAAGTTTATTGAGACACTTAAAGGAAAACTATACCCCCAAAATGAACACTTAAGCAACAGATAGTTCATATCATATTAAGTGGCATATTAAAGAATATCACCAAACTGGAATATATATATTTAAGTAAATATTGCCCTTTTACATCTCTTGCCTTGAACCACCATTTTGTGATGGTCTCTGTGCTGCCTCAGAGATCACCTGACCAGAAATACTACAACACTAACTGTAACAGGAAGAAGTGAGGAAGCAAAAGACACAACTCTGTCTGTTAATTGGCTCATGTGACCTAACATGTATAGTTTGTTGGTATGTTTGTGACTACAGTGAATCCTACGATCCCAGGGGCGGCCCTTATTTTTTAAAATGGCAATTTTCTATTTATGATTACCCAATGGCACATTCTACTAGAAAAGTATATTATTATGAAAATGGTTTATTTACATGAAGCAGGATTTTACATATGAGCTGTTTTATGCAATATCTTTTTATAGAGACCTACATTGTTTGGGGGTATAGTTTTCCTTTAAATATTAGCAAGATGGCTACCCTAAGGAACATACACAAACTTGTGAAATATCTTTCCCTTCCCGAGTATACAGTTGCCCATCATCCGTTAAAAACTGAACACCCATGCATGTCATATAGATAAAACATTTCATCTATATAATATTGAAACGTTAAGTTTTATGAAACAAGTGAAACACTCTATGCCTTTAGGGCTCTACAACATATATGCTTAAAGGGGTTGTTCACCTTTGAGTTATCTTTTAGTATGTTTTAGAAAAGGATACTCTAAGACTATTTGCAAGTGGTTTTCTTTTTTTATTTTATTTAGCTTTTTATTCAGCATCTCTCCAGTTTGCAGTTTCAGCAATCTGGTTGCTAGGGTTCAATTTACCCTAGCAACCATGCATCGATTTGAATTTGAGATTTGAATTGAGACTGGAATATGAATAGGAGAGGGCCCTGAATAAAAAGATTAGTAATAAAAAGTAGCAACAACAACACATTAGTAGCCTTAAAGAGCATTTGTTTTTTGTATGGGGTCAGTGACCCCGATTTCAAAGGAGAAAAGAATTAGAAGGAAAATAATTTAAAAGCTATAAAAAATAATAATAATGAATAGTGACGGGCAAATTTATTTGTCAGGCATGGGTCACGGTGAATTTTCACACATTGCCACCTGCGATTTTTTTTCTCTGAACTTCAGCAAAAAATTGTTGTGGAAAAAAATTGCTGCGACAAAAAAAAGTTGCGCAGGTAAATTTTTGACTCCCCTTTACTTTGATGCATTTGGACAAAAAAGTTGCATGTGTAAAAAATTGTCAGGCTCATAAAAATTGTTGCATGTCAAAATTATTTAGTCGCCCTTTGACTTAAATGCGTTTTTGCAAATTTTTCGCTATTTCGCCAGTTTTTTCAGTCAGATTCGCTCATTACTAATAATGAAAATCAATTGAAAAGCTGCTTATTCTATAATATACTAAGGTTAACTTAACGGTGAAAAGTAAATCACCAGCACAACATGGGTAATACTAGCAGGGAGAACCCTTGCTCTGTTTATTGCTAATGCAACGTTTCGGGGCATAACCCCTTTGTCAAGCAAAATGCCCCGAAACGTTGCATCCGCACTAAACAAGCAAGCTAGTATTGCCCACATTGTCATGGTGATTTACTTTTCTGTGAAATCACATTGAGGCTGCCATTTTCTCCTTCATCGAGCACCAGGGATTCTCAATTATGAGATGGCCAGGGTGTGCGAGGGTAATTCTTCTTTTCCATTAACTTAACGGTGAACCCTTTAAGAACTTCCATCTGTAGAATAAGCCGCCCTGTCATTTTTGTCATTGCTATGGGCTAAAAGACTTGCACGGTTTATCACATATGTTTGTGAATTAGACTCTGTATGTATTTAGGTATTTATATATAATTATAAAATGTATCTTTGTCTACAGAGCCTGTTCCTGCTCTGCACATAGAGAAAGAAGTGGACAGGAATTCCGCTTGTTGGTGCAATTTTACTCTTCATTGTTCTGTCCCAGCAAACTCCTCAGTGGATTGGTACCGTTGGCAGAAGGGGAGGAATGAGACTGGGTACCAGCACTATATGAATGGACCCTCCATCCAAGTGTCACTGGAGAGCCAATCACTGGGGCCTTTAGATGAGGAATTTGTCTGCACTGTGTATAACCCGGCCAATCAGAAAAGCACCTCCATTCATAGAAAGGACATCTGCACTCTTATGGCTGATAGTGAGTAACCAATACAGGGAGTCCTTGAGTTACATACACCCGACTTACAGTACATACAACGCATACTTACATACAGAGGCTATTACAGTAATGTTCTGTGGTTTGCTTGGCCTTTATTAGCATTTAGTTTTTATAAACCACCTGCCTGGTGTGTTTTGTCTATTGCAGAGCACAGAAAGGTAAAAATAAATACTTTGTTTAAGGAACCGTTCAGTGTAAAAATAAAAACTGGGTAAATAAATAGGCTGTGCAAAATAAACAATGTTTCTAATATAGTTAGTTAGCCAAAAATGCAATGTATAAAGGCTGGAGTGACTGGATGTGTAACCTAATAGCCAGAACATTATTTCCTGCTTTTCAGCTCTCTAACTCTGAGTTAGTCAATGACTTTAAGGGGAGCCACATGGGACATAATTGTTTAAAACTTAGCATGCAGCTCAGATTCAAAAGCAAGTTATGGCCCATGTGACCCTCCCTCAAGTCACTGATTGGTTACTGCCTGGTAACCAATCAGTGGAAACAAAGAGAGCTGAAAAGCAGGAAGTAGTGTTCTGGCTATTATGTTACACGTCCAGTCACTCCAGCCTTTATACATTACATTTTTGGCTAACTAACTATATTAGATACATTTTTTATTTTGCACAGCCTATCTATTTACCCAGTTTTTATTTTTATACTGAACTGTTCCTTTAAGACAAACATCTGCCAAACTTACCTGCGTATCTCCTACGTAAACCTCATTATGTCATGGGTTTAGATATACGCACAGTACTGAGACTCTCCACTATGGATTAGATAGCAATACTTGTTCTGCTGGCTTTTCCTCGTGCGTATTTTCTTGAAGAAATTAAGATCATTTACATATCTGAAAGATGATTCATTCAAAACATATTCCTTCATTACATGCTGCATACATTTCACTATTTTTCCTAATAATTTTCTCACAAGAGGTACTTTCCATTAATGAATGGCCCAGCATTACATACCCTGTTCAGTTGGAAAGTTTGGACAGTCTTGATTATACAGGTAGGGGATCTGTTATCCAGAAACCTGTTATTATGGGAAGGCCGTCTCCCTAGACTCTATTTTTTCCAAGTAATCCAAATTTATAAAAATGATTTCCTTCTTCTCTGTAACAATAAAAAAGTAGCCCAACTAAAATATAATTAATCCTTATTGGAATCAAAACCAGCCTATTGGGTTTATTTAATGTTTACATGATTTTCTAGTAGACTTAAGGTATGAAGATCCAATGTGAGGAAAGATTCATTATCCAGAAAACCCCAGGTCCTGAGCATTCTGGATAACAAATCCCATACCTGTACTAACCAACCATTTCAGCATGCATGGCACATTGGGGGCTGTTTGACCAAACTGATGGTCCTTTTTTCAACAACTGGAAACTAGGGTAACTGAGCCTTAGGCACATTCAATGGGCAACCTGTTTCCCCCCCCCATCCTTTTGAAGGTCATAAGTCTTGCCTGTGCCACACAATTCCTATTGAATTTTAAATGGTCACATTTAAGAACATATTGTATCTATTATCTATGATAGTATTCAGTAATATGTTTGTGTTCCCCTTTTTTACAGGTTCCATTCGTTGTAGCAATCTTCAGAGAACTTCCAAACTGCTCATCTTTATCATTTGCAGTACTGTTGCCTATGTGATTTTGGCAATAACGATTATTTTTAGAGCAATCCTTCTAAAAAATGGCAATTTTCTGACCACCAAGTAGTCAAGGAAATTGTCAAAAGAGACTGCTCTGGTGTTCTTCCGCTTAGGAAAACAATTAGGAACCGTTCTCACATCTTTCCTAAGCAGAAGAACATCAGAGCTCTGCTGCGCTACTCTTCATGAATATGCTAACATTAATGCCAAGGACAACATTTTTCAATCAGGTTCTATGCAGAGAGGAGGGAGGAGGATGGGGGTTTCACTTAACGGGGTTTAGTTCCCCTTTAAGTCTACTAAAAAATCATTGAAACCTTAAACCCAATAGGCTGATATATGCCTCCAACAAGGATTCATTACATTTTAACATGGATCAAGTACAAGGTACTGTTTTATTATTACAGAGAAAAAGGAAATCATTTTTACAAAATTTGATTCGTTGGATAAAATAGACCCTGTGAGTGATGGCCTTCCTTTAATTTGGAGCTTTCTGGATAATGGGGATTCCAGATAATGAATCCCATACATGTATGTTTTTACAAGTGCCTTATGAATCAAGAAGGATATGGGAAGCATACCCTATAGACACTAACTCTTGGCAAGGAGCTTAAACACGCAGCATGAGGGATTGTGTGATGATGATTAATACAGAGGAGAGGTGGCTGTTGGGTGTGGCACTGATAGACAAAGAGACTCTAAGGAAAGAGAGAAGTGGAAAACAAACACCCATTGTGAGAATTTAGAAGAGAGAAGAGCAGCTACAAGGCAAAGGAAACTATCAAAAAAAAGACACACGTCAACACAAACAGCTCTTGTTCACAAGAAGTAAAAAAACTTTGCACTTTTGAAAAGTAACAATAATTGGTTTATTTATTTCCATTTTTATGATATATAAGTACTGACTTGTGCCAAGAGAATCACACACTAATGCTGTTATTAACTCTGTCTGCTCTGGCACTCTCACATTGTTATCTGCAACTTGCTCACGATTCCCCAATACAATAAGCTACTTAGTATTTGTTTTGGCACATGGCACGCTATACACATATAACAGAGTGATACTAGAATTATACAATATGGGAACAAAAAATGACAATTTGCCTCCAAACACTGCACTTTACACTATGCACTGCGTGAAATGATTCTTTATATGTATATTTTCTAATCGGAAGTTTACATTATGCCCTGTGTTTTAAAGAAGCCTTTATATGTATATTTTATGATGTATAAATTGCACTATGCCCTGAATTTGTAAAGAAGCCTTCACATGTTTTGCAGTCTGCTTATCTTTTATATTTATTAAAAGTGAAAAAAAAGGTTTACTTATCCTTTAAGTGCCGATATGAATGGGGAAAGTGAGTGTAACACCATTAGGTCTGGGGTTGTGCAAAAACCTTGATCCTGGGGGTGTGACTGGGGGCATAACCTAATGTAACTAACAATCTGACACACCTGTGCTTTTAAACAAGTACACGTGGGCTCCACATTCTGGGAAAAAGGAAGGAATTTCGGATGACATGCATATTTATCATTACAAAAGGTCACATGTTAGGAAATTATAAACCTGTTTATAGAGCCATAAAATCACTTTTGCACAGCTGCATTCATTCTTTTGTACAGTGATTTCTGCTTTGTTCCACTTGACTACCGGTATTTATACAGCCAAATTGTTTGTATCTGTAGGGATCCCTTGTTTCTATGGTTGGGTTGTCTAATGTCTATATCACAGATGTCTCTCTCATTTTCTAAATAACCTCCAACAAACCAACATGGTCCATTTGCACTTGATAAACAGAACATTAGAAGCACAAGTTCTTTTAAACAATCTTAACGACTCTGATCATTTTTTTTTAAATTTGCAATACACATTTGATAATAATTTTTTCGGTATAAAAATAGCAATAGAAAAGCCTTCTACACCTCCATGTGGTTGCCAATGCATCAATCCTGCTTCTTCTGATTAATATTGCACAGCTGGACCTGCTGACACTGGGGATCCCTAGTTCCAGGCCCGGACTGGCAATCTGTGGGTTCTGGCAAATGCCAGAGGGGCTGCTATAAAGTCCCATAGAAAGTCAATATTTAGTGGGCTGGAGGGGGCTGTTGCCTCTGTGTGGGTTGATTGTACCTGAAATGCCAGGGCCTAATTTAATTCTCAGTCCGGACCTGCAGGTTCCCATGACATGTTGCATCAAAAGTCACACCCAGGGTCAGACTGGGCTGGTGGGACACTAGGAAAAAACCCAATGGGCCCTGTCAACCCAGACCCCCTAACTGCCTGAGACTTCTTTGCAATGCTTCCTGATCTTCCACCTCACCAAAATCATCATGATTGAGGAGTACAAGGTACATGGCAGGGTGTGGGGACCCCTAACGTTGGGCACACCAGACTTGAAATAGACGCAAACACCACTTTAGATACTGTAGGTGCTCCAGAATTGATGAACCACCCACTGAAATATACCAATAAAATAAATGCACCCTATTTGGATCAAAACACAAGTGCAGTTTCCCGTACATGAAATAAACTCCCCATAGCAAATGCAATAACTCACTCAATAATCTTATAAAAATTGAATTATTTATTACCCACTCATTCTACCTTAGAATGCACTTATAAATAAATGTGAAACATTGTTTTGAGGACATATAAGTACTTTTTATTCTGACAAACGTATCCTTTTAATGTAAAGAACAACAAATTCCAGTCATATTCTGCATTCATAAATTGTTCCAAGAAGTTTTAGTTGCGCTTACTTTCCATGTTCATTGGAAGCTGCTTTTAAAACATAACTGTGACAGTGTGGGATATTTGGCATGTAACATGCCATTCCTTCAATCCGCTACCCTACTATAATTCTAGAAGTAGCTAAGACTAAGGGGCCGATTCACTAAATTCGAGTGAAGGGTTCGAATTAAAAAAAAATCGAATTTCGAAGTTTTTTTGGGCTACTTCGACCATCGAATGGGCTACTTTGACCTTCGACTACGAAAATCTAACGATTCGAACTAAAAATCATTCGACTATTCGACCATTCGATAGTCGAAGTACTGTCCCTTTAAGAAAAACTTCGACCACATAGGCTTGCCTGGGATTTTTTGATCGAAGGATTTTCCTTCGATCGTTGGATTAAAATCCTTCGAATCGTTCGATTCGAAGGATTTAATCGTTCGATCGAATGAAAAATCCTTTGATCGATCGATCGCAGGATTTGTGCAAAATCGTTCGACTTCGATATTCGAAGTCGAACGATTTTAGTTCCTAGTCGAATATCGAGGGTTAATTAACCCTCGATATTCGACCCTTCGTGAATCGGCCCCCACATAATGTTTAATATTTAACTAAATTGAAGTTGGGCTAGCATTTACCTTTGTGCCTGCAATGTGGACTGGTAGGGGGCAAGTTTGGGAATCTGACAAATGCAATTTAATTATGGGCACCCCACTTTTCGATTGGACATTTGTTTTGGGCCCCCGAAAAGGTTACTCATATTAGGGATGCACCGAATCCACTATTTTGGATTCGGGCGAATCCCCGAATCCATCTTGGAAGATTCGGCCGAATACCGAACCAAATCCTAATTTGCATATGCAAATTAGAGGCAGGAAAGGAAAAAGTGTAAAAAAAATTGGTTTACTTCCTTGTTTTGTAACAAAAAGTCACGTGAAATCCTGCCCTCCCCACAATTTGCATATGCAAATTAGGATTCGGTTCGGCTTGGCACAAGGATTCGGCCGAATCTGAATCCTGTTGAAAAAGGCTGAATCCCGAACCGAAGCCTCGATTCGGTGCATCCCTAACACATATATATATACATAAATGGTCATAAGAATCACCCTACTATAATTCTAGAGTTAGCCTGGATGCTAAATAATGTTTAATAAATAACACATTTCTAACTAAATTGAAGTTGAGCCTCTCTTGGCATTGCATTGGACACCCCAAACATTTTAAACATTTTAAAATGTTGAATTCTCTTTCAATTCAGTAATGTATAGCGGGGAGGAAAATCTGACCTAAAAAATGCATAGTTAATAGCTGTGCCTTGTGGTTTCATCAAACAAACATCTCACAGAAAACAAGGTCAAGCAGAGCAGCTGCTGTTTTTGAAAGCTGCAGAACTCTGATGATACCATTTGTGGGTTTATATACATTCAAGTCATCCTCATTAATGACCTGTAATTGCAATAATTTTCTAATATCACCTCACTTTCCGTACTGTCAATTTTGAAGCATAATCTTTTGCACCTTATTTTTGATAAAGACCTGTTATCCCTACCTGTGCCAGCACTTACCTTCTACCTTGCCTTATTACTTAACTATGCTTCAATAAATTGTGTTCCAGTATTCAAGTACCTGCCTACGGGTGTCCTAGTTTAGCCTCCTTCTAGGTCCTCACAAAAATGTCAAGAACCTGTGGCCATGTAGGGCTATGTTCTTGGCTCTGATGCAGGTGCTTATTTTTGAATTACAGGCATGGAGACAAGTTTTGGTTGTATAAAAAACAGATTTACTGCCAAATGGGGCTTCTTGTAGGTTGCCAGTCCACATAGGGGCTACCAATAGCCATCACAGCCCTTATTTGGCACCACCCAGGAACATTTTTTCATGCTTGTGTTGCTGCCCAACTCTTTTTAGATTTGAATGATGCTCAGGGTTAAAAAGGTTGGGGACCCCTGCTCTAAGGTATCAGGTTAATCACCTTTACCATCATATTCTAGAGCATATTTAGGGCCAGATTCAATTCAGTGAGAAAAGTTTTTTTCACGTGAAAAGTAATGGACAAGATTCAATTTGAGATGCAATTCAATTCAGAAAATCTTATCTCACCGTGGGTCAGATTCCATTCAGTGAAAAAAAGTTGTCTCATGATTTTTCACATGAATAATGGATAAGATTAAATTTGAGGAGACAAACTTTTCTCCTAATTCACTTCACCGTTTTTTCCCATAGACTTCCACAGAGTTTTCATGTGATAAACAGTGAGATACGTTTTTCTGAATTGAATTGCATCTCAAATTGAGTTTTCAACCTTTTTCTCACTGAATTTAATCTGGCCCTGTTTATCACCTTAAACTCAATTGAAGTCTACGGAAAAAAATGGAACTGTATTGAATCTTGTCTATGAGTTTTCACATGATAAGCCATGAGATAAATTTTTCTCACTCTCACGTTTTTTTCTTACAACTGAATTCTCATTACATCTATTAGGACTGAAGATATGGATTGCAAGATATAGACGTAAAGCTGAAATGCTAATGGTACCTTATAGCATTACTGATGTTGTGGCTGATTTATATATTCTTTATACTCTTACATTAAATAAGTCCAAGTTAATTCACACAACCAAAGAGGTAAAACAGTGAAAGGTAATTTGTTTGAAAACATTTGATACATTTTAATAAGGAAAAATAACTCCATATACTTTTTATTGTAAAGACGTCTGTTTTGTAACCAGCAGCAAAATAATAGTCAGTATAGCGAGAATGGGGAGAAATAAATACAGTTTAATCCAGCATGTTTTACCTGTAATAAAAAAAAAATCGTTGATTGATATTGTTCCAGCCTGCAGTCCGGGCAACGTATAAAAGTTGTATTATTGTTTCTATGATAATTATATCAGCACTACCTGCATATATCTATAGCTCCAGCTCCATGTGGAGCCATGATTGGTAGTAGCTAGGTAACCCTCTAGGCATGGAGTAGGATCATAAAGGACAAGAAGAGGCTTCCCTTAATTTTTTAATCCAGATTAACTGCTACAAGGACATAAAGCCGTGTATGTTTTCTGCCTACTGAACCTGTGGGTTGTGGCACTAAACTGTATTCCCAATACGTAATTGTTTGGGTTTTATTACTATAAAACTGTATGCTGGGCACTTAAATCTCTCCTGTGGTGGTCCTGTGGAGGACAGTGGAAGCTCAGCCCATAATACACCATGGGGGCCACCATAACAGACTAAATTCAGATACAGGGTAGTTGCAGAGCGGTCTTGCAGTCACCAG
Organism: Xenopus petersii; assembly: GCA_038501925.1. Lineage (NCBI taxonomy): Eukaryota > Metazoa > Chordata > Amphibia > Anura > Pipidae > Xenopus > Xenopus petersii. The sequence goes on from CM076686.1 coordinate 15,176,562, forward strand.
AAGAGGACTGGGTTTTGAAAGCCTATCCCCATACCACCATGTATTGACTGTAATAGTGTTATTAGCACCTTGGTATCATTACATGACTAATATCAATGCTTTATGCTTTGATAGCCTATGATTAAGTGCCTAGCAGCATGAAACACGTAAGGCTTGTATAGACGTACAAACCTTAATAAAAAATAAACTTTTTCTTTTACCATAACCTGTCATCATTGGATCTTTTAGTGCTTTCTTAATCTCCTAATATATGGTGTGATACAACTCCCTTCAGCTGTAGGTTTCGGGCAAGGCACCCAAACCCAACGTTTTTTCTGCTGCTTCTGTACGTGTTTACATTGATGGGAGTGGGACCAATATATTTTTTGTGGATGTCACTGGATTCAAAAATCAAATCAAATTGAATGAAGTTACCCATACCTGCTCTACTTACCAAAGACTGACCACATGGAATAATGGCAGATGTCATGTACATAAACGCTTAGATTCTTTTTATCTCCTGGGTTTTGTACCAAACATAGCAATTCCATATTATCTGTCATACTGTGCAGTGATATCTCCACTCTGCTTCTCCCAGTATAATGTTGGTACTCAGAGCCTTCATATCTGTACAGCCAACTGACGGACCCTGATGATAGGTTTCTTGGAACGGAACAATGAAGAGTAAAATTACACCAGGTCTTATTATCAGTCACTGCTTCAATTTCTATAGTTGGCACAGGAACTGGTTCTGTTTTAAATTAAAAATATTAATACAAATTACTCACAATATCAATGTGAAGGTCAATCAGTGTAATAGAAACAATGTAACTTTATTAAATTTAAATAAATTCTAGTGTACTTGAGAATTAGATGCAGGAATGAGATGGTCTTGCTTACACCATGGGGGTGCCACCTACAATAGGAACATTTGCACTAGTGTCATAGAACTAGGGACACCAAGTCTGAGTCCCAGATATATTGATGATAACTATGACTAACTTTATAGGCAGATATTGTGCAACTTGGCTAAATTCTATCAAGTGAACATTAGCGGAAGTGAGGTGGAGCTGCTGATAAACCATCCAACTTCAGAGTGGTGGAGGGAGGGTCTGTGAAGCCAAAGGACTGGCACTGCACTACAGCAGATGCAGAATTAAGAAAGCATAGTGCCCACACTGCAAGAATCCTGGAATATCAGAGAGAAGAATCGAAAAATAGATTTTCAATCTTAACTGCAACACAGCATCACATAGCACAATTTTAATAAGGGTCAGGGCTGACATTAGAACCCTTGTTGTCATACTAGAACCTCTTACAAATATAACATTTGCTCCTTTGGGTCATAGTGAAGAGCCACAGGTATTTGTTTTATGGACCCAGCAATGGCTGGTCTACCCACAGTTTACCCAAAGATAGCGTGTGTCAAAGACTGTTGAGATACCAGCAATCTCTCATTAACTCATAGAGCTGGTCTTGAATAAATAACCTATGTGGGGCATCATAAGGAAGTCTAATTAGGTCATGTACTACATTCCTATACATGTACAATTAAATTGTGCCATTAATCCTGAGATGGACCAACGTTAATTATAAAAACAAACTAATATATCTAAGTGTATAATATAAATATATTATAAATATGATATATACTGTATATATATATATATATATATATATATATATATATATATATAGACATGCTCTTTTTATTTATTAAGTGGCATTGCCTTATTAATGAACACTTATCTTAAAACATTAATCATGTGTTTTTTTATGATTATACGGTGACCTTAAACTTGGGAAAACATTTCTGACTCATTGGTAAAATACATACCATAGACGGTGAGATTAAAATACACTGTTTTTATATCCGCGTTTCTAAAAGTAATTAACGATTTATAGACCTCACTGTCCTCCATCCTCAGCTCTCGGATTCTCAACGTCGTACCCCCGTGAGATGCTTGCAGGCGGTTAGTAAATCTATTGTTCTGTATGATTAAACTGGAATCCTTGTACTCTGCCAGTTTGAAGGCATCTCCATTATGTTCCAGTTCCCAGACTACTCTTTTTAACGGGACCGTCTGCTGCAGGTGGTGTGATAAGGAGACAGACTGGTTTAGGAGTCCAGTCACCTGGAGAGGAGCCTCTTGTCTTCCTGTAGGGGACAATAGCAATTAAACCTACTCATTCGTTTTACATTGAGAACATTAGAAGTTCCAATTGTTACAAACACAATAGAGAAGTAAATTCATTTTAAGTATTCTCCTCTATACTAGTCCTTACAGAGAAGCAACACCTACAATACAGGTTGATTCATTTGTCAGATAATTGGATTTAATCAGTAAATATGTTTTGATCTGCTGCCAAGATGCTTAAAAACTGCATTCAAAAAAGTTTCCATATAACATTGTCCTGACCTGAAATCAAAAGGAGAGACAACAACATCAGTAGAATTGTGAGCCCTTCAGACGTCTTCCCCTTCATGTTGTGTGTGTCTGGGCTCAGGGGTTTCTACAGTGTGGTTGAGGCAGAGACAGAATATAAGATAAAAGGAAATGCACTGACCGTACTTTATTATAGACCTTCTCTGCAAACACTGTTGGAGGCTGGGCAGTAATAGGGGGATGAAGTATGAATTATTTAAGGTTCACAAATGATCTGATATAGACCCCAGCAGATTGTTTTGTTGTACAGTGAAATAGCAGCACAAGGATACACAGGTAAAATGAATATTATTTTTAATCCATGGTAGTCAACAGATGTACACTGTATAGATAAGAGAGATATTGAGGTGTCTACTGCACAGCAAACACCCGTTAGAAATGGGGAAAAGTATAGCACTGGTCCATGGGACAAATCTTTATTCAGACAGGCTATTGGGTTGGAATAAAATGAGTGGGGTCACAGAGCTATTCACTTCCACTTGTCAGAGCCATCAAACTGAATAAACAGATCAGTGCTATTTGATAGTTGGCCACATGAAAAGTCACGGACAAGATTCAATTTGTGATGCAATTCAATACAGAAAAACGTTTTTATTTTACAGTTTATCACGAGAAAACTCTATTGAAGTGATAGTAACATAGTAAGTTTGGTTGAAAAAAAAATACACACATATTCATCAAGTTCAACCTTTTAACTTTTTTAACCTGCCTAACTGCCAGTTGATCCAAAGGAAGACAAAAACCCCCATCTGAAGCCTCTCCAATTTGCCTCAGAGGGGGGAAAATGCCTTCCTGACTGCAAAATGGCAATCAGACTAGTCCTTGGATCAGGGAAAAAACTGGAACTTGAACCAATTGAATCTTGTCCATGACTTTTCACGTGATAAACCATGAGATAACGTTTTCTCACTGAATTGAATCTGGCACAGTGTGTCATGTTCGACAGTATGGGCCAGTAATGTGCAATTCACTATGTATTCATTTACAACATATTTTCACTGAATTCCAGGGTAATTGAGTCCATAACAAACTGGCACAAATTTCTCTGCCTGGTGGGGGAGATGCCATCAAAGTATTGTCCTGTATCAAAAAAGGGGTGTTTGTAGGAGGAGAAGGACATTCTTACCCTTTACAGAGCACTGGTAAAGCCCCATCTAGAATATGCCGTACAGTTTTGGTCTCACTCAAACAGGACATTATTGTATTAGAGAGGGTACAGAGAAGGACAACTAAGCTGGTTAAAGGTATGGAAAATCTTAGCTATGAGGAAAGACTGGCCAAATAGGGGTTGTTCACGCTGGAGAAGAGGCGCTTAAGGGGTGATATGATAACTATGTATGAATGTATCAGGGGATCATATCATAATCTCTCTAATGATTTATTTACCAGTAGGTCTTTCCAGCTGTCACCCATTCTGATTAAGAAAATAGGCTTTATCTCAATGTTACAGTGAGAGCTGTGAAGATGTGGAATTGTCTCCCTGAATCAGTGGTACAGGCTGATACATTAGATAGCTTTAAGAAGAAGTTGGATGGCTTTTTAGCAAGTGGGAAATGAGTTACTGAAATTAGGTCTTAGTACCAGGGACTGGTTTGAATGCCATCTTGGAATTTTTTACCCCTCTAAGGATCATTGGAGAGGCTGCAGATAGGGTTCTCTCCTTCCATGGGGTCAAATAGCAGGCAGGATTCACAAAGACAAAAAGGTAGAACTTGATTGATGCAAGTCTTTTTCAACCTGATCCACTATGTTTCTGTGTTACATAATACAGCACATTAACTTGATCTGGAGTGTTAAACCCAGTAAATGTTATAGTTATAGTGAGAAAAAATAACCAGGTCAAACCTGCTTTCATGTCAAAAACTGTTTCTTTCAGATCTGCTAAAGTGATCACACCCTTTCAACACACAGTACAGAGGGTCCGACGTGTGAATGCTTCAGCTTCCTGCGTTATTTGCTCTAACTACACTGGAACCTTTTGTATAAACATTTTAATCACTAGTGAACAATAGAATATCCACCTGGTTAGGAAGTAACGGGACATAGGGGAGTAATCTGACATTCCCAAGATAATGGGCTTTTTCTTTCTTCTTTTTCTTTTAAGAATGTCTATGCGTCCCCTGGCTCAGTTAGTGATAGTTAGTTCTTGTTAGTTTCTATTTTATTTTACATATTACATTGTAAATTATACATTCTGTATAATATGTCATTGTATTAATCTTCTTATTCTGCATACTATTTGTTACCATATTGATTTTTATGGTTTAGTGTGAAAACCAAATAAAATATTAAAAAAAAAAAAAGTAACAGGCAAGTAAAGCCCAAACAAAAATTTTCTGTTTGCCAGACTTCCAATGGGAACTGGATACAATGTCAGGCCCCATCCAGTACCGTTATTTTACCGGCCTGGCTGGTAAAAATGATGGTTGATCCCAATGTTATTAATTGGGAAAAAAGATAAATATATAGGAAGGCCGGTATTTTTTTCCAGAAAAGGTGGCAACCCTAGCAATGGAGCTTGGTGCAACTATAGGGAAATTAATAGAATCAATAAGAGTAACATTTTCTGCCATTGGCTGTGTGTAAACTATAACTTGATGGAAATCAGCATTTGCTTATAATTTATCAGAAATAATTATTTTTTTAAATGGTTTCAATTTTCTGTAATGCAGAGCACAGCAAACAGAAATGTTATCTGAATGAGCTCTGTGGGATGGGCCAGTAATGTAAATGAGCTTTGGTAAGTCACAAGAAGGTAATAAATCTGTAGCTGAGAAACCTCAAACATAATTGTTTAACAAGCTTATGAGTGTTCTTATCTGCCCCTGGGGGAATAGAAGTGAACTCCGTAGATTCTTGGTTTTGCCACACACTTATACACACACACATACAGTATTCATTGTACAGCAACACCAGACTCACATGTTGGCCCTTAGTCATTGCTGTGGTTTCTGTGGGAGGGGGAAGCTGGTATTTACTTATTACAGCGCTTTTCATTCCAGAGGCTTGTTAGTGGAATTCTGTCATCAAACGTGGAGGTTAGAATTATGTTAATGTTTATAAAGAGAGGCGGATGACAAATGGTTTAATAGAAGAAAAAAAAACTAGAGGGCTCATTTTCCAAATCAGCATTTGTTGCAAAGTGTGTAATTTGGACGCAACTTTCCCAGTCTTTTATCCATGATGCAGCATTTATCTTTCTGCAACTGAGATTCAATAATGTGGGTGCAAAATTAACATTGGCACGACCTGCTAAGACTAGTACCGATACAGAGTCTTTGGGGGAAATTCACTAAAGGAGGAAGCGCCTAACGTTAGCGTTAATTCCCTAGCCTAGCGCATTTTCGTTAATTCACCGATCAGGGCCGCCATCAGGGGTTCACTTGGGGGACAGTCCTCCCGGGCCCGGTGGATTTCCCCGCTTCCAGGGGGCCCGGCCGCGACCTGACTCTGCCCTGCATTTTTCGCCACAGAGCTGCGTACGCGTGACGTCAGTACGCACAGGCGCAACTCTATTTAAGGCGCCGCCGCCTGCTGCCTGCAGTCAGAAGATCGAGGACGTCGCTGGAGGAGGACGTGCTTCCTGGAGACAGCGAACGGATGGCGAAGACGGCGAAGAAGACCCTCCTGGAGGAAGAAGAAGACGCCAGCACAAGCAGGTAAGTCCCCTGAGCCACCAATGTAGCCCCTGAGCCACCAATGTAGCCCTGAGCCACCAATGCGGGCCCCTGAGCCGCCAATGCAGGGCCCCTGAACCCCATACTGCCCCTGAGCAACCAATGCAGGGCCCCTGAGCCGCCAATGCGGGTCCCTGAGCCACCAATGCGGGCCCCTGAACCCCATACTGCCCCTGAGCCACCAATGCAGGGCCCCTGAACCCCATTCTGCCCCTGAGCCACCAATGCAGGGCCCCTGAGCCACCAATGCAGGGCCCCTGAGCCACCAATGCGGACCCCCTGAACCCCATACTGCCCCTGAGCCACCAATGCAGGGCCCCTAATGCCCCTGCAAGCCCCTGAACCCTCAATGAGGGCCCCTGATTCCCCTGCAGGCCCCTGAATCCCCATGCCGGGCCCCATATCCCCATGCAGGGCCCCTGATTTGCAGAGGGCCTGGTCAGCAGTGTTTTTTTTTTGTGACCCCTGGCTGCCAATGCAGGCCCCTGAACCCCCAATGAGGGCCACAGATTCCCATGCAGGGCCCCATATCCCCCAATGCGTAGAATAATTGTAAAACAAAGTGCAATTTAGGTTAGAGCAGGTACCTGCTTAAAGAGTCTACCTTGATGTGGTGGCAGGCTTAATAACCCTTTTGCCAAAATGATTTTATTTGCGGTTTGTGAATGTGTCCATGTGACCTTTGTGGTGGGGGCATGGTTAAGGTGAGGGCGTGGTTGGGGGCGTGGTTAGGGGAGGTGTCGTGAGGGGGGGCCCCGAAAATTTTGTTGTGTGGGGCCCCGTGATTTCTGATGGCGGCCCTGAGAGTCCTGCAGTGGGTTGGGTACCCGCGGGTTAACCACAAAAACCTGCGGTAACCTGCGGGTTGCGGTTAGAAGTTCTGGGTGTGGGTATAGACGTGGGTCGACTGTTCTGCGGGTCGGGCCGCGGTTCTTCTCAATAACGATAGCGGGTCCAGGTTGTGGATTGCAGGTTGCGGGTACGGGTCCCAAAAAATGGACCCACGCAGGACTCTACCTCCACGGGCTGGAACACAAGAAGAATGAGCTGACCAGGAAGATCCACCACAGTCAGGAACATGACCCAACGACTAACTGTCTTACAGCAAAGGCTAATGGTTGGAAAGGGGACTCGATGGTGCTGAGGGGGGAGAAAACAAACGCAGGAAGATAGAAGATATAAATGAGCCGGGACATGGGGCTGATCTCACAGACATTACACACTGGCTTGGTCAGGATAGTGACTGGGAAACCTGCAGCAATGGTGCCTGGCGCATTAAAGCAAATGCACATCTAGTGGGTAATCATTTCATATTGGGGCATCACTTTCAGTCTTTAATCTTAAACACTTTGCTTGTGATTCTTTCTGCTGTGACATCTCAGAAAATACCACCATGTTCAGAGTGGTGCACAATTATACTTAGCGCTACTATACAGAAATGCAAAGAGAGTGTGTTTGGAAGCAAATAATAAATGGCATTTGCATTCATTTTAGCACAACCATACTTAGTCATAAATACTGGCAGTCATAAATGACCCTTCAAGGGGTTGTTCACCTTTTAATTAACATTTAGTATGATGTAGAGAGTGATATTTTGAGACAATTTGCAAATGGTTTTCATTTTTTATTATTTGTGGTTTTTGAGTTATTTAGCTCATTATTCAGCAGCTCTTCAGTTTGCAATTTTAACTGGTTGCTAGAGCCCAAATGACCCTAGCAACCGTGCACTGATTTGAATGAGAGACTGGAATATGAATAGGAGAAGCCTGAATAGAAAGACGAAGAATAAAAAGTAGCAAAAACAATACATTCGTAGCCTTACAGAGCATTTGTTTTCAGTGACCCCCTCCCCCATTTGAAAGCTGGAAAGAGTCAGAAGAAGGAAAATAATTCAAAAACCATCAAAAAAAAAAAAATAGAAATCTCAAAAGTAAAAGCTGAAGTTCCATGTTTCATTGAGCCCTATTGGTTGAAGAGTATCCAGTACCCATAGCCAGTCAGACTCTTATGTGAGATTTTTTATATCCAAACCTCCTGTATGTGCCTCTTATACATGTATCACTATGGGGTTATTGACTAAACCATGAATTTATCTGGTCAGGCATTTTGGGACAAAAACTCACATTTTTAGAGATTTATTATACTCGGAAGCTGCAAAAAGCCTGAATCTGAAAATCCTCCATCTCAGACCTGTCGAGGTCCTGTATAAGTCAATGGGAGATGTCCTTATCCCAATTAGAAGTTATTGTGGTCTGCGCTGGGTTTAGCCTGATAATCTGATATTAAAGTAGAACCTCCATTTTATATCCCCTGATTTTAAGTTTGTTGTTTTGTGGTCCCACCTATATATTATTCATAATACATTTCCCTTATTTTACATTTTCCTGGATTTTACACCATTTTTTTCTTGTCCCTTGGGGGTTCTTCTGTATCTCATTTTCGGGACCAAAGTGTAAAAAAATCGTATGATTTGGGTTTTTACTCGATTTTATCAGGGTTTTCCCGATTCGATGTAGTTGAGTTATTTTATTATGGCAAAATTGGGGATGGGAGTTTGCTCGAACTTTTTTTATTTAAATTATTAAATAAATTTGGATTTTAGTAAATAACTCCCTATGTTTCCTCTCAAAGTAATGTCCGGATAGATATGTTTTACTAGGGATGTAGCGAACGGCGGAAAAAATGTTCGTGAACATATTCGCAAACTTGCGTCCAAAAATGCGAACGGTTCGCGAACATCGCGAACCCCATAGACTTCAATAGGAAGGCGAATTTTAAAAGCTAGAAAAGACATTTCTGGCCAGAAAAATGATTTTAAAGTTGTTTAAAGGGTGCAATGACCTGGACAGTGGCATGCCAGAGGGGGATCAAGGGCAAAAATGTATCTGAAAAATACATTGACACAGCGCTGCGTTTTGTGCTGTAAAGGGCAGAAATCACACTACGTCACTCAGGTGATGTTTCTGGACACGGAATGTGAAAAAGCTCACACAGCTAGGTGGCACTTGGTTAAAGACTGGGCAAACAATGCCTGCAAGGGCAACGTATACAGTAGTGGATACGGAATATATTATTGCTGCTGTAAAAACATCACTCAGGTGATGTTTACGGACACGGAATTATTATTGTTATTTAGACAGAATGTGAAAAAGCTCACACAGCTAGGTGGCACTTGCATACCTCCCAACTGTCCCTCTTTTGACCACTCAACCCCCTGTCCCTCTTTTGTACTGGAAAGTCCCTCTTTTCTCTGCACTGAACAGCCAGAAAAAAACCAGTTTCTAACTTAATTGGCTTTTGGCAGAGAGCCCAGAACAGCTAACAGGTGCAAATAAGATACTTTGTAACAATTTTGACTCTGGTTGGTGCTGGTAGTGGTGAACTACTAGGAGGAGCAGCACACCAGTCCCTCTTTTCTCTGAACTGAACAGCCAGAAAAAAAACTGTTTCTAACTTAATTAGCTTTTGGCAGAGAGCTCAGAACAGCTAACAGGTGCAAATAAGATACTTTGTAACAATCTTGACTCTGGTTGGTGCTGGTAGTGGTGAACTACTAGGAGGAGCAGCACACCAGTCCCTCTTTTCTCTGAACTGAACAGCCAGAAAAAAAAACAGTTTCTAACTTAATTAGCTTTTGGCAGAGAGCTCAGAACAGCTAACAGGTGCAAATAAGATACTTTGTAACAATTTTGACTCTGGTTGGTGCTGGTAGTGGTGAACTACTAGGAGGAGCAGCACACCAGTCCCACTCCCCAACACAGCTAGACTAATAGCACTAGGCTCTTATAGTAGCAAAGTAAAAAAAACAAAAAAGAAAATAAAAGCAGTCCTTACAAGGACTATTGGGTTATTACAGCAGTCAGCAGATGAGATCAGAAGCAGTGCCCACAGCAGCTACATACAGAGCACTGCAGTAGAAGGTAGATGACTAGTCAGCAAAGCTAACTAACCTAAACTAACTGTCCCTCAAATCCCTGCAGAGTTCTGTCCCTCCAATACAGAGCAGTATCAAGTAGATTACTAGCCAGCAAACTTACTATCAACTGTCCCTCAAAGAAATCAGTGAAATCAGTAACAGCTCTCTCCCTACACTAGCTCTTCCAAGCACACACAGGCAGAATGAAAAAACGCTGCAGGGCTTCAGTTTATATATGGAAGGGGAGTGGTCCAGGGGGTGTGGGGGTGGTCCAGGAGGGAGAGCTTCCTGATTGGCTGCCATGAATCTGCTGGTCTGGAGTGAGCGGTCAAAAATAAGCACCAGCTAAGGCGAACCCAAATTGGCGAACGTCGCACGACGTTCGCGAACATTCGGCGGACGCGAATAGCCGATGTTCGTGCAAATTAGTTTGCGGGCGAACAGTCCGCGACATCCGTATGTTTTACACACACATGTATATATATTTATACTATTGGTTGTGAAATCTCTATTACTCCACCCTGTAACATCCTGTAGATAAAAATCTATCAATACTGACATATGAATCTGTTTCACATTTACTTTTCCTTTGCTCTCTCACTTCCTTCTCACTCCTGTCCCATTTAGCCAATTATATGTGTAAGCAGCGCTTATCATTATTAAAGGGGTGGAACTTTTAGTATGTTATAGAATGGCCAGTTTTAAGCAACTTTTTAAAAACATTTTTATTCCAGTCTCTTGTTTAAATCAATGTATAGTTGCTAGGGTAATTTGGACTCTAGCAACCACATTGCTGAAATTACAAACTGGAGAGCTGCTGAATAAAAAACTAAATAACTCAAAAACCACAAATAATAAAAATTGAAAACCAATTACAAATTGTCTCAGAATATCACTCTCTACATCATACTAAAAGTTAACTCAAAGGTGCAAAGTTAACTAGTTCGCGCGAACTTCGACTGTTCGCGTCCGCCGAATGTTCGCGAACGTCGCGCGACGTTCGCCAATACGAGTTCGCGTTCGATTCGAACAAAAATCGTTCGACCATTCGACCATTCGATTCCTTCGACCGCTAAAATCGAAGGATTTTCGTTCGAACCGAACGATCGAAGCCATTCGATCGAATGAAATCATTCGATCGAATGGCTTCGATCGTTCAATTCGAACGAAAATCCTTCGATCGAACGATTAAAATCCTTCGATCGTTCGGCGTTCGTGAACACATAAACGGCAGTTCGCTACATCCCTACTCAAAGGTATACAAACCCCTTTAAGGCCAGATGAGATCCCGTTGAATGCCTGAACATTCTAGAACAACTGATTGGAAGAGTCACTGTAGTGTGTAATGGAGCCAAGAGTGAGGATGCAGCTTCCTGATACTGATAATGGTGTATGTGCAGCACAAGGGATCTCATCTGGGTATAACTGGTGCCCATATACAAAGTACTATTGGCCCCGTGAAGCTCATAGAAAACACTGGATCCCTTAAAGTCATGGACCTACCTTGTCCATCACTGCCCTAATTGTTGAAGATACAACATGTTTTATGTTCATCTTAGAATATTTTGAGCATGGCATTACATTTACTAAAAGGTCCCTTTCTAATCTGGTTGCTGGTTCCTTGGATACATTCCTTGGTAAATGACAAACACTAAAGGAGCACATTTAGGGGCAGATTTACTAAGCTCAAGTGAACAGTTCGAATCCAAAAATATTAGAATTTCAAAGTAATTTTTTGGGTACTTCAACCATCGAATTGGTCAAAAAAAGTCAAAAAACTTTCGGAAAATACTTCGCCAAATAAAAGCTACCGAATTGAATGTTAGCCTATGGGGACATTGTAGAAAGGTTTTGGGCACTTTTTATGATCGAATAAAAATCATTAGATCGTTCACTTAAAATCTTTCGATCCAAGCAATTTTATCGTTCGATCGAACGATTTTTATTAGATCGTTCGATCGAACCTTTTGCACTAAAATCCTTCGAATTCGATATTCGAATTCAAAGGATTTTACTTCGAGGGTGGAATTCAAGGATTAAAAAACACTGAAAATTCGACCCTTGATAAATCTGCCCCTTAATGGCACTTTATTGCACCTCCCTTGTGCTTGCAGTTCTGTAACACAGTTGCTTAGAGACACATAGGCCCAAGCCCTGTAGTGTGTGCAGTGTAAATATAAATAAAATAGGATTATTATTATTAGAAAATGATAAGAATGTAATGTAGAATATTACTTGTGCCCTACAGCAGTACTTGAGGCTGCTGGGGACTTGGATGCAGCACTTTTACTGAGAAATTCACACAATCTACCCCCAAAACATCATGTACCAAATCACCTGGGAGTCTGTTCTCAGCGTTGCTCTCACTGGCTGGATCTAAGAAATTGTGACAAATAATCATGTCACACACACACATTCACACAACGGTACAACCAATATTATTTTACATATTTCTGCAAAATCAAAAGGGTAACTTGGGATTTCAAGGCAACTTGCAATTGGTCCTCATTGTTTATTATTTGTAGTTTTTTTAGTTTTTAGTTTTTTTTTTCCAATGATTTAATCTTTTGTTTTGTATTTTTCCAGTTTGGAACTGATTCTGGCAATGAGGGTGAAGAGAGATGGTGAAGAGATAGAGGGGGAGCTGGAAGAGGAGACTGGAAATGACTGGAGACAAATGGCTTCTTGTTTTATATCAAGTTCTAGTGATGTTGGTGACTATATGGAGGCAGTATAATAAATGAGAAAATCTTCCCTTGTGTCATTACGCTAAGTAGCTGCAAACACTCTCTTTGACTCTCATGCCATTAGAAATAGCCTTATCTATTGGGCACCTTGAGCCAGTAATGTCCTGAACACTAAGGGGGTTATTTATTATTTATTTTTTCTGTTTTTTTTTTTTTTAAATAAAAAAGTCTGACCAAACTAGAATACACGATTTGATCTTATTTATTTTTTAAAAAGCACAAATTAATTGGTTGGGGGAAGAAAACGAAAAAAATAATTCGAAAAATTGTAACATATGATTTTTTCAGGTTTTTGCCTGAAAAGATTGGATTTTCAGGCTTATTTCAGCGCAGACCACAATAACTTCCAATTAGGATAGGGACCTCTCAGAATGACATACACGGCAGGTCTGAGATGCAGGCTTTCCGGATTCGGACATTTTGCAGCCTCGTGGTATAATAAATTTTGAAAAAGTTTCGAAAATTTTATAGTAAAAAAACTAAATTTTTTCGAGTTTTTAGCATTCAGAGTTTTAACCCCAATAATGTTTGGGTAGCAATAAGATAGTATTACTTGCACACAATATGTTTATCCAGGGCCGTCATCGGGGGGGAGGGGACTGTTCTTTCTGGCCCGGTGGGGTTTTGAGTCTAAAGGGGGCCCCACTGTCCTGTACTCACTTATCCAGGGCCGGGCCCTCCACTGCTGCCAATGAGCTGCAGACTTATGATGAGAGGGTGGAGCCATAGTCCCTGCATCTATTTGCTGTGCCCTGTTCTCTATATACGGCTTGTTTATTCACACACAAGTTAAGTCCCGGTAAAGCTGCATGGCGATTGGATAGTCTGGGAAGAAGTTTTACATTTCATCCACCAGTCTATCCAATCCTCATGCAGCTCTACCGGGACTTAAACTCTGAAGAGGAAACAATCAGTAAGGAAAGCTGTGTAGGCCAAAGAAGAAAAGAATGAGGTACATTAAAAAAGGAAGTGTCACACGGGGGACTGACTGGGGAACAGGTTACAGTGGAACATGAGAGATAACTCTGCCCCCATACAATACTCATTCCACATACTGTATAAATCATTATATTGTGCCAGTGATGTGAATGTCAGGGGAATGTCCCACTTGGGCTTATGTATTTTTGCACATTCCTCCTTGTTAATTCTCTGTCAGACCTGGAATCCATGAAACTGCTCTTTCTGAACACTGTTCCCCTGTAACCGCCCTGAAAATGTGCGTGAGATGATGCATCAATGTGGGTGCTGCCAGGCTGCTGATGTAAGTGCAGGAGATACATTCACTGGCATGTAGAAACTCAGCTGGTGCTTTGGCCTGTCTATTATACAGCTTATAGATATAACTCGGGTCCCTTTTCCATTTTTAGGGTAGAATGATGTTCAGTTCCTGCATGCTCTATCTGTGTCACTATCTTTGCTGACCCCTTTCATTGAAAGCATGAGTGTCTCATACAGCCGTCAATAATGTCACTAATTGGTAGGGATGCACCAAATCCACTATATCGAACAAATCCTAATTTGCATATGTAAATTAGGGACAGGAAAGGAAAAAGTGGAAAAAATTCTTCTTTTGTGATGAAAAGTCACATGATTTCCCTACCCACCCCTAATGTACATATGCAAATTAAGATTCGGTTCGGCCGGGCACAAGGATTCGGGCAAATCCGAATCTTGCTGAAAAATGCCAAATCCTGGATTCGGTGCATCCCTTCTGATTGGGCCCTGGGCTGATTGGGTTCACAGGCTTAGATATGCTTTAGGGTTCCGCTCTGTGCTTTTTTTTAACCTATAGAGCCTCTCCACCACTATGTTTTGTTTTTAACGCATTTTAGTGAATTAGCGTTGTCCTGGTGAATTTTCACCTGCCGAAGTGTGGCGATGTGAGCTAAGCCGTCGCTGGCGAATTTCCGCAGGTTAATGAATTTGCCCCAGAGTGTGTTAAAGAGGGCCTGGACTAGGGTTAAGGGGTTGGAAGATGTACTGTGCCTGGCGTCCCCTTCAACTTAACCATTTGGACCCCTGGTAGGGGGGCCCAGGCAATGATGTTGTTTGGGACCCTGCGGGGACAGAACTAGGGGTAGGCAGAAGAGGCACATTCATAGGGCACAAAGTTGAAGGGGACGCCAGGCACAGTACATCTTCCAACCCCTCACCCCTAGTCCAGGCCCTCTTTAACACACTCTGGGGCAAATTCACTAACCTGCGGAAATTCGCCAGCGACGGCGTAGCTCACATGGCCACACATCGGCAAGTGAAAATTCACCAGGACAACGCTAATTCACTAAAATGCGACGCTACATCAAGGGGCCCGAACGATGGTGAAGTTTTGCTAGCGTTTATTCGGCAAGCGAAGCGAACTTGCGCTACCATAGCCTGATTTGCATATGGCGGGAAGTTAAAGTTCAATGGACGTACATGTTGCAGAAAATACGTTACACAACACAAGCCCAGGGAAATCTTAATAAAATAAAATAAAGTTGTTATATTGCCCTACACATGAGCCCAGTGTATAGTTTTTGTGCCATATGTAAGGAAATGTAGGGGGGAAGCCGGGTACCCTAAAAAAATGTTACGCTCTTTTGCAGCATATCACCCTGAAAAACTGAAAAGTCGCCAGCGTTTTTTTGGGAACATTTTTCAACTATTTTTTGAGGAACTCCTATCTACTCTGTTGCACTTTGCCTGGTCTGAGGTGGTGAAGGCAAGTCTGGAGCAAGAGGTAAAGTTCAGTAAAATACGCATCTTAGTGAATTTCCGTAGTTACGTCCATTTGACACAGCGGAAATTCGCCTGGCGTATTTAGTAGCGCTAGATTCCATCTCCTTTGCTAGCGAATTTACACCTGCGCCCGTTAGTAAATCGGCCAAAGTGCCAAAACGACGTCACGCTGGCACGTTAGTCACTTCGCCCTTTAGTGAATTTCCCCCTCTGTGCGCTCTCTGGCGCCCCATCCTGATGTCAGCGTGTGATGTAGCGTGCCCCTTTATTGGAGCTCCCTATAAATCCGCTACAGTCACCGTCGGTGTTTCATATGAGGTCCTAACGGTCCCTGCCGGAAGTACATTGCAGTGTCCTAAGTGCTGTCAGAGAATTACGCTGGCAGCAAATGTAACCGATGGGCAGGGCTAGTAGGGTTTTGGGAGAATTCCTCAATAATTCAGCCCGACACACATTCAATAAAAGAGCCCAAGCGCATCCCTTCTATATTAAAAAGAATATAATGACCTGCCACATTCTTGTTTTTCATACAATAATACGTCTCCTTTAACAACAGCACAACTGGCACAGGAGCATAAAAAAATCCTGAACTGCTGCAGGAATAGATACAAATACATGGAGCGCCAATGGGCATCAATCTGCATCTGTCTGTCAGTAAATATGTTTGTCTATCAGTCTTACTACACTCAGAAACCATCCCCATAACTGTAATTACTGCAGTGTAAGAACTTGAACACAAATACAATGTTCTAACACTTAAGACAAATGGGAATGTGACCTTCGCTACAGACAATACAGAGCTTTTCTGTGAAGCTGTTAATGATCTTTGGGTCCATATGGAGTGAATGGGGAACCCAATGCAGCTCAGTGGGAACGGAAAGTAAAAAGGGCTGAATTTCCTACATGACAGCGACATGATAAACAGAGAGAGTTAGAAAATTAAAGGGTAAAGTCAATGCAAAATGTCATCCAGTGAGGGAAAAATGAGAAGAAAGGAGAACTTGTGTGTGTGTAATAACCATAAAACATTTTCTTTAAAAAAGTAACGCCAAGTTTAGAACTTATCATTTATATCAATTTAATAATTGAATTAGATGTCAACACCGGTGTTGAACTACACTTAATACATTAAAAGGGCGACATAAACTCACCCTGAAAATGCCAGATGAAACTTGCGCTGAATTTGTTTTAAAAAATTGTATATGGGGGGCGTGGCGTGATGCAGAGCTGAACGGTCGCATGCAGTGAGAGCTCCCGGCCCATATAGCAATTTAAACTATTTTCCCAAACCTGACACCGCTGAACATGGGTAAATCCACTAAGAAACAACCTCCGCATACTCCAGCATCACATTCAGGCAGTCAATCGGACATGACTAAATACCTGGACAAACGTTCAAGGCGTGCAACCACTCCCGATGATTCCAAGATGGCGGAGGCAAGTAGACAGAGTCCTAGTCCCACGGGCTCCACGGCCTCAGGTTTTAGCACAGCCTCCTTCCCTGCGGACATACGCGCCATGTTCTCTAATCTCCCAACTAAAGCGGATCTGAATGCGGTTGCAAAGACTATACAAGAAGCTCACAAAGCAGACCTAGTCGACATTAAGAAAGACATACGGGCCATAGGTGACGCACATACGCAGTTGGATAACAGGATGGAAATATTGGAGTCAACAAGCAATACCATCACCGACAGGGTAAATGACCATCACCGTTATATTTACTTGCTGCGCAGACACATGGAAGACCTCGATAATAGAGGCAGAAGAAATAATCTGCGCATTAGGGGAATACCGGAGGCTGTACAACAAGCAGACCTGAGGGCCACAGTATGTGCAATCTTTAACATGATCCTGGAGAAACCCGCCACAGACCCACTGGAGCTGGACAGGGTTCATAGGACACTAGGCCCACAGAGATTCAGGTCAGAAAAGCCGAGAGATGTTGTATGTTGTGTTCATGACTTTAGGATCAAAGAAGACATCTTGCGTCGAATTCGGAATCAATCGACTATTAAATATGAAGCAATGGAGATTGCAATTTTCCCTGATCTGGCATGGCTCACGCTACAGCAAAGAAGAGCATTGAGACCCCTCACAACGATGTTACGTGAGAAAAATATACCCTATCGGTGGAATTTTCCCTTTGCTCTCACAGTGTCTAAAGATGGCAAGCAAACCATGCTAAAAGAACCCACTGATGTGGAAGCGTTTTGCTGTTCACTTGATATACCCAGCATACAGTTAACCGAATGGGCAGATCTGGTATATAATGGTGACTTTCTGGAAAAGTTAAACACAGATCACTGGCAGAAGAGGCAACGACGGGAGAGAAGTTTCACTAATGGAAATTCTGGCAGTCCTCCATCTACCCCTGACAGAAGCCCGAGGCCACCCTGATTTATCTAAGAAGTTTTTATCACTCTGAATACATCTGAGACCCGTTATGACCTCTTGGTTTATGGTTAAAGAGTTCTGATTTCTGGGGCTGTTTGTTTCATATCTATATCATTCGTGCATGGAAGACAGTTTGGGGTCTGAACTTAAACTTCTGGAGACTTAAAAGGATTTAGGGGTTTATTCATGGGTTATTTAAGGTTTATTGCTCATGGTCCACTGTTTTTGCAGAGAACTGCCTATAACATGGACATGTTTGTTTTTAAGAAATGTTGAAACCCTATTGTGTTAGACTCTCCTCTTGATCCCATAACCATATCCTTACATATAAGAACGGAAAGGCTTATGTTCGGTCACCCCCCCCTTTTTTTTTCTCTCTCTCTTTCTCTCCTTGGAGATTAACACCAAAAGTGTGGAAGCCCTGTTAGAAGCTTCCCATTTACCCTCTTTAGCAACATACTTAGTGCTATCAAGATGCTGGAGAGACACCCTAAATCCTTAAATTACTTGTAAAAATACACTAAAGGTGAGGGTAAGGTATGCGAAAGAAACACAGTACTATCATGTTGAAGAGAACATTTACACAAGCTTATACTTTTAACTCTGAGGATTCAAAAGGTCTACAAGTCTACAAGAGTCTATTGTTATTCTGTTTATGTTTGAAATGATAAATGTACAAATCTATGATATGCAAGTCTGTGAGTCAAACAACAAATATAATACAGCCCCTTTTTTTTTTTTTTTTTGACCCCCTTCCTGCTTCCCCCCCCCTTTTTTTTTTTTTTTTTTTTTTCTTTTTCTCTCACGCCCCGGTTTACCCTTCATATGTGCTAGATTAATCATCGTTCTGGTAAGGTTTGGAACTATTTCTGATACATGGAATGCTGATGGGCTGGGAGTTGCTCCCCAATCGGCCTCATCGCACATGACCTCCCTTATGAAAAGGGGGACCAATCAGTTACAACTGTGCATAATACCCGCACAGGTTTTGGTATTATTCTATCAAGTTACTTGTTTACTTATTTCCTGGTTATCTAGGAATAATTACTACATGTTCTTATTTTCACCTTCTTTCTTCTTTTTTCCTTCTTCTAGTCGGCAATCTTCCGGTGTTAACTGCAGTGGCGACCCCAGCGGGGGGGGCATAGCTCGGATTTCCACTACTTACAATCAATATGGCTAAGGTAAGAGTTGGAACAATTAATGCTAAAGGCCTGAATACACCTTTTAAACGCCATAGATTGACCCAGGAGATGAAACGTCTTAAAGTTCAGATAATGTTTGTCCAAGAGACCCATTTTAAGTTAGGCCGGACACCTAAACTTAGAATTAAAGGATTTACAGGTATACATCTAAGCAAACCATTTTCCTCGAAAAGACGTGGAGTGGCAGTACTAATTGCAGATAACTTAGGTTTTTCCACTACAGATGTGAAGACAGATTCATCGGGTAGATTTGTTATTGTGAAGGGCTCCATACATGGGAACGAATATACAATTGCATCTGTATATTTACCACCGACTGAACAATTGTTAGCCCTCAACGACTTCTTACAGATTTTAAATGAATTTGGAGAAGGGATGTTTATCATTGGTGGAGACCTTAATATTACTATGGATCCCAGGTTGGATTCTTCAACAGGCAAATCAAATCTGCCGTATAAGACTTTAGCTATGGTTAAAAACCTACTCAAATCACATACTTTGGTAGACACTTGGAGGATTTTAAACCCCTCTATCAAAGACTATACATTTTACTCACCTCCCCATAATAGCTACAGTAGATTAGATTATATCCTGATTAAACATAAGGATTTACCCATAATCCAGAAAGCAGAGATCGACATAATTTCATGGTCGGACCATGCTCCGGTCACATGCACATTAAACTTACCCCGAATAACGAATCGAGCCTTTACATGGAGATTAAATGAAACTATTGTTAAAGATCCCATAATGAAAAAAGAGCTGGAACAACATATTCAGAACTATTTTACGGAAAATCTTACAGAAGGGATGAACCCTTGGAATGTATGGCTAGCTCATAAATGTGTATTAAGAGGGGAACTCATTAAACTAGGGGCCAGAAAGAAAGCAGAGAAGGCTGCCTCTATGAACAAACTAATAGCAAAAATACAAGATTTAGAATCCCGTCATAAACAATCCACCTCTGCAGCCGTGTTGACTGAACTAATTGAAACTAGACGACAACTGAGAGATATCTATACCTCTTACACTGAAAAAGCCATTGATTTTAACCGTAAATTGTTCTTTGAACACGGCAACAAATGTGGGAAACTGTTAGCAGCGGCACTGAAACAACAACAGGTCAAAAATCATATTATGGCTGTTAGAGATTCAGCAGGACAGATGAAACATCTGACATCTGAAATAGCCGAGATCTTTCGAGGATATTACGCCAACTTATATCAATTACCGAATACTAATTTAAATGAACCCCACCGATCCAATAGATTGGAATCTATCCGGAACTATATCTCACAGGCAGGTCTAGGAAGTATCACGCAAGAACAAGCACTATCCTTAGACTCTCCCCTTACTTCTCAAGAATTCCTTAAGGCTATCAAGGAAGCAAAATCGGGGAAAGCGCCGGGTCCTGATGGGTTTACCATTGCATATTATAAAGAATTTGGACATTTGCTGGCCCCACACCTCACTGTAGCAGCTAATGTGGTATCGGCAGAGTGTCCTATCCCCAAGGAGGCGTTAGAAGCACACATTTCTCTCATACATAAAAAGGGTAAGGATCCACGAGACCCAGGGGGCTATAGACCTATTTCGCTTTTAAATGTGAATCTAAAGTTGTATTCTAAAGTCATTGCACAAAGATTGCAGAATCTTCTCCCAACTCTTATCAATCAGGAACAAGCGGGATTCATCCCCAGAAGGGAAACCAGAGATAATACCAATAGACTGTTCTCCATTACGCACTACTGTCAAAAACGCCAAATCCCATTTATGATACTGTCAACAGACGCAGAAAAAGCGTTTGACAGGGTAGACTGGGGCTTTCTTAAAGAATCACTTTTAGCAATGGGTTTGGGCGCACAAATGGTCTCGTGGATCCTTACCTTATATACTTCCCCTTCAGCAAAGTTACGAGTCAATGGAACATTATCTGAATCCTTTCACATATGCAATGGTACCCGTCAAGGATGTCCCCTCTCACCCCTCTTATTTGCTATCTCCATTGAAAGCTTCCTTAATCACATTAGATGCAACTCAAGTATTACTGGAATTCAGATAGGGGAAACTACACATAAAATAGCTGCTTATGCAGATGACCTGTTGTTCTTTCTCAAATGTCCACAAATATCTCTCCCCAACCTTTTAGCAGAATTTAATCGCTTTGCCACCCTGAGTAACTTTAAGATAAACTTAACTAAGTCGGAAGCTCTAAATATAACTTTGCCCAAGAGGGAATACACAGATCTCATGAAAAACTTCTCTTTTAAATATGATCACCCGCATATCACCTATCTTGGCCTAAAATTTACACCATGCATACAACATACACTTAAATTAAATTATGAAGGGTTGCTAAACTTAGTTAGACGGGATCTTGAGAACTGGAGTAAACCATCAATCTCATGGTTAGGTAGAATAAACATTATTAAAATGAATGTCTTGCCACGTTTCCTATACCTTTTTCAGACTCTACCATATTCTCCCCCACCACAGATAATTAAAAAATTGAGAGGAATGGTCATCAACTTTGTATGGTCACAAAAAAAACCAAGAATTGCCTCTTCTAAACTAACAGCCCCAAAGAGTGAAGCCGGATTGGGACTCCCTGATTGGGATTCATATTTAAAAGCGGCACAAATAAATAGATGTATGGATTGGGCTTTTCATGAATCTGATAAATTATGGGTAGGAATAGAGCAAGAATCGGCCCAAACACCACTATGTGCATTACCATGGTTAGTACACAAGGATAGGTTAATTACAGATAAAACAGACAAGAAGCTGGCATATACTCTTCAAATCTGGGATAATCTAGTCAAAACAGGCAAATGGATTAACACGCCATCCAGGTTTACTCCCATACTTGGGAATCCCGATTTCCCACCAGGATTAGAACTACGGTCTTATATCGACTGGCCGGTATTGAAACATCACGGAATTTCTGCTTTTATCTCAGGATCTAATGTGCCCACTTGGAATATTCAATTCCCAAATACCCCGTCTACAACTCTAGATAGATTCAGACTAAATCAAGTCAGACACTTTATAATAACAAAAGGATTACATCTTACTACAAAAACGACACCTACACAAATGGAACTGTTATGGGAATCAAAGGATTCTCCTATAAGGACCATCTCCTACATTTACAAAGCTATCTTAGGTATTAAGGTCTCCCCAATGGAATACTTTAAGCTCAACTGGGAGAAAGAGTTGAACATGACATTTTCAACCGAGGATTGGCAGAAAATTGTTCAGTTAACACATACATCATCGGTTTGTTGTAAATTACAAGAGCTGAATTATAAACTCCTGAGTAAATGGTATAGAACTCCAGATAAACTAGCAAAAATTTATAAAACGCTCTCACCGACCTGTTGGAGATGCAACACAGAAACGGGTTCCTTGTCCCATATTTTTTGGGGATGTTCACAACTTAAGGAATATTGGACTATGGTGAGAGAAATTATAAAAGAGATCACAGACGGAGATATCCCAGACTCACCAACTCACATACTTTTCCATCACACTCACTTGCCGATTCACATCTACCGTAGATCTATTACTCCAATTTTGCTAGATGCAGCTAAATCTTTAATCCCGTTACAATGGAAACAACACGGACCCCCTAAAATTAAAGATTGGCTGAACAAAATTTCAGCAATAGAACGATATGAAAGTTATAGAGCACATACAGCACAAGAAACGGAAAAATTTCAACAAAAATGGTTTTATTGGATAACTTTTAAAAACTCGGATAAATATGCAGCCTTAATCTTATCTTCCTCATAAATGTATTTGGGGAAAAAAACATGTGGCATCTCCTGAGACAGTCTGAACCCAGTATGATGGCTAAAGGTGGACATTAGGTTATAAGAAAGTGATCCAAATGCTGACTTTGAGATCATATCTCTTTTGCGAATCTCCAAAATGGTTTGTGTAGAGGACTAACTCGCCTGCCCCCCCTGATGGACTTCGCCTCTGTAAGACGCAGGATTGGTAAGATTTCTTAAGAGTAACAGCTGATAAATGCTGAGATTAGCCCCCCCCTCTGATATTGTTATTGCTATGGATATTTCTATTTCTTCTAAAGTCGCAGGATGGTAACCCCCGATGACCGACAGAAGATTCTTATCTATCCCCTTCTTTCTTCTCTTCTTCTTTCTTTTTTCTTACCTACCTTTCAAATAAAAATTATTAAACATGTTACGGAGGGTACTGTAATGATGATGTTGACATACTGTGGAAACAGAATGCAGGTTAAATGTACAACTTTGTTTTTCTTGTTTCCTCTCCTTTCTTGGAATACACATATAATGATATATATTTATACTCTGTACCCTCAATGTGAGTGTATATTTGCTAATAAAAAATGGAATTTAAAAAAAAAAAAAAAATTGTATATGTTTTGAGGAATTGAATTGAGGTGGGCACAAGTCAGAGAATGGCCGCAATTCTGCTGGGGAGGTGAGGGTTAGCAGCATTATGGGTAAAAAAAATGACCCCCCTTTACTGATGTATCTCACTATAAACAGTTCCTGAAAAACTGAAAGGTTACCAGTGTTTTTTGGGACTTAGAAAAACTTTACTTTAACTTTATCTACTCTATTGCACTTCGCCTGGTCTGAGGTGTCGAAGGCAAGTCTGGCGCAAGAGGTAACGTTCATTATATCCGCATCTTAGTGAATTTGCGTAGTTACGTCCATTCGCCATAGCGAAAATTCACCTGCCATTAGAGTGCTAAGTAGCGCTACAGTCTATCTCCTTTGCTAATGAATTTATCCATCTGTATCTCTTTTCAGAAGGCACATCTGAGATCATGTCAAATTAAAAAAATCGAATCGTTGGGACTCAGTTTGGGTTATTAACCCCTGCGTGATACACGTATTTGGAACAAGCAGAAACACTCAGCCCTTTTGTACTGATCGGCATTAAGGGTGTGTTACTTCCATAAAGAAGTTTATAAGTGCTGCAGAATTCATTGGATTTCCTATGGGACACTCACACTGATCTGATGTTACTGCTCCTCTGGCTGTGAATGTAGTGGCCTCATTATCACCTATTATTTAGGGCTTTCAACTGCTCTTGTTTTTTGAATAAAATATTGTTACTTTGTGAATCATTGTGAATCTGTGTTTCAGGTGTGGGCTGCTCACATGAGGTTGGCTGTGCCATCAAGAGAAATCTCACACACAGAGGCAGTTTCTTGTGGCTGAAAGTTTCCCGGCACTTACACAGAGAAACTCACTGTACAAGGTACTACCCATCTATTTCTATAAATAGCAATACAGGTATGGGACCTGTTATCCAGAATGCTCGGGAGCTGGGGATTTATATCGGAACTTTCCGTAATTTGGATCTTGTACTATAAAATCATAAACCAATAGGCTGGCTTTGGTTCCAATACAGATTTATTAGTTGGGATCAAGTACAAGGAACTGTTTTATTATTACAGCGAAAAAGGAAATCATTTTTAAAAATTCAAGTTATTTGATTAAAATGGAGTCTATGGGAGACAGGCATTCTGTAATTTGGAACTTTCTGGATAACTGGTTTCCGGATAACGGATCCCATACCTGTATTAGAAAAGGAATTTCTCTCTTTGTCCATATATTGTGCTGTTTAGGAGGAGCAATATGGCACCACTCTTGCTCTCCATAGACTTCGCCACCCAAGTGTTTGTCCCTGTTCCAAGAAGCTGTGGGTGTGACTGGTGCCCGGCTCTTGCCGACTCTATTCTTTACATTGGGCTTGTGAGTCAGGTGGGTTTATCCATTGGGTTTTGCCCCTAAATAGCCGAGGGGTTTTTCACTCTTTGAAATAGAATTTATCATTAATACAAATTTATGGAAAATGGTTTTTAGGTGTAAAAAACAGGAAATTTATTAAAAATGGAAGTTAAAATCACAGATAAACTCCTGTATAATGGCAGAAAAAAACATGGGGAATGAGGACTGATATGGTCGCGCTTAAACTGATCCGGCCCTCAAGCCTCACTTATTTTCTACTGATATCATCCGTTTTGTATGTGTAACAGTCAGTACATATACAGATTTAATAAGAGAAAAACATCTGAGCTAATTTGAAGCGTCAGTTAAAAAGCTGTTTGTAGCTTTGGGACGCTGGACAGCAGGTCACATGACGCGCCGGTATAACATCACCAACCTCCGTGTGATGTGAGTAAATAAAACACACACATTAGGGGATCCGTTTCCCTGTAGCTTCTCTCTGCGTTTGTCTTTCTTTTACTTTTCTCTTTTTATTGAGCAACGTAAGCTTTGCAGTGTAATAACATTCATTGCACAGTTTATTAAAAAGGCAAATTTAAATTGAATCCGTTAGACAGTGAATTACTTTTTCAGTTGGCACTAAAGTTGCCTTACAGCAGTACCACTATGATATCATCAGTAAACAAGTAAACACCATGGCAACGTCATCAGTAACCAAGTCAGTGCCATTATGACATCACAAGCCATCCTGTGTTAGGTCAGTAAACACATATAAGAAATCAGTTTTCCTGCATCCTCACATCGTGTTGCATCGCAGGAAAACTTTCCAACAATTTCATCGATTTTTTTTCATTTTACAAACAAGGTAAGTGAAAAAAACCTATATAATCTTGAATTTTAGCATATTTGAACATTTTTCAATAATGAGACTGATGAAAAAGTGCATTTTTGCGATATAATAATGTTCATTAGTCTACAGCTTTGCAGATTTCGGTTTGACCTGTAGGATCGTTTATTACACACATGCAACACAAACCTGCACACGCCAGGGAAAATGTACAATATTTTTTCAAGATTTTGTTCCATTTATGGCGACATTAAGAAAAAGGAAGTTTTGACAGATTATTTTAAGCACTAACATTATTTTCTATTTAGACTCACTCACTGTTTGTTCTTTTGCTTTTTTAGTTTATCAACCTGAAACAACAAATATCATCAATGGAAAAAGTCCAAGCTACTCTTGAATTTTCTTTACATCTAAAGCAATTTCAGAATCCGATTGCTCTACGAAATGGGTAAGTGTGTCTAAAGGTTTTAAGGAGTCTGATTAGGTTAAATGTCCGAATTTGGTTGAATCTAAATCTTCCAAAAAAAAAAAATCCTATGACTGAGCTGAATCTTAGATTTTGAGCATATTTCAATATGGCAGCTTCTAAGGCATTGCTCTCAGAATGTTCTATGGTCAGTGTTGAGGCAATGGCAAAACTGGAAGTTATTGGGCCCTGCAGCAAAATCATTTTAGGGCCTTTTGACATTGAGCAACATTTTCAAATTGTTTTTGGATTGACATCCCCTTCAAAGAAATCACATTTACACTGTATATCAGGGGTCCCCAACCTTTTTAACCCATGAGCCACATTATAATTTAAAAACAAGTTGGAGAGCAACATAAACATGTGAAAAGTTCCTTGGGGTGCCAAATATGGGCTGTAATTGACTATTGGTAGCTAGGGTTGCCACCTGGCCGGTATTTTATCGGCCTAGTCGGTAAAACATCTGCCAAGTCCGGGGCCGGTATTACAAATATACCGGCAATGTAGCTGCCGGTAAATTTGTAATATCCCTAACTAAAGCCCTTGGCCTGCCCCAATCTGCACAAAATCTACCTTTTCTTAGGCACCTGGCCAATTGCATGCCGCCCCCTTTGACGCCACGTCCAATTGCATGCCACGACTCCGCCCCCTTTGCAATCACTCCCCACCCCTTTGACATTATGTCCCACCTCTTTTTACCTCCCTCAGCACCGGCCAGTGCAAATTTTATTGAAAGGTGGCAATCGTATTGGTAGCCCCTATGTGGACTGGCAAACTCAGGCCCGGATTTGTGGAAAGGCCATATAGGCCTAGGGTGGCAGGATTTTAGGGGGGCGGCATGCTGCCCAACCACATCCATGTTGGTTCAAAAACACAATGGGGTATGCGCTGGAGATACAATAACTATTTAAATTTCCCATGCGCCAATCCCCATTGCTCCTGTCCCTCTGGAGGGGACAGGGGCGATGAACGGTAGTGGGGCTAGGGGCGCCCACTATGTAAATCTGGCCTGGGCAGACTAGAGGAGGATCTGTTTGGCAGTACACATGTTTTTTATTCAAGTAAAACTTCCTTCCAAGCCTGGAATTAAAAAAACAAGCATCTGCTTTAAGCCTACTGGCAGCAACATCCAAGGGGTTGGAGAGCAACATGTTGCCCATGAGCTACAGGTTGGGGATCACTGCTGTATATGGACAGCAGCAAAGGGCATCTTGTCTACAGTGGCATAACTACCGGGGGAGCAGGGGGTGCAATTGGGCCAGGGCCCGCACCCCCCTCAGGGCCCCCCGGCAGCTCGTGTGCCACAAATTCTGCCAGTTCCGGGCATACGGAGGGGGGCCCAGCTGCGCAGCTTGCGCCAGGGCCCGCCCCCCTCTAGTTACATTGCTGCTTGTCTATCAATTAAATGAGTACATAGAAGCATTCAGGCAAATGAATGTCCCCTCCCTTTAACTGAGCGTATTTATGAGGGGCAGAGAGGGTTTTGTTTTAATGTCACATTTTGAATATTGATATTGAAAACTTTGTTTTTGCTTGTAGGTGTTGGCAAATTAAGACTTCCTTTGAGATTCCGACGAGCGTCCCTCACACAATCGAAGCGAAGATTTTTCATACTAAAGGTAAATGTTACTTAAACCTCTTTACCTACAGACCCATTCATCAAGGGTCGAATTTCGAATTCATGGGAGTTTTTTTATACACCCCCCTAAACTCCTATGAATTCAAAATTTGACTAATCGAAAGTTATTATAAATACAATTTAATTCTTTTTCATTACATTTTATTAAATTCCGTTATTATTGTTGACATAGTCTTTGCTCTCACTGTTGTGTAATAGTTTGGTAAATTGTGTAAAATGATTCTGTTTTAGATCATTTGGCATATCCAGCTTCAGTCGACGGTGGTGTCCTTTCCAGCAGTGAATTTGCAGTATTTACAACCACACGTGCTGTTACAATTGACGACGTTGTGATCTACAGCATCAATATCCTCCTGGATGAGAATAAAGTAAGTGATAAAAAGCCTTCTATATCAGCTTTGTGTTTCTGTGTTCTGTATACCGTATCTTATGTTTCTTCTATTTTCTTTGCAATGGCAGATAGAAGAGACTCTGAATACCCTGGAGAGCAAGATGATCTTTGACATTTACTATGCAGAAAGCCACAACCAGTAAGTACACAAATGATCAGAATTGAAGAATATATTGAAACAATGGCCCTATGTCTGTGCTTCATTTCCCATTGCTTTAATGATTTTACTGGAAAATGTTTAAGGGCTATTCCACACGGGGAGATAGCCACGCGTTTGTGGTCGCGGCGTCAAAGCGCCGCGACAGTCGCCGCGACCGGCGCAGGCGACAGTTTTGTATGGGCGCCTATGTAAAAACGCCTGTGCTAACCACATGAGGCGATGCGCTTTTCAACAGTCGCCTGAAAAAGCCTGGCGAGGCATTTTCAGGCGACTGTTGAAAAGCGCATCGCCTCGTGTGGTTAGCACAGGCGTTTTTACATAGGCGCCCATACAAAACTGTCGCCTGCGCCGGTCGCGGCGACTGTCGCGGCGCTTTGACGCCGCGACCGCAAACGCGTGGCTATCTCCCCGTGTGGACTAGCCCTTAGGGGCCAAAATAAGGGGACTTCACCCGACCACCCTTGTATTGGCCAGTTAGACTTACATAGAAATTGATTTTCTACCTGGGGTGGTTCACGTCTAAGTTATAGCTAATTCTGAGCAACTTTTCAATAAGTCTTCATTATTTATTGTTAATAGTTTTTTCTTAGGGGCAAATTTACTTAAGGTCGAATATCAAGGGTTAATTAACCCTCGATATTCGACTGCCGAATTGAATCCATCGATTGAACGATTTTTCTTCAACCAAAAAAAGATAGCAAAGCCTATGGGGACCTTCCCCGTAGGCTAACATTGACTTCGGTAGGTTTTAGGTGGCGAACTAGGGGGTCGAAGTTTTTTTTAAAGAGACAGTACTTTGACTATCGAGTGGTCAAATAGTCGAACGATTTTTAGTTTGAATCGTTCGATTCAAATTCATAGTCGAAGGTTGAAGTAGCCCATTCGATGGTTGAAGTAGCCAAAAAAAACATTTGAAATTCGAAGGTTTTTTTCCTCTATTCCTTCACTCTAGCTGAGTAAATGGGCCCCTTAATCGTTTGCCCTTTTCTTCTGATACTTTCCAGCTTTCAAATGGGAGGTCACTGACCCCATCTAAAAACAAATGCTCTTTAAGGCTTCAAATGTATTGTTTTTGCTACTTTTTATTACTGGTCTTTCTATTCAGGTCTCTCCTATTCATATGTCAGTCTCTTATTTAAATTAATGCATGGTTGCTAGGGGAATTTGGACCCTAGCAACCAGATTACAGACATTGCAAACTGAAGAGCTGCTGAATAAAAAGCTAAATAACTAAAAAATCACAAATAATAAAAAATGAAAACCAATTATGAATATATATATATATATATATATATATATATATATATATATATATACTCTCAGAATATCACTCTCTACATCATACTAAAAAGTTAATGTAAAGGTGAACAACCCCAATAGCCTTGGTAAAGTGCCAATATTGTCCCATAAATTAGCATATAATTCATTCTAATACAATAAAGCTAACAAGACTGATGGGTTAGGGAAATCTGACTTGTGTTTAACACATCGATCTTCTGGTTTTATCTGAACAGATTAAAGGAATGTAAGAATTCGGCACCAATCTGCAGCGAGGAGATGACACTGCACTTTAACCTGCATCGAGGGATTCATGATCACATGACTATTGTTTTTAAGACACTCTCGAGGCTATCGATCATGGTTCATGGCCTGTTGGTTATATTACAACCCCCACTGAAGATGTAAGTACACGGATTGTTATCTTCAGCTATAGATGATGACATTTTTTACTATTCCATTAAGAAATAAGAGCAATTTCAAGATAACACATACATCTATATTTGTTATTTTTACAGCTTTCCCGAGAAAAGCTCAGTTTTCCAAAGAATTCTTCCAAACCGGTGGACAAAGCCTAAAATACCGACGTTAGAAAGTATCATTTTTGGCAAAAGCTTCAAAAAGAAATTGGCAGCAGATGTAAGTAACAAACACAAAGTTGTATTTGAACCTTCCAGAGGGTAAAAACAATTCTGTGAGTGGGATTTTAAATGAGAATAAAAGCTCATAGACAACCCCAGGTCCCCTCTAACTGCCTTCCTCCCTCCTCCTGAACCCCAGCGAGTCTCACCATTGCACCTATGTCTTTAACTGGCAAAAGAATGCACAGTTGTGCTGTGGGGTAGTAGGGCACCATCTTGTACTGCTCTGTGTCCTCTTTGCTTTCTTTCTTGCTTCATGACTCTGTTTCTCTATTTTAGGGTAAAAGCTTTGTGATAGAAGAGAAATACTTGCAGCATGCCTACCGTTTCCTTTCAACACTACGATCCTGCATGCTGCTTTCCTATGATGGACTGTACAGTTATATCACCTCTGTATCAGAAACGCTGCCTTCCTCACACCAGCTGGAGCTTGGTATGTGATTGCTTCTGTTTTGTGCCCCGTATTTGGCCTGTTCTTTAGGTTATGTTCAACTTTAAAGTTCATTTAAACATTGATCTTTCTCTGACCACCCAACATCCAAAACAGATAATAGATATTGATGAGTCAATGAACACATTCTTTTTACTCTTGGAAATTGAAAGATTATGGGTATTAACAAATAAACTGCCCATTTAAGTGACTGTTAATTTACACACTGGCCTTGTGATATTATCTTCATAGAGTCAATATTAGGGCAGTGGCAAATGGGGTATTTTGGTTGTAAAACACTCACTACTCCTCTCAGGTCACTCACCAGCATTAGGAAGCACCTAGAGTTGCTGGGCACCTACAATTATTTCCTACAAATCTAAGAAGGCACCTTTTATTCATTTTATTGAGATTTTGCCTGTGGTGGGTAACAGGCGGTTACATTGCTGCTACAAGTAGTGATGATCATGATGTACAGCCTTTAAAGGCAAAGGTAAAGAATTATTACTTGTAGGAAGACACGTGGGTTAATATAATAAAAGATGCTCATTTTCAACCATGTCTGGTAACCCAAGTAATCACAGGCTTGTTTTTAAGATGATGACCAGTAATTTGTACCTTTTCATTGGTTACTATGGCCTAGTAGACCTGGTTTTATTACATTAACCCTTTGCTTTCTAAATTCTCCTTGGAGAATTACAAAAATAATCTGGACAACTCCCAAGAACTCACATCATGTTGTGTTCTTAGACACCATTGCTATATTCTAGGGGCTCTCATTCCTTTCTAGTCTGATCCACTCCATTTTTTAAATCACAGCAGCAAAGTAACACACACAGCTTCTATTCTTAGATATACAAAACGTTATTGTCAATTGTAATATAATGCTGTTGTTTCACTGCTAATTTGCATTGTCTTTGTTTCCTCCACAGAAAAACTTGATATCAAAGCCCGGCTCAGTGAGTTATCTGACAAAGTGACAGTAAGTTTGCTCACCTTCTATAATATGATACTAAACTGCCACCCCAAACTAGTTTCCTTATAATATTGGGATACTTTACATACTTTATTCCCTACGTTTACACAATGTGTTGATTATTGAATATTTTAACCATAGGAAATCGAAGACCCCAATGATCTGGCAGAAGCAATAAATGCCAGCCTAATAGAACTGTCATCGCAACTTCTCAATCTGTGGGGAATATTTCTTCAATCCTCCTTGGAGAGTAAAGAAAAGCAACAAATAAAGGTAAAATGCAGATTGAATTGGCTTGAGGGCAGAGGCAGATTTCCTCTTACAGTGTCTCTTACACCTTAATACTCAATCTTACTCCTTAGTTCTCAATTTTACACCTTAGTGCTCAATTTTACACCTTAGTGCTCAATCTTACACCTTAGTGCTCAATCTTATCCTTAGTGCTCAATCTTATACTTTAGTGCTCAATCTTACTCCTTAGTGCTCAATCTTACACTTTAGTGCTCAATCTTACACCTTTATGCTCAATCATACTCCTTAGTGCTCAATCTTACACTTTAGTGCTCAATCTTACACCTTTATGCTCAATCATACTCCTTAGTGCTCAATCTTACACTTTAGTGCTCAATTTTACTCCTTAGTGCTCAATCTTACTCCTTAGTGCTCAATCTTACACTTTAGTGCTTAATCATACACTTTAGTGCTCAATCTTACACCTTTGTGCTCAATCTTACACCTTAGTGCTCAATCTTACTCCTTAGTGCTCAATCTTACACTTTAGTGCTCAATCTTACTCCTTAGTGCTCAATCTTCGGTGTGACTGTATTTATTGATTTACACTGCCGTTTTCTCTCAAGGCTGTGCTTATGAAGTGTGTCTATTTTATTGTTTTATAGGAAGAAAAGTTCAAGAAACTGTTCTTTTCTACTGACCATCCCCGACAAGAAGCTATTTTATATGATGAGAAGATGTGAGTACAATGGTTCTTCAAATATTTATGTTTAGAGAGAGTCAGTTGTTATCTGATTGGGGAATATTACATTTACACACTTTTATGGACATTCGGAGGCCCATTTACTTAGCTCGAGTGAAGGAATAGAATAAAAAAACTTTGAATTTCAAATTTTTTTTGGCTACTTCGACCATCGAATGGGCTACTTCGACCTTTGACTATGACTTTGAATCAAACGATTCGAACTAAAAATCATTCGACTAATCGACCATTCAATAGTCAAAGTACTGTCTTTTTAAAAAAAAACTTCAACCCCCTAGTTCGCCAGCTAAAACCTACCGCAGTCAATGTTAGCCTATGGGGAAGGTCCCCATAGGCTTTCCAATCTTTTTTTCGTTGAAGAAAAATCTTTCGATCGATGGATTAAAATCCTTCGAATTGAACAATTCGAAGGATTTAATCGTTCAATCGAACGAATTGCGGTAAATCCTTCGACTTCGATATTCAAAGTGGAAGGATTTAACTTCGACAGTCGAATATCGAGGGTTAATTAACCCTCTATATTTGACCATAAGTAAATTTGCCCCTTACAGTCCTTTACAGTTTTACCTCTAAGAGATGCGTTTATATGAAAATGTCACGTTAATGTAATAAGTGGAACACATTTACTAGAAGTCTAGTAACCTTAGCAACAGCAGATATTATTGGTCTGATTATCAGGTGTTTAATATGATAGGATTGGTTGCTGTTGGATACTACAGCTTTTTTGTTACATCCCTCAGTTTTTAGTTTACTGATCTCTGGATGTGATTTATTTCTAAATATAAAAACCCTGTTTCTCATTGCAGCGCTCAAAGGCATAAAGAGATTCATAAAGAAGTCAAAAACTCTCCAAAAGTCAGTTGTTCTCTCGAGTGCCAGGACGTGGACATAGTATCAAAATCTGCTCCCGTGATCTTTGAAGACCGGTACTTAGAGCCTGACGCAATAGGTACGTATGGAAAGAATCCACAAGTGCTGCTGCCTCAGTGTGTGATAGTTGTTCATCCAGAACTCCTTCCATTCATTATTATCTTTTAAATACGTATTTCTAAAGTAACAACGTATCTCTGGATGCTGAGATTACGTACAGTTATGTACTGACTGAACGACAATATCACTTTTAATATATATGAGTGTGTTTGGAAAGGCATTTTCCTGCTAACGTTAAAAATTTTGATTTTCTAGATTGTTCAGAAGATGTTAAATCTCCCCCTGTTGCTTGTACTAAAGATCCGCGCAAGAAACTGAAGTCATTCCGTATCAAAGCACATCCTGATTTAAGTGACTCATTTTACGACATGCCATCTCCTTTGAGGAATGGGTAAGTTCTGATCTCTACCAAATAGAAATATAATGCACAAAATATTAAAATAGTAAAATATATCAAGAGCCATAACAATCCTAAATAAGTATGACTCCAAGGATCACTTTTTATCTTGAAATATAGTCACCTGAGTTCAGTTCCTTGTAATGGAGCAGCTGGATTTTTATTGCTGTTTATAAGAATATATAAAAAAAAACAAATTTTATTCATCATAAAGCCAGGCTAGCAGAGGCCGAACCATTGGGTATGGAATTCAAACACCTCACTGGGGACATTTGTTTTCTACAAATGATTCATATGTGAAGCCCAAGAAACTTAAGCCGCTCCTGCTGTGCTAAAGCAAATACAGAATTATTTGTGTATTTAAGACTATAGTTTGCTTAGTCAATACGCTATTGTTAAAGTAGGTTGATGTGTTTTCATTCAGAATTTTGGATTTCCCCTAGTGGTGTCAGTTAGTATTAGCCTAAACATATATCTTTTGTTTTTTAGGTTATTTGAGTTTAAAAAAGAACTGAGAGAATGGATATGCCGGTTCCTTTCCACAGACTGTCCCAAGAAGTTTACTCTGAGCTTGATGCTAGACAATGGCTCAAATGAAGGAATATCTGTGCTTATCAGGATGAGACCTACTTATTGTGATACAGATCAGCAGCTCATAATTACCTTTGTATACGGATGTCTTGGTGGAAGAACTGCTGTCATCGGACATGTAGGAAACAAGGTACAGTATATAGCCATCACAAGATCAATGTCTGAGGGAGAAATTATTATGGGATATATTATCTGCTTGCTCCTTGCTATTTCTTGATTATTGAAACAATATTGTAGAAGCCAAATGATTATAGGAAATCGAATCTGGGGGAGAGCTGGTTGCAGCTTTATCTTGTCAGAGTTCTGAAAAAGTTTCAAATTGTTTTATTAAATTCACACCCTATAAGTTTCTAGAGGAAAGGGGCATTATAAATATAGTCATTATAAATATAGTCATTATAAATATAGTCATTACAATGGCAAAGGCATTATGTCTCTGCTGTTCTTCTGTTTCTTATGTTTTTAAGGCAATGCTGCATTTATTTTAAATCACTTATAATATTTTTTTGTTTTGCTTGTAGGAAGAAACTCTGGCTGAATATGATTCTTTGGCAAATCGTCTTCTGAGCCAAATTGCGAAACATATAGAATCGAACAGTCTGATAATATCCAGAATCAGGTAAAGGATGTGATATTGTACTTATAGAAAATCTATCTATCATCTATCTATCTATCTATCTATCTATCTATCTAATCTATCTATTATCTATCTATCTATCATCTATCTATCTATCTATCTATCTATCTATCTATCTATCTATCTATCTATCTATCTATCTATCATCTATCTATCTATCTATCTATCTATCTATCTATCTATTATCTATCTATCTAATCTATCTATTATCTATCTATCTATCATCTATCTATCTATCTATCATCTATCTATCTATCTATCTATTATCTATCTATCTATCTATCTATCTATCTAATCTATCTATTATCTATCTATCTATCATCTATCTATCTATCTATCTATCTATCTATCTATCTATCTATCATCTATCTATCTATCTATCTATCTATCTATCTATTATCTATCTATCTAATCTATCTATTATCTATCTATCTATCATCTATCTATCTATCTATCTATCATCTATCTATCTATCTATTATCTATCTATCTATCTATCTATCTATCTATCTATCTATCTATCTATCTATCTATCTATCTATCTAACTATCTTTCTACAAAGAGAGGGAGACAGCAGCCAGGGCACTTACTATGCACAATATTACATAGAAGTTGTATATTTTCCACCAGTAACTTTGAGTAACCAATCAGCATGTGATGTTCCAGTCACCTTTTGGAAAGGTATAATCTTATTGGTTGCTACAGATTACTGTGGCCTTGCAGTAGTATTTACCCCATTGGTGGTTTGTACAGATCATTAATGTTATGTAAAGTTTATGTTCTCTGATGCAATCTCATAAAATCAGATGCAAATACGGTATATATATATATATATATATATATATATATATATAGATAGATATATATAGCTCTTCCAACAAACCATGAAAATATTGACATCAGCCAACACTTTTTTTTTTACTCTAAATATCCTTAATTATATCATTATATGTAAAAAAAAGATGACGGTATTAACTTTTCTTCTTTAATGGGTTAAAAGTGAGCTACAGTTAAGAAATGTACATCAA
Source organism: Xenopus petersii (assembly GCA_038501925.1). NCBI lineage: Eukaryota > Metazoa > Chordata > Amphibia > Anura > Pipidae > Xenopus > Xenopus petersii. The sequence goes on from CM076686.1 coordinate 15,212,784, forward strand.
GGAATGTGAGGCCCAACAGTCTTAAAGGGCAGGACATAAGTTACCCACAGTATCCTATGGATGTATATTTTATTCATAGAAATCGATCATATAATATTCTTAGAATATTAAGTCATAGAGCAGAATAGCAACAAAACCCCAGTGAACAAAAATAAATTCTAGTATTGCTGCTGCTATTTTGTGTTTCAATCGACAGTTTTACATGACTCAACATTGTGTGTTTTTATTGTGTAGATTATTGCATGAGACCAGAGAAAAGAAACTCCTTTGGGAGCAAGTTATACCTACGTGCAAAGTGAATCAGAACAATCCTACTGGCAAGTTATACTTTGATTTTTTTCATTAGATTTTGAATGACTGAGTGCATTACTTTGATTTTATTGACTTTTTCTTTTTTATTTTATTGTAGGTTACAAAGACAACTCCAGTAGTGAAGATGATGGAACACATCTAATAGTCTGTGTACATGGCAGAGCTGGTAAGTAAAAAAATATTTTAAGATTGGATTCTGAAGCCATGGTATACCATTGCCTTGCCCTGTTAAAAAACTGCTTTTTTCTACTCTAGGTTCCGAACATGATCTTGTATTTGTAAGACCTTACATCGAGTGTGGAGTGACACATGGGAAAATGGACTTCCTAATGTCTATGTACAACAAGGTACGTATGTCTTTGCATCTCTAGGGGATCATCTCTATTCCTATATGAAATTGTTCAAACATTATATCCACCTCAGCTCAATGTAAACTAGTAGGCACTGATGATAACATGTAACTATCCTTACATATTTATCATTTTATCATTAGCATTTTATGAGTTTATTGATGATTAATATCAAATGATCAGTTGCAGTGGGGCCCATAAAGATCATTTTGACATATTGCTGTAACAACTGATCTGTAACAAATTGACACTATTATAGATTGATCAATGCAAATCCTTTTGAAGAATTTTTTCTTCTGTGGGGTTTGATATGCAAAAATATATAGAAAAATTATTAAATTGCATGAAAAATATCGCAGCGACAAGACAGGAAGTGCATAGGTCTTCGAAGATTATTGTTGCAGATTGTTACCAGATAGGCCCTTTATTATTGCTATTTTATATGCTGTTATTATGGCAACTATATAGTGCCGGTCTCTGTGCATGTCTTGCTTTAATCCTCATGCAATATTTATTGTGGTTTTTTTTCATGTCTTTACAGGACTGCACCTCTGCTGATATTGATTGTTTAGCCAGCGTTCTCCTAATTGAAATATTAGAGCATATAAGAAGCAAAAAGCTCATTATTACCAGAATCAGGTACAGCAATTAGCAATAATCTCTATATCTCTATATATTAATATGTATGAATTTTTTATAGTAATGTTACTTTCCTCTCCCCGCAGCTTTATTGGCTTCTCTCTGGGCGCTCTGGTAATTCGCGCAGCTCTTTGGAGACCTGAATTTGAAGCCTTCCTTGGAAACCTGCACACGTTCCTCTCCTTTGGTGGACCACATATGGGACTTATGTGCCACAGCAGGAATCTGTTTACAACTGGTAGGGATTTACTGTCTACATTGCTTTATTATAGACAAGTAATTCAAAGATTAAAAACAACAAGAAATATATGTATATGGATTTAACCATGCTTAATTTACATAAAGTATAAGGGATATGAAATTATGACAGGTTAGAAGTAAAAAAATATAAAATTATACATTTTATATCTTATATGGGAAAGATCACGGCTGTATTTGTGGAACTGTCAAGATACAGTGGGTTTCCTGATAAAATAACCCTGTACCTTTACCTACATTTCAGTTCACGTTAACATGCTTTTATATAATACATTTAATAAATATGTGCATGTCTTTTGTTATAGGCCTGTGGTTGGAGCAGCTGTTCGATAGTTCTGTGTCCGTATCGCAGATGGCATTCACAGATCACAAAGACCCAAGACAAACGTTCCTCTACAAACTGAGCCAGAAAACAGGTAAGACATTTATCCTGTCTTTTGTATGGATTTGCTCTGTATATTAAATTGTACAAAACCCTAAAATAAAACTATTGTGACTTGGTAGTTTTATTATAAACGTTTGCTAAATATTTTAACCATAACCAGTGAAGTAGTATTTTAAGATATCTGCAGCCACCATGTTAGTGACATGGACCCAATACTCTTGAGTATCTTATTGCAAATTAGTGATTTGATTTCATGGAATATGTCTGTATTGATGCCTTAACATTGTTCTGGAATCTCATGGTGAATGTTATTGTATTACAGGATTGGAGCACTTCAAGAATGTGATTCTAGTGAGCTCATTACAAGATTACATTGTTCCCTATCACTCCACTCGTATTGAAATGTGCCAAGCTGCTCTGAAAGGAAGTAAGATAGGTAAGAGTCTGACTTTTAAACATACGTCTACTGAACGGATTACAATAGGTAATTCTCCACCAGCCAAGACTACAGCTCCCACAATGCCTTGCACACTGCTGTGATTCTTTACAGGTTTGTTTGTCACAGAACATGCAACAGATTAAGGAAAGTAGTCCTCTTGGCTGGAGGAGAGTTGACCTGTGCTAAATAATTCTAGTTGTACATTTCATTAAACACCTTTTTTTACACATTAAGAAGGTGTACAAGTCTTTGATGGATAAATCCACAGTCATTCTTTGTAATGGAAAGGCTACTGTGTACTTATTAACAACGTTCTGCTGTTTCCTTTTCAGGAACTGTTTATAGTGAGATGCTCCGAAACATCCTTGAGCCTATTCTAAACAACAAGAACTGCAACTTTGTGAGATACGACGTCAGTTTCGATCTGCCCAAATCAGTCAATTCTTTCATTGGGCGTACGGGCCACTGCGCATTCATTTCATCTTGGCAATTTTTGGAAAACTTCTTTCACAACGCTGGCCTGAAATATTTTGAATAGAGGAACGTGATGCCCGATATTTAATACTATTGAAGTGCGAGAGACATCGAGTTGCAGAACCTTTTCTACCTTGTTGCACAATGAACTAATGGTGAGACTTATATCTTATTAAGTAGAATGTTCCATGTAGTTTAATATTTAGAGTCTGTTTTTTTCAACTGTGTTTAATATACTGACATAGTCTTATACTTACCTACAGATTTTGCACCAAAGACAAATTTACTGTGCAATGTGGATATTAAAGACCTGGCCTATAAGGAAGAAGAAGAAGAAGAGAAACCTATGATTATGTATCTCTAGATATGAAACACATCAGGATACCCTGTTTTAATTTTATTAAATAAAATAAAATTTTATCCAAATCGTTTGGCTTCAAGAGCGTGTGCTTCTTCTGGGTTCTTCCTGGGTACTAACTGTATTATCACTCCACTGTTGATGACTGCAAGCTCTTCTGACACACCATGCACAGAGGGGTATGGGAACAATATGGGAGGGGATACAACCAGGGAGAGGTTCAGCAGCATCTCTCTCCCTCTCTCTGCTTCAGACAGAGTATCAAGTGACACATAAGGGAGGGCTACGTGATGTGGCCAAAAAGATGTGCTCACTGCTCAGTTAATAAGGCAGATTTTACTTGGGATAAGTTTGGAAATGACTTTGTGCATCTATAGGATGAAAGCTTGCATGTGGCATTGCAGACAAGATACAAGATAAGATGCAGGCAGAGAGGAATCATTTTTGTTTGGTTTTCAGAAGTCAGAAACTGCGGTTCATGGTGTTTGAATTGTACCCTGAAAACCTGACCTGTTCAAAACTGGGCAGGTGGCAACCCTAAAATAGGCCCAAGCATTGCAAGTACAGTGAGGCCCAGTGACGTAACTATAGAGGAATCAGAGCCCACAGTTGCGGGGGGGGGGGGGCTGGGGAATCGGGGGGCCTGGACTACTGGGTCAACTTCCTCTATAGCAGGGATCCCCAACCTTTTTTCCCATGAGCTACGGTCAAATATATAAAAAAAGTTGAATAGCAACATACAAAAAGTTCCTGGGGGTGCCAAACAAGGGCTGTGATTGGCTATTTGGTAGCCCATGTGTGGACTGTGGCAGCCTACAGGAGGCTCAGTTTGGCAGTGCACCTGGTTTTTATACAACCAAAACTTGCCTCCAAGCCTGGAATTCAAAAAAAATATTTGAAGCCACTGGGAGCAACATCCAAGGGGTTGGTGAGCAACATGTTGATCGTGAGCTACTGGTTGGGGATCATTGTTCTATAACATTAAAATCCCCCTCCCCACCTCTTCTTACTTAAATTGTGTTGTACTTGCACCTGTGTGATCATGTGACAGGGGAAGAGGGGGTTGCAGGCAGTGACAGCTATGTATAAAGGGCCCCTCTGAAGATTTTTCGGTGGGGGGCAGAACACTCTTCTTTACACCTCTACTGAGACCCAAACAGCCCCACCAGCCCACTAAATAGTGATTGTCTACAATAAGACATGGCGTAGGGGCGCCCGCCTGTCAAATGCGGCCCTGAGCATTTAAATTTCATGACAGACACATCATGGCCACATACTATTTCATGACATATACAGTGTGGCACCTTGTATTTAATGACAGACATAGCTGATGGAAGCAGTCGTTTAACACCAGAGTGGGAGTCACAGGTTAAGATCTGGAAGCAGAGTTGAAGTAGAGGTTATATATGAACCAAAATAAAATTATACAGTGAGCTCAATGGCATAGCATCCTCACAGTATAAAGTGAGGCAAAACATTTCCAGCACCTGATTTAGTCAAAGGCACTAAATTCAGTCACACCAAACACATTCTACACAGGGAGAGGCAGTGACACTTGCACTTTAACAACAGTGAGGGACAGTGGGTTCTGGCACTAGCAATCTATATACAGTATAGTCAGGGCAATGAAACATGCTGGCTAGGATGCATACAAGGTAAATACCAATTTAAATTATAATCCACCCAGAACATTTGGTAGAATAAAAACCATGAAAGCATTTATGTATCAATACCCCAGAAAACAAAATAGGATAAACACAGAGCTCCATGTATAAATTAGCCAAACACAAGGCAGGATATTTGCAGGCCCAACACAAACTGCAGCAGAGGCCCAAGACCAAAAACAGCATAACTGTAAATAAAATACACAACACTGTACTCACATACTCATTTTTGTTATCCCAATAAATCTTATTTTAATATTTTCTCTTCTTCTCACTATCCATTTGCATTTTTCTTCTTCTGGTATTTCTGCTCTTGTACTTTCATATTTTCCTCTCTTGCCTGTTCCTGTGATTATCCATTTTACTTCATTCTGTTTCTCTCTCCGTCGCTCTTGAGCCCTCTAGTTTGATTTCCCTCTCCCTTTTTGTAAAACCCCTTCTGTTTAATATCTGTTCCTTTCCTCTTTACCAATGATATCTCCTTGACACTTTTCTATATTGCTCCTCTTGCCCCTTTTGTTTTTTTCTGGTTTCTTCTTTACTTATGACATGACTTTTTACTATTTTCCCCTCCTCCCATTCCTCAATTCTCTCCTCTACCTGTATTCTTTTCATATTCCTTTTCAGCCTTCCTCTCCCCTATCTTTTGCTAGTCTATTTTGCAGAGTGGAGAGGAGAGAACATAACTATTTCTTCATAATAGGAAGATTTTGTAGAGGGGAGGGTGGGAGAGAAAGCAGAACACATATATTCCTGAGTGATGGACAGCCTGCTGATAGAAAACATCACTACATCAGAGATTGTGTGCTCCATGAACTGCAGAGTTAAACTGTGTGCCTGGATAAGAAAGTTGGGATTTACAACTCTCGCACAACTTAACCCAGAACACAGTCACAGCTGTGGTAAAGTTTCCTATTACAGGGCACCAGGGCAGACTGCCGATCAGAAATATCTATTTTGCGTCCTGCTTTCCCCACTCCCTCCTCTCTAATATTTATTTTGTGAAGAAACCCGTCCCTTATCGTTCTTTCCCCGCCACTGCTGTTAACAAACTTTACAAGACATGACAGAGTGCTGGAATCTTTCAGGCGGAAGCTATCGTTGTCAGCTGATCTCAGTCTCTCTATGACTCCCCCACGTACGGGACGCCAGCCAGTGACATCATCAGCACAGCTAAAACATGCGTAGAGGAGTAATGGAGCAGCAGCGGGTTGGGACCCACAAGGTACAGCGGGTGGGGGGCTCATAGCCGAGAGAGCGCACAATGCGAACACAAAAAAAGGAGAGCAGCTCACAAAAGTATGGACAGTGACAGCATGTGGTCGTGGAGGCCTATAAGGACTGCGCCCCACAGGGATTTTTCCCGGTGTCCCGGTGGGCCAGTCCGACACTGACAATATCAGATTACAAAAATCTAAACCATTTTTAAAATGGTATTGGCAAACAAAGCACGCTATTCCAGCTACCAATTTCTCCATATGTTTATTTCGTGATTCTATTTTAAAGGGATGCTGTCATGGGAAAAAAAAATAATTCAAAATTAATCAGTTAATAGTGCTGCTTCAGCAGAATTCTGCACGGAAATCCATTTCTCAAAAGAGCAAACAGATTTTTTTATATTCAATTTTGAAATCTGACATGGGGCTAGACATTTTGTCAATTTCCCAGCTGCCCCAGTCATGTGACTTGTGCCTGCACTTTAGGAGAGAAATGCTTTCTGGTAGGCTGCTGTTTTTCCTTCTCAATGTAACTGAATGTGTCTGAGTGGGACCTGGGTTTTTACTATTGATTGTTGTTCTTAGATCTACCAGGCGGCTGTTATCTTGTTAGGGAGCTGCTATTTGGTTACCTTCCCATTGTTCTTTTGTTTGGCTGCTGGGGGGGAGGGGGTTGATATCACTCCGACTTGCAGTACAGCAGTAAAGAGTGATTGAAGTTTATCAGAGCACAAGTCACATGACTGGGGGCAGCTGGGAAACTGACAATATGTCTAGCCCCATGTCAGATTTCAAAGTTGAATATAAAAAAATCTGTTTGCTCTTTTGAGAAATGGATTTCAGTGCAGAATTCTGCTGGAGCAGCACTATTAACTGATTCATTTTGAAAAAAAAAATTTTCCCATGACAGTATCCCTTTAACTTTCTTAGACTGGACAAGAGGCTTTCATATCGAAAGACAGAAGATAGCTGTCGGAAATTTGAAAGGACAAAAGGAAAACGATTATGGTGTAAGGCTTCTTAAGTACACCCAGAATTGTGCTAGGATAATGCCATTCCTTACATATATTACCCTTTTTGGGAACATACCAACATGATTGTATTCTCGATTTTTTTTATTCTTAGATGCTTTGTACTGTAATCCTTCATGGATTACCAATGTTGACAGGGATTCTGTCACAGGAAAACATGAGCATTTATTTTTCTCCTCTAATTTAATCTTTTCTATGACTTTTCACTGAATTAAATGTTAGAAGGTGAATCCAACTCATCCCCTATTGAGCCCCAATTTTTACTAATAATTGTATAAAAGGGGAACTGTTCTTGCTAGAAACAGGCTCAGAAACTATAGAGAAAATAGGTATATTATATATATTGTGGGGGAATTGTTCGTAGCAGTGGGTAGGGCTCAGGTAAAACAGCTGTACAGATGAGGCTTGGGTCGGCAACAAAATGGTTTATTTTTCAGTCCAGACAAAAATATATATATAACAGAAAACAATAAATCAAAACCTCACCGGGTTGCAGTTTTCAAAGAATACAGAGCAAAAGTCCTGTCTGCCCTCACTACTATCAGACAACGTTTGTTTTAAAACAAGAGCATTTTTTCAGAGCTTCTCTAATCTTCCCCAGGCTTTCCTGAAACAGTCCCACCCTATTCTGTTTTAAGGTGGCCATACGGGCCGATAAAAGCTGCCGACAGACCGTGTCAGCAGCTTATTGGCCCCTGTATGGGGCCCCCCGACGGGCTTCACCGATCGAGATCTGGCTGAAAGTCGGCCAGATCTCGATCGGATGGGACGAAAAACCCCGTTGGATCGCGGCCGCATCTATTCGTTGATGCGGTCCCGCGATCTGACTGCCCATTGCTATTCATTAGGATCCGATTCGTTAGGACCCTAGGGCCCATGATCGGATCATCCCTATATTACCCACCTCAAGGTGGGCAAATCGGAGAGAGATCCGCTCATTTGGCGACATCACCAAACGAGCGGATCTCTCAGTGCATGGCCACCTTTACCCTGAAGATTTAAAGGAGCCAATAACTCAGGCTGGGTGCTATATATCTGCCATCATCAGTGTCGGACTGCAGCAAAACATTTGGCCTATTTCATGAGAAAAAGAGTCTTAATAATGGAATAATAGAGTATATTATGTAGAGACTAGGAGAATAAAGAGGTTGAGTGAGGAGACTTATTTATGTGCAAAACTTAAATGGTGTAAGAAAATCTCTGTACTGCAAAGAGGACCTTTATCAAGTCCTCTGTGCAGGCAGTGTCGGACTGGCCCACCGGGACACTGGGAAAAATCCCGGTGGCCCCAGTCCTTGTGGGCCTCCACGACCACATGCTGTCACTGGCATGCTGTCACTCCATTACTCCTCTACGCATGTTTTAGCTGTGCTGATGATGTCACTGGCTGGCGTCCCGTACGTGGGGGAGTCAGAGAGAGACTGAGATCAGCTGACAACGATAGCTTCCGCCTGAAAGATTCCAGCACTCTGTCATGTCTTGTAAAGTTTGTTAACAGCAGTGGCGGGGAAAGAACGATAAGGGACGGGTTTCTTCACAAAATAAATATTAGAGAGGAGGGAGTGGGGAAAGCAGGACGCAAAATAGATATTTCTGAGCGATGGGCAGTCTGCCCTGGTGCCCTGTAATAGGAAACTTTACCACAGCTGTGACTGTGTTCTGGGTTAAGTTGTGCGAGAGTTGTAGATCCCAACTTTCTTATCCAGGCACACAGTTTAACTCTGCAGTTCACGGAGCACACAATCTCTGATGTAGTGATGTTTTCTATCAGCAGGCTGTCCATCACTCAGGAATATATGTGTTCTGCTTTCTCTCCCACCCTCCCCTCTACAAAATCTTCCTATTATGAAGAAATAGTTATGTTCTCTCCTCTCCACTCTGCAAAATAGACTAGCAAAAGATAGGGGAGAGGAAGGCTGAAAAGGAATATGAAAAGAATACAGGTAGAGCAGAGAATTGAGGAATGGGAGGAGGGGTAAATAGTAAAAAGTCATGCATCATGTCATAAGTAAAGAAGAAACCAGAAAAAAACAAAAGGGGCAAGAGGAGCAATATAGAAAAGTGTCAAGGAGATATCATTGGTAAAGAGGAAAGGAACAGATATTAAACAGAAGGGGTTTTACAAAAAGGGAGAGGGAAATCAAACTAGAGGGCTCAAGAGCGACGGAGAGAGAAACAGAATGAAGTAAAATGGATAATCACAGGAACAGGCAAGAGAGGAAAATATGAAAGTACAAGAGCAGAAATACCAGAAGAAGAAAAATGCAAATGGATAGTGAGAAGAAGAGAAAATATTAAAATAAGATTTATTGGGATAACAAAAATGAGTATGTGAGTACAGTGTTGTGTATTTTATTTACAGTTATGCTGTTTTTGGTCTTGGGCCTCTGCTGCAGTTTGTGTTGGGCCTGCAAATATCCTGCCTTGTGTTTGGCTAATTTATACATGGAGCTCTGTGTTTATCCTATTTTGTTTTCTGGGGTATTGATACATAAATGCTTTCATGGCTTTTATTCTACCAAATGTTCTGGGTGGATTATAATTTAAATTGGTATTTACCTTGTATGCATCCTAGCCAGCATGTTTCATTGCCCTGACTATACTGTATATAGATTGCTAGTGCCAGAACCCACTGTCCCTCACTGTTGTTAAAGTGCAAGTGTCACTGCCTCTCCCTGTGTAGAATGTGTTTGGTGTGACTGAATTTAGTGCCTTTGACTAAATCAGGTGCTGGAAATGTTTTGCCTCACTTTATACTGTGAGGATGCTATGCCATTGAGCTCACTGTATAATTTTATTTTGGTTCATATATAACCTCTACTTCAACTCTGCTTCCATATCTTAACCTGTGACTCCCACTCTGGTGTTAAACGACTGCTTCCATCAGCTATGTCTGTCATTAAAGGAAAACTATACCCCCCAAACAATGTAGGTCTCTATTAAAAGATACTGAGTAAAACAGCTCATGTGTAAAACCCTGCTTCATGTAAAAGAACCATTATCATAATAATATACTTTTTTAGTAGTATGTACCATTAGGTAATCATAAATAGAAAATTGCCATTTCAAAAAATCCCTGAGATCGTAAGATTCACTGTGCACACATACAAACGACATGTAAGGTCACATGAGCCAATTAACAGACAGAGTTGTGCCTTTTGCTTCCTCACTTCTTCCTGTTACAGTTAGAGTTGTAGTATTTCTGGTCAGGTGATCTCTGAGACAGCACAGATAGAGTCACGAAATGGTGGTTCAAGGCAAGAGATGTAAAAGGGCAATATTTATGTAAATATATATTCCAGTTTGGTAAGATTCTTTAATATGTCATTCAATTTGATATAAACTATCTGTTGCTTAAGTATTCATTTTGGGGGTATAGTTTTCCTTTAAATACAAGGTGCCACACTGTATATGTCATGAAATAGTATGTGGCCATGATGTGTCTGTCATGAAATTTAAATGCTCAGGGCCGCATTTGACAGGTGGGCGCCCCTAGGCCATGTGTTCCTAGCACCCGCCCGCACTACCTCCCCCCGCACAAGGAGCACGGAGCACTGGGGAGCTGTGTGTGTCCAGTGCTCCCGAGAAAGAGGCTGGAGCGGCATGCTGCCCCAAATACCTTGCTGCCCTAGGCCCGGGCCTTGGTGGCCTCTCCCCAAATCTAGGCCTGGAAATGCTTTGCAGCCACACAGGTGTGTTGGTGGGTGTGCCAATATCTAGTAGAATAAAGTCAAAGGCAACTGGACTTTTAGTGGCTTTTTCAGTACAACTGAGTGGTAGGGAATCTCCTGTCATTTAAACCAGTAAGGGGAGTACAGTCACAAATCCAATCAAAATGGTTCCATTGAACTTCAGTAAATTGTTGGCAGATTCTTAGCAACATTTCAATTGGTCTTCATTTTTTTGTATAATTTTCAAACTGTTTAATTAAATTAATATTCTTTTTTTTATAATAAAAATGTTTATTTTGACATTTATTTGGGGGCGCTATTTTGTATTGGGTGGGCCCTTGAAATTAGGTTTCCTGGTGGGCCACAGGCTCCCCAGTCCAACACTGAGGACATCTGTCTACCAATTAAATGCATCAGTGGTATAAGTAGCCAGGTAAAGCAGAGGAGAGAATAATGAGGTAGACAAGCACTGCTTTTTATAGCAATTAAAAAGTACAAAACTAATTACATGGTCCACTGTTTCATGTTTTGACTCAGTCTTCCCATTGATTATCAGCTTTGCCCCTTGTAGAAATCAGTGTAGCCCAAAGCACATTGAGCAGGCCCAGTGCCACTGTCACTTACATGATGGCCTATTAAAAGGGATGTTCACCTTCCAAACACTTTTTCAGTTCAATTGTTTTCAGATTGTTCACCAGAAATAAAGACTTTTTTTCATGTACTTTGCATCTTTTATTTCCTACAGTATTTCTAAAATCTAAGTTTAAAGGGATACTGTCATGGGAACAATTATTTTCAAAATGAGTCAGTTAATAGTGCTGCTCCAGCAGAATTCTGCACTGAAATCCATTTCTTAAAAGAGCAAACAGATTTTTTATATTCAATTTTGAAATCTGACATGGGGCTAGACATTTTGTCAATTTCCCAGCTGCCCCAAGTCATGTGATAAACTTCAATCACTCTTTACTGCTGTACTGCAAATTGGAGTGATATCACCCCCTTCTTTCCCCCCCCCCCAGCAGCCAAACAAAAGAACAATGGGAAGGTAACCAGATAACAGCTCCCTAACACAAGATAACAGCTGCCTGGTAGATCTAAGAACAGCACTCAATAGTAAAAACCCATGTCCCACTGAGACACATTCAGTTACATTGAGAAGGAAAAACAGCAGCCTGCAAGAAAGCATTTCTCTCCTAAAGTACAGGCACAAGTCACATGACCAGGGGCAGCTGGGAAATTGACAAAATGTCTAGCCCCATGTCAGATTTCAAAATTGAATATAAAAAAATCTGTTTGCTCTTTTGAGAAATGGATTTCAGTGCAGAATTCTGCTGGAGTAGCACTATTAACCGATTCATTTTGGGAAAAAAAAAAATCCCATAATAGTATCGCTTTAAAGTTGAATGTCCCTGTCTCTGGTGTTTCAGTCTGGCAGCTCAGTAATTCAGGTGCAGACTCTAAACTGTTACAATTTTGCAACATTTAGTTGATACATTTCTCAGCAGCATCTCTGGAGTATTAGCAACTATTCTATCAATTTTAACAGCTGCCTGTAATGAAACCCAGGGATTCTGCTCAGCAGGGACAAATATAAGAAATGTATCTGCTAAATGTATCAATTTAGAACAGTTTACAGGTAATGGATGGCGCACCCAGTTGAAAAGAATTAATTTATTACAGAAAATAAAAAAATAAAAAAAAATATTTGGTGAGCCCAACACGTTTCGACCTTAAGGTTCAAAACGTGTTGGGCTCACCAAAAAATTTTTTTAGTAATTTTTTTTTAAATTTCTTATAATATTTAGCAGTCTGATTTGGAGACCCTGATGGGGAGCCTCCTATGGATTAGCACTCTGCATTTTGATTTTGAGGGTGTGCACCTTCTCTCTTAAATAACGGTTTACAGGGTCGGCGACCCCCCAGAGTTGTTTTGAAGGAGAAAAATTAAACTTTACACTTCAATATTACAAAAACGGTCACACATAGAAAAAAGAAAGTAATTGGAAAAAAAATAATTCTGGTGAACTATCTGAAACCAACTGAACTGAAAAAAGTGTTGAATGATGAATAACCCCTTTAATTCTATGTAACCATTTTTTTAACGAAACTAATGGACAGGAATTCTCGTTGCTACTGCAATTTTACTCTCAGCTGTTCTGTCCCAGCAAACTCCTCAGTGGAATGGTACCATTGGCTTAAAGGGAATAATAAGACTGGGTACCAGCACTATAGACATGGGCGCACAATCCAAGTCTCACTGCAGAGCAAATCATTTGGGTCTTTTGGATGAGGAGTTTGTCTGCACTGTGTATAACCCGGCCAATCAGAACAACAGAACTTTCCATTTTAAGCAAATCTGCACCCTTATGTCAGATGGTGAGTAATAGAATAAATACACAAGAGCCATGAATATCCTGTTCATTATATAGTGAATAAACTACCCCCTCTTGTAAAATTTGAGGATATTATAAGTTGCCGAGGAGTTTCATGACCATATAAAAACACGAGGCTGAAGGCCGAGTGCTTTTATATAGGTCATGGAACTCCGAGGTAACTTCTAATATTGTTAAAGGTGGAGACCTGCCCGCTTGATCCAATTCCCTCAAAACTTCTCCACAATACCAATCGTTGTCTAATCAAAGCCTTAACTCACCTATTTAATCTTTCGCTCTCAACTGGACTGTTTCCTTCTCAACTAAAATTCTTGTTACCCCCATTCTGAAAAAACCCTCTCTTGATCCCTCCAATCTTGACAACCTCCGACCTATCTCTCTGCTACCTTTCATCTCTAAACTACTTGAGCACCTAGTCTACAACCGACTAACCTCATTCCTCTCTGACAATAACCTGCTGGACCCCCTACAATCTGGTTTTAAGCCACAACACTCCACGGAAACTGCCCTGACTCAACTAACTAATGACCTTCTAACCGCTAAAGCCAACAATCATTTCTCACTTCTAATACTGCTTGATCTCTCAGCCGCATTTGACACTGTAGATCACCCTCTCCTCGTCCAGTCCCTCCAGTCACTTGGCCTTCGTGACACAGACCTGTCCTGGTTCTCTTCTTACATCACCAATCGTTCCTTCAGTGTCTCCTACAATGGAGTATCATCTTCTCCCTTACCTCTTTCTGTTGGAGTTCCTCAAGGCTTTGTCCTGGGACCATTACTATTCTCCCTCTATACCTCCTCCCTTGGCAAATTAATTAATTCGTATGGTTTCCACTACCACCTCTATGCTGACAATACTCAGATCTATCTCTCATCTCCTGATCTCAACCCAGAACTCCTAACTCGCGTCTCCTCCTGCCTGTCCGCTATCTCTACCTGGATGTCACTTCGCTACCTTAAATTAAACCTCTCTAAAACTGAAATGGTTCTCTTTCCTCCAACTAACACCAGTAACATCCCTGAAGTATCCATCATAGTTAACAATTCCACTATCACCCCCTCTGCCAAAATTCTTATTCACTCTCTCATCATATCGCGTCTAGACTACTGTAACTCTCTTTTAATTGGCCTCCCCCTCCAGAGACTGTCACCTCTCCAGTCCATAATGAACACTGCTGCGAGGCTCATACACCTCAGCAACCGCTCCTCCTCTGCCTCGCCATTCTGTCAATCCCTGCACTGGCTTCTGTTACCTTTCAGAATCAAATTCAAATTAATGACACTGACTTTCAAAGCACTTCATAACTCTGCCCCACCCTACATCTCTGAACTCATCTCTATATACTCACCCACTCACTTACTACGCTCCTCTACTGACCTACTACTCAATTCTTCTCTCATTACCTCCTCACATGCTCGCATTCAAGACTTTGCAAGGGCTGCACCCCTCCTCTGGAACTCTCTCCCACGGTCTGTCCGACTTTCTCCCAACCTTTCTGCTTTCAAGAAATCTCTGAAAATGCACTTCTTTGAGAAGCCTACCCTCACTCTGCTTAACTACCAAACACAACACCACATACAGTACCACATTTCTCACCCACTTACTTCGATCTTGCCCACTCCCACACCTTGTGTATTACTCCCTTCCCTTTAGACTGTATGCCTATGCATAGGGCCTTCCTCATCTTTTGTACCTAATATCCTTATCATTTACAGTAGGGGGTACATTATCCCTTATAATACATGAGTGATACTCAGAGTTCCTGTATAACTCAGCCTGCAGCCTTGTGCCTTTATATGGTCACAGAACCCCTCAGTGACTTCTAATATCCTTATCATTTACAGTAGGGGTACATTATCCCTTATAATACATGAGTGATAATCAGTTCCCTGTATAACTCAGCCTGCAGCCTTGTGCCTTTATATGGTCACAGAACCCCTCAGTGACTTCTAATATCCTTATAATTTACAGTAGGGGGTATATTATCCTTTATAATACACGAATGATACTCAGAGTTCCCTGTATAACTCAGCCTGCAGCCTTGTGCTTTTATATAGTCACAGAACCCCTCAGTGACTTCTAATATTCTTATAATTTACAGTAGGAGGTAAATTATCCCTTATAATACATGAGTGATACTCAGAGTTCCCTATCAGTGGACGGACCCGTGATGTCCGTGGGCGGGGCTATGATGTGGTGATCAGCGATTGGCCGATTGCCGTGTCAATCAAGGGAATCCTTATTTGGAGAACCGGGCAGGAAGTATAGACCCGGGCAGCCCCTCAAAATACTGGGCTGTCCGGGTCAAAAACAGACAGGTGGCAACCCCTACTAGAGGTTCAGTTCCCTCTAGGGCAGAATAGCATTACTTGGTGTACCCAGGCTCCCGGAAACATCCAGCTGGATCAGCAACCAGAATCCAAAGAGGAAGATCCACCCCTTCTCACTCACTATACCAAAGTTTGACAGGAAGTGCTCACAACACCTCTTAGCCAATAGCACAACTATGCAAATTACAACTAGCTACATGGGCATCTGCCCAGCAACTAGGAAGATCAGGAAGTGTAGGGATTTAAAACCACAGAATATACTAAACCTATGGATCCCTACAGTTTTTTTTTTGCTAAGTCAAATCTTCAATTTTGCTCCAGACTGACTGACAACCCGACTGTAGCCTCTCCTGCTGCCTGTCAGAATTGGCTCTAGATAATGTCACAGACAGATATTTATCTTTCACTTCCCCTTACTTTGAGCCAGCGTAAGTAAACCAGGTAACCTTCACATATGATTTTTTTTTACTCTCCGGAACTTCCTGATTCTGTTGCTGGTTTCTATTTGTCTGCAGCATGTGAGTTTCTTTTACTTCCGCTTGGTCTCTCCTTTTCTCTCTCCCCTCCTCGCACAAATGACTGTTTAGCAGACACACTTCTTGCCTGCCGGCTTCAAAGGGCTCTTGCAATGTAATGTTTCGTTATGAATTTTTTACAACACAGTTTAATAGCTAATAGTAATTCTAGAACAATGGGAGTTTTAATAACATGTTTAATAGGTGTCAGAATCGCCTTAAGAAGGGGTTGGATGGTGTTTATCAAGTGAGGGAATACAGGGTTATGGGAGATAGCTCACGTTGATCCAGGTCCAATTATGGTTTACACCTGTCCGGTTTTGACCCTGACAGCCCGGTTTTTTGAAGGGCTGCCCAGGTCAAAACTGCCTGCCTGTTTCCTAATGTGTTTCCTAATTTGGATTCCCTATGATTGACATGGCAATCAGCCAATCTCCGATCGCCACATTATAGCCCTGCTCAAAAAACATTGGTTAGCGGGTAGCACTGTATTAAAGGAGAACTAAACCCTAAAAATTAAAGTGTCTTATAATGGCATATTTTATACACTGAACTTATTGCACGAGGCTAAAGTTTCAGCTTGTCAATAGCAGCAATGATCCAGGACTTCAAACTTGTCACAGGGGGTCACCATCTTGGAAAGTGTCTGTGACACTCACATGCTCAGTGGGCTCTGATTGGCTGTTGAGAAGCTAAGCTTAGTGCTTGTCACTAATTATCCAGCAGAAAATGAGCTTCCCCTGTAATATAAACTGATGCTACAGGTTTGCTGATTATTAAATTCTGATGCTAATTGCACTGGTTTCTGTGCTGCCATGTAGTAATTATCTGTATTAATTACTAATCAGCCTTATATTGTGACATTTCTATTCTATGTGTACTGTATATTGTGAGTTGGTCCCTAAGCTCAGTAAGTGACAGCAGCACAGAGCATGTGCAGTGAATCAGCAGAAAACAAGATGGGGAGCTACTGGGGCATCTTTGGAGACACAGATCTTTGCCTTGGGCTGGCACAGAAGCACAAATATAATGTACAACATTTCTAGCACTTCTTTAGTTAGGCTTTAGTTCTCCTTTAAGCTGGGGGTGGCAGTACAGGGGTCAAGTTCATACAAAGACTGTGGCCCATTAGGAAAACTCTCAGCATCCCAGTGACCAGTCTGACCCTAACTGCTGTTATACCCTAGATACTGATTGATTTCTGCCTGGAGATTTATTAACATTTGAAATAAACATCACTGTTGATGTTGCTCATAGCAACCAATCAGCAATTAGATCTGAACAGTCACCTACAAGTTAGAAAACAAAACAGAACAAAGAATGTGTGACTGGGGAATGGTAGCTGGTGCTCTCAATCTCAGTAGACACCTCGCTCCAGGTGCGAAACACAAGTGTGACTTGATAAAGGGCACTTGCCCAAAACATTTTGTGTCTAATAAAGAACACTTAGCAGCAAGCTCTGCTCTGATTGCTTTCTCTTAGTCATCTGACAAATTGGTTAAAGTTAGAAAACAAAAGATCTTGTATGCATATTGTAGTTTCATATGAGTTTGTGTGCATATTGTGCCCTGCGGTACCCAGAAAGGACATAAACTCCATCTTTGTCTTGGGGTGGGTCATCCTGTAATTACCTCTATGTTCCCCGGTTTAGGACAAGGTGTACCACTGTATTCCATATTTTGCATCATTTCTCAGGCTTAATAGTTAAGCTGGCCTTCTGCATCTGTTCTAACACTTGTGACAGGTAATACATTTACAAGCATTGCTAAAGATTGCAATATCATCCAGTCACAGTCTTACAGTCCCTCCAGTAGCGGGTTTTCTAATATCTGGAAGGCTGGGGTATTGCCAGTAAAGTGGGATATTTCTGTCTTATCGCTCTGGTTAGTTTGAAATTTTCAAACTATGAATGGGTGCACCATTCAAAATGATTACACAATGATTACATGTTTGCTTCTGAGAAGTGTGTTACTTATGAAGCATAGTGATAAGAATAATGAGCTAATTCATAGCAGCATAATGTGCTAATTCTGCAAGGATTATTCATACAAATAATATATGTAAGAAAGGTTTATATTTGGGCATATCAGTGTACTGAACATCATTAGACAACATTGAGGGGCAGGTTTATCAAGGGTTAAATTGAAAATTCAAATTTTTAAATTCGAATTATTTTTTTTTTACTTATAGTTTATTAATAGATTTTTCCTTTTTTTTTTCCAGATAAAAAAAATAAGAATACAAACTAGAGAGGTACATTTCCTGAAGAAAATGTGAGTGGTGCTTGCCATGGCAAAACTCAGGCCCCCCATATATGTTGGGTGTCTTGCCCAGTCGCCCCTGGTGCCTAGAGAGTACACAAAGTCGGTAGAATCCGGATTAAACCGGTGAAATTTAAAGCCAACCAAATTTTACCATTGAAATCAATCCAAACAAACTGGCTATTTTTGGCTCCGCCCACTTTTAAAAATTTGCAACCCAGTCACCAAATGGACCAAGTTTGAGCACTCTTACATTAACAGTGTAAGAATGACAGGAATTTAAATATTCCCATTGAATAGCGTTAGGTAAAATTTGATTGGCTGTCTTAAGCTCCGCCCATTTTTCTGAATTTTAACCCCAGTTACCTAGTCATGGTCAGTGCCAAGTTTGGGGCCTCTGGTTTTAAAACTGTGAGAACAGCGGTAATTTTACATTACATAAAGACAAATAATACACAAAATATTATAGAAATATTAATATAGAAACATAGTACAATAATATAAGCACAATAGTGAACAGTGTTAATGTAATACACATTGTGATATTCAAGGTCCCTGACATCAATACTGAGAGAATGGCAGCCTTCTTAATTTTTCCCATTAAAACCAATCAAAGAAATCTGATTGGTTGGTTTTGGCTCCACCCACTTTTCTTAATTTTAATCCCAGTCCCCCAGTGACCAACTGTGCCAACTTTGAGGACCCTGCCATTAACGTCTAAGAGCGGCAGCAGTTAAAAAAAATCCTATTTAATTGAATGGCTGAAATTTGATTGGCTGTTGTAGACTCCACCCACTTTTTGTAAATTTTAGCCGCAGTCACCCAGTGACCCACGGTGCCAAGTTTGGGAGCTCTGGCTTTGATACTGTGAGAACAGCAGTAATCAAAAATTTTACATAAACTGATTGGCTGTTTTTGGCTCCACCCACTTTTCCTAAATTTTGACCGTAGTCACCCAGTGAGTAATTGAGTCAAGTTTGGTACACCTAGCATTTAAACCGTGATAATAGCAGCAGTTTATCATTTTTCATTAAGGTCAAAGGCTGAAATCTGATTGGCTGTTGTTGCCCCGCCCCTTTTTTTCCTAATTGTGAACCACAGTCACTCAGTGACTAACATACCAAAGTTTGGGAATGCTGTCATTTAATGTGTAAAAATGGCAGCATTTCTATTTTTTTCTATTGAAAATCAATGAATGAAATTTGATTGGTTGTTGGTGGCTCCGCCCACTTTTTCTAAACTTGAAGTGGAAACCCCCAGCGACCACATTTGTGATATTCAAGGTCCCTGACATCAATACTGAGAGAATGGCAGCCTTCTTAATTTTTCCCATTAAAACCAATCAAAGAAATCTGATTGGTTGGTTTTGGCTCCACCCACTTTTCTTAATTTTAATCCCAGTCCCCCAGTGACCAACTGTGCCAACTTTGAGGAGGCTGCCATTAACCGTCTAAGAGCGGCAGCAGTTTAAAATTTTCCTATTTAATTGAATGGCTGAAATTTGATTGGCTGTTGTAGACTCCGCCCACTTTTTGTAAATTTTGGCTGCAGTCACCCAGTGACCCACGGTGCCAAGTTTGGGAGCTCTGGCTTTATTACTGTGAGAATTACAGCTGTTTACATTTTCTCATTGAAGTCAATAGGGAAAATCTGATTGGTTGTTTGCGGCTCCGCTCACTTTTTTGGGTCCCCAAAATAGGACAAAAAAGTCACAACACCCCATTCCCGAATAAGCTGAACGGTTTGACACCTCATTCATGGGTCTGCGACAAACTAATTATTCGATAAATTCCCCATTATAAGTCAATGGGGCAAATTTGGGGACCTCTCCTGCCCCGGGGGTAAAACTTATACCCTCGTGTGGGGTATCATCTGACACAGGTCGCAAACCTCTTCAAATGTGGTAAATTTAACGTTTCTACAAGATTCCCTCTCTGCGCTAGAATCCGTCAAAAGTTGGCCTCAATGTTAATCTATGGGACTTTTTGGGGTTGTTAATTGCCCCCGCAAGGGGCAATTAACCACCCACCCCTTAGAAAAGTCATACCACCCCATTCCCGATTAAGCCGCACGATTTGACACCTCATTCATGGGTCTAGGACAAACGGTGCGGGACTAGTTACGCGCCAAACTTTCATACGGAAAAAGAATAAAAATAAGTTTGCAAGAAACCATAAGTGATGCTTTGCTTCGCAAGCACCACTAACAAGAGAAAAAAAAGAAAGAAAATACATCAAAATACAATTACAGATACAAAACATCACAAAAACAACAACAAAACTCATTTGATGTCCATTGAGGGGCTACCAATATATACCGTATATACTCGAGTATAAGCCGAGTTTTTCAGCCCCCAAAATATGCTGAAAAACTCTACCTCGGCTTATACTCGGGTCAAGCGTAAAAACGGTCGCCGGCGGCTAAGAATATTTGCCGGCGCTTAGAGTAGTAGCCGGCGCCTAAGAAAAGTCATCCAAAAACGAGATTGAAACTTACCAGAAGCTGCTGCATTTCTCACCCTCGGCTTATACTCGAGTCAATAAGCTTTCCCAGTTTTTGGAGGTAAAATTAGGTACCTCGGCTTATACTCTGGACGGCTTATACTCGAGTATATACGGTATTCATATCTGGCCTTATTCTCTTTTTCATTATCCTTAACCACTCCTCTCTCTCATCCATATATTCTGAAAATTGGTCATATTTTGTCTCCATTTTTAGCAATATTTCTTTATAACGAGCTTCTCTCTTTTAAAGCTTCTAAGTATTTATAGGCTTTTCACCCCTCATTTAAAGCCCACATATTCTTCAAGCCATATTAGCAGCCCGTTTCACCCGTCCTATCCCCAATTTGTGATTCTTATGTGGAAGATGGAAACAGAGAAGAAAAAAAAAAAATCCCAGAAAGTGTGTCTCTAATTAAATAAATATCAATTGTTTTTGCATATGTGTCTAGGTGTGTAAATTCGAATTTTTTGAGTTTATTTTAGTGTAATTCAACTAGGAAATAGTCAAAATTCGATTCAAGTTTTAAAAAAAAAAAATCGAAATTTGAATTCAAATCTGACTATTCAGCATCTAAAACCTAAATCTAAATCCGAATTGGTGTTTTATTCTATGGGGGAACCCTACATCCAATTTGGAGTAATGTGGTGGACTTTTAAAAATGTAATTTTTTTTGTTGAAAAAACTGTAATCGAATTCAATTGAAGTTTGCGGGTCCATCCTATTTACCTGAATTTAAAAAAAATCTAATTTTTTAATTAATTTCGAGTTTATGGGAGTTTTAAATAACTCCCATTAACTTGGAATTCGAATCTTAATAAATCTGCCCCTAAGTGAAATGTATGCACATAGGAAATGTATATAAGCGTTAAACATGTATTTATTATTATTTATTTGCTGTATTTGTTTGTTTACTGTTGTAACCACCTGCTTGGTATTGCAGCTCTGACAATTTGTTTTGTTTGCAGGTCTGAAGACATGTCTATCTTATAGAAAAAATACCCATCGACTCCGATACATTTGGCACAAGGGGTAGTGTCACTACTGAAATAAATTATTTTATTTGGCTTGCATCAATTCGTTTCCAAATAGAAAGATAAAGAAAGCTTAAATTGCAGCAATAAATGTGCCACATCCTGCGTGGAAGAGGGAGATAAAACAAGTCTTATTGGTTTAATGAAAAGACAACATTTCAGTTTCATTCCATTCTGTGATGGCAGATCTGATATCTGATATAACCTGCTCCATCTGCCAGGATGTTTTCACAGACCCTATAACCCTGCCTTGCGGGCACAACTTCTGCCAGGACTGCATTGAAAGAACATGGGAGTCTCAGAAGACTACAAAGGAAAATCCATCCTGCCATGAATGCAGACAGACATTTCAAACAGAGCCTGAACTGAAAAAAAATGTGAGGCTGGGTAACATTGCAGAGCGATACCTTTACACTTACCCAAAGGAGAATGGGTCTGGCATCACCATTAGCAAAAAATGTCCTATACACCAGAAACTTTTGGAGTATTATTGCTGTGGCGATGGAGCATACCTGTGTAAGACCTGCTGCCTATTTGGAGATCATAAGAAACACAGGTTAGAAAGACTGAATGAGACTTCTGAGAAGAAGAAAGAGAAACTGAGGAATGTTCTGGAGGAGCTACAACCGGAGAGAGAGGAGACTGAGGGGCAAATTCAGAGGCTGCAGGAGCGCAAGAGAGAAGTGATAGAAAAAGCAGCTGGTAAGAGAGAAAGAGTGACTGCCCTTTTTAGGGGCACCAGGGAACAGCTGGAAACCCTAGAGAAAAATATCCTGGGTCACATTTCTTGGCAGGAAGAGGAGCTCTCCCGCTCACTCATGGATCTAATCCAGCAGATGGGAATAAAGGAGGACGAGCTGTCTATGAAGATCCGTCACATTGAGGAGCTGTACAACACACTAGATCCACTCACTTTCCTACAAGAATCAGTTAGGGCTGCCTTTTGTGTATCTGAGGGAGGACACAAAAAACGAAGAAAGATGGAGCATATAAGTGACCCAACTGTAGCGGATCTGGATGATGGTCAGATCTCAGAGACATTATTCAAAGGCTTAGATGGGATTGTGACTAAGGTAAAAGAATGGATGATCTATGGGCAGGAGGCTGTAGACATGTCACTTAATATAAACACAGCTTATAAACATATATCTGTACTAGGAGACAGGAGAACTGCTTCCTACTCCCGTACAGACCAATATTACCCAGAAACTCTGGAGAGATTTCAGGATTATGCTCAGGTTTTAAGCAACAGGAGTTTCCCCTCTGGGCAACATTACTGGGAAGTGGACGGCAGTGAATCAGGGCGCTGGATGGTAGGGGTGGCCTATCCCAGTATAGAGAGGAGAGGAGATCAGTCCTGTATTTGGAATAATAACAAGTCCTGGTGTTTGTTCAAATGGGATAAAAATAATTATTCAGTATTACATGAAAGGAAAGAAACCAAATTACATCAGGTTCCTTCTTTTAGGAGAATTAGAATCTCACTGGACTATGAGGCTGGACTTTTGTCCTTTTATGCACTAAGTGAGGAAATCAGGCACTTACACACC
Organism: Xenopus petersii; assembly: GCA_038501925.1. Classification (NCBI taxonomy): domain Eukaryota; kingdom Metazoa; phylum Chordata; class Amphibia; order Anura; family Pipidae; genus Xenopus; species Xenopus petersii. Next base: position 15,236,168 of record CM076686.1, read on the forward strand.
TTCATTGCCTCCTTTACTGAGCCCCTTCATGCTGTATTCTGGGTAGGAAAAGGGACATTTAATGATATCCCTTGGGTAAGAAACATAAGTTTATAGTTTTTTAATTATTTGACTTCCTCTGCTTTCCAGCTTTCAAATGGGGGTCACTGACCCCAACCAAAAAAACGAATGATTTGTAAAGCTAAAACATTTTTTGCTGTTGCTACTTTGCATTACTCTTCTTTCTACTCAGGCCTCTTCTATTCTTAATCCAGTCTCTTATTCAAAGCAATGTATGGTTGCTAGGCAAATTTAGAGCCTAGCAATCAGATTGCTGAAATTGCAAACTGGAGAGCTGCTGAATAAAAAGCTAAATAACTCAAAAAACACAAATAATAAAAAATGAAAACCAGTTGCAAATTGTCTCAGAATATCACTCTCTCAGTGATCCCCAACCAGGAGCTCGTGAGCAACATGTTGATCTCCAACCCCTTGGATGTTGCTCTCAGTGTCCTCAAAGCAGGTGCTTATTTTTGAATTCCTGGCTTGGAAGTTAGTTTTAATTGCATAAAAACTAAGTATAGTGCCAAGTAGAGCCTCCTGTAGGCTGCCAGTCTACATAAGGGCTACCAAATAGCCAATCACAGCCCTTATTTGGCACACAAGGAACTTTTTCATGCTTGTGTTGCTCCCCAACTCTTTTTACATTTGAATGTGGCTCACGGGTAAAAAAGGTTGGGGACCCCTGCTCTACAGCATACTAAAAGTTAATTTAAAAGTGAACAACCGCTATAAAGTTCAATTGAAGTACAGCCAGTGCAGTCTCGTAATGTGCATTTGTTAGAATTTTACCTGAATTACACATATTGCTTTTCACACTTTTGTGTTTGGGAAAGTTTCAGGCTTTTGATATCACTGATCACCCCTCCTTCTTTTCCTCTTATCTTAAATCTCTCCCTTAGTATTTCCTACAACTGAATATCATCTTCTGAGTATCATCTCTGTCTCTGATATGGTTCCTTCTGGCTCTCTCCTAGGCCCCTTGTTATTTTTTCTGTATTCTTCCTCCTTTGGCCTAATCAACTCATTTGGTTTTCAATACCCCTCTATGCTGATGTTGCTCATATCTACCTCTCCTCCCAATCTCAACCCAGAGCTCTTAACTTGTGTGTCTATTTGATTGTCAATCATTTCCACTTGGATGTTTTAGTGTTACTTTAAGTTAACTTTCCCTAGCACAGAAATTATTCTTTTTCCTCCATCCAACACCCATAATATCCTATACATGTATTTAAAATATATTTGTTATGGTTTTGTGTGTGTAACACTTAGGGGCCTATTTACTAAACCTTGAATTAATCTGGTTGCGTTTTTAAAGGGCAAAAACTTGATTGTTTAGACTAGAGGAAAAAAATCCAGAGCTGCTGAAAATTCAAATCCAAAAACACTCCAGCTAAAACCTGTCTAAAGCATGTAAAAGTCAATGGCAGAGGTCTCTCTAACAATTTGAAGATGTTCCTTGCCTTCATGATCTTCGAGGGTTTTGGCCTGGTTTTTTTTTTTTTTTTTTCAATAATCCAAAAGTTTAGTTTTTTGTGCGTCAAATTGAATAGAAAAAGCCACATGATTTGAGCATCTAATTGATTTGACGCATGATTTCGTCATGACTTTATTCCAACCCGACTTGATCAATCTGAATATTTTATAAATCAGCTAAATTCGTGGATGGGAGTTATGTTGATTTTATTTTAATAAAACAATGGGAAAAAATTAGTAAATAACCCCCTTATTGTTATGGTACATTTTGCAAGATGTCAGTAACATTTTACAGTCTGTTATGCCATGTCTCTGAGAGTCTTTCAGAGAATCCTAAGTTAATTAAGGCAAATTTAATTGATTCAATGCTGATTATAATCATAATTGTGATAAATGTTTGTTTTATGCATGGGGGGTACGCTTGTAAAAGTTTACAGTTTAATGGAGGTATTGAATCAGGCATTTTCTTCAATGTCACTTCTCAAGTGTTACATCATTTCTGCTAGTCAAAATGTTAATAGAAATTGTGGTATTTCAAAACGTATTCAAAGCAGCCCTGTGGTTACATGTGTAGATGGTGGACATGCCCGTGTCCTGCCTACCCACATCATTTACATGGCCAGCCCAAACAATGTGTGTGGTATAGGCACAATCAATATATGTTCATCTCTATGCTTGTATTTCATAACGAGGTTGCATCATTTATTGTAAGTGTGTATGGTTTAGTATAGTTATATGATATATAACTAGGATTCGGTTCGGGATTCGGCCAGGATTCGGCCTTTTTCCGCAGGATTCGGATTCGGCCGAATCCTTCTGGCCGAACCGAATCCGGATCCTAATTTGCATATGCAAATTAGGGGCAGGGAGGGCAATAGCGTGACTTTTTGTCACAAAACAAGGAAGTAAAAAATGTTTTCCCCTTCCAACCCCTAATTTGCATATGCAAATTAGGGTTCGGATTCGGTTCGGTATTCGGCCGAATCTTTCACGAAGGATTCGGGGGTTCGGCCGAATCCAAAATAGTGGATTCGGTGCATCCCTAGTGTTAATGTGTAAACATGTCAAAGCTATCAAACTATATTTTCCTTGCAGACAAGGAAGAAGATGGAGGCCTGCATAGGGGCTGATTCTTTGCCTTATGGTGCATAGACGCACAGATAATATCATACGAAACTAATTTTCATACGATATTCGGTGCGTGTATGGTGGAAAAAGAGCCGACCGATATCGGCAGAAGACTTGATATTGGTCGGCTTGTAGATCGGGCTGGACAGAAATTTTTTTTTTCGGGTGCCTTTGAAGGGACCCAAACATCACCATGGGGCCCATTTACTTAGCTCGAGTGAAGGAATAGAGGAAAAATAGTTTGAATTTCGAATGTTTTTTTTGGCTACTTTGACCATCAAATGGGCTACTTCAACCTTCGACTTCGAATCGAACGATTCGAACTAAAAATCGTTCGACTATTCGATAGTCAAAGTACTGTCTCTTTAAAAAATTCTTCGACCCCCCAGTTCGCCACCTAAAACCTACCGAGGCCAATGTTAGCCTATGGGGAAGGTCCCCATAGGCTTCATTACAATTTTCTGATCGAAGGAATATCCTTTGATCGATGGATTAATATCCTTTTGAACCGTTCTGGGAGAAATAGCAAAGAATGCTGCCAAAATTTTAGGGGGTGTAGTTTGGTGGGATAAACAGGGATATCACTGTGTGTCCACAAACGGAAACCATAGGGGCAGATTTACTAAGCTCGAGTGAAGGATTCGAAAAAAACTTTGAATTTCAACTATTCGATAGTCGAAGTACTGTCTCTTTAAGAAAAACTTTGACTACCTACTTCGCCAAATAAAACCTACCGAATTGCATTATAGCCTATGGGGACCTTGCCCAACCAATTTCCATGTTTTTTTTTAATCGAATAAAAATAGTTAGATCGATGGATTAATCGATTTTTACTTCAATTGATCGATCGTAGTATTTAGATCGAAGTCGAAGTATTTGCGGTAAATCCTTTGACTTTGATATTTAACCCTCGATATTCGATCTTTAGTAAATGTGCCCCTTACTGTTCATTGTGCATATACAGTAAGTATTCAACTAGAGCACTCAAAAGGATACTGTTGTGGGAAAACATGATAGTGGTGTTCCAGCTGACCTCTGCACTGAAATCCATTTTAAAAGAGCAAACAGATTTTTTTATATTCAGTTTTGAAATCTGACATGGGGCTAGACATATTGTCAATTTCCCAGCTGCCCCAAGTCATGTGACTTGTGCTCTGATAAACTTCAATCACTCTTTACTGCTGTACTACAAGTTGGAGTGATATCACCCCTCCCTTCCTCCCCAGCAGCCCATCAGCAGTCTATCAACAGAACAATGGGCAGCTAAATGATGCATTTGTTTGCATTGCTGAAAAACAGTTTTTTCTTGCTTGGGTGATATTCTCATGTCTGCCACAAGGGGACTCGGGAGGACAACTTGGTCTTATTGAAGTACAATGGGAAGGGGAGAAACAATAGCTGTCTTAAAGCAGTTCCATCCTGAAATGCACTGAGATGTCTGCCTCCACACTGATATTACAGCTAAAATATATATTTGTGGGTTCAAGAATAACATTTAAAATGTTATAGTGAATTATTTGCAATGTAAACAATGTCATTTAGAAGTATAAAGTAAACCATAAAAATCATGACAGAAAGTACCAGGTGACCAGAGGGGCTGTGGGAAATCTGGTAACTCCCCCAAAAAATGATAGTTCACAGTTCTGGAAAAGTAGCACCCACCGCTGCTGTCTGCTGACAAATGCATGGAGCTTGTAAGATAAAATGCGAGAGATGGCATTGATTCAATGCAAAGAAAATGTGCACGACTGTTTTTGCAGACCCACGTCCAACCTGTACCCGCTTGCCTGTATCCCAACTAGGGATGCACCGAATACAGGATTCGGCCAGGATTCGTCCTTTTTCAGCAGGATTCGGATGCGGCCGAATCCTTCTGCCTGGCCGAACCGAATCCCAATCCTAATTTGCATATGCAAATTAGGGATAGGAGGGAAATTGCGTGACTTTTTGTCAGAAAACAAGGAAGTAAAAAATGTTTTCCCCTTTCCACCCCTAATTTGCATATGTTGCTAAACATTTGGCCTATTTCATGGCCATTCCCTATTTCTATGAGAACAAAGTGGCTAAATAGGTGGAAAAATAGATTATAGTATGTAAAGAAAAGAGACTAGGAGAATAGAGGTTGAGTGAGGAGAGGAAGAAAATAATAGTACTGAGAGTGAGCCCCTGGTCTAAAAACTTTTGATGGGCCCCTGGTCTAAGGTTTTTTGGTGGGCCCCTGGTGTCCCAGTCCGACACTGGTAACAACAAATAATAACATTTTTAGCATCTGCGTGGGTATTTGCATAGGTGAACAATTAGAGAACAGTGATTGTAGTTACATAGTTAGATATGTACTTAAGTTGGGTTGAAAGAAAACCAAAGAACATCAAGTTCAACCCCTCCAAATGAACCCCATCATATAATGGTCTCTTTCGAGATAATGTATGCAGAGACAGATACTCCCTTGGGGTTTGGGTTTTCCATATGTGACAACATGTCAGTATATTCCCCTTGTAAGCAAGGAACATTGTCCCAAAGTAAAACTTTACATTATAAAAAAAGTTTACAGTTTAATGGAGGTATTGAATCAGGCATTTTCTTCAATGTCACTTCTCAAGTGTTACATCATTTCTGCTAGTCAAAATGTTAATAGAAATTTGTAAAATTAGTAAAATAAACTCAAGCAACAAAGATGGTGGTAATTTAAAACGTATTCAAAGCAGCCCTGTGGTTACATGTGTAGATGGTGGACATGCCCGTGTCCTGCCTACCCACATCATTTACATGGCCAGCCCAAACAATGTGTGTGGTATAGGCACAATCAATATATGTTCATCTCTATGCTTGTATTTCATAACGAGGTTGCATCATTTATTGTAAGTGTGTATGGTTTAGTATAGTTATATGATATATATATATATATATATATATATATATATATATATATATATAATGTTCAAATGACCAGCAACTCCAGGGATTTCTGTGAAAAATTCTTTATGTGGTTATTTATGTGCAGTACAGCCAACGTGACGTTTCGGTCCCCTCTGGGACCTTTCTCAAGGCAACTCCACCCTATACCCATAGGGGTATAAGTAGCCAATAGTGATGAATCAATTAAGGAAGTTACATCATCAAAAAGTGACATGTGCTAAAAAGTAATAATATTATCATTTAAATATCTAAAAATGGATAAAAAATTACATTAATATGCCAAGGTGCTCGCTGTGATAAATAGATCAGTGTTAAAATACAATAACAGATACTTAAAAAAGTTAAAATTCATGATGGTGCTCGAAATTATTAAGAATATCGTGCTATATAATATGCAGTATATATATACTGTATATATATATATATATATATATATACACTCCAGCAAAAATCAATGCTCCAGAATGCTGGAATATAATTGTTATGTTTATGTTGTCACTAAATGGTTTCAGTTTTTTGTTTTACAGTATATACAATGGTTACATGCCTTGTGGAACTTTACATTTCACTGGACCATACCTCCATATACTTGACCAATTTCCATCACCTATGGACTAGTTATACTGTCATGTCTTGTCAGATAAACCTTTGCATAATTATGTTATGGTTAACAGTTAACAGTCCTTGCCTACTCACACTGAATAGTTTTGTTCCATTTATCTGTGTTAATTAGGGATGTACCGAATCCAGGATTCGGTTCGGGATTCGGCCAGGATTCGGCCTTTTTCCGCAGGATTCGGATTCGGCCGAATCCTTCTGGCCGAACCGAATCCGGATCCTAATTTGCATATGCAAATTAGGGGCAGGGAGGGCAATAGCGTGACTTTTTGTCACAAAACAAGGAAGTAAAAAATGTTTTCCCCTTCCAACCCCTAATTTGCATATGCAAATTAGGGTTCGGATTCGGTTCGGTATTCGGCCGAATCTTTCACGAAGGATTTGGGGGTTCGGCCGAATCCAAAATAGTGGATTCGGTGCATCCCTAGTGTTAATGTGTAAACATGTCAAAGCTATCGAACTATATTTTCCTTGCAGACAAGGAAGAAGATGGAGGCCTGCATAGGGGCTGATTCTTTGCCTTAAGGTGCATAGATGCACAGATAATATCATACGAAAAAATTTTCATACGATATTCGGTGCGTGTATGATGGAAAAAGAGCCGACCGATATCAGCAGAAGACTTATCGGTCGGCTTGTAGATCGGGCTGGACAGAAATTTTTTTTCGGGTGCCTTTGAAGGGACCCAAACATCACCATGGGGCCCATTTACTTAGCTCGAGTGAAGGAATAGAGGAAAAATAGTTTGAATTTCGAATGGTTTTTTTGGCTACTTCGACCATCAAATGGGCTACTTCGACCTTCGACTTCGAATCGAATGATTCAAAGTAAAAATCGCTCGACTATTCGACTATTCGATAGTCAAAGTACTGTCTCTTTAAAAAAATTCTTCGACCCCCTAGTTCGCCACCTAAAACCTACTGAGGCCAATGTTAGCCTATGGGGAAGGTCCCCATAGGCTTCCTAACAATTTTCTGATCTAAGGAATATCCTTTGATCAATGGATTAAAATCCTTTGAATCATACGATTCGAAGGATTTAATTGTTCGATCAAACGATTATTCCTTCGATCTTTCGATCGTAATAGTAGCGGTAAATCCTTCGAAGTCGAAGGATTTTACTTCGACGGTCGAATATCGAGGGTTAATTAACCCTCGATATTCGACCGTCGAAGTAAAATCCTAGGTAAATGTGCCCCCTATTGTTAGTGCTGAATCGTCCGATACAGGTAGAATTCTATTGTTTCCACCTGTATATCTACCTGTATATCTGACGATTCAGCTCTACACGTGTGTATTGAAACGAACAATCTTTCTCTTTTACAAGAAAGATCGTAATTGTTACGTCTATGGCCACCTTAATTTATTTACACAGGCTGAGAATCCACTGTCTGGCATTAGCCTTAAATGTTGCTGTCTACATCACAGATTAGCAGCAACAGGAAAAGAAATGATGACATTTGGAGACATGATGGAGACAAGATTTGTGTTCCCCACATGAATTTTTTTATTTAACTAAGTTTCATGGGCAATCCTTTGCATGCCTCCAAGCAGGGCCGGAACTAGGGGTAGGCAGAGTAGGCACGTCCCTAGGGCGCAAAGCTGGGGGGGCGCCAGGCATGTACCTGCTCAGTAGGGATGTAGCGAACTGTTCTGCTGCGAACTAGTTCGCGCGAACTTCGACCGTTCGCGTCCGCCGAATGTTCGGGAACGTTTGGGAACGTTCGCATTTTGAGTTCGCGTTCTATTCGAATACAAATCGTTCGACCATTCGACCATTCGAATTCCTTCGACCGCTAAAAATCGAACGATTTCCATTCGTTCGAAAGATTGTAAGCATTCGATCGAATGAAAAGCATTCGATCGAATGGTTTCGATCGTTCGATTCGAATGAAAATCCTTCGATCGAATGATTAAAATCCTTCGATCGTTCGAATCGAACGATTTTAGCGGGTGTTCGAAGTTCGCAAACTGTCCGCGAACGTTCGCATTTTTTGCCGGTGTTCGCGAACGGCGTTCACGAACACCAATTCGGCAGTTCGCTACATCCCTACTGCTCAGTCGCGTACCCCATGTCCGGTCCCGTCTCTCCCCGATGGTCGGTGTCATCTCTCGCGTAAATGCGCTTCTGCGCGATGAATCCAACTTTCGCACATTCACACTGGAGGCAAGTTTCGTCCATGCGCAATACTGAGCCGGCACCGTGGCCCGACAGGTTGCCTAGGGCGCCTGGCTGGGTTGGCCCGGCTCTGCCTCCAAGCATGCTATGTTAAAATTATTTAGGAAACATTTGGCTGCTCTGGGATTAGACTCAGTAGCTAGGAATTTTGTTAAGGGTATCAAAATAAAATCATTTTTACCTCACAAAAATACACCCCCAGGGTACTTAGGTCAACAACTTTCCATGTTGGATAAATATGTGTCTAGTAATTAATACAATGGTCACTGTAGCAGCAAGAAAACTGCTGTTATGGTCTCCTAAAGAAAAACAATTATTATTAAAATATTCAATTATTAAAATAGAAAAAATGGAATATAATTTTTACATACTATATTAGTTTCAAAACTCAGAAAAGAGTTGAAAGAGTCAATGGTTATATGAAAATAAGAAGCAGAGTTGACTTTATAGTTAAAGTTCGGCTTTTCCCTCTACTGAGCATGTGCAGCCGCGTGAAGAAAGAGGAAACAGGAAGAGGATGTCTCCATGGTGCTCACTGGTATAACCCCCGGGCCGGTGCAGTTTTCTGCTGATAGGAGCACTGGCCAGGGGTTTCAGGTAAGTAAATACAATGACTTGGGGGTGCCTAACATTTAATTTAATAAGAAAGTCTCAACTGAACTATTGTTCAGCATTCAACAGAATTTATGTTTTTGTTCTCATGCTTGTAAAATGTTTACGTGTCCTTTATGTATAAACATTTGTGCATCTAACTTGTAAACCAAATGACTAAAATGCATGGAACAGTGTTCTCTTCACGTCACTTAAAGTATTCATACTAATTTGGCAGTAAAGTGATGATAATAAACATTGCATCTGGTGAATTGGTAATGGTAACTAACTATTTTGCTATTTAACAAATGTGTACCATTTAGTTTTTTAACGGTATTGCTAGTTTACAGAACAACTAATAAAGATCCATTAGCAACAGATAATCCATATATGGCCAACCTTTGGGATGTACAAACTATAGATACAAAGAAAACTGTCTAATAGTAATTACAGATCTAGCTATGCCTTGAGTAATGTAAATATCAGAGGGAAAAGCAGAGCTGTCAACCTTTTGGGTTTTTTTCTGGGAGAAATAGCAAAGCATGCTGCCAAAATTTTAGGGGGTGTAGTTTGATGGGATAAACAGGGATATCACTGTGTGTGCACAAAGGGAAACCTTAGGGGCAGATTTACTAAGCTCGAGTGAAGGATTCGAATGAAAAAAACTTTGAATTTCGACTATTCGATAATCGAAGTACTGTCTCTTTAAGAAAAACTTTGACTACCTACTTCGCCAAATAAAACCTACCGAATTGCATTATAGCCTATGGGGACCTTGCCCAACCAATTTCTAAGTTTTTTTTTAATCGAATAAAAATAGTTAGATCGATGGATTAATCGATTTTTACTTCAATTGATCGATCGTAGTATTTAGATCGAAGTCGAAGTATTTGCGGTAAATCCTTTGACTTCGATATTTAACCCTCGATATTCGATCTTTAGTAAATGTGCCCCTTACTGTTCATTGTGCATATACAGTAAGTATTCAACTAGAACACTCAAAAGGATACTGTTGTGGGAAAACATGGTGTTCCAGCTGACCTCTGCACTGAAATCCATTTTAAAAGAGCAAACAGATTTTTTTATATTTCATTTTGAAATCGGACATGGGGCTAGCTGTGACATTCATTTCCCTGGTGCCCCCAACCATGTGACTTGTGCTCTGATAAACTTCAATCACTCTTTACTGCTGTACTACAAGTTGGAGTGATATCACCCCCTCCCTTCCTCCCCAATAGCCCATCAGCAGTCTATCAACAGAACAATGGGCAGCTAAATGATGGATTTGTTTGCATTGCTGAAAAACAGTTTTTTCTTGCTTGGGTGATATTCTCATGTCTGCCACAAGGGGACTAGGGAGGACAACTCGTCTTATTGAAGTACAATGGGAAGGGGAGAAACAATAGCTGTCTTAAAGCAGTTCCATCCTGAAATGCACTGAGATGTCTGCCTCCACACTGATATTACAGCTAAAATATATATTTGTGGGTTCAAGAATAACATTTTAAATGTTATAGTGAATTATTTGCAATGTAAACAATGTCATTTAGAAGTATAAAGTAAACCATAAAAATCATGACAGAAAGTACCAGGTGACCAGAGGGGCTGTGGGAAATCTGGTAACTCCCCCAAAAAATGATAGTTCACAGTTCTGGAAAAGTAGCACCCACCGCTGCTGTCTGCTGACAAATGCATGGAGCTTGTAAGATAAAATGCGAGAGATGGCATTGATTCAATGCAAAGAAAATGTGCACGACTGTTTTTGCAGACCCACGTCTAACCTGTACCCGCTTGCCTGTATCCCAACTAGGGATGCACCGAATCCAGGATTCGGCCAGGATTCGTCCTTTTTCAGCAGGATTCGGATGCGGCCGAATCCTTCTGCCTGGCCGAACAGAATCCCAATCCTAATTTGCATATGCAAATTAGGGACAGGAGGGAAATTGCGTGACTTTTTGTCAGAAAACAAGGAAGTAAAAAATGTTTTCCCCTTCCCACCACTAATTTGCATATGTAAATTAGGGTTCGGATTCGGTTTGGTATTCAGCCGAATCTTTCGTGAAGGATTCGGGGGTTCGGCCGAATCCAAAAAAGTGGATTCGGTGCATCCCTAATCCCAACCTAAACCCGCTTACCCACAAAGTTAAACATGTCCCAAAAGTAAACACCCTGGAACCCGGAAGTGACAACACTGAACTCGCAAATGACATAACACAGAGCAATTTCATCTGGAGCAATAAATCCGATTTTACTGTTTGTTTCCAAATGGCTGCTTACAATTTAACCATCTACACCTAAAGGGTGCCATGCGGACCACCTGTATGGTTGGGACATGAAGGATATTCCAATGAAACAAATGATTGGTGGGGAATTTATATGGTTATACCCTTTTGAGAAGGGACAGGGGGATTAAAAGTATGGAGAAGTTTGTCTTTATGTACAGCCCGAATTAAAACCATACAATAAAAAAAATAGCAGTGGTAGCACTAGGGAAGGTTACAAAGAAAATTATCATTGGTGTAAGCTACAAACAACCCAGCATAAGTGAGGAGAATGAAGCCCAGCTACTATTACAAATGAAGGCAGCCTCATGACTAGGTCAAGTTGTTATTATGGGGGATTTCAATTATCAAGACATTGAATGGTTCTGCCATGTCTGGCTTTGTAAATATGCTAAATGGCAACTTTTTGTTTCTTGCAGTTCAGGAGCCTACTAGGAATAACTTTCCTTTGGACCTGGTAATAACCAGTGTCGGACTGGCCCACCAGGATACCAGGAAAACTCCCGGTGGGCCCAGGTGTCAGTGGCCCCTCATGTTGCTAAACATTTGGCCTATTTCATGGCCATTCCCTATTTCTATGAGAACAAAGAGGCTAAATAGGTGGAAAAATAGATTATAGTATGTAAAGAAAAGAGACTAGGAGAACAGAGGTTGAGTGAGGAGAGGAAGAAAATAATAGTACTGAGAGTGGGCCCCTGGTCTAAAAACTTTTGATGGGCCCCTGGTCTAAGGTTTTTTGGTGGGCCCCTGGTGTCCCAGTCCGACACTGGTAACAACGAATAATAACATTTTTAGCATCTGCGTGGGTATTTGCATAGGTGAACAATTAGAGAACAGTGATTGTAGTTACATAGTTAGATATGTACTTAAGTTGGGTTGAAAGAAAACCAAAGAACATCAAGTTCAACCCCTCCAAATGAACCCCATCATATCATGGTCTCTTTTGAGATAATGTATGCAGAGACAGATACTCCCTTGGGGTTTGGGTTTTCCATATGTGACAACATGTCAGTATATTCCCCTTGTAAGCAAGGAACATTGTCCCAAAGTAAAACTTTACATTATACAAGATAGAAGTTTTGGTGTTTTGGTTGGTAAGAAAAAACATGCGTTTACCCTTTCACTGCCGGCCTATTTGGTCACTTGTGAACTTTTATTGCTTTGTTTTTGAACAATTCGTTTCGGGACCTTTCCTAGAGGGGATTTAAGGTTTACCCAGGAAAACAATATATCGTTTTTTTTTCAGAACAACCTAAACTTTCAAAATATGCTAGAATTTTGATGTAATTTCACTTCTGTAATAAATTATAAGTTCATAACTGTCAAAAATATATATATATATATATATATTTTCCATAATTTAAACAAATATAGTAGAAACATAATTTAGATTCTGCCGCAACACTTTCCTAAAGTTACCAATTTTTATAACATGTTCTGACATTTTTGAAAAATGACCTCTAAGAATTAAATTTTGAGCAAAGGCCGTACTGATTGATTCTCTTGAGAAAAGGGGACGCAATTACTCTTGCATTAGAAGACATATGGAATGATAGCATGGGGTCACAAAGCAAAGATTGATGAACCAGGGGCCACCCCTTTAGACTGGAGAAACAGAACTTTCAGTTGAAGCAGAGTGAATATGTATATCAAACTCACTTTTGACCCCACGGATAAATTTAAAGGGGAGCTAAAGGCCCTTATTAATTTTATTAATTTAGGGGTATCAAATAACCAGTGAATTGGAAGTGTACGTAGATTACCTCAATAATCTGGACACGCCCATTAAATTGACATTGAACTATAACTTGCAGGACATACATTTTTTGGATGTCCAAGTTTACAAGTTAAATGGGGCACAACAAACTTGCATATACACAAAAGCCACTGATAGAAATACTCTACTACACTATACTAGTAACCCCCCAAAACATCTTCTAAACTCACTTCCTAAGTCGCAAATGATGAGGTTGGTTCGAATTGACAGTGTTCCCGAACAGAGAAGGGATGATCTTATAAAAATGGGAAAGAAATTCTTAGAACGGGGCTATCCACAAAATGTACTCAATGAAACAATTAATACTATGATGGGGGCTGACCAATTGCTAAAGAAAAAGATATGCATACCGAAAGATAAGGGTGACATATATTATGTGAGCAAATACAATCCCCATAGTAAGGACACTAAGGGGCAGATTTATCAAGGGTCGAATTTCAAGGGTTAAAAAACCCTCAAAGTAAAATCCTTCGAATATCGAATTCGAAGGATTTTAGCGCAAAGCTTTGATCGAATGATCGAATAAAAATCGTTTGTTCGAACAGTGCTGGGGAAGGTCCCCATAGGTACTTCGTTTATCGAATGGTCGAATAGTCGAACGATTTTTACTTAGAATCATTCGAATCATTCGATTTGATCGAATTTGACCAATTCGATGGTCGAAGTACCCAAAAAAATACTTTGAAATTCAAATTTTTTTCCATTCGAATGATTCACTCTAGCTTAGTTAATCTGCCCCTAAAAGTGCAGTGGTTAACCATTGGGGAATAGTGGTCAGTGATAACGCTCTTTATCAAAAGGTTCCACGCAGACCCAAATTAAGCTATTTGTAGGAAAATATACACAGCCACAAAAACAACACTTTCTTACACCACGTTCGGATGTATATAAATGTACTGGGTGTATAATGTGTAATACTTTAATCCTCGGAGCCGAGTTCAGGCATCCAAGAACGGGCAAAAAATACAAAATAAGGCATAGGATGACATGCACCACCGCAATGGTCGTATATATCATAAAGTGTCCTTGTGGTTTTATATATTGTGGTAAGACGGTGAGACAATTAAAATACAGGATTAATATGCACAGAGACAGCATCAGGGCAGCCCTAGATACTAGAGTAGTGGAACCAAACAAACAGGACATAGCCCCAACCAGTGGCCAAACACTGGAAAGAGTGCATGCCCATCGATCACATACCGAAACCACCCAGGGGTGGTGACACGGAAAAACTTTTGCTCAAAAGGGACCCATTTTGGATCTATGGATTGGACTGTGCCACACATCAAAGGACTCAATGGGAAATTACAATTGAACTGCTTCTTGACTTAAACAAAAAGGTCTGTTTTGATATGGACACTAGTGATGTGTGGGCCGACCCGGGACCCGCGGGTTTACCTGGGGGTCGGGCGGGTTCGGGCCGACCGCTGGACAAAATGCGCCTAGTACTGCCGGCTTCCGGCACCCGGCACCGGAATTTATAGACTTCCGCCTGCCCCGCCCCTTTTGTGATGTCACTGCGGGGCGGGCACGGGTCTATAAATAAAGGGGAGCAGCGGGCCCAGGTCGGATGCAGGTAGGGAGCGGGCGGGTTAGAGGATTAAAGTATCGGAATAACCTTATCTATTTCACTTCACAGAATCGTATACAATGTTTTTCTGCATGTGACTGCAATATCCTCTAAATCTGTGAGTAATTGGTTACATTGTTACATTGTTTCTATGTACAAAATGAGATTCTTTTTTTTCCTTCTCTAACACTTCTGCACTTGCAAATTGCACAATACTGACACCTGGTGGTGCGAAAAAAATGACTGCACTGTCCACTGAGGCAAATGGAGAACTCTTTTAACCTATGAACTCACAACTGATGACCTCATCTTGGCGCCCTTATTCACATGGGGGGAAGGTATTTAAGTTGTTTTGCTTGCAATGCACTGTTTCCTTGGGAAAGGTCTCCATTTGTATGGAATAAATCACTTTGAAATCACAAACTACAGAGAATGCTGATCCTGCTTTGCCATACATAATCTACTATTCATCTTGCACCTCTGGCTTTGCCAAAGGGTGAGTGTGTCACTGTGGGACTTATATATATATATATATATATATATATATATATATATATATATATAACAAACAAGGGAAAGTTGTGCTCACCACTATTTTTTAAAACCATTAGGCTGTGACCACAAAATACATATAGACAAATACAAGAGTCCTCTGCACTCAACCCATTATCAATATATTTAAGACAGAGACATTTTGTGCTACTGCTACTGAAAAATGCCTTACCCTTTAAACAACACAGGGATTGTTTGTCCATATATTGCAATATATTTAAGCTGAACAATTACGTCAAAGTCATCCCATATCTGGCCAGTCCTATGCTCAATTTTATCTGATTCATTAAGAATTCTATTGCTTCATTATACATTTTACACTGGGACTAAGTTTTACCTGCAACTTACTTGCTGCTTTCAAAGTAAAACTCCCAAACTTGGCTGCCCTTTTATTAGACACCAGTGGGATCACCTGACTATAGCTGGGAAGGGTGGGAGCTACAACATGGAGCTGGTCACTGCTCCTGTATAACTATAACAATATATATATATATATATATATATATATATATATATATATATATATATATATATATATATATCGTAATTGTTATGTCTATGGCCACCTTAAGCAGCACACACTTGTACCATACTGCTGTAGCACTCCCATGGGTGTGTTGCAGGTATTTGGAATTAATGAAGAGTAAAGTGTTGTGCCCTGTCTAAGCTAGTTCCCCTTCATTCATACGTCTGTTTCCTCTTCTTTAATCACAATAATTGTGTTTCCACAACTGTTTTGTCAAAACAATTCTAACTTGGTAAAGGAAATGTGACTGTAACTATTGTTTGAATTTGTAATGATAAGTAGTACTCAACAGGAATGGGTTAAAGGTTTGTAGTGATCTCATCAATGGTTGGGGCTTGTTTGGAGAATTGAAGTTAAAAAGAAATGTTGTGATGCATTTTGGATTGTCCGGATAAGGCTCGGCAAGTAAGGGTGAAATGTGCATTGGCATACATGGGAGGTTTCTGTTTCTCCAGTGTGTACAGGATGTGAAGATTGATTGAGCCGGCTGCATGGCATGATGGAGAGGGGTACATGAGTACTGCAAAAAAAAAATTGGCTAAAGTGAAATTTTCATCATCTTTAGTATGAAGGTGGCACACACACACACACACACCTGGTAGGACAGAAAACAACACCCATTAAATAAAATGTACAAATAGGGATAGACAACAAGCCACCCCTTAGTGTTAATTTTCAAGCAACCCCAAAAAAGACAGTGAACACACACAATGCTTTATGAAAACTTTATTCAGGAAGGGAATAATTGTGCTGCCTTCGAAATAAAGCAAATTAAAATTTCAGGTAAGGCAAAATTTTTGTTTTGCTTTTCATCATCCAGGCAGCACAAACCATTGGGATGTAGCAAGATAATACCACAGTCATACGTATTATGCCTTGATAAGCGACTCTAGAATTCTGCTGCCAAAAGCTGCATCATGAGAGGCTGCCACTTACAACTTTTGCAATTTTTTGCAAAGGTATGAAGATTAAATAATGCAGTGGTTCTGTAGATCTCTACCACATCCACAAATAACCTCTCTGCCAAATATTCTGAGGCATGACATACTGTAAATCTGCAATCACAAGCAAACCTGTTTAAAGCAGTCAGTGAAAGTGGAAAATATTTCCAATACTTAAAGGGATACTATCACAGGAAAACTTGTTTTTTTATCAAAACACATCAGATAATAGTGCTGCAGAAATCTTCTCTGAAATCCATTTTTCAAAGGAGCAAACAGGTTTTTTTGTATTTCATTTTGAAATCTGACATGGGGCTAGACATATTGTTAGTTTCCCAGGTGCACCCAGTCATGTCACTCTGATAAACTTCAGTCACTCTTTATTGCTGCGCAAGTTGGAGTGATATCACCCCCTCTTCCCCCCAGCAGCCTGTCAGCAGAACAATGGGCACTGCGACTCCTTAAAGGGATGCATACTGTCAATGGTAAACATGTTTTTTTCAAAATGCATCAGTTAAGGCCACCCATACATGGGCCGATTAAAAGCTGCCGACAGACCAAGTCGGCAACTTGTTGGCCCGTGTGTGGGGCCATATGATGGGTTTCCCCGATCGATATCAGGCGGAAAGTCGGCCAGATCTCGATCGAGCAGGTTAAAAAATCTCTAGGGCCCAACGATCGGATCAGCTCAACATCACCCACCTAATGTGGTCATATCGGGGCAAGATCCGCTTGGTGGCGACATCGCTGTATGAGTGGATCTCTACATCTATGGCCACCTTTAATACTGCTGCTCCAGCAGACCAGAGATATATATATTTTTTTTTATTTTTATTTTTATTGAGTTTTAATAAAGCAAAGAAAAATACAGAAAGGAAAGAAGAAACAGTTCCACACAAGGATGCATATTCAAATCAGTAAGGCATAAACAAATAATATTCAAAGTTTCCAGCAGAATGCCGTGTCTCAAATATTACTTAGATAAATTAGTGAAAAATCAACCTAAGAGCTATTGCTAGCAAAGGAATTGGTATCAAAATTACCTGTAAACTGTCCGCTGTCAGTGCCATTGAAGTCATCAGACCAGAGATATTTTTTATATTTAATTTTGATGTCTGATGTTGGCCTAGACATGTTCATTTCCCAGGTGCCTCCAGTCATGTGCTTGTGCACTGATAAACTACAGTCACTCTTTAGGCTAGGGCCAGAAGATGTAATACATTGCAGATTCTCCACAGGCAGAGAAGCCACCAATGCAGAGAGAAGTACAAATCTGCTCGAGAACTATGTTTTTGGCAGATAGAGTCCTTGCCTGCCAGCATATACAGTGTTTGTGCTTGGCAGACAAGGGCTTAAAGTATAGGGTTCAACTGAGAACCGCAAACGCAGGAAGTACGATATTCTTTGGGGGAAGCAGGTCTCTGCATTTTGTTTTGGAGTGCAGAGATTTGCTGACATTTTTATAAGTGCAAAGAAGGATGCAAATGCAGAAGTGATCTGCCATGTTTTTTTTTTGCATTCCCAGTACATAATTTTCCTGAAATGTATCTACTGTAAATGTATCATACTAGAACAGGGGATACTTGGGAGGAAGAATGAGAATGTTGGTGTGGTTCCCATCATTACAGAGTAACCTTGGGCTGTAGGTGTACAGGGCCAGTATATGTAATGGGTGAAGTACACGTGTGTGCATTTTATACTATCAGAGGAAGCAGATCAGATGCATGTGGATGTGCTTATTGGTGTTTTTCAATCTGATTTGCTTACAAGACACTTTTCTCCTTGCCTGCAGGCCATACAGAGCAGGTTGGAGCTTATAGTAGAATAACATGATGACGATCTTTAGATAATTAAATCATTGAGATGTACAAGCAAATGACACTGCTAACATTTGCCCATATAGCACAATCTCTGGAAAGTAATTTGATATAATTGGGGGGATTTACAGTGCCGTAACTAGAGGGGGGCGGGCCCTGGTGTGTGACGCGCAGTCGGGCCCCCGTCCCCCTCCATACACGGCGGATTCCAGTGGCGAGCGGAATCGCACCCCCTGCTCCCCCGGTAGTTCCACCACTGGTGATTTAACTTGCACTCCCCAAAAAGGTCCTTTAGGGCTCTTACTTATGGGCATTTTATGTGATTTTTAATGCATTTTGGGCATTTATATGAATTTTAAAAGGAACTAAGGGCTCTTCCTTACAAGCACTTAAACCTGTGCTACCCTGCTTTCAGTTGAAATGAATTCAGCCACAGTGGAGCACAGGAAGAATCACACACAACTCTTTTTAAATGGCCCCCGTAGTGACACAGGCACATGTAAGCGCCAAACACAGAATGTTGCATTGCACCTGAATTCAGAGCTTACATGTGTCTGTGTCAGTATGGGCCCCTTTAAATTAATGATGTGCTTTTATTCCTGTGCTCCCCTGCGGCTGAACACAGGTTCAAGCACTAGAGCCCTAAGTGTGTTTTTGCCAGTTAAAAATGCAACACTCTGTTTTTATTGATATCTGAACGTGTGTCAAGCGAAAGAAAATGTAGCATGCGGCATCTTGATGAAACACTCAAACCTGTGCATCAAATGCATAAAATAATACCCTTGTGTATGAGCCTAGGAGTGAATTTTCTCCAATTAGAGAATCTGATAACTGATTCCTTTGGTTTGGTATATATTATAGTATAGCAAAAACACATGGAGATTTGTTGCCTGTTGTAAATCTATCCTCCCACTGGTGACAATTCTGCCCAAAATGCCTTCCCCTTGCCTAAAATACATTATGCAGCAAATTAATCACAATAAAATTGGATCACCTCTATGATATTAATGATGCACCGAATCCAGGATTCGGTTCGGGATTCCGGCAGGATTCGGCCTTTTTCAGCAGGATTCGGCCGAATCCTTCTGCCTGGCCGAACTGAATCCGAATCCTAATTTGCATATGCAAATTAGGGGCAGGAGGGAAATTGCGTGACTTTTTGTCAGAAAACAAGGAAGTAAAAAATGTTTTCCCCTTCCCACCCCTAATTTGCATATGCAAATCGGTATTCGGCCAAATCTTTCGTGAAGGATTCGGGGGTTCGGCCGAATCCAAAAAAGTGGATTCGGTGCATCCCTTTATGATATATCGGCAAGGAGAAAGCATTTCCATGAGATTTCTTGCCCATAGTAAACATGAACGACAGGTATCAGATGCATTATTCAGAAACCCAATATCCAGAAAGATCTGTATCATGGAAATGCGGTCTCCAATAGACTCCATTTTTTCTCTGTTTTTTTTTTCTCTGTAATTATAAAACATTACCTTGTTCTTAATCCCACCTAAGATATAATTAATCCTTATGAGATGCAAAACAGCATATTGGGTTTATTTTATGCTTACTTCATTTCCTAGTAGACTTAAGGTATAAAGATCCAAGTTCTGGAAAGATCAATTATCTGGAAAACCCCAGGTCCTGAGCACTCTGGATAAAAGGTCCCATACCTGTACCACAACAAATATCCATGTGTGCCAGTACTCTGGGAATTCTTTTGCCTTTGGCCCATATGTAATAGTAACCTACTTCACAAAACCATAAAAAAAATCCCTGTAGCTGGTATTGTGTGTCTTGTGTGTATAAATGAGATTAGTTGGCCAATTTAATTAAAAGAAGAAAAAAAAAAGCACAGACAATGGGGACTGGTATTTCTTACAGAAAATGTGCGTTTATTGGTCTATTAATTCTGACAAACACTCAAAATCCCCAATTGTCCAACAGGCAGTTCCTCTGCTGTTGCCTTTTAATATTATTGCTTTATATCCTCATTAGTGATGTTTGAATAAATTCGCAGGCGTGAGTTCGCTGAGAATTTCCACATTTCGCTGCCAGCAAATCAATTTGTGAAGCTGCTTTGACTTTAATGCATTTGGACAAAATAGGCGCGCATAAAAATTATTTTGACGCCCGTTGACTTCAATGCATCTCGTAAATTTTCTGCCTTTTTCCGGGAATTTTGCGGCGAAGTGAAATTCACCCATCACTAATGCTCATATTTGCACTATTGTCAGAAATCCCTTACTGGATGTGGAAAGAAAACAATAGCACTGCAAAGTCCTTTCCAGTTCTCTAATCAAAAAAATACTGTATATAAATTGTAATTCGGTTGACGCAGGTACACAGGGGTTGAAGGTTAATAATAAATCCCAGGGCTGGCTGGTTTTTACATCAGGAACAAAGACTGTGATTAAAGACTAATTCAGGGGTGTCCAAACTGCGGCCCACGTGCGGCCCAGGATGCATATGAATGTGGCCCAGCTTGGTTCCCAAGGAAACGTCATGTCGCATAGGATATAGGAGGAGGGGGGACTCTGCCCATTGCCCAGTTAGTAATAATAATAATATAATAATAAGTCTATATAATGTCCAGGTGTCCCATATTCCAGTGTATATCGCCATCTGGTTATCCAACTAGCATTGTAGTTATTTTCTGTGTATTTCCTTTACTTTTACAAATCAAACGTGTTTGTGTATTTTATATGTGGTCCCAGACAATTTTTCTTTTTTCCAATGAGGCCCTGCAAGCCAAAAGTTTGGACACCCCTGGACTAATTAAAACTCTCAGTTGGTGTGTAAAATAACTCCTCTTACTTCAGCAAATACTGCTAAAATGTAATGTATATGACACATGTAAATGAACTGAAAATTGTCTCAGAATATCAATGTCTACAAAAAGCTAAACGTTCATTTAAAGGTCAATCCCTTTAACTAGCATAGAGCAGCCCCCGACCCCAGGGTAGTGGTTGGGGTAGAGGGGGGCCTGGGTAGTCATAGGGGCAAATTCACTAAGATGCGAAG
The DNA here is from genome assembly GCA_038501925.1 of Xenopus petersii. NCBI lineage: Eukaryota > Metazoa > Chordata > Amphibia > Anura > Pipidae > Xenopus > Xenopus petersii. The sequence goes on from CM076686.1 coordinate 15,257,595, forward strand.
TTGCGCCAGGTGCAACTTTGCCGCACTTCGCCAGGCGTAGTTTCGCCAGCGCTCCGCAAATTCACTAAAATCCGAAGTTGCGCTCAGGGGTAGCGTAAGGTTGCGAAGTTGCGCTAGCGTTGATTCGCTATGTAAAGCGAAATTACGCTAGCGAAGGCTAATTTGCATACGGCGCGAAATTCAAATTTCAATGGAGGAATACGTATCAGCACTAAAAATGCCAAGAAAACCTTCAAATCTGCAAATAAAATTTTTATTTTGCCCTACACATGTGCCCACTGTCTAGGTAAGTTGCCATGAGTCAGGAAATGTAGGGGGGAAGGAGGGGAGCCCCAAAAAAAAATTCGATCTTTTTCAGCCTATCACCCATCATGTAGAAAACACGCCAGCGTTTTTTGGGACTTAGAAAATTTTTTGACTTTTTTGGAAACAATCCCTATCTACTCTATTGCGCTTCGCCAGATCTGAGGTGGCGAAGGAAGTCTAGCGTAAAAGGTAGCGTTCAGTACACTGCGCAAGTTAGTGAATTTGTGTAGTTACGTCGCTAGCAAAAATTTGCCTGGCGTAAGGGTGCGAAGTAACACTAGCGAAACTACGCCAGCGTTCGTTAGTGAATTTGCGCAGTAGCGAAAATGCCAAACGCTAGCAAATTAACGCTAGCGTTCGGCGCTTCGCATCTTAGTGAATTTGCCCCATAGAGTCATACTTCCACCTCCCGTGAGAGTGAATGTGGGGGAAATGGGAGTGCACTGAGGGTACAAACATGTGATGAGATCTGGTTCAGGTACATTATGGCACTGCAGAAGTTACTCTTTGCATTTGCTTTAGAATATTCTAATTGCTGATATTAATAGTAAATGTCTTTATTGTGGTGGTACAGTGTATCAAAAAGGGGTGGGGCTTACAGAAAAGTAGGAAGTGTTAAGGTGAATAAATGGGTGTGGCTGGGTATTAACAGGTATAGTTTGAAGGTATTCTGGTTGTCTACAGTATGTTCAAAATTTGAATTCAAGACTGTTGGAAGCAAAGTTATAACTACAGGAGTGCAAGGGGTACAGCTACACCTGAACAAAGGACACGATTTTGTTCCTCCAAGTTACAAGTTTAGGAAATTTGTCGAATAAAATACATAATTATACATGGAAGGGAAAGGGTCTGGGATTAAACGTTTTCAGTCCACCTTCCTGTCCCACAAAGCTTCACCACCACTACCCCTTCCTAAACTCATCATACCCCCCCCCCCCCGTCTTGCACACTCAGAAGGAGAGGCAGGGGGTTCTCAGGAAACCGCTTTATTGAAAGTCCAAATGTTAATAAACAAAAGGAACACCAAGAGCCCCAATAGTGTAATATGTATTGGTAAGGGATAATGAAATAAGAGTAGATAACATATACTCACAAACCAGGGTTACCAATAGGCAACCACTGTAAAGGCAGGTGGGGAGATTGTCCTGACCTCTGTGTGAGGCGCTAAGTGTGTATATTACTGCCAGATGCTGGAACTCCAATGTTTATTGCCTGAAGAAGCGGGTCTGAGCCCGTGAAACGCGTTGTACTGATTGGAGTTTGTTAATAAATTTTGACTGCTTAATTACAGTCGTTTTGTGTCTACTTGGAGGAGGTAAGTCCACTACTGCCTCCTCTGATTACCAAGTTTTTGTTTTTTAACTCGTTTATATCCTTTTATTCTTTTGGCGCCTCTGTTCTTTTTATCCAAATGTTAATGTTTTTTTCTTAAAGAAGAACTAAAGCCTAACTAAAGAAGTAGCTAGAAATGTTGTGCTTCTGTACCAGCCCAAGGCAACCCCAGCCCTTTAGCAGTAAAGATCTGTGTCTCCAAAGATGCCCCAGTAGCTCCCCATCTTCTTTTCTGCTGATTCACTGCACATGCTCTGTGCTGCTGTCACTTACTGAGCTTAGGGAGCCACTCACAATATACAGTACACATAGAATAGAAATGTCACAATATAAGGCTGATTAGTAATTAATACACATAATTACTACATGGCAGCACAGAAACCAGTAGAATTAGCATCAGAATTTAATAATCAGCAAACCTGTAGCATCAGCTTATATTACAGGGGAAGCTCATTTTCTGCTGGATAATTAGTGACGAGCCCTAAGCTTAGCTTCTCAACAGCCAATCAGAGCCCACTGAGCATGTGAGTGTCACAGACACTTTCCAAGATGGTGACCCCCTGTGACAAGTTTGAAGTCCTGGATCATTGCTGCTATTGACAAGCTGAAACTTTAGCCTCGTGCAATAAGTTCAGTGTATAAAATATGCCATTTGTAGCCCTATTCATTTTTAGGGTTTTGTTCTTCCATTAATATTTTCGCTACAGCATCAAATTCTCATGCCTATAATTATTCAGACCTCTTGCAGAGATGTCAACCAGCCCCATGTTATAATAGTTATAGTGCTGCATCCTTGGTCTTTTTTGGACTGTGCCTGCTCTCCCGATCGGCCGCCTAGAGAAGAAAAGGAGATTATCTGTACATGGAATGATGTGGTGCGACGAAATGCATGCATGTGTTAGGGGAGTGCATTGTGGAAGCTGGGAGGGGGCCTGGTGGTTGCCAGAAGGGAACTGGTTGTTGCAGCCCAGTGCCCCCAATGCTCCAGTCCGACACTGTGTAAGAGAACTAATGGAGCAATAGCACTCCCTTCACTGTCCATTTGCCAGCACTTGTGCTGCTCGGGGTTGTTGCTCTCTACAGAGCACTGATCAAATATTCATCCTGGAGATGCAGTTCAGCGGAGAGGAACAGGGTTGCACCTGATTAGTATTAGTTCCTTGCTATCATGAAGGTTTCAGCTGGAAAACCAAGAAAAAAAATCTCTCTTTGTCATACCTCCCAACTGTCCCTTTTTCTGAGGGACAGTCCCTCTTTTGACAGCTCAACCCGCAGTCCCTCATTTGTACTGGAAAGTCCCTCTTTTCTCTGCACTGAACAGCCAAAAAAAGAAACAAAGTTTCTCACTTAATTGGCTTTTAGCAGAGAGCCCAGAACAGCTAACAGGTGCAAATAAGATACTTTGTAACATTTTTGAGACACAAAAACACAGTTTAGATAAAGAGAAATATTTTCAAATTTTCATAACCTGCCATATTTTGTAAAACGAACATGGTAATTAGGGGGTGTGGCCACAGAAAGGGGTGTGGTCAAAAAAATGCTGGAAATTTTTTTTTATCCTTCTTTTTACTTCCAAAATGTTGGGAGGTATGTTTGTTGTATGTTGAAGCAAGTTTTTTCTACTGGTACAAATGTACAGGGAGTGTTGTAATCCACACAATGTAAGCTCTGTAGTGCAAATACATGACATGCCACTAGGGGGAGATGTTACTCACAGAACAGATCTTTACACGCTGGTGTCTGTAGTGCACACCCCACCTCAAACTACATTCTGATTTGTTGCTTGTGTTTATTCTGTAACTTTTCTATATCCACATCAGCAGTTTAACCAGATCTGTGACCAGCGGAATGTGAAAGAAAGCTGTGGGGCTTCAGCTCAAAAGTGTTTCATGTTTTTGGAAGAATATGTTGTTAAAGTTGTGTCTGTTTAGTGGGGCCCATGTGTAATGAGATGGTCTTTATACTCACAATTGTGTTTAGTACAGGGAATACCTATGCTGCCACTGTCTTTATTTTATATAAAAGTTTACTGGTCAGTTTATCCATGTCATCCCCTGTCCTGTATGACCTTCATCTGTAGAGAAATGAACCCACTTGGAACCATGTGGAAGAGCAGGAACATGTCTGATGCAATTACTGTAATACATTGTGCTCTGCATATGATCTTCTCATTGTGTCCATGTTAGGGTACCTGCGCTCTTGGAACGTTCCACTCACCAGCCTATTGGGTGTTTGCCCCAATCCTTGTATCATAGCCACTTCCCATGAATATTTTAAATGTTGACAGCACTTCTCACTCAATCAGCATTTACGTCTAGTTAGTGATGGGCGAATAAATTCGGCTGACTTGAATTCGCAGAGAAACTCCAGAGAAAATTTGTCGCCGAAAATTCGATGTCGTCAAAAAATACTGGACGTGTGTCCGAAATGTCAACACTATTCGGACGCCCATTGATGCGAGTGCCTTTTCGGATGCGCGTCTAAAATTGACGCTGGTTTCTAATTTCGAGTTTCATGAATTTCTTGCGCATTTTTGCGTTTCGCGAATTTCACGGAAAAATTCACACATTTTTGGCGAAGCGGCTAGTACATCACCCCCATTCCCCCCAACATTCCCCACGTAGTTGCCCATAATAATGGCACACAAGGCAGTATGGTGCATTATGTACAGAAATGTAACTAGAGGGGGGCAGGCCCTGGCGCAGGATGCGCAGCCGGGCCCCCCGCCCCCCTCCGTATGCCCGGAACTGGCTGGGAATAAGCAGCGCTCGAACTGCCGGGGGGCCCTGAGGGGGTGTGGGTCCTGGCCCGCTCGCACCCCCTGCTCCCCCAGTAGTTCCGCCACTGATTATGTACAATGAAGTCAAAAAACGACAGTGGACCCTGCTGCTGTTTCTCTGCTTTGGAAGGAGATAAATTAATAGTGTGAATGCCATAGTGGAACACACAGCCATCTTTAAATTTGCAGTTGTTAATATCTAAAAAGAGGAGGAAAGCGTGGGGCAGGCAACATACGAATCCTGGCCGAATCCCGAACCGAATCCTGGATTCGGTGCATCCATAGTCAATATGCTCATAATCCATTTTTGCAGTGATTTTACTGATAGGTCAGGGATCTATGTGCTCATAATCCATCTCTGCAGTGATCTTGCTGGCATGTCTGGGTTTAATGGAGTGTTAAATGTCCATGTTCTGCAGTGATATTACTAATTACTGGCATGTCTGTGGATAATATGCTCATGAGTTTATTCTCCAATGATCTTACTAGCATACCTTGGGCTAATGGAGTGTCCATTATCCATATCTGCAGTGATCTTACTGACATGCATTGGGTTAATATGCTCATTATCCATTTTCTTCAGTGATCTTGCAGGAATGTCTCGGAATTTATAGCTAAAGAGATTTTCAAAAGGCCTAACATTTTTTTCCTCCACTTTAGTTTTAGGCTGCACATTTTGTTGCAGTGACCCTGTTTGTCCATGTACATAGTGGGTGTGCGTATGTGCTTATGTGACACTAAATAAAGGTAAACATCCAACTCAGGAGTAGAAGTAACACATCATTTCTGGGCTTGGCAGATGCCAAGAGAATACTGGCTGCCTACAAATGTATTGACAATAAACGGTAAAGTGAGAAGGATTAATAGTCTAAGGTAGTGCTAGGGCGCTGGTTCCATTGAAAAGAAAAGCTTATCTCCATAGGGTTTAATTCATTTATTTAAATCAGAACCAATGTCTGTTCTAGAGATATACAGAATCCAATGAGTGGAAGATGGTGAGTGAGTGAAACTAGAAAAATTCACAATATATTTAAAATAATGAAATGTTGTACAAATCAATGTTTTTCAACTCTAACTTTAAATGTGTCATGAATTCATCACAGGGCTTTCACACAAAGACAAGTGGTTTATGTTGCAGAGAGGCACCGGTTACAGATCTGCAGCCTCAATATCTTGACATTGTGGCCTCTAGCTCGGTGCTGTTTAAAATCAAGATCAAACAGGTTGTTCTTCAAGAAGCCTCTGCCCCACTTTACTATAAAAGCCCTAACTGTGGTTTCTTTTTTTCAAAACCCTGTGTCTATAAAGACCTCAGTGTTTTTTGTCACAGGCCTTAACTACCTGCTCTTTGTATGATACAGAAGCACTGGAGGGACAGATTTTGTTGGGACCCATTAAAGGAGAAGGAAAGGCTGGAGACACTTGGGGGTGCCAAACATTAGGCACCCCCAAGTGATTGAAGCGACTTACCAAAAACCCAGGGCCGGTGCTCCTATCAGGAGAAATCTGCACCGGCCCCGGGTTATAGGAGCGAGCACCACGGAGATATCTACTTCCGTCTTCGCGCAGCTGCGCATTTCCCCGGACTGACGCATGCGCATTTGAACGAAAAAGCCGACTTTAAAGTTAAAGTTCGGCTTTTAGTTCTAATGCGCATGTGCAGCTGCGCGAAGACGGAAGTAGATCTCTCCATGGTGCTCGCTCCTATAACCCGGGGCCAGTGTAGATTTCTCCCGATAGGAGCACCGGCCCTGGGTTTTTGGTAAGTCGCTACAATCAGTTGGGGGTGCCTAACGTTTGGCACCCCCAAGTGTCTCCAGCCTTTCCTTCTCCTTTAAGTTGTTGTTTAACTATAACTCTTCCATGAGATCCTTAAGCACTCAGAGCTGTACTTCTTAGAGGGCTATAGGTTGGGCAGGACTGATACTGTAGGGATGCACCGAATCCACTTTTTTTGGATTCGGCCGAACCCCTGAATAATTTGTGAAAGATGTGGCCGAATACCGAACCGAATCCGAACCCTAATTTGCATATGCCATTCCCTATCGGCTGTTCCTGAGTTTCAACACTATTTTCGGTACATATGTTCCCCTCCCCTGCTGCTTCCTACTCTTCACTAATTTTGCTCAAAGATCGCAGTTCAGCTTCCAGCCGTGGCCCGTGGGGTTAATTGTAATTGACTTACAGCTTCTGCATTATCCCAGCGAGCAACCCCCCACCCTCCTCCTGTTAAGTAATTTAGCTGGGGCTGCATTGCAGGGCAGCTTCCAGCCGTGGGGTTGATTGGGGAGGCAGAGGTAAAGATTTAGGGCTCTTACACGAGCGTTTTTCCCTGCGCTCCCCTGTGTTCCGTTTTTCTGCTTTCAGCCGCAGGGGAGCGCAGGAATAGACGCATTACATTTTTTCCAATGGGGCTGTACTCACACAGGCGCGTGTAGGCGCCGAACGCAGGTTGAGACGCAACATGCTGCATTTTTCCTGCGCCTACACGCGCCTGTGAGTACAGCCCCATTGGAAAAAATGTAATGCGTCTATTCCTGCGCTCCCCTGCGGCTGAACGCAGGGGAGTGCAGGGAAAAACGCTCGTCTGTAAGAGCCCTTATCCACTATTTATCCGGTGCCATATAGACTTTTTTCAATTTCTGCCATTGGTACTCAGCAGCCTGTTTATATGAACTATAGTAGTGTTTCTGAAGCAAACACACCAGTTTTACCAGTGCAGGGCAACACTACATGATATTTTCATTACTTTAAAACACTTTCAGTTTTTGGTGTTACTGTTCCTTTAAAGCCTCCATCTTCCCAAACTATCTGCATCTTTTCCTGCTCTCACCATCTTACTTTTCTATTCCTGCCTTTCTTTCTATCTGCAACTGAATTGCAGTGTCCAGTTATGTATGGGCCCCAACCAGGGCAGCCACCCCTTTTTACATGTGTTTTGCACCCCCCTTTCCCTAAACACATCTCCACAGCTGTCAACCCAAATAAACACACAGATCTTCTTGCTTGTAATATACATTATTTGGTCGTACCAGTTGAGTGCTTTACTGGGCCTCCTATAGAATCAGGAACGAGTGGTTGCCAGATGTTTTTAAGTTTATACTCCACTTGATTGTCCAACCTTTGGCCAAGTCCCCCTTGAAGGTAAAGCCTTTGGTCAGGGGACCCCTTAACTCATGAAATAAATACAGATATAGAAAAATATCCATGTATCAGTCATTCAGTCATAGGTCCAAGAATATATAGGGCATCAGATAAGTTTTCACCCTGAATATCACCCTAACTGAGCTTTATGATGGGCTTTCCGGTGTATATAGGAGAGCAAATAGCCTTTCTGCCTGATTCTCAATTTAAAGGAGAAGGAAAGTTACCAAGGCAGATTATTGCCAATAGATTATCCACAACACTGCAAGCTTGAATGTAATTTTATTCTGTTAAATGCTTTACCATACTTGAGTAAACCGCTCTAGACACTCTGTTTGTTTAGGATAGCAACTGCCATATTAGCTTGCTTGACATCACTTCCTGTCTGTGTCTCTCCCTGCTCTCTCCTAGCTTTGGGCTCAGATTACAGCAGGGAGGGGAAGAGGAGCAAACTGAGCATGCTCAAGCCCTGCCCTGGAGGTTTAAGATGAAAACAGGAAGTCTGATACAGAAGCCCATGAGTACACAATAGAAGGAAAGAAATGTTGTTTTTCTTTTGACAGAGAAATCAGAGCAGCATTTCTTACTGCTTAATTAGTTTTAACTTTTCCTTCTACTTTAAATGGGTTGTTCACCTTTGAGTTAACCTTTAGTATGAGGTAGAGAGTGATATTATGAGACAGCTTGCAATTGGTTTTTGTTTTTTATTATTTTGTGGTTTTTGAGTTATTTAGCTTTTTATTCAGCAGCTCTCCAGTTTGCAGTATCAGCAATCTGGTTGCTAGGATCCAAGTTACCCTAGCAACAACCATACATTAATATGAATAAGAGACTGGAATATGAATAGAAGGGGGCCTAAATAGAATGGTGAATAATAAAAAAAAAATAGCGATAACAAATTTGTATACTTACAGAGCATTTGTTTTTAGATGGGGTCAGTGACTCCCACGTGAGAGCTGGAAAGAGTCAAATAATGAAAAAAACTATACAAAAAAAATAAATAATCAAGACCAATCGAAAAGTTGCTAGGAATAGGCTATTCTGTAACATACTAAAAGTTAACTTAAAAGTGAACCACCGCTTTAACTGTCCATCAGTCTGGGGTTCCCTGCCAGTTCTCTAAACCTCACACCACCTTAGGGGCAACTTCTCCATAATCTGAGGGGTCACTGCTTTAAATTAAAAGTGAAGTGGATAAAAGCTATGGAGAAGATTAAGGACTACGTTAATGTCAATTTCTATTCCTGTATGGGGAACTGGAGTGGCAGCCATCGTTTTAACATTCAACCTTTGTATCATGTGCACTAGTGATGGGCGAATAAATTGGCCGGCAAAAAATCCACCGCGTGAGAATAGTCGCGTTCATAAAAATTAACGTGCGTCAAAATTATTTGGATGCCCATTGACTTTAATGCATTTGCGCAAAATAGGCGCACGTATAAAAATTGTCGTGGGTGTCAAAATTGACACGCTGCTAAATAATTTTGACGCCCATTGACTTCAGTGCGTTTTGCTAATTTTTTTCGGTATCGCAGAAAATTTGTGGATTTTTCTGCGAAGCGAAACGGGTCGAATTAGCCCTTCACTAATGTGCACTTTTCACCTGCCTTTTACAGCCGCCCCCACACCTTTATCAGACTTGAATGTTTTCAACTTTGTACACTCTTTAAACAAAGGAAATAACTTTTATTATGGCCTGGTGCCAGATCCTGGTGCCAGATCTTTTTTCCGTTTTTTTGGCGGTAATTTTGTATGAATGGAGCCAGATGGCTGACACTGCCAAGCGTTTGTCGCAAGATATAATTTGCATTGTATTGTATTTATTTACACACAATAGCACCGCCAGTGTAAAGAGTGACACAAAAGAGACAAGGTAACTAGAGCATAAGGCGGGGGGAGGGTTGTAACATAGGAAGACAAATAAAAAGTGTAATTTAGAAAGCAATATCAGGAGGCCTGAGAACAAAACACACTGAGCGTTTCAGGGAGATTTAGTCGCTTGGCGACTAATTGCCTCGTAATTGCGGTGACCAATCTCCCCGAATGCCTTCCCTCACTCTGCGCTAGCTAAAATGAAAAATCGCCGGCGCTAATCACTTGCGTTTAAATATGATGCAATTTAGTTCCCTCCCACAGAGACACAAACCCCCCAATATTAGCCAATGTGACATTTCCCTTAAAGGAGAACTAAAGCCTAACTAAAGAAGTAGCTAGAATGTTGTATATTATGTTTTGTGCTTCGGTATCAACCCAAGGCAACCACACCCCTTTAGCAGTAAAGATCTGTATCTCCAAAGATGCCCCAGTAGCTCCCCATCTTCTTTTCTGCTGATTCACTGCACATGCTCTGTGCTGCTGTCACTTACTGAGCTTAGGGACCCACTCACAATATACAGTACACATAGGGGCCGATTCACTAACTTCGAGTGAAGAATTCGAAGTAAAAAAACTTTGAATTTTGAAGTGTTTTTTGGGCTACTACGACCATCGAATGGGCTACTTCGACCTTCGACTACGACTTCGACTCGAAGGATTCGTACTAAAAATCGTTCGACTATTCAATAGTCGAAGTACTGTCTCTTTAAGAAAAAACTTCGACCCCCTAGTTCGCCATCTAAAAGCTACCGAAGTCAATGTTAGCCTATGGGGAAGGACCCCATAGGCTTTCCTAAGTTTTTTTGGTCGAAGGATAATCCTTCGATCGTTGGATTAAAATCCTTCGAATCGTTCGATTTCGAAGGATTTAATCGTTCGAGCGAGGATGGAAGGATGGAACTATTTGTGCTAAAATCCTTCGACTTCGATATTCGAAGTCGAAGGATTTTAATTAACAGTCGAATATTGAGGGTTAATTAACCCTCGATATTCGACCCTTGGTGAATCGGCCCCATAGAATAGAAATGTCACAATATAAGGCTGATTAATAATTAATATAGATAATTACTACATGGCAGCACAGAAACTAGTGCAATTAGCATCAGAATTTAATCATCAGCAAACCTGTAGCATCAGCTTATATTACAGGGGAAGCTCATTTTCTGCTGGATAATTAGTGACGAGCCCTAAGCTTAGCTTCTCAACAGCCAATCAGAGCCCACTGAGCATGTGCAGTGTCACTGGCACTCCTATCAAATGCCAATAGACCTGAATCATAACTGTTATAGAGATTCTGAAACTGTCGGCTTGTGCAGTACGTTCAGTGTATAAAATACAGCAGTTCTGTCCATATTTGTTTTTAGGGTTTAGTTCTCCTTTAAAAAGACCAATAAGCAGAAGAAAGTGTTGCAAGAGAAAGAAAACAATGGCAAAAAGTATATAATTGAATAAAACAGCCTGAAAAATGTCCTGCACTTGTTAAACTGGCATACAAATGAAACTAATATGTGTGTGACTGCCATGTGGGTTTGTATATGTGGTCACTGCAGGAAATTAATTCAGGCCTCCAGTATGAAGGTTATAGAGAAAGACAAAGATCAAGCTGTTCTTTCCACTGTAGGCTGTGACAGGAAATAAACATATTGGTTTTTATTATTGGCAGAATCTACCACAGGCTATTTACCACACAAATTGCAGAAGAAGAAGAAAGCAAAGAATTCAAAAACTATAAAAACATGAAGACCAATTGAAAAGTTGCTTACAATTAGCCATGCTATCATATACTAAACATTAACTGAAAGGTAAAATGTAAAAGGAAAAATACCGATATATACTGTGTAAATATATATATTCAGATATTCAGATAGTGTGCAAAAGTTCAAAGTTTCTAAACGGCATTGTATTTCTAGTTCAACAACTTTATTTCCTCCTTTAAATGCCTTTCCCTCCCCAGCAATAAATATACCGTATCTAAGTGTTTCTAGTGAACTCATGGCCACGTCTTTACAGATAAAGCAGATCACAGCTGATACCATATCAGATATAAGGAAACATATAAGTAAACATGACTGGTTTAGACCTGCTTGTTCATGGGCAAGAACCAGTCTGTTTTGGGACCCCATGGCCTGAATAGGGGCAGCAGGGTCTTGACGGAGCCTAGGAGAGCAACTATCCCCGCCACCTTTTTCTATTCCAGGGTACTGATTGGCTGGCGGGTCCTGGGCGAGTGATCAGAGGCAGGAGCAGCCGTAATACTTACCATTCGGCGCTGGGACGTGGAGAAAGAAGGACGCAGCATCCCACCCTTCCTCCCTGTAAAATGTTGTTTTAGTCTCAGTTGTAGAGGGTACCTTTGCAAGGACCCCCAGGGGAAGTTAGAAGGGGGTATTTCATAGTGAGTGGAAGTAGCCTGGCAGGCCTGGGTCCTCATGGTACGGTAAGCATTAGGTAATCACAGGGTTAATATTATTTGGCTTTGGTAAGGGGTGCTGATTTTCCCTCCTTCTGTGGCCATTCAGGGTGGGAGGGGTTTGGAGATTAAAAAGCAGTGACAATGCATCAGTGTTAAATCCTTCATAAAGCTCTCAGCAGGGAAGAGAACATTAAGAACAACAGTAACAACAATAAAATGAAAGTGTTTTAAAGGAATGACAATATAATGCAGTGCTGCCCTGCACTGGTACAACTGGTATGTTTGCTTCAGAAACACTACTATAGTTTATATAAACAAGCTGCTGTGTAGTCATGGGGCAGCCATTCAAGCACAGGATACACAGTAGATAACAGATAAGTACTACTATAGTTTATATAAAAAAAGTTGCTGTGTAGTCATGGGGCAGCTATTCAAGCACAGGATACACAGTAGATAACAGATAAGTACTACTATAGTTTATATAAACAAGCTGCTGTGTAGCCATGGGGGCAGCCATTCAAGCACAGGATACACAGTAGATAACAGATAAGTACTACTATAGTTTATATAAACAAACTGCTGTGTAGCCATGGGGGCAGCCATTCAAGCACAGGATACACAGTAGATAACAGATAAGTACTACTATAGTTTATATAAACAAGCTGCTGTGTAGCCATGGGGGCAGCCATTCAAGCACAGGATACACAGTAGATAACAGATAAGTACTACTATAGTTTATATAAACAAGCTGCTGTGTAGTCATGGGGCAGCCATTCAAGCACAGGATACACAGTAGATAACAGATAAGTACTACTATAGTTTATATAAACAAGCTGCTGAGTAGCCATGGGGGCAGCCATTCAAGCACAGCATACACAGTAGATAACAGATAAGTACTACTATAGTTTATATAAACAAGCTGCTGTGTAGCTATGGGGGCAGCCATTCAAGCACAGGATACACAGTAGATAACAGATAAGTACTACTAAAGTTTATATAAACAAGCTGCTGTGTAGCCATGGGGGCAGCCATTCAAGCACAGGATACACAGTAGTACAGAGCTTGTCTTTTATCTCCTGTGTATCCTGTGTCTTTTCTCCTTTTTCAGCTTTGAATGGCTGCAGCTTGTTTATATAAACTATAATAATATTTCTGAAGCAAACATATCAGTTTGAACACAACAGTACATTACATTAAAACACTTTAATTTTTTTGGTGTTACTCTTCCTTTAAGAACAGCATAAGAACAGACTACGAGACTTCTTTGTACTCATTGAGCCAATAGCAGCACTATGTATATACAATATGACAGGCAGTTAATGAGTGAGTGTATAAGAATCACAGAAGAGATCATCTATCAACCTCCAAGTCACTGCAGTTTTTTTCAATTGAGGCTCCCCATACTTTCTTTGCTTCAGTTACCCCAGGCTACATATACTTTGCAGCAGTTGTAAACCAATAAAATGCAGCATTCCAGACTGAGAGCATCACACACACACACTGCCCCAGAGGAAAATTTTAGGGGATTTTTTAGGAATTTCCACAATTAACTGGAGGCAGCAGGTTAAGCCAATAAAACAAGCTAATGACAAAACATTTGTCATCAATAGCACTTGGAATCAACCTAAACTTTAGTTAATTAGGGTATTACAGTACATAAATAAGTCTCCTTTGACTTCAATACGATCCTCTGGTGTGTGAGTGCATGCAAGTGAAAGGGGTTCAGTCGTATGCAAATGGGGCACGCAGGACTGGAACTAGGGATAGGCAGAGTAGGCATGTGCAGGGTCCGACTGGACATGGGGTAACTTTACTCCGGGCCCCCCTGCGCGCATGCGCGAACGTCTGGCCGCACGCCGGCATGTGTGCGCAAATGCCGGTACGCATGCGCGAACACAGGTGCGCATGCGATACTGGAGCAACAATTAATTTTTAATTGGGGACATTGGAGGAGGGGGCCAGGACATCAGGGGAGGGTGGCTGGGCTGGCGGGGGCCCTTGAGGGCCGGGGCCCACTGAGTTTTTTCCCGGCTTCCCGCTGGCCCAGTCCGACGCTGCATGCGCGCCTAGGGCGCAAAGCTTGGGGGTGCCCGGCATGTACCTTTAACTGCTGCCTACCCCAGACCGGTCTGAAGAATTCTGTGCTCTGCACGCATGCAAGCACGATGTAAGTGAGGGGAGGGTCATGTACGCAGCCTGTGCGCGCTCCCATACGTGCGCATGTTGGAGAAGGCGATGCGACCAGTTGGGTTGCCTGGGGCGTCTGGCCCTGGGGGCATGGAGCGGATCTGCTTCTCTCAGTCTGTAAAAAATACACCGGCTAAGAGCAGTGGAGCCAATGCTAAGTGTGCTCTGGGCTTGTAGTTGTTCTGCCAGACAGGGACGGACTGGGCCAGCGGGATGATGGGAAAAAACCCAGTGGCCCCTGGCTCTTGTGGGCCCCGCTGGCCAAGATCCGCACCCACATCTGCGATACGAAAGCTTCTTATGCTAATCTTAATGCTAAAAGGGTGAGCGGGAGAAAAGAGCGGGAGGGGAAGGGCTGCTTTTTTATGGTTACTATTAAGGACAGTTGTAAAGCATATTCCCGCCATCGTACTATAGTATCAGTGAGTTCTCAGGCTGAATCACAAAGACTCTTTTGTTCTTGCTTCAACGGTTATTTTCATTGTATGTTTCTTTGTTGTACTTCCAATAAATGTTGCTGTAATAACCACAATATCATACATTCATAATATAAGTTTGATCATGAATGAGGTGCTTGTCTTGTAAGGGTAGGGCCAGACATTCTCTCAGTGCCGTACAGCAGAACAATACATTAACAGAACAAATAGGGGGTAGTACGAAATTAAAATAGAAATTTGTTGTGAAACAATGGAGTTTTACCAAGTTTGAATGGAAGAAGCTGCTTCGTCTAAATAAATGTTGATGTGGATATTGCCTACTACATTGCAGCACTATTTTTACTTACAGAGCCCAGTCTTATGTGACTAAAACTGCCCAAAACTGAGGGTTTCCCTTTTTTTCTAAAAAAAAAAACTAACTACATATGTGCCCAGAACATACTGCCAGGAGAGAGCAGAGGAAAGAAGGTGCTACCACCCTGTGCTACAAAGCAGTAAGATTACCAGCTTGTTACTTGAGTTACCCAACAAACTAGCAACATTCGAAAAAAGGGGCTGTCGGGCACTTCCACAAGGGCCGCCAAAAAAATTAAAAATGTAATGTTTATTGTAGATTCATTAAAAAAAAGGAACAATATCTCCATTAACCCTAAGCATCCTCGATTAAGTGCTCTGGGGTGCACGAAATGCGTAGGGCCAATGGAGATAATGTTCCTTTTTTAAATCAATCTACAATAAACATCACTTGGGCACGTTTACTAAGGGTCGAAATGAATTCAAAGTGAATTTTCGAATTAAAAAACTTTTTGGGTACTTCGACCATCAAATAGGCCAATTTCTACTTCGATTCGAATTGAAAAACGAAAATCGAAGTACTGTCTCTTTAAAAAAAACTTTGACTTCGACCTTTTAAACCTGCCAAATTGCTATGTTAGCCTATGGGGACCTCCTAGAACCTATAGCCAACATTTGGATTTTAGAAGTCAAAGTTTTTTGGTTTTTTTTGAAAATCGGTTGATCGATCGATTAAATCGTTTGAATCCAAAGATTTAATCGATCAATCAAACGATTTTACTTCGATCGAATATGGCCATATTCGACCAAAAAAACTTAGACTTCGACCTTTTAAACCTGCCGAATTGCTATGTTAGCCTATGGTGACCTCCTAGAACCTATAGCCAACATTTGGATTTTAGAAGTCAATGTTTTTTTTTTTGAAAATCGTTCGATCGATCGATTAAATCGTTCGAATCCAAAAATTGAATCGATCAATCAAACGATTTTACTTCGATCGAATATGGCCATATTCAACCACAAAAAACTTAGACTTCGACTTCACATATCGAACTACTGCAATTCAACGGTCGAATTTCGAATTTTTTTTCACTACGAAATTCGACCCTTAGTAAATGTGCCCCTACATGTTTAACTTTATTGTTGATGGTCCTTGTGGAATTTCTCTGAGGTCCTGACACCCCCTTTTTCGTATGTTGCTCGTTTATCTGCTCCCTAAACTGAGTGTCTAGGGCTGGTGCACCTGGACCGACCCGTTTACGAGGTGAGTGATCAACATATTCTATATCCTGATTATAAGAAGAAAGAAAGAAAACCTTGTGTAAAAAAACTCTATATTACTTATTCCCGCCAAGAAGACAGATTTTTTTTTAATAAAACCTTGATGATTTTCTTTTAAAAACCAATTAACTTAACCATGACTTATTTAAATAGACATAACCAAGGTTTTCTTTCTCTCTTCTATAATCATAAATCGTTAAAAATCCTTGTATGCCTGAAAACTAATTTAAGTAAGAAGAGTTAATGGTCCTTTCCTTTTAATCCATATTCTATCCCTCTTTTGATGGTTTAATGTTACGCAACAAACTGCCGGCCTTAAAGGATAAGTAAACCTTAAAAAAACAATGTAAAACTGCTCCGGATGCTTTTATAAGCACTTTTTCAATTTGCATAATTATATATATATATAATGCATTTTGTAACACCAGTGCCGCAGGCTGGTCAGTTGCTGTAACTGTCCAGTCAAGTAGATACACCTTCAGAAGGAAAACAGAGAAGTGTTCTGATGTTTCTCTGCTCAGGAAAGAGCTCAAAAGCCTCAGATGCCCTTTCACATCTCCTCCCTGAGCAGAGCAACATCAGAACACGTATCTTGTATATCTTTGACTGTACAGTTACATTAACTGACCAGCAGGTTTGACTGTTGTTACAAAATTCCTTATATTGGCCATTAATAAAAACTTTAATAGCTGAAAAGAAATAATGTAAATTACAAAAGTGTTTTGAAAAGCACCTTGAGCGATTTTGCATACATTTTTTTTAAGGTTTACTTTTCCTTCAAACCCGCGCTTTGTTAATAACCTGTTGCAAGGATTCCGTATCCGGGATGGAATTAATTGGGCTGGATAGTTTTGTGTCATTTTATTAAGTAAATGTAGGCCAATACAGATCCCCGTGCAACACACTTCACTGTAACTAGAAAACATGCCACTGACAAATAAATAATTTATTTTAAAAAAACATATAAAAAGTTCATGCTCTAAGTGAAAGAGAAAACAGGATAATACTTTTTCCATTGTGACAACACTAAGAAAGTATTGGTGGTGGAAAAAATCCCTAAAATACCTGGTCTTTTCCATAAACAAGAAGATGTGTCATTTAAAATACCCAGAAAGGGGGTGATGCTTACAATGAGGTCAGTCTGTTGTTCTTAGTGAATAATCGTTCCCTTATTACAGTTTTTTCTCTGCGTTAAAGGAACAGTAACACCAAAAAATGAAAGTAAAACTATAATGCAGTGTTGCCCTGCACTGGTAAAACTGCTGTGTTTGTTTAGGAAACACTACTATTGTTTATATAAACAAGCTGCTGTGTAGCAATGGGGGCAGCCATTCAAAGGAGAAAAGGCTCAGGTTACACAGCAGATAAGCTCTATAGAACATAATGGTGTTATCTGTTAGCCACTATTTAACCTGTACCATATAGACTTTTTTTTCAATGTCAGCCATTGCTACACAGCAGCTTGTTTACATACCTCCCAACTGTCCCTTTTTCGGAGGGACAGTCCCTCTTTTGTACTGGAAAGTCCCTCTTTTCTCTGCACTGAACAGCCAGAAAAAGAAACAAAGTTTCTCACTTAATTGGCTTTTAGCAGAGAGCCCAGAACAGCTAACAGGTGCAAATAAGATACTTTGTAACAATTTTGAGACACAAAAACACAGTTTAGATAAGGAGAAATATTTTCAAACTTTCATAACCTGCCAAATTTTGTAAAACAAACATGGTAATTAGGGGGTGTGGCCACAGAAAGGGGTGTGGTCAAAAAAATTGCTGCGCTACGTGCATGAAAAAATTTTTTGTCCCTCTTTTTACTTCCAAAATGTTGGGAGGTATGTGTTTATATGAACTATAGTAGTGTTGCTTCTCCGTTTTACCAGAGCAGGGCAACACTACATGATATTTTCATTACTTTAAAACACTTTCATTTTTTGGTGTTGCTTTACTACGCCTGGGAAACTCAGGTCTCAGTCCCTGGTATATTCCATGAGTTCTGCATCTTCTTTAGTTCTGCCCCTAATTACACACTGGATTTCTTAGATCACTGTATAATGTGTTCAACTTTGGGTCACGAAGAGACCGACTTTGCACTTCTGGGTTCACGGAGCTCTGCAATGAAACATAAAACACAGTTTAGTTTTACATCCTCGAGTATGTATTTATAAATAGATATATAATATATATAGGTATGGAACTTATTATCCAGAATGCTCAGGGCCTGTTCATTTCTGGATAAGGGATATTTCCGTAATTTGGATCTCCATATATAAAGTTTACTTAAAATGAATTAAAACAACCCAATATGCTGATTTTGCTTCCAATAAGGATTAACCATTGATTCATAGTCTACATGCAAGGTAATGTTTTATTATTACAAAGAAAAAGGAAATCAATTTAAAAAATCGGAATCATTTGATTAAAATGGAGTCTATATATGTCTTCCCATAAGTTGCAGCTTTCTGGATAACGAGTTTGCAGATAATGGATTATATATATCTATATATCTATATATCTATATATCTATATATATCTATATAGTGGTTTGGAAAGTACCCACACTCTTAATCTCAGATTTAATTGCGGGTGCTCAGTCAAACGTATTGTATAAAGTTCAAAATGGACTACCACTCCATCATTTTTTGAAACACACGATTTATTCAATCATCACCTGTGCATCCAACGTTTCGGCCTCTTTTGGGGCCTTTATCAAGAATAAAGTGTAAGTGACAAATTGTGGTATTTATATACATACAAACACAACCCCCATTCAAAAAAGACACCAAAATGTCATCATAGGCAACTTATTAATATAATTGGTGCAAACATTTCAAGATACAGATTGAAATGTTTGTAATTAAGGGATACTGTCATGGGAAATGGGAATGCTTTTTTTCAAAATGCTAATAGTGCTGATCCAGCAGAATTCTGCACTGGAATCCATTTTTTCAAAAGAGCAAACAGATTTTTTTATATTTAATGGGGCTAGACATATTGTCAGTTTCCCAGCTGCCCCCAGTTATGTGACTTGTGCTCTGATAAACTCCAGTCACTCTTTACTGCTGTACTGCAATTTGGAGTGATATCACCCCACCCCTTTTCCCCCCAGCAGCCAAACAAAAGAACAATGGGAAGGTAACCAGATAACAGCTCCCTAACACATGATAACAGCTGCCTGGTAGATCTAAGAACAGCACTCAAAAGTAAAATCCAGGTCCCACTGTGACACATTCAGTTACATTGAGTAGGAGAAACAACAGCCTGCCAGAAAGCAGTTCCATCCTAAAGTGCTGGCTCTTTCTGAAAGCACATGACCAAGCAAAATGACCTGAGATGGAGAATATACACCAATATTATAACTAAAAAAAATACACTTGCTGGTTCAGGAATGACATTTTATATGGTAGAGTGAATTATTTGCAGTGTAAACAGTGTCATTTAGAAATAAAAATGACATCACAAAAATCATGACATAATCCCTTTAAGCGTTTTGTAATAGTGATGGGCGAATTTATTCGCCAGGCGTGAATTCGCGTAAAAAATGTTTTTTTCGAAAAAATGGACGCCGGCGTCAAAAACGGGCGCCGGCGTCAGAAACGGGCGCCGGCGTCAGAAACGGGCGTCGGAAAGACGGGCGCCGGCGTCAAAAATGGACGCCGGCGTCAAAAACGAGACGCCGGCGCCGTTTCGCGAATTTTTCGCCGTTTCGCGAATTTCGCAAATTTTTGGGCGAAGCGAAACGGCGCAAATTCACCCATCACTGTTTTGTAACCAATGTGTGCAGCCATGTTACCTTATGATCTGCCCATTCTAAATAAAATGGCTGTTTATACCCAGTTTAATATCAATCTTAAACAGGCCATACACCAGCCAATAAAAGATTGTGAGCTTTCAGGCCAATGTACAAAGTGAAGTTATTCTCACCATTCGAGGAGAGGCTCCAACTAGGATATACTGAGTTTCTTCAGAATTGTTGTCAGGCATATGTTCAGTTATATTGGGATAACCTGTGAAGTAATCACAAAAATATTTACTACGCGCTCCCTGTTTTCCAAACAGATATTTCCAAAAAGTTCTCTTTACATTGTCATTGACTGTGAAATGTCCTATTCAAGTACAGGTAATTGTAGAGCCCAGTTATGATTTCTACTCTACCAAAATATAAACAGGTATGGGACCTGTTATCCAGAATGCTCCGGACCTGGCATTTTCTGGATAACAGATCTTTCTGTAATTTGGATCTTCATACCTTAAGTTTACTAGAAACTCATGTAAACATTAGATAAACCCAACAGGCTGGTTTTGCTTCCAGTAAGGATTAATTATATCTTAGTTGGGCTCAAGTACAATGTTGTTTTTTATTATTACAGAGAAAAAGGAAATAATTTTTAAACATTTGGATTATTGGATTATAATGGAGTCTATGGGAGACGGCTTTTTCATAATTCAGAGCTTTCTGGATAATGGATTTCCGGATAATGGATCCCATACCTGTATAGGATTATAAAACCTCACTGGCAGTTATAGAATTCTCTCATACATTGTTATTCTCTTGTCTGTTCCAATCTAATAGCAGATCCTTTGTTTCGGGCCCCACAGGTGAGAGTCAGGGGGTAAAATGTGATAAAAGCCTGTAGTGCTGTACTGTCTGTTTAACACTTTGTTTTTTTCACTGTCCATCCATCAGTCCAGACTTGATCAAGGAGAGCTTGTTTTACAATGAGAATAAAAAACTGGCTAAGATAATGTAATGGGAAGAATCAAGATCAGGGTGGAAGAGAAAGCAGAAATACAGAGCAAACACATGGATAACACAGAAGGCTAAAAGAGTTAACAAGAAGCAGAAAAGGGAACTGTGCGGTTAAGATGAGGAAGAAAATGGAACTTAGATAACAGAAAAAAACAGTAAATCAGATGAAATATGACAGTTGCGGAGAAAGTGAGAAGTAGGGCTGAGAGAAATAAAAAAGAGGAACCAATGATGTATATGATTAACAGAGACTAGCAGAGAAACATTTTGATAACTGGCCCAGAGCTCTTAAAGGAGAACTAAACCCTAAAAATGAATATGTCTAAAATGCCATATTTTATATAGTGAACTTATTGCACCAGCCTAAAGTTTCAGCTTGTCAATAGCAGCAATGATCCAGGACTTCAAACTTGTCACAGGGAAAGTGTCTGTGGGGTCAGTGGGCTCTGAGCAGCTGTTGAGAAGCTAAGCTTAGGGGTTGTCGCAATTAGACTTACTATTATCAAAGCCCAACGAAAGTTCATGATTTACCCTTCTTTCATCTGCAGTTTTGTCTGCTGATTTTCTGTTGCAGTCTGCAAAAAAAGTAAAAGAAAATCACTTTCTTTGCTGCTCCGTTACTGGAGGCCATAGGTTCTAGTTTTATAAATGTGAATAAAATATCTTACAGAGGTTGTAAGAACTCTACAATGTACAATATTCATGCAGAAGGTGATAAAGGGTGTTAAATAATTTCAATTTGTGTTTTATTATCCAGCCATATTGGCCTGCACATCTGTAACAATATCCAGGGGCCCATTATACCCAGTTACACTTGGTAGATCTGCTGCCCAGAACTTCTTGTTGGGAAGTCCTTCTAATCCATGTTCTTCATGTGCAATGTAAGGTGGGCAAAAGTTCCGACTATGCAATGTGACATATGCAACATGAATGCCCTAGCATGCTGGTAATAATCATGAACACAGTGTTACGATCCATTCTGTTCATATGCTGCCAATGCAAAACGTATAAAACTGACCATCAATACTTGCCAAAAAAACTTACTTTTTTTCCTCTTCTTTCGTGCTACTACCAACCATACGAGCAACAAGATTAGAATGATAAAGGCTGGGATGAATAGTAAATACATTCTTCGAGAGTTTACTAAAACAGATAGAAAAACATCCAATTAAATGATATACAGTTAACGGCAATAGATACAGCAGCTGCAGAGAATTTATTTTACATTTTTTAAATTCCCTCCCTTTCTACTCCTACAAAAGACACAAACAGCTCATGGATATCTAAAATGTGATTAGCTTTTATTAGCTGATATGTATAGGAACAAGACAGGTGTGGCAATCCTAAGGGGCGGATTTATTAAGGTTCAAATTGTAAAAATCGAATTTGAATTTTCTAACACAACCTTTTTTTTACCTTACAAGATAAGATATTGTTTGTACCAGCACCTAGGCATTAAACAGGTGTTCTGAGTGCACCAGGCCTACTGTTTGTGTTGTGTATATATATATATATATATATATATATATATATATATATATATATATCTGTCCCAAATAAGGCATGCACTCACAGGTCTTATTCAAGGTGAAAAATGGTGTTTATTCAGCAAAAAACTGCTAACGTTTCGGCTAGCCCTCTAGCCTTTCTCAAAGTGCATATCACAATCAAAAATGAACATTTAAACACAAAAAATAGCTGGAAAATGAGGGTCATGATGTCATAGGGGGGAATTCACAAAAGTGTCGGGAACGTAAAAATGTCTTTAAAATGTCGTAGAAAGTGTCGTAGCAACAGCCGACAAATTCACAGAGCATTTCTCCGCCAATTTTCCGACATGTGCGACACTTTTGAATTAGTGTCGTTAAAAGTGGGCGTGGTTTTTTCGGCGCCACTTTTCCTGACATTTTTATGAATTACTCGTAAACTCATTTTTTTTACCGACAATTTTTCAGACACTTTAGGCTCTCCAAAATGAAAATGTCAGACAAATTGTCGTTTAAAAAGTCTTGGTAAATGTCGTTTGTACGATGAAAAGATATACGACATTTATAGAAAATTGTCAGACTTACGAGACATTCAGAGATGGTAACATCTGCCTTTGTGAATTTGCCGTTCATACGACATTTTACAAATTTGTCGACCGCCACTTCTGGGTTACTTTTTTTACAGACACTTTTGTGAATTCCCCCCATAGAGTGTCGTTGTAGGTTAGAGTGTTAATAAAGTTGCAACAGAGCAAAAAGAAAAAAAACAACAAAAAATACAACGGAAAAAACAACAAAAAATAATAATCAGAGAACCAAGAAATACATCTTAAATAGTGTAATCAATAGTGACTAAGGGGCACATTTACTTAATTAACCCTCGATATTCGCTGCAAATTTGCACGATTCACAGCCGGCGAATGAATTCGCGAAACGGCCTCGAAAATTTGCTGGCGAAAGTTCACCGGTGTAAAAAAAAAATAGTCGTCGGTGTCAAAAAAACGGATGCCGGTGTTAAAAACGGGCGTTGGTGTCCAAAAAACGGGCGTGTGTGTCAAAAACGAGACGCCGGTGCCATTTCGCAAATTTTTCAGCGAAGCGAAACGGCACAAATTCGCCCATCACTATATGCAAGCATGGATTTGGATTATTTTTATGAACCTGGTTAAGAATCTGTAGGAACCTAAACAAGCAAGTTGTCTCTTCATCCTATTAACCATCAAATATATCATATATTTACATGGTGTAATGTTATATCACCATGTGTAAAATAGTATTTCACATTTCTTTATCCCCCCCCATTGACTCAAATTGTACCGAATGAAGTTAAATTGTCCAAAGTAGTTGATTAAATTCTCATAGATTTTGAATTAATTATTGTTTTGATTCTCTTGAAGTTGTTTGATCTCACCCAGTTATATTGTTTATTTAGATACAAAATAAATTATGGTTATGGCTGTGCTCTTGTGGGTTTGCTTTGGAAACAAACCCTACCTTTACCCCTTGGTTAGAACAAAATATTTTCTTTTCTTACTTTATAAGGTCACGGGTTTCCTTTGAATATGATTTCCTGCTGGTTATTTCTGTATTTAGTCCAGAAACACATTACAGGTGCAGCACTATAACTGCAGCAGAGACCTAGGACCTGAAGCAGCCTCACAAACAATGATATCTTTAACTACAAATAAAGATGAAAGTTCCCTGTATAACTCAGCCTTCAGCCTAATACACTCATGTATTATAAGGGATAATGTAAATGATAAGGATATTAGAAGTCACTGAGGGGTTGTTCTGTGACCATATAAAGACACAAGGCTGA
Source organism: Xenopus petersii (assembly GCA_038501925.1). Taxonomy (NCBI): domain Eukaryota; kingdom Metazoa; phylum Chordata; class Amphibia; order Anura; family Pipidae; genus Xenopus; species Xenopus petersii. Next base: position 15,281,693 of record CM076686.1, read on the forward strand.
AGGCTGAGTTATACAGGGAACTCTGAGTATCACTCATGTATTATAAGGGATAATGTACCCCCCTACTGTAAATGATAAGGATATTAGAAGTCACTGAGGGGTTATGTGACCATATAAAGGCACAAGGCTGCAGGCTGAGTTATACAGGGAACTATGAGGATCACTCATGTATTATAAGGGATAATGTACCCCCTACTGTAAATGATAAGGTTATTAGAAGTCACTGAGGGGGTTCTGTGACCATATAAAGGTACAAGGCTACAGGCTGAGTTATACAGGGAACTCTGAGTATCACTCATGTATTATAAGGGATAATGTACCCCCTACTGTAAATGATAAGGTTATTAGAAGTCACTGAGGGGGTTCTGTGACCATATAAAGGTACAAGGCTACAGGCTGAGTTATACAGGGAACTCTGAGTATCACTCATGTATTATAAGGGATAATGTACCCCCTACTGTAAATGATAAGGTTATTAGAAGTCACTGAGGGGTTCTGGGACCATATAAAGGTACAAGGCTGCAGGCTGAGTTATACAGGGAACTCTGAGTATCACTCATGTATTATAAGGGATAATGTACCCCCGACTGTAAATGATAAGGATATTAGAAGTCACTGAGGAGTAAAATCATATAAAGAACAAGTTCACAGGCCCTACTCTACATGATAAACATGAGCTCATTTATAGTTGACAAGGATGTTCGCCCCTTAGGCTGTATAAACAGATGGGGATGAGCAGGGGGTTGGGGTGATACAAACCACAGCCCTGCTCATAATCACAACAAATACCGGCATCTGATGATCACCTAGGACTGAACAGATGGCTTGCCCTGGGCATAACGTTATAACTGACTGTTTGCTTAAGCTTTGGTAACCCAAGCAACTGATCAAATAATTTGTTTTAGCCTCATTATTCCTACCTGTCGATTGGTTGCTATTGTTACATGAGCTGGTTTAGTAAAAATAAACAAGTATGTGCCTCCCTCACCTCTTCCTCTTCTAAAAGAATAATTTTACAGAAGCGTATAGATTTTCAGATACAGCACTTTTACTACGTTGCAGAAGGTGGGTGGCTGGAGGAGAGACAAACTCTCAGGTGAGGGACCTGGAAAATAATAGCGTTGGGCAGATGGGGCGTACCAACCTGCAGGTACCGTAAAGCAACACTAAACAAAGGTTCAAGAGTAATTAACAGGCTTTTAGTCCAAGTAAGAGATTAGGGCAGGCAGAAATCAAATCAGGCCAGTAGTCAAACCCCAGGAGAAAAACTGCAGCATATACAATTAGGAACAGCAGGGAGACCTACCAAAAGCAAATGGGCCTAACCAAAGACAATCTGTCGTTGTCATCAGTAGGGCTTTTAAAGGAGACATTTTGAGTAAAAAATAAGAACGTACCAGTGCGTTATACTCATTTAGACATAGAAGAATTGTGGATAAAAAGTAGTGCTTCAAACTGATTTATTGAATCTTTCTGCAAAAACCCTAATAATCCCAACCTTCTCTTCCACTTCCTGTTCCCTGAATTCCCAGGCTGTGCAGGGGAGCCGGCGGCACTCAGCTCACTGCATTGTAGGACAGGAACCAATCAGCAGCTAGCAGGACCTGTCAGGGAACTGAAGCCTTTCTGTGCATGTGTGACTGCAGGGCTGTGATTGGTTGCCCCCCTCCTACTAAGCTTCTGGCAGGGACAGTTAGGACACGCCCACTCCTCATTTTAAACAGGGACCAGAGAACATCTATAGGGAGCTCCAATAAAGGGGCGATTTTTAAAGACAATATTAATTTTTAGCACCATGTAAAAGCAACACCATATATTACTCATAATTGCCTACAAAATTTGTGTTTTTTTTATTTATCCTACATGTCTCCTTTAAATAGCTGAATGTGACACTTGCATCTAACAGCAGCTGTTTGTGATTGCTGATCGAGGACTGATAAGAAGTAGATTTAAGGTAGACATAAATGGGCTGATAAAAGCTGCCAATGGACCAAGTATCAGCCCCTGTATGGGATCCTCCGATGTGTCTACCTGACAGATATCTGGTCTGAATCTGCCAGATGTTAATAAGCCCGAGTGAGGAGAGCATCAGCTCATTGATGTGGGTCTCATCCAATCTCATTTCAGATCGTTTGGCCCGGGAAATAATCCATCTCAAGGTGAATATCAGCAGCCAAACGAGTGGATCTTTCAGTGTATGGCTACCGTTGCTCTATTGTGATCTATAGCGAAAATGAAACTTTATTATCAGCTTCATCTCAGTGAAATAAGACACTTTCAATTCAATTACCATCAATTATATCTAGTATAGGTCAATCTAAAAACAACTGGACTTGCTGAGTAATCAATGAAGACGTTTCACTACTCATCCGAGCAGCTTCTTCAGTTCAACTGACTGGTGTGGGAAGTTCTCGGCATATAAACTCTTCCACTAATCCAATCACAACGGCACATTATAACTCTTCAAAGAGGTGACATCTGAAGAAACTCACAGAGGTGTTGATTCTGTGTAGTTGTGATAGGATTATCCAATGTGTCATGCAACTCCTAGATACAGGTGTTACTTGTGAGAGTTGCATGAATGGATGTGTGAAGTGTTCTGAATCCGCCGGGGTACAGATGTTAGAACAGCATTGTATGTAGCAGACAGGTGGTGTCGAAGGCCCCCACCTCTGTTTAGAGATGGTCTCTCCACCTTGACATGAATTGCCTCTTTCATGCCTCTTTGAAGAGTTACAATGTGCCATTGTAAATGGATTAGTGGAAGAGTTTATATGCCGAGAACTTCCCACACCAGTCAGTTGAACTGAAGAAGCTGCTCGGATGAGTAGTGAAACGTCTTCATTGATTACTCAGCAAGTCCAGTTGTTTTTAGATTGACCTATACTAGATATACTATGACCTGGATGAATGAAAATCTTCATAGTCATATTACCATCAATTAAAAATTCTGTACTGTCATCAAGTTACTCTTCAGTATCTCACTCTCCACATCCTGTCACTCTTCATGCTGAGTTCTTGGTCAGATTTTGATTGACAGGTAGGTCTAATACATATTTTAGGGGTGCTCCCTTTCTTAGCAGAATAACTCAAGTAACCAACTCCAGCACAAACAAAAGGTAACAAAATAACAGACTCTGGAAAACACAGAGAAACAGGATTTCCATCAGAGACTGTTATTTTCAAAGAGTGAAAACTTGGTTTAAGGCTGCAACCCCCACCCCCCAAAGGATGTATTGGACCTAAATAAAAAACTGACTTCACCTACTGCATGAAGACAGGTTGCTCAGAGGGGGGAGAGTAAAGGGAAGCTCGATTATTTTATTAATGGTACAGAATGTTTAATGGATTATATTTAGAAAGTTTCTTATTTCAGTATGATGCTTATAATAAATTTTCATTTCCACAATTGTTCCCCTTTAATATCATGCTTTGCAACAGCAGCACCCCTTGCTGTGCTGACCCGGCTTACCACAAGTGGGTTATTTGATCGGTGTAGTTCTACAATTTACTGTCCGTTGTCTAGATTTAAAAACTAAATGACATGACACTTGACCCCTCTCGATCAACCAGGGCACTCCTTTTGCAAACCATATATTTCTGGTGTAAAACTAATTATATCATAAAAACATACAGAAATGAAAAAATTATATATTATAATATATACACTGTACATGTGCTATAGTACTTTCATGGCTATTATAGCCTTGGTTTTGAGTGCCTTTTTATCTGCCATTGCTTCAAGACAGTATTCCCCCCACATCAGGGTAATTTAGGTGACACCCAGCTATGCCCACACCCTGATTGAAATCTCAGAGAATTGTACCATCATATCACTGCACCAAGGAGAGGTTTACTTTTCACCAGTGCTGCAATAAGGAGGGGTCAGCTGAGGCTGCTGGTAGGGGCACAGTGAATTTTGGGCCCCCGAGGGAGCCCAAAAGGCAGAATTTAGAAATTATATTGTAAGCTGTCCATGGACAGGGACTTACGAGCAATAAACACTAGATACAGAATAACCCTCTGTGTATATATAAATATATATTCAGCTAATAAAAAAAAAACTAGGCAAATAAAATGTATTTGCATTTATGGGGTTTTCACTTTAAACAAATGAACGGCATACCATAAACACAGTTTGTATTCAGGCAAAACAAAGGCGGTGTCTGTATAAACAAATTGGAACTCATGAAGGACTTGACATTGGGACAAATAACAATGGACGTCTAAAAGCCCTTGTGGACCTGTCATCACCCCTAATAGCAATGAATGAAAAGCATTTTATTAGGCACATGATGAGGAGCAGTGACGGATGGAGGGGTAGCACTCACTAACAAATACATCACCTATTTTTAGCCCTTGACTTATTGACTATCAAACCCGCTGGTCTAAACCCCATTTTCCATCCTGCAGCCACTTCTCATTCAAAGGAATAAATACTCACTGGCCCTACCTCACAAGGACTCCTCAGAAATACTAAAGGGGGAAATGTAATAAAATTTGCAAAACTATGCAAATAAACATTTGCATGTTGCAATGTAATATTCTTCCTTAGGCTTTTATTGCATTGTGAATCTTAATTACGCATTGCTAACCATTAAAGGGGACCCGTCACCCAAAAAAAATATTCCAAATCCTATTTTATCATGTTAGTCAAGCAAAATAAACTTTAATTACACTGTATAAATTATTTGAATCCTGTTTCCATCAGTCTGGGAACTCATAATTATAACAAGCAGGAAGCAGCCATTTTGTGGACACTGTTATTATGACAAGCCTTGTATCATCTCAGAATCTTGTTTGTGCACCAGAATGGGGGACCTGATGTCCATCCCCATGCCCTGGCTACACAATTAAATGGTGAAGAGAACGGGGGAATGTGGGGAGAGCAATGACGTCTAGGAAGTGCTGAATGGAAAGTGAAATAATTGTCTGCCCGCCTCTGTGCCTAAGGCATACAGGAGGGGCAGACAATATTTGATTTGATTGACAGCTGAGATGTTCAAATGATTTTTGCGTTAGCGACCAATATTGCATTCCCCCATAAATCTCTTATATATTGTAACCTGGCAGCACCATAGGAAGTCATTTACCGGAGTGTAACTAGATATTACTGGGCCCCACAGAAAATTATTTCTCAGGCACTCAAAATGTCTCAAGGCTGACCTGTTTTACTAATGTTTATTGAAATTGTATATGAATTAGGGCCTCATGGGGCCCCTATACCTCCTGGGCCCCCTGCAGCTGCAGGGTCTGCTTCCTCTGTAGTTAGACCCCTGCCATTTACCATTCATATAAAAGTTAAGCAGCTTTAGGGAATAGTGTTTTAGTAACTGCAGTTAACAATGAAATCATTACATTTGTGTATCACAGGCCAGACAAATAGTCCTTTTACTCCTTGTCAGTGTATGGTAACCCACCCTACATCGGCAAACACCCACTCTACATCGGCAAACACCCACTCTACATAATAAACACCCACTCTACATCGGCAAACACCCACTCTACATCGGCAAACACCCACTCTACATCGGCAAACACCCACTCTACATCGGCAAACACCCACTCTACATCGGCAAACACCCACTCTACATAATAAACACTCACTCTACATAATAAACACCCACTCTACATCGGCAAACACCCACTCTACATCGGCAAAAAACCCACTCTACATCGGCAAACACCCACTCTACATAATAAACACCCACTCTACATTGGCAAACACCCACTCTACATCGGCAAACACCCACTCTACATAATAAACACCCACTCTACATAATAAACACCCACTCTACATAATAAACACCCACTCTACATTTAGTATGCTCCTCAATAACAATTTTACCTGGAGTAGGGCAGATTTCCAGAACATGAATAGAGGCGTTTTTTTGATCCACCGGGTTCCCCAGCAAACAGTGGAATTCTTTGTCCAATGATGGGAATTCCACTGATGCCACAAACATTCTCCCATTGATGAAGGTTTCATATTCAGTTTCATTGTGTTTGTTTATCCAGGTGAATGTCAGTGCTGAATCGTTATTTTGGACAGAACAGTGAATGGTAAAATTGCACCACTGGGTGCTCCTCTTCTTCACTTCTATCCATATGTTTGGGGTAGGGACAGGCTCTGTGACGAGAAATAACTGCAATCATTTTAAAAAATACTGTATTCACTTCTTAAAGGAATTGTTGAGTATAAAAATAAAAACTGGGCAAATAGATAGTCTGTGCAAAATAAAAAAAAATGTTTGTAATATAGTTAGAAACATGTATAAAGGCTGGAGTGACTGGATGTCTAACATAACAGAACAGAACACTACTTCCTGCTTTTCAGCTCTCTTGGTTTCCACAGGGAACAGCAACGTAACTATAGAGGGGGACGCGCAGCCGGGCCCCCCACCCCCGCCCTCCTCCGTACGCCCAGAATTAGTGGGGCACAAGCTGCCGGGGGGGCCCTGAGGGGGGGCAGGCCCTGGCCCAATTGCACCCCCTGTAGTTATGCCACTGCAAGGTGAAAACCTTGCCTTAGGTGGCAGCGAGCTGCCGGTTACAAGGGGCGGCAAAAATCCGCCTCTTGTAACATTAAGAGCCAACTTCCGTGTTTGAACCCGGAAATTCGGCTCTGCTAGTGCAGAGAGCGCTGTTGCGCTCAATGCACTAGCGATGCTGCCCCCTTAGACCCGCTCCGATGCTAATTTTTAAGCGCAGAGCAGGAGAGGAGGGGGTGGCATCTGGGCTGCTGCCTCAGGCAGCAGCAGCCCCAGAATCGCTGCTGGGTTTTCACGGATTAGTTACCAGGTATTAACCAACAGAGACTTGAGAGGGGCCACTTGGGTCATATCTGTTTTGAATCTGAGCCGAGGATCAATTGCAAACTCACTGAACAGTTATGTTCCATGTGGCCCCCCTTATATTCACTGATTAACGTAGAGTTAGAGAGCTGAAAAGCAGGAAGTAGTGTTCTGGCTAGAGATGGGAGAATTTCTCCTGCAAAATTCAGGAAACTTCGAAAAATTAGCGAAACGCAAATTTTGACACCTGCGTCAAAAAATAGTTTTGACACTGGCGACAATTCCGACGCCAGCTTTATATGGTCACAGAACCCCTCAGTGACTTCTAATAACCTTATCATTTACAGTAGGGGGTACATTATCCCTTATAATACATGAGTGATACTCAAAGTTCCCTGTATAACTCAGCCTGCAGCCTTGTGCCTTTATATGGTCACAGAACCCCTCAGTGACCTCTAATATCCTTATCATTTACAGTAGGGGGTACATTATCCCTTATAATACATGAGTGATACTCAGAGTTCCCTGTATAACTCAGCCTGCAGCCTTGTACCTTTATATGGTCACAGAACCCATCAGTGACTTTTAAATCCTTATAATGTACAGTAGGGGGTACAATATCCCTTATTATACATGAGTGATATTCAGAGTTCCCTGTATAACTCAGCCTGCAGCCTTGTGCCTTTATATGGTCACAGAACTCCTCAGTGACCTCTAATATCCTTATCATTTACAGTAGGGGGTACATTAACCCTTATAATAAATGAGTGATACTCAGAGTTCCCTTTATAACTTTATATGAGCAGGTGTTTTTTTCTACTTCTTTTTCCATCATATATTTTGCATGTTATTGTTTTTCGGAATTCTTAGCTAATATTAAGAGATTGTACAGAATTATGTGACCATATAAACTCTAGGATGGAACATTTGCTCTGTCAGTCTCCAGCTGGACTGACCTTGCCTTAATCATACTAACAATTAGTTATACTGTAAATATTGCAGAATTTTAACATCTATACAGAGAGCACGTACCATACACAATAAGATTAAATGTGAATCTCTTTGTTTCTTGGTCAATAAAAGTAACGGCTGCTGTGTAGATCCCACTGTCTTCCATCCTCAGGTCATTGATTCGTATTGATGTTCCATAATCTAATGGTTCCAGTCGCTTGTTGAACTGTTGAAATGTGATCTCAAAGTTTGTCTTCCTAATTTCTGCCATTCTGACTTCTTTTTCTTTGGTTTTAAACAGCCACAGAACATCACTCACAGGAACAGTCATATCTACATAGTTTTGTAAATAGACTGACTGTTTTTGAAGTCCATTCACCCGGAGTGGGGCATCTTGGTTTGCTGTAGAGATTAAGATTGGAAAGAATACTCAAAGTCATACATTTTTGAGACTGTCACTTTACCCAAAAAAAAAATCATTAAAAGGGATGAAACAAGGATCCCCATCCTTTTTCCCTCGTGAGCCACATTCTAATGTGAAAAACAATTGGGGAGCAACACAAGCATGCAAAAAGTTCCTGGGGTGCCAAATAAGGGCTGTGATTGGCTATTGGCAGCCTCCTTGGACTGTTAGCCCACAGGAGACTCTGTTTGGCAGTACATGTGGTTTTTATACAACCAAAACTTGCCTCCGAGCCTGTAATTCAAAAATAATCACCTGCTTTGAGGCCACTGGCAGCAACATCCAAGGGGTTGGAGAGCAACATGTTAGGGCTCTTACACATGAGCGTTTTTACCTGCGCTCCCCTGCGTTCCATTTTTCGGCGTTCAGCCGCAGGGGAGCGCAGGAATAGACGCATTTCATTATTTCAAATGGGGCTGTACTCACACAGGCGCGTGTAGGCGTCGAACGCAGGAAAAATGCAGCATGTTGCGTCTCAACCTGCGTTCAGCGCCTATATGCGCCTGTGTGAGTACAGCCCCATTTGAAATAATGAAATGCGTCTATTTCTGTGCTCCCCTGCGTCTGAACGCCGAAAAACGGAACGCAGGGGAGCGCAGGTAAAAACGCTCATGTGTAAGAGCCCTTACTCACAAACGACTGGTTTGGAATCACTGCTTTAATCTCATGAAAGGATGAGTGAATATGAAATCACTTTTGCTTACTTAGCAAGGGGATGGTGGTAAACAGAGTTTGATACTGCATCAACTTAAATGCTGTAAAAAAATAAGACCCAAAACAAATGAAATAAAAAAAAATTGTATAATGTATAAATAAAAAAAGGCTTTAGAGTCTCAGTAAAAAATATGTTGAAAGCTCTTCAGTCTAATAGTTCAATAGTAGAGGAGACCCACTCATAACAAGGTTAAGAAACACAGGGCTAAAGCACAGCACAAGTACAAGACCCTCTCAGTATAATGTTATTTACAACTGCAAAGTGTACTCATGAGGTTTCTGAGCAAGGATTTTGAGCTCTGGGTGGTTGGACTTAATATATTGCAGCAGTGGCGTAACTAGAGTGCACCTGCAAAGAAATCTTCAGTGGAGCCTTTTTAGGTCTGAAAAAGATAAGTGTCTGCAGACTATATCCTTCTTTACCAGTCTACACACATATGCTAGGACCGGGATGGAATGTTGGTTGACTGAATATGGAGGTAATACACAGGACTGCTGGAAAAACCAACAGATGCTTTATTCAGCCATCCACCTTTGGAACCCAGCACGAGACAGCAAGTATCTAATGTTATAGGCAGGTATAGCAACTCCACAGGCAGGACATTTTAAAAAGGTATTACTGGCCCTTTTTTCACCTTCATTAGCAAAGCTGTAAAAACTGAAAAAAAAACTAAAGAAATATATTCAAACTTTCATAACCTGCCAAATCAACATGGTAATTATGGAGTGTAAAAAAATGAAAGTGGTCAAAAAAATTGTCGGCTTTTAAAGTAATCAATATATAATATACTGTTAACATGCACTAGTAAATCTGACCCGTTTATTTCAGAAACTCTACTATAGTTTATATAGGTATGGGACCCGTTATCCAGAATGCTCTGGACCTGGAGCTTTCCAGATAATGGATCTTCATACCTTAAGTCTAACAGAAAATCCTTTAACATTAAATAAACAAAAAAGCTGATTCTGCTTTCAATAAGGGATAATTATATCTTAGTTGGGATCAAGTACAAGCTACTGTTTTATTATTACAGAGAAATAAGGAAATATTTTAAAACATTTGGGCTATTTGGATAAAATGGAGTCTATGGGAGATGGCCTTTCCGTAATTCTGACCTTTCTGGATAATGGGTTTCCAGATAATGGATTACATACCTGTATATGTATTTCAAAAAGATACAGATAAAAACGCTGTTGCATACGAGCCCTTACAGTCTAATCACCTAACATTAACCATTATACTTTTCATATGATCCAGTTGAATATATTGAAAAGAAAAGAATAAAACTAAACAAATATTTAACAATGCTGAACAACATATAGAACACTATTTAAATAAAACATTTACACAAAACCTAACTAAAGTACAATTGCAGTGAATCAGTAAAGTGTATTCCTCAAGTTCTGTCTTGCTAATTATGAATGAAGATCTACAGTTTCTATGAGTGACATCCCTACAGCAGTTCTACCTGCAGACCTTGAGTTAATCCCTAACAACATGTTAATGATACAAAATTCTGCTCACCTGCGGGTGTAAATGAGAGCGTAAGAAAGAAATAGCTGACGAGACACAACATGTTATCTGGGACAGATTGTGTTACACTGAGGAAACATTTCTTTTTAGTAGCTACAGGGACGTCCCTCCCACCAATCAGAGTTTGCTGCCTGTTTTAGGGCTCTTGTTGAAGAGCGGTTGTAGCTGCACTCCCCTGTTCTCCGTTTTTCTGCGTTCAGCCGCAGGGGAGCGCAGGAATAGACGCATTACATTTTTTCCAATGGGTGCCGAAAGTAGGTGCCGAAAGCAGGTTGAGATGCAACATGCTGCATTTTTCCTGCATTCGGTGCCTACACGCACCTGTGTGAGTACAGCCCCATTGGAAAAAACATAATGCGTCTATTCCTGCGCTCCCCTGCGGCTGAACACAGAGGGAGTGCAGCTACAACCGCTCGTGAGTAAGAGCACTTATCATTGTGTTAAGCTGGCTATAGACGTAAAGATCTCATCGTACGAATTGAGGATTCGCACGATTTTCGGAACGTGTGTGGAGAGTCCCGACATTTTTTGTCCTGCGGAGATCGGTCCTTTGGTCAATCGTACAGGTTAGAAAATTTTTATCGGCTGCGGGTGAACTAGGGGTAGGCACGTGCCTAGGGTGCAAAGCTGGGGGGCGCCAGGCACGTACCTGCTGTATCGCCTACCCCATGTCCGGTCCCGTCTCTCCCTGACTGCGGCTGGATTTTTTTTCGCAACAGTGATTCTGCATGTTCGCTCAATCGCAGTTTCACACATGAGAGCATTTTCAGCATGCGCAATCAAGAGCGCACTCAGCCGGCGCCGTTGCTGTCCAGGTTGACTAGGGCACCTGCCTGGGTTGGCCCGGCTCTGTCTGCGTGTATTGCCGATCGTACGATTTTCAGTGGGAGACTGTCACCAGCTTTGTCTATCGTACGATTGCTGTCAGGGGCAGAACATCGTCTGATCTGTTCTTTAACTACTTTATTTGGTTGGAATGGTAAGACTTTTATCTGAATGGTTAGTGGCAGGTCGGGAGATGGGAAAGTCTGATTGTACATTGATTCGTACGATCCGATCTGTGACCAGCTTTACTGGTGTGTAGTTCAGCCATTCCTCCTGTCTACCATTCACTTGACTTGCAGGCTGCAGGTTTCTCTGTGTTTCAGTTAATCATTTACCTGATACCTCTTGGATCAGTGCAGGTACTGATATAGAAATACTTACATCATTGCAACTGCTTTTTTTTCATTTCTTTGAACAATAGCCTTTTTTTGAACACGTTGGACTCTTTAAATTTAAATTAAATTGCTGAAGTACACTGTACTAGGAAAACTACATATTGTTACAGCATATAACGGGTTAAATGAGTCACTTACAACACTTAGGGGCACATTTACTATGGGTCGAATATCGAGGGTTAATTATCCCTCAACATTCGACCATCGAAGTTAAATCCTTCGACTTCGAAGTCAAAGGATTTACCGCAATTCATTCTATCAAACGATCAAAGGAAAAATCGTTTGAACGCATGATTAAAACCTTCGAATCGAACGATTCGAGGGATTTTAATCCAAACGATCGAATGATTTTCCTTCGATCAGAAATTGCTAGGAAAGCCTATGGGGACCTTCTAACATTGCTAACATTGGTGCTCGGTAGGTTTTAGGTGGCAAAGTAGGAGGTCGAAGTTTTTTTTAAAGAGACAGTACTTCGACTATTGAATGGTCGAATAGTCGAACAATTTTTAGTTTGAATCGAAGTAGCCAAAAAAATACTTCGAAATTCGAAGTATTTTTTATTTTAATCCTTCACTCGAGCTAAATGTGCCCCCTAGAGACTCTGATGCCATCCTGCCGTCTGAATCTAACACCTTTCAATATGGGGGCTCCCTGAGTACAGGTATGGAATCTGTTATCTGTAAACCCATTATCCAGAAAGCTCTGAAATACGGAAAGTTTGTCTCCCATAGACTCCATTTTATCCAAATGAAAACTTTTTCATCCTTGACAACTAATAAAAACTACTCTATTAAGCAATATATAAATTGTAATTCAAAAAATTTGATTTATTTATTAACCTGCAGTAAATGTGTAAAACAATATGTAGGTTAGACAGGCAGATCTCTGAAGTAAATTATACGTGAGCATGTATCAGATATTAAAGGAACAGTTCAGTATAAAAATAAAAACTGGGTAAATAGATAGGCTGTGCAAAATAAAAAATGTTTCTAATATAGTTAGTTAGCCAAAAATGTAATGTATAAAGGCTGGAGTCTCTTTCAATACCTGTTTCAATTTCATTGCCCATACCTTATCTACTTCAGTACATAAAGATTTGTGATGGGCGAATTTATTCGGCAGACGCGAATTCGCTGCGAATTTGCACAATTTGCCGCCGGCGAAAAAATTTGCGAAACGCCCGCGGAAATTCAAAAAAATGACAGAAAAAAAAAACAGACGCCAGCGTCGAAAACGGACTGCGGTGTTGAAAAAACAGACTCCGGCTTCAAAAACGAGACTCCGGCACCATTTTGCTAATTTTTCGCCGTTTTGTGAATTTCGCGGTGAATTCGCAAATTTTTCAGCAAAGCGAAAAGGTGCAAATTCGCCCATCACTAATAAAGATTATTAGAAGAAGGAATGAAAAATTATTCTCTTTGAGAAGGGAGGACTGAGTAGGTAGAAAAGTTAGGCATTAACTCAAGTGATGAAAACATAATTCTGCCTCTTTATAGGTCCCTGGTGAGGCCTCATCTGGAGTATGCAGTGCAGTTTTGGACTCCAGTCCTTAAGAGGGATATAAATGAGCTGGAGAGAGTGCAGAGACTAAGTGCAACTAAATTGGTTAGAGGGAGGGAAGAGTTAAATTATGAGGGTAGACTGTCAAGGTTGGGGTTGTTTTCACTGGAAAAAAGGCGCTTGCGAGGGGACATGATTACACTTTACAAGTACATTAGAGGACATTATAGACAAATAGCAGGGGACCTTTTTACCCATAAAGTGGATCACCGTACCAGAGGCCTCCCCTTTAGACTAGAAGAAAAGAACTTTCATTTGAAGCAACGTAGGGGGTTCTTCACAGTCAGGACAGTGAGGTTGTGGAATGCACTGCCGGGTGATGTTGTGATGCTGACCATTCCCTTTTATAGGCTCCTGCAGGAGAATTCCTCTACATGCCAATCTTAGGGCCCACCTGCTGGCTGATTAGAACATTGCCTAACTATTTACACCTCCTTATGGGATGTCATAAAAGAGAGACCAGAAATTAAACAGGATGAAAAATTTGAAAAAAAACACCAAGATTATAAAAAAAGAAAAATACTCCCCTCCTTTGCCTACTTTATTTGCCTCCACTTCTAGAAAAGTTGCCCATAAGCTTAGAAGCTTAAACTACAGAATGTGAGCTATAAGTCTAACCACAGTTGTGTTCCAGGAAGTACAAGGCTTGTGGTGTGCTTTACTAATACATAATTCTGGTTCTATGCTTACAAACTGCCAAGATAAATGTATATACCACATGAAACACAACCTTCTATGTCTGAAACCACACAAATAAGCAGTTTTCCACTAAATGGTATATATTTAAACTGACCCAAATCATCTCGGTTTATTACATAATGCTTTTTGTTACATAAAGAAGGGGTTGCTGAATGTACATTCCCTGGTCCCTTTTTTATCAGTAATAGTCTGTGCAACTGCATCAATTTTGGAATTTTAGGACCATAAAACTGGCAAGACACCATTACCCACATGAAGGTGAAACCCCACAAGGGTATCACTCATTTTTAATCAGATCACTATTAAAGTGACGGATGTTGAAGTGCTACCACCACATGGAGGTTGGGCCTTCCTTCTGGCATCTACTATGGGGTTTGTTGAAGCGCTACAAAACCATTTGAAGTAAAAGGCACTTTTAGACTTTCTTTTTTCATAAAGACAAAAGTTGTGTATCACTTATTTTCAGCTGCACCAGACAGAAGACTATTACATTGGTGACCCTCTCTCAGATGGGCCCTTGTTAAAGTGTTGGAAGAACTGTAACGCTCCACATACAAATTCTTCCTCCAGAGTCGCTTCCCTACAAAGAGTCCCATTAATTTAGGAAAGTTATTACTAAGAACTGTTCCAAAATTAATTCTCCACTGTGAGACGAAGGGGCCCATTCACTAAGCTCAAGTGAAGGAATAGAGGAAAAATAGTTCAAATTTCGAATGTTTTTTTGGCTACTTCGACCGTCAAATTGGCTACTTCGACCTTCGACTATGACCTTCGACTTCGAATCAAACGATTCGAACTAAAAATCGTTCGAGTATTCGACCATTCGATAATCGAAGTACTGTCTCTTTAAAAAAAACTTCGACCCCCTAGTTCGCCACCTAAAACCTACCGGGGCCAATGTTAGCCTATGGGAAAGGTCCCCATAGGCTTTACAAGGTTTTTCTGATCGAAGGATAATCCTTCGATCGATGGATTAAAATCCTTCTAATCGTTCTATCGAACGATTATTCCTTCGATTGTTCGATCGAACGAATTGCGCTAAATCATTCGTCTTCGATATTCGATAAGTCGAAAGATTTCAATTCGGCAGTCAAATATCCAGGGTTAATTAACCCTCGATATTCGACTCAAGGTAAATGTGCCCCTATTTTTCAGTTCCTAGAGTCTGCTAGATAGAATTCTAACATCCACTTTCTGCAGCCTCCATGAGGTGCATTTATTTGATGTATCTAAGGCTTGGGTTACCTTAGTTAGAACTTGGACTCTTGAGGTCTACCACAACTTCAGGCCCTTATATAGATGAGTGGCAGGAAACTAGAACCCCAAGACAATATGAAGCTTTCTTTCACCTCTTCCAGAATACTGGACTTCATGAGCCAATAGAGCAGGGGTGTCCAAACTACGGCCCGCGGGCCAACTGCGGCCCGCGACTCATTTTTAATTGGCCCGCAGGCCGCAGCATTTCAAACCACCCCCCTCCCCAGTCGGTGCAGTGGAAGTGGCCAGCGGTGAAGAGTTAGTCTGCTGCAGTGCCAGAGAGGGAGCCGGAAGAGGAGCAGAACGTCGCAGCAGGTCACACGCGTGCCTGCTGCACTTAAGAATACTGCTGCCGACTGGGATTCGACCTCTCCTTACAATGATGCCACAGCACAGGCACACCAACCCGCCTCCCCATTCCCACTGCAGCAGCCAGCCTCCGTGAGTAGTGTAGTTCTCTCTCCGTTACATACACACTAAACTTCTGTCACTCCCCCTCCCTCTCAGAAACTAAAGGTGGACTCCTTGACTGTGACTTACTTCCCTGCTGCCGCACATTCATTTCTATGTGATCACTGAGACACGTGAGAAGTGAATGTGCAGCTTGATCCTGCTTAATCGAATATATATATACCCCCAGAAGGGATATGTATAAGAAGCGATCAGCGCTTGTGGCAACAGAAATAAAAAACAAGCATAGCGCAATATGTTTAAGATATAAGATATCACCCTGTGCGTGCACTAGGATGTTAAATACGTGTATTCTCTAGGGATGTAGCGAACGTCGGAAAAAAAGTTCGCGAACATATTCGCGAACTTGCGCAAAAATGCGAGCGGTTCGCGAACGGTTCGCGAACCCCATAGACTTCAATGGGAAGGCGAACTTTAACATCTAAAAAAGACATTTCTGGCCAGAAAAATGATTTTAAAGTTGTTTAAAGGGTGCAACGACCTGGACAGTGGCATGCCAGAGGGGGATCAAGGGCAAAAATGTATCTGAAAAATCTGCCTGTGTGTGCTTGGAAGAGATAGTGTAGGGGGAGAGCTGTTAGTGATTTCAGGGACAGATGATAGTAAGTTTGCTGGCTAGTAATCTGCTTGATACTGCTCTGTATTGGAACAAAAAAATAAATAAAAGCAGTCCTTACAAGGACTATTGCTATTGCAGCAGTCAGCAGATGAGATCAGAAGCAGGACAGCTGCCCACTGCAGCTACATACAGAGCACTGCAGTAGAAGGTAGATTACTAGCCAGCAAAGCTACCTAAGGTTAAATGTCCCTCAAACCCCTGCAGACTTCTGTCCCTCCAATAACAGAGCAGTATCAAAACGATTACTAGCCAGCAAACTTTCAACTGTCCCTGAAATCACTAACAGGCAGCAGCTCTCTCCCTACACTATCTCTTCAGCACACACAGTGAAAAAAAGCTGCAGGGCTTCGGTTTTTATAGGGAAGGGGAGTGGTCCAGGGGAGAGCTTCCTGATTGGCTGCCATGTACCTGCTGGTCTGGGGTGAGAGGGCAAAAAAAAGCACCAACAATGGCGAACCCAAAATGGCGAACGTCGCGCGACGTTCGCGAACTTCCGGCGAGCGCGAACACCCGATGTTCGCGCGAACAAGTTCGCCGGCGAACAGTTCGCGCCATCTCTAGTATTCTCCCCCTCTCCTTCAAATGACTATTGGTGAGGGTATAAGATGACAATACAGGTGAGAGGAAAAAAGGGTGAGTGCTTTTCCTGTAAGGATGAAAGATCTTTCCCAAGGATGATCCTGCTTATCACAAGTGTCTCAGATATATATATATATATATATATATATATATATATCGTAAATACTATAAAACCTCAAGCAAAAACTCTGTGTATTAGTTAAAACCCAAGTGAGGCAATAATTTTTTTTTCTTTTCGGGTTTTTGCAGCTTTTTTGGAGCTTTGTAGATAATGGGAAGGGTTATTCATGTTTTTTTCTTAACTAAAAGGAAAAGGGCAAGTCTTACCCTACCTAGGAACTTACTTGGACATATTATGCTGATGGAATATGCCCATGTATTATGTGTTATTTATATTTGTCTATACTGGATGTCTAACAGTCTCAACCTGGAAATCTGTTCTGTGTGATTTACATTTCCTGTGATGTGACCCATTATATCATAAGCGATACCTTTGTAAAGGTCTTTAAAGCATTGTCATTTTTTATTACAAGCACTGTACTGAAGGTGCATGAGTCGGATTCTTCTTTGGATGGAGACACTATATAAGAGAACTGTATAAAATCTTTTTGAAGAGCTACAAAACCATTTGAAGTAAAAGGCACCTTTATTGATCAAACTTAGTTAAAATCACAAGAGTCCGGATGAGCAGGGCAGGGGAGTGCATGGCTCAACGCGTTTCGTGACTACAAGGTCACTTCATCAGAAGCCAGATGCGCCCCCTGCTCACAACAAATTTATACATATTAATTAATTTGTTAAAAACACCAGATTATATCAATCAATCTACTTAAAAACATCGTAGTCACAATATCATAAATCCCAGTATACATTTTTGAAAACATGTCTAGTCAGTATAATTCTTTCTAATGGGACAATATAATATATTATAATGTAGACCAAAGGAAATATATGTATAAATATTTGGATATACAAATATTTTTTATTACTATTTCTTTAAATAGGTAAACTTTCAAAACAAAGATCAAGACAGCACAACCTGACGGTTTATCAATTCCACTAAATCTGAGCGTATAACTTCTCCATGTTAGACAGTGACACCTAGTGGGCCTAGTTAAGTTTGCAGTAATTCTCACTGCTCTAGAAAGTCCTGAAACTATTAGCACAGGGGCTGTATGACAAGGGAACAGCAGCCAAATTATACTGTTTTATATTTAAAGACTGTCAGAATCAGATGCAGCCGAGATTGGTTGATAAGGAATTTAAGGCAGGAAAGCCAGTCTGGGGGCAGAGAAAGACAGGTATGTGATGTCAAGGGAAGAAGCAACTTCCTTATCTTTTGAGCAGGTAGAAACATGAGGCAGAGCTCTCTCTGTTATACAGAGCTGTTAACTGTGTAATAACACTGACCGGGGGAATTTGCTGTGCACCATAGCCCGTCTCCAAAAATTTCCGGGTTTGTGACATCATGCACCGGAAGTGACATCATGCGCAAAGCCCCTCATGACATCTGTTAATGTCACTGAAGCAGTGTCCGACTGGGATGCCAGTGGCCCACCAGAAAACCTTAGACCATGGGCGCACTGGAAAACTATAGACTGTGGGCCCACTTTCCAAACTATTATTACTCCTCTCCTCACTCAACGGGGCTCATTTATCAACACTGGGCAAATGTGCCCATGGGCAGTTACCTATAGCAACCAATCAGTGATTAGCTTTATAAAGTCAGCTGCAAGTAGAACAATGAATGCAGCAATTTGATTGGTTGCCGTGGGTTACTGCCCATGGGCAAATTTGCCCAGTGTTGATAAATGACCCCCATCTCTTTATTCTCCTAGTCTCATATATCTACTTACTATACTTTATTCTTCCATTATTAAGCCTTTTTTCCCATAAAGAAATAGGGAATGACTGTGAAATAGGCCAAATGATTAGAAGCAAGAGGCCCACTGACACCTGGGCCCACCGGGAGTTTTCCTGGTATCCCAGTGGGCCAGTCCAACACTGCACTGAAGTCATCTGCACATCACATTTTTGCCTGCAGTAGACAACTGGTTGCCTGGTTACACTTGCCCACCCGACCCCTAGCGTTTGGGTGCCCGGATTGTGGTTGTTTATTGGCAAGCATTCCTTGGGAAAAGGGTTTTTTCCCTCATGTTTTTAAGTTTGTACAGAATGCACAGCACCTGCGAAAATACTGTACACATAGTACAATGTCACTTGCAGTTTCACACCACTCATCTTGCATATAATATAACATACAGGGGCCGATTCACTATGGGTCGAATATCGAGGGTTAATTAACCCTCGATATTCGACTAGGAACTAAAATCGTTCGACTTCGAATATCGAAGTCGAACGATTTAGCGCAAATCCTGCGATCGAAGGATTATTCCTTCGACCGAACGATTAAATCCTTCGAATCGAACGATTCGAAGGATTTTAATCCAACGATCGAAGGAATATCGTTCGATCAAAAAATCTCAGGCAAGCCTATGGGGACCTTCCCCATAGGCTAACATTGACTTCGGTAGCTTTTAGCTGCCGAAGTAGGGGGTCGAAGTTTTTCTTAAAGAGACAGTACTTCGACTATCGAATAGTCGAATAGTCGAACGATTTTTAGTTCGAATCATTCGATTCGAAGTCGAAGTAGTAGTCGAAGGTCGAAGTAGCCCATTCGATGGTCGAAGTAGCCCAAAAAACACTTCGAAATTCAAAGTTTTTTTAATTCGAATCCTTCACTCGAGCTTCATGAATCGGCCCCACAATGTTATCGTATTTGTGCATTTATATAGAATTCAGAAGCTTCCAAGATTATATCATACAGGGCTTGCTTATTGTAGCTTTCCTTTGTGTGCCAGGGGTAGATGTACAGTATTTAAGTTATCATTTCGGTTGGTCGTTTTGAATTCGAATTTTGATGTTTTTCAAATTTGAAATTCGACCCTTGATAAATATGCCCCTTAATGTAAAAAGTGCCTAAAGACCATTAAAATACAAAGTTACTAAATCTATCAATCCTTTGAAAAATAATACAGAAATATCATATATATATATATATATATATATATATATATATATA
Source organism: Xenopus petersii (assembly GCA_038501925.1). NCBI lineage: Eukaryota > Metazoa > Chordata > Amphibia > Anura > Pipidae > Xenopus > Xenopus petersii. Next base: position 15,301,636 of record CM076686.1, read on the forward strand.
TATCAAATACTATAAAACCTCAAGCCTAAATGTCTGCAATTTAGGAATAATGATAGTCTATTACAATATAATAAGTAAAGGACACACTGGTTTAGTAGGACTTTCTATTTACCTTGCACACTGATTGTATCTTAAATTGTATTTTTCTTTGATTGTTTTGAAATGTTACTGTTATTAGTGCATATTATCTATTAGGTACAACTATGAGATCCATTATTCTGAAACTCATTATCCAGAAATAATTTTATCTAAATAATTCCTGATTTTTCTTTTTCTGTGTAATAATAAAACAGTAGCTTGTACTTGATCCCAACTAAGATATAGTTAATCCTTATTGGAAGCAAAACCAGCCTATTGGGTTTATTTAATGTTTACATGATTTTTTAGTAGACTTAAGGTATGAAGATCCCTTATCCGAAAAACCCCAGGTCCCGAGCATTCTGGATAACAGGTCCCATACCTGTATCTAGCATCCACCATTATATATATATATATATTGTGGGGAATAGCTCAAAGCAGTGGGTAGGGCAAACCGGACAACTTAAACAGGCACAAGTTCCGTGATATAACAGTCAAATAAGGAAAAAGAAAGATTTTCTAGGTCAAGTCTCCTGGCCAATGGAATGTTGTAATTATTTTGTTTTTGTTCTCATCCACTTCTCTCTGGTCTAGCATGGCAGGCAACTGTGTCGTAAATTGCCTTGCTTTAACCTTTTTTAATTGATTGATACAGACGCTACCACTGGTTGTACTTGGTGACAGTTTGCTCGGATTTCCTACCATCAAGACACTGCAGATTCAAGACCAACAGCAGGGCTGCTGAACTTCTTTCATGGTGGGAGATACAGCTCCTGATCATAACAGAGTTTGGGGCCATCCTCTCTGTAGGTAGAGGCAGCCTAATACTCAGTGGTGGATATAATGACATAGTGCTGATCTCAAGTGAGGAGCGGCAGAGCATAGTAGTGATCCCTTATGGAATTCTGGCTTGATATTTCCTTGGGGTGAGGCTGGCAAGGTCCTGTTTATTTGAGGACATGTGAATAAATGCTGGGTCCATTTTACCACATTTCTGGCTCCTGGTTTTTAATTACAGTGTGTAACAATAGGGTTCAGTGGGATGGCTGAGGGTCAATTAAAAAGGGTCAATTAAAAAGTCACATTGTCAAGAAATGTAGATACTTTAGACCTCAGTGCCATCAATTCTACTAATGGTACAGGAAACAATACATTTTTGAAAATAACACAAACCCAAAATGGGTGAATATGCCTTTCTTCCAAAATGCAATGCTTCCCTAAAGTTACAGTTTTTTATAAAGATTTTAAACATTTTTTTAAAAATTGTCTCCAAGCTTCCTGTGAGGGGTATGGGGTTAATTGTGCGGTGGGGTCGCCCGCTGTGCCGTCAGCGGGGACGCCCGCCGCATGGTCCGTGAGCCGGCGCTGGCACCATCTTAGATTCTAGGGCGGGTGCTCCTGCGCGCCTCTTAAAGGTGCTGGCGCATTGCGAAATTTGAATCTATTTAAGGGCCATTCTGTGTTCAGCCCCTTGCCCGTGATAGAACTTGTTTCCAGTGGTTTCCTGAGCCTTGTGCATCTGATCTGTATCTTGTCTGTCTGATTACCCGTGTTTGACCCAGCCTGTTCCTGACTATTCTGCATTCTGTATCCTGACCCTTGCCTGCCTACGACAACTCTTCCTGCTTAACCCCTTGATTGACAACCCAGTTTGACCCTTGCCTGCCTGACGATTCTTGATCTCTGCCTGCCTCGACCCAGCCTGTCTGACCATTCTCTTGCCTGCTCCATTTGTACCGTGACCTTCGGCCCAAAAGACTATCTACCTGCCGTGCCCCTTTGCCAGCCAGAACATCTCGCCTTGCACCCCTCGTTAAGTCCAGGTGGCACCAAAGTAAGCTGAGGGCTCCTCCCGAAGCCCAACGGTGGTCACACTACTGGTGAAGCCGAGACCAGGGTGCTTGGCACTTGTTCTGGTATTGGGTGCTGGTCGTGACACTTCCACTTTGCAGCATCTCATATCCAATGTTTCATTGGGGACCTGTTTTTACCATATAAGTACTCAAGTACCTATGGTGGCAGCTTTAGGGGGACAGCCCTTATACACAATATACTGGGTCCTGCTGCGCATGCAACAATCTAGTCTGGGGGGAGCATGGCTGAGGCCCACTGGTGTAACTAACTATAACCCGGGCCCAGGTGCAGGATTTCCACCCAGGTCATCCCTGTAATTTGGGTCTCCATACCGTAAGTCTGCTAACCATCACTTAAACATGAAATAAACCCAATAGGATTGTTTTGCCACCAATATGGATTCATAAAGCTTAGTTACAATCATGTACACAGTACTGTTTTATTATTACCAAAAAAAAAGGAAATCATTTTTGAAAAATTTGAATTGTTTGTTTAAAGTTGTCTTTATGGGAGGCTATGGCCTTTCCATAATTCAGAGCTTTCTTGATAAAATGCTTTCAAATAAGGGATCTCATTGCATTATTTCAGGGTAAAAAAAAAAAAAAAAAGAGCACCTACCGTACACAGTGAGATTAAATGTGAGTCTCTTTGTTTCATGGTTAATAAAAGTAATGGCTGCTGTATAGATGCCACTGTCTTCCATCCTCAGGTCATTGATTCGTATTGTTCCATCATCTAATGGTTCCAGTCGGTTGTTAAACTGGGGAAACCTGATTTCAAAGTACGGTTTACTAAAATCCGCCAATCTGACGTCCTTTTCTTTGGTTTTAAACAGCCACAGTATCTCATCCATAGGAACAGTCATATCTATATGATTTTTTAAAAAGGCTGAATGTTTTTCAAATCCAATCACCTGGAGCGGGACATTTTGGTTTGCTGCAGAGAATAAGCAAGATGTTAATAATACTGCCAAAACTTGTTGCTTCTGCGCCCGTTTCTTTCACAAACAACAGTCAAAACACTAATCTATGCCCTTATCTTATCTCGTTTAGCCTATTGCAATCACCTACTAATCTGTCTTCCTGAATCCCATCTCTCTCCCCTCCAGTCAATCTTAAACTCTGCTGCCAGGATCCTTCTGCTCTCTCATAAAAGAGAACCTGCTTAACCCTAACTAAAATCCTTGGCATGGCTGCCTGTTAAGCAAAGGATAGAATATAAAACTATTCTACTAAAATTCAAAGCCCTTCACTCCTCTGCTCCTCACTACATTTCATCTCTTATCTCACTATACGTTCCTGGTCATCTTCTCCGCTCTTCTCAGAGCCACCTTCTCTTCACACCATCCACATCCACTGCCACTTTTTGTCTCAAAACCTTCTATCTTGCTTCTCTTTACATCTGGAATTCCATCCCTGAATTCCTCCGTAAGGAATCCTCTCTTAATCACTTAAAAAAAAAAAAAAAAACTAAGAGTCTACCTTTTGGAGCACTAGAACATTAGCCTAGTCCTGTCCCTAGTGACTATGCCTTACCTTGTACACTTTTTCATCTCCAATTTGTGCCTGTATATTAGCCTCCCATCCACTTAGACTGTAAGCTCTATGGGGCAGGGACCTCCATCCCACTATGTCTTACCACATAGCACTTAAGCTCTGTGTATTTTTATATATTGTAGTTTTATTTATAGTATACTTTTAGACATCGAGAGATTGGGGACAAAAGAGGGATATATTCGACAAGTGGTGAAGGGCTTAAAAAAGAACGATAGCGGGTTGGCGCAGAGGAGGCCCATTTCTTTTGCAAAATTACGGGAATTGGTTACAAAATTGGGAGATATATGTTCCGGGGGTTAAGAGGTCAAACTATTCCGTGCTGCTTTCGTCCTGTCCTTTTACGGGGCTTTCCGGGCTGGTGAACTTGTGTCGAAAAACAAAAGGGAACCGGGAGGCTTGTTGATGTCCAATTGTAGAGTGGAGGGAGGATTATTAGTGTTGAAATTGCGTAGGTCCAAGACTGACCAATCGGGAAAAGGACAGGTTATTCGGTTGGGACGAGCAGCGGGCACCAGTTGCTGCCCGATGGCAATGTACCAACAGTATTTGTAAGTTCGTCCGAACTTTCCGGGCCCCCTTTTAATTCACCAGGATTGTACGTTTATGACCAGGTTTCAATTCCAGGCGGTCTTACAAAAATGTGTATGGATTTTAGGTTGGGGATCCGAGGGTTTTAAAACGCATTCATTCCGCATAGGGGCGGCCACGGAGGCTGCTTCATTGGCGTTGCCAGTGGAGACCATCATGGGCATCAGGAGGTGGAGGTCTGGGAGATACAAACTGTATGTCCGCCCCCAGTTATAACTTTATTTGTTTCGGTCACAGGTCCAGTATCGATTTGGATTGCAGGTCATTCTTATGTTCACTGGGCCGCTTTGCATGCTGATACCCACATTTACAAGAGACAATTGGGATTAGACCATCACAAGGCGACGGTGAGATGGTTGGGGTTTAGAGGTTTATGTTGGGGTGGGTTGTTACCTCTACTGTCTCGATATGTGGATAAGGATGGCCCCCCTCAAATTTTGGTCTTGCATGCGGGGAGGAATGACCTTAGCTCAGTTCCCAAGAGGTTGCTGATACGGGACATTAAATGTGATTGGTGGCAATTAATGAGACGCTTCCCTGAGTCATTGCTTGTGTGGTCTGACATAGTGGACAGATTTACCTGGCGAGGGGCTCGATCCAATGCCGCCATTAGCAAAGCCAGGGTGAAGGTGAACAGGGAGGTTGGGAACTTTGCTGTCAGGACAGGTGGTTTAGCTCTGAGGCATCTGGAATTGGAAGACAAGGAAGTGGGAGTTTACAGAAGAGATGGTGTCCATTTGAATGAGATTAGCTTAGACATATTTAACGTCTTTGCAGGACGGGCTGGAAAGGGCCTTGGCAGTGTGGGGGAGCAAGGGATACTAAGGAGTCAGTCCCCCTTGCCGTGGTGGTGGTCCTGGAAAAGAAAGGAGTTAAAAGGAGGAACTATGAGGGGTTCCGGACAGTAGGAGGAACACTATACAGTATATAAATATATAAATAGCCAACTCGGGCATGGGGTCCCATGGTGGCATAAAAATTGATCGTACCATCGAGTCGATGTATTGCGGCTGATGGGAAAACAAAATTCAGGAAGGGTGCAGACGTACGGAGGTACAATGCACAGAATGCTAATCCCAGGACCATCTGCCCAAGGCAATCAGAACAGGGGCAGAAATAAATAGGTTAACAAAATATGTCATGGAATGTTATGTATACTAAAATGTTGAGCATTTTTTGTAAACAGTTGTTTTTTATTACAGTTTATTGGTGGTGTAAAATGGTTTGAGTTTGAAAAAAGTTAATAAAGAAGCTGCGACCATCATTATCCAATAAAATTGGTGTCGTCTGTTTTATTGGGGAGGTTTGTAACAGTTTGGTCGCAACAAAAGGTAGTGAAATACATTGGTAAGTATAGTTTCGGGCATCCCTCTCCACTCCAGGCCTTTAACAGTCATGTATTGTTTATATACTGCTTGTTCCGTGCCACCAAGTACTAAGCTCAGGAGAACTCCTCCCAGTTTTCTCAGATGGGATGAACTCCATATCTTATTTCACACTGATGCCAAGGCATCTCTATTTAGAATCCACGTATCCCATATCTCTGTGTATTTTGCCATCTGATTGTCTATTTGGTATTTCAATAGTTCATTAGCGTGTATGAATTCTTATCTTTTCCAAGACTTTAGTGTACCCATATTATTTCCAAAAACATATAACAGTAAAAACAGAATAAGCATTCAACAAAGCTGAACAACATATACAGGTATATAACAGCGCTGAAATAAAATACTAACTAAAGTACAATTTCAGCAAATCAGTAAACTGTATTCCTAAATTTCTATGAGTGACATCCCTACAGCAGTTCTACCTGCAGACCTTGAGTTAATCCCTAACAACATGTTAATGATACAAAATTCTGCTCACCTGCGGCTGTAAATGAGAGAGTAAGGGCTCTTACACACGGCCGTTCCGACCTGCGCTCCCCTGCGTTCCGTTTTTTGGCGTTCAGCCGCAGGGGAGCGCAGGAATAGACGCAAGTAATTATTTGAAATGGGGCTGTACTCACTCAGGCGCGTGTAGGCGCCGAACGCAAGAAAAATGCAGCATGTTGCGTCTGAACCTGCGTTCGGCGCCTACACGCGCCTGAGTGAGTACAGCCCCATTTCAAATAATTACTTGCGTCTATTCCTGCGCTCCCCTGCGGCTGAACGCCAAAAAACAGAACGCAGGGGAGCGCAGGTCGGAACGGCCGTGTGTAAGAGCCCTAAGAAAGAAATAGCTGACGAGACACAACATGTTATCTGGGACAGACTGAGGCATCACTGAGGAAACATTTTATATTAGTAGCTACAGGGACGTCTCTCCCACCACCAATCAGGTGATTTCAGAGGTTGCTGCCTGTCTTCTCATTGTGTTTCCTTGAAGCTTTACTGACGTGAAGTTCAGCCATTCCTCCTGTCTATCATTCCCTTGACTTGCAGGCTGCAGGTTTCTCTATGTTTCAGTGTCAGTTAATCACTTACCTGATACCTTGTTGCATAGTCTCTCCTGAGATCAATGTAGGTACTGATGTAGTAATACTTACATTATTGCAGCTGCTTTTTTTTTATAAACACTGAGCAATTGTGGATGCACTGAACTAGGAAAACTACATATTACCCCTTATATATGATAGATATAAGAGGTTAAATTAGTCAGTTACAGCACTTAGAGATGCTGGTGCCATCCTGCCTTCTGAATCTAACACATTTCAATATGGGGCTCCATCCCCTACTGTGAGTATTTCCTTACCCATTCCTTATCTACTTCAGTGCAGAAAGATTATAAAAAGAAGGGATGAAATAGTATTCTCTTTCTGAGGAAAGGAGTGAAAAAATTCAATAGATAACCTTAAGGAAAATCAATAATAAAGGAATGTAGTATATCAGTCTATCTATGGCGCAGCTACTCATAGCAGCATATTCAGGGGCAATCCTGGTCATTTTGCCGCCTGAGGCGACCTTCCTTTTTCCGCCCCCACCCCTCCCCATGGCACTTGCCTCTTCAGCGCTGGAGGGGGTCGGGCGGTCCACGGCATGCTCGAGGGGTCGGAGCGGTTCACGGTGCTAGTGCCGAAAGCACAATTGCACTCTCTGCGCTAGAAGAGCTGAATTTCCAGGTTGAAAAGTGGAAATTCGGCTCTTAGTTACCAGGAGTGGCAAAAACAGTAGGCTTATACACCATAAATCGCCAGGCTTTGGCGTGTAAAAAATGGCGTTTTTTTTTAAAGTGACTTTTTGCTGGAAGCAATATAAAATAACGGTGACAAGTCTGGCGTTCACATTGCATAAAATCACACACACCTTAATAAATTTGTCATCTATTTTACACAGTTTTTTACACCATTTTTTTCAGCGAATTTCGTTTTACACAGTATAATAAATTTACCCCATAGTCTGTTGGTAAGTCTTGGTAAATCCTGCCTGTTGGTGGTGCTTACTGTTAAGAACCTAAAATGGTACCAACATCATGTGCTAATTGCTAATTAAAATGACTGGAAAATTGTACCCCTGGCCTCTTAAGTTCTCTTGCCTAACTCCTATTCTTCATACAAACTTCAAACTTACAAATCCTTCACTCACCTAGCTTATCTTTCCTTTGTATTGCTGGCAGCTGAGGTAGGGTTGCCACCTTTTAAAAAAATCTCTACCGGCTGTTGGAGGGGGCGGGAATAAAATGGCGGGCCCTGACGCCAAAGGGGTTGAGTCACGACAATGAAGGGGGTGAATCCATGGCGCGTGATTGGTTGGGTGGGTTGGGTGGGTTGTGACTTCAAAGGGGACGGGGCCACAGCACACGTTTTGCTAGGCTGGGTGCAGGCCACGGGCTTTTGTTTGATGTATTACAAATTTACCGGCAGCTACATTGGTGGTAAATTTCTAATACCAGTCCCGGCCTTGGCTGGCATTTTACCGGCTAGGCCGATAAAATACCGGCCAGATGGCAACAGTAAGCTGAGGACATTTCCCCAACCCTGGCCCTTACCCCATCCCAGTAATATCACGGCCACGAGCTCCTTCTCTTCGGTGTAAAGTCCAACATCACAGAACTCTTACCCCTATACCCAAAAACCCAGTTAATATTTCCTGTGCTCTCTGGAATGCCAGATCTGTCTGCAACAAACTCACCGCTAAATACGACCATTTCATTGCAAATTCCTTTAACCTACTTGCGCTTACTGAAACCTGGCTCTCTCCTACTGACACTGCCTCACCTGCTGCCCTGTCCTATGGGGGCTACACCTCACTCATACTCCCAGACCTGGAGGTGGGGTAGGTTTGCTTCTCTCTCCCCGCTGTACTTTTAAATTTCTTCCACCTGTTCCCTCTCATTTTCCTCATTTGAGTTTCACTGTTAAACTCTTTTGTCCTGTTTTGCTTCGCATTGCTGGGATATATTGACCCTCTGGACAACCTCACAAATTGGCTTCCTTATTTCCTTTCCTCTGATGCCCCATCCATCATATTAGGTGACTTTAATATACCCGTTAACAACATTAACAACTCTTCTGTCTCTAAACTTCTTTTGCTAACATCCTCCGAGACTCATCTCTGTGCTCAGACTTCCCCTCTCACTCTAATGAGAACTCTGTGGATCTTCGATTTACCAGACTTTGTTCAACCACCAATTTTACTAACTCACCGTTTCCCCTTTCTGATCACAATATGCTCACATTTCAACTCTCACTAATAGTGATGGGCGAATTTGCGAATTACGCGCGAAATTAGCGAAATGGCGCCGGCGACTCGTTTTTGACACCGGCGCCCATTTTTGACGCCGGCGCCCGTTTTTGATGCCGGTGTCCATTTTTCGAAAAAAAAATTTTGACGCCGGCGAATTTTTGACGCGAATTTTTGCGCGAGTTTCGAGAATTTATTCGCTGGCGGCGAAACGCGCAAATTCGCGCCTGGCGACTAAATTCGCCCATCACTACTCACTAACTCCCACCTCACCCCCTGCTATTCCTCAAAGTACACGTACCTTCCGTGACTTGCAAGTTCTAGACATGTCACATCTCTCTTCTTCCTTTGACTTTCTGCCAAAACTAAATGCACTAGACACAAACTGCTTCAGCCTTGGCACACTGCTCATACAAAAGCACACCAAAGATACTCCTGTGCACGTTAGTCTCCTTTAGACTGTAAGCTCTTTTGCACAGGACCTTTTGTACCAGTCATGGTTGTTATGTACTGCATGTAACTCTGTATGTTCTATGCATGTAATTCATGTGATTTCTTTGTATAAACACATTAATTTTATAGCGCTGCGCAATATGTTGGTGCTCTAAAAACACATGTTAATAATAATAATAATAAAGTAAAGTAATAAAATAAAGGCCAGCTCACGTTAATACTGATTTTAGGCAGGGGCACAAGTGCCAAATGTAAGTAGATCTGAGAGGTGCAATTGTTTTGCCCATTGCAGCTCCAGGCTTTGTGTCTCTGCACATAGTAAATGAGCCCAGGAACCTTTTACTTTTTCTCGCAGAAATCTTTAATAGATTTTAGGCATTTTGCTCCATATTATGAAAAGATCCATTATCCAAGCATTCTGTAAAAATGCTTGTCATATTATAGTTAGAGTGAGCTATAATATGATGCTGCCCTTTACAGATATTATTTACAACATTCCCTGCAATACTGGAGTTTATAATCGAATTTCCTTACCCACGCCCAAATAATTTTTTTTTCACAAAATCTTGGTAATTATATTCCACAGAATAAACTGAATCAAACATTGAGCAAATCAGCAAATAACATGACCCCTTTTAAACACAATTCTTATAAAACCCTTAATGAAAGTTTCATTACAGTAAATGCAATTGGTCTTAATAATTTATATTTTATAGTTTGAGTTATTGGCCCTTCTCTTTTGCCTCTTTCCAGCTTTTAAATGGGGGTCACTGAGCCCATCTGAAAAACAAATTCTCTGTAAGGCTACAAATGTTTTATTATTGCTACTCATCATATTCCTGTTCATATTCATATTCTTGTTTCTTATTCAATGCATGGTTGCTAGGGTAATTTGGACCCTAGCAACCGGATTGCTGAAATTGCAAACTGCAGAGCTGCTGAATAAAAAGATAAATAACTCAAAAACCACAAATAAAATGAAAACCTCCAAATTGCAATTTCTCAGAATATGACTTTCTATATCATGCTAAAAGTTAATTTAAAGGAGAACAACCCCTTTACTAACCTGACAACATGTAATTTACTTGTAAAAACTGTCAGTATTACTCACCTGGGGATGGTGAAATCAATGAGAAAGAAATAAAGAGAGCAATAAGGATACAGAACATGTTGCTGAGAGACTGAAGTAACAATGACTGTATTGTGTGTTCAAATTCTCAGCAAGATATCAGAATCCTCCTCTGGCTTTCTGATCTTTACAGAAGTGTTTGGCATAATGGACATGTGACAGTTTTGAATTACTGTATTTGTTTAAAGGGGAACTGAAACCAAAAAAAAGGTTATTGCAAATGTACTCAGGGTGCTTATTGGAGTAATTTTGGAGAAATTTGTATTTTTAGAACACTAATTCCAGGCTGAGAATTAAAGCTAAACTACACAGGAGATTTTGTAGGATTGTGTTGGATCGACAGATAATATCCTGCAATTAGGCTTTAGTTGTATGTGGCAAAATATAATGAGACGGATATGTAATGTGGTAGAGCAGGAGTGCCCATAATTTACTAATGCAGGATCTACTTTTAGTGATGGTGTCCCATTACGATCTACATCCATAAAATCATTGTTAGAATTCTGTTCCATGGAAAATATTACTTAAATATTGATTTATGAGAAAATGTATATTTAATAAACAACTATTTCTTATTTAACCAGAACATAATAAATACCTGAATGAAAAGCATGAAATATGAGGGTGATTTAAAAAAGTTATTTGTTGACATTTTCTTGAGATCTACTGATCACCAATCTACTGATCACCACCAGCTAAAGGTCTACTGGTAGATCCCATTCTACCTTGTCTGCACCCCTGTGATAAAGTGACCAAAGAAAATGGTAAAAAGGGATGTTTTCTCCCCAGTAGGAGATGTTAGCACCAGAAAGGGTGTTAATAAACGGAGAAAGACTTTGGTGGCCAGATCTTGGAAGCTGGAGTATTCTGGAAGGAACATCAAGCCAGGTCCAGTAGTTCAGCTCACATATTGGAGCTCACTTTCCACAGTAAGGTTGTCCTGTGGAAAAGTATTTAATTCTAGTGAGGCTGTAAAGAAGCTCTCTCATCGCAGGTAGGATACCTGTCTGAGTAAGGAACTCCCAGAGGTGCTGGGACGCTGCCTGTCATTGCAAGATGCAGAGAGAGCCCATGACCAGTAAGATATTGAGGAAAAGTCAGGAGACGGATTAATCCCCCAAAGAAGGATCAACAGTATAGGGGTGTAACCAATACTAGTGTTTTTGCTGGTAGTACACAAGAGGCCCAGTTTAATGAGGGAACTCATCAAATGTGTGAAGGTAGTGCCCAGTGTGCAGGATTCATTTTTATGATTTGCGTTTTGCATATTGAAATAATTATCACTGTGTATAAATAAACTGACCTTAAAGGGATACTGCCATGGGAAAAAAAAAAATTTCAAAATGAATCAGTTAATAGTGCTACTCCAGCAGAATTCTTCACTGAAATCCATTTCTCAAAAGAGCAAACAGATTTTTTTATATTCAATTTTAAAATCTGACATGGGGCTAGACATTTTGTCAATTTCCCAGCTGCCCCCAGTCATGTGACTTGTGCCTGCACTTTAGGAGAAAAATGCTTTCTGGCAGGCTGCTGTTTTTCCTTCTCAATGTAACTGAATGTGTCTCAGTGGGACATGGGTTTTTGCTATTGAGTGTTGTTCTTAGATCTACCAGGCAGCTGTTATCTTGTGTTAGGGAGCTGTTATCTGGTTACCTTCCCATTGTTCTTTTGTTTGGCTGCTGGGGGGGAAAGGGAGGGAGGGGGATGATATCACTCTAACTTGCAGTACAGCAGTAAAGAATGATGGAAGTTTATCAGAGCACAAGTCACATGACCAGGGGCAGCTGGGAAATTGACAATATGTCTAGCCCCACAAAATTGAATATAAAAAAACCTGTTTGCTTTTTTGAGAAATGGAGTTTAGTGCAGAATTCTGCTGGAGCAGCACTATTAACTGATTCATTTTGAAAAATGTTTTTTTCCCATGACAGTATCCCTTTAAAGAGAAGAAAGTGTCTTTTGTGGATCCCACAGCTTACATATAGTAGAGGTATGTAAAGGGCAGAAGTTTGCTAGGAAACTGGCTAACAACTGTCTAGTTGGGAAATGGGTACCGTGAGTTTAAAATACCCATGTTGTGTGTGGCAGTTGCTGTTAGACTGTTTAAAGGGAAGTTGTGCTCAAACAAGTGTTGAAAGTCCTGGGAAAAGTCTGTTAATAAAATGCTCTATGGTTCAGAAGCTGTTCAGTGCGCGGAAATTGCCCGTGGAGTCCTACCCTTAAACAAAAATGGGGCATAGACTGTGCATTGCGTGGAGATGGGAATAAATGTGATGCTTGTAACATATCTCCATGTCAAGCTGAAAATTGTGTGGTTCAAGCGTTCAAAGGAAGTTAAAACTAAAGCAAAGTTCACAGTGCAGCAATGGTTAGAATAGAGTCAGAAGCAACAGTGCCTAACTGAAATGGATGTGGGTTAAAGAAGGAACTGTAAAGTGTTTACAAGAGTTTTCAATAAAGAGTGTGGTCTCTACTCTTATGAAACTCTTGAAAATGAATCAGAAATCTGACATTGAAAACTTTACCTACATGTGTGGAATGCTGTCTATTTATGAAGGTTTTAGGCCTCAGCAAGCCTCCTTGTCACAACTCTATTTTTCTGCTCATTTTTCTCAATCTCTATAGCAAGGCTCTCCTTGAGAGACAGAATTTCTTTTTCCATTTCAATGACCATTACAGAGTGCATTTTTTATGTGTCACTCCCTCTCTTTGGGACTGTTCAAGCTTGCTTTTTTTTTTCTTTAAAAGCCTTGGCCTGTTGAGCATGCATCATGTTTAACGTTTCAATGTATTTTACCTGTTCAGGCTGATCACTCCTTTCAGACTCTTTTACCACAGATTTAGTGGTCACTTGCACTCCAGCTGCCAACTTTACCTCCTTGTAGGGGGCCCTCCAGTCATTAAAGGGCAACTACACCAAAGGATTATAAAACTTGAAGGATTTTATTGACAGAACTTCGTTTCTTCGTAAACACAATTTCTCACCAACACGTACACAGGTCTGTTCCACAAATGTACAGCAAATGTTGTAAACCCCACAGATGTCAGTACTTGCGACCCCAGCTTTGGCCTTTGATGCACCACCTACCAGACAGGTAGTCCGCCGTACGATCTACGAGCCCTCCACCTCTGGCCCGGTAGGACTTTCTGTTGTGCCACCTCCCTCCTTCGGCCAGCGAGCCACCACAGCAGTGCTCCTGACTTTTCCGGGTAGGAATTTTCACCAAACGCCTGGGTTGTCCACACTGTCCTGACTATCTCTTATTGCCCTCTCTGTGGCCGAGCCACGGCCACTAGGCCACTATCTCCTTGGTGGGGTGTCAGCTACCCGTGCTAACTTGCCTGACTGACTAAGGCACCTAGTGCCCCACTTAGCATGTACCTTACTACTTGTCCTGTGTCCAAACTCACTCAACTCTAACTATTTCTACTCCCTTTTATACCCTTAGCCCTGAACATTACTACAGCATGCCTGTCCCATGTGTTTTCCCATACCTTACACATATACCCTACATGTGCCTTACCATTACTGTCCTGCCTGAAGCTTCCTGAACACTTCTTTGACACTCATGCCATCTAGTGGACAACCCTTGTAATTACACCATTTTAACATTTTAATACTTTTCACTCACAACATCATTCATTTTCATGCAAAGTCATTTCAATCATCTTACATCCTTAGCTTTATACACAGTTGAAACACTAACCTCCTGAGAGGCTATGGCACATTCTTTTTTTTATATTCGGCACTCCCACCCACCATGATGTGCCAGTACCCTTACCAGTGGGAGTAGGGATGCCACCATCTTATTCTCATTGCCATCACGTTGCAAGATGTAGGTTATCAGTGCGGGACACAACACTTTTCCCAAAAGCACTTGGTTAAACCTAAAGTTATTTGCAAGGTGCATGAAACACAGGAGTATACTTTCTGTTGACTCCTTGGTTTAGCCCTTGTGCTAATGTTGGCAAAGCTTCCACAACCAAATGAATCTCACTGGACTGAATTTCCTGGTAACATTTGGCAGCTACGGATAAAGCATTTCTCTGTGCTTGGATTCTCAAGAAGTAATAGAAGCACTCACCCAGCTTACCACTCTATAATATGGCCCTATCATGTGTATCAAGTATAGCAAAAGCTTGTTCTAAAACATCAGGGTCTTGCCCACATTGTACCTCTTCCAGTAGTATGTAAATGGCTCAACTACTGCTTTGGAAGAGAAAGGAAATACTTCCAGAACACCTTTCAATGCTTGGTACTGAAATGTCCCGACTTTCTCTTTGATCTCCTGCACTGACTCCAGAAAAAGATACAAAGTTTCTGAAGCTTAATTAAAATAATAGTTTTTTTTAGCAGAGAACCCAAAGCAGGTGCACGTTGATACTTTTGTAACAATTTAAGATAAGCAAGTCTCGTGGGAGAACAGTGATTTGCAGCTTAAAGGGCAATTAACTTTCATTAGCAAAACTGTAATAACACTTACAACTTTGCACAGAGATTTGGTAAAACTTGCATAACCTGCCAAAGTTTGTAAAATGGGCATGTAAATTAGGGAGTGTGACCAAAATTAACACGGCACAGCTTTTTAACCCTCTTTTTGTTTCTCAAATGTTGGGAGGTATGCAAACTAGGGATGCACCGTATCCAGGATTCGGTTCGGGATTCGGCCAGGATTCAGCCTTTTTCAGCAGGATTCGGATTCGGCTGAATCCTTCTGCCTGGTCGAACTGAATCCAAATCCTAATTTGCATATGTAAATCAGTGTCTGGTAGGGAAGTCACGTGACTTTTTGTCACAAAAGAAGATTTTTTTTCACTTTTTCCTTGCATATGCAAATTAGGATTCGGATTTGGTTCGGTACTCGGCCAAATCTTTCACCAAGGATTCGGGGATTCGGCCGCATCCCAAATAGTGGATCCGGAGCATCCCTAATGTAAACATATATAAAGTCCTTCTGTTGGTGTTCACTTTGTTTATACATCATAGATCACAGAAGAAAAAAAAAAGGACTGAAAGAGATTGAGAGGAAATAGGTGCGCTGGGCCCCTCAAAGTTCTATATCACAGGGGTGCCTGGCAAACTGTTGTTAGACTTTTGAAACCAGACCTGTAAATGAAATATTAACTTTTAATCACTTTATTCATCAAAATGATCATATGGCACCGTGGCATCTGGATTTCTTGCAGCTATACATGGAGGACATTGTCATGGACAGGACTGTAGTACAGACAAAGAGAATGAAGTGGCACCTACTGTAAACAAGCTCCCATTATTTCTAATCAGAAGTGTCTAATGAAACGCGTTACCTCCTCAAAGCTTAATTGGTAGGAAACATTAAGGGGGTTATTTATTAAAATCCGAATTAATCTCATATTTTATTAAAAAAAACAAACAAACTCCCATGCCTGATTTTAGCTTATTTATTAATAAAACAAACTCAATTTAATTTGATTGTGGGAAAATTCCATAAAATCAATCGAAAACCCAAATTACGCAAATTTTTCGGGCTTTTTTGTGTGAATTGCTCTAATTTTTGGAGTTTTTGTCTGAAAACCCCCAAAAGGTCGGATTTTCAGGATAATCCCTCAGTTTGGGAAATTTTACTTTCTGGGGGATTTAATTCCAATTGTTTTTACTTTAAATGAAGGGGAGGCAAGTGATACCCTGCCTAGGAACTTACTTGGCCAGATACAATTATTATGCAGGGGCGTATTCACCCCATTTTCCCTCCAAAACACATCGTGGGTACCTACTGCACATGTGCAACCGGATTTTAAAGAGAACCTGCAGGAAAAAAATGGGGTAATGCTTAAAATTTGGGAGAACATGGTAGAATGATGGGAGACTGAAGGGGAGAAGGCTAAATTTGGTTAACTTACAAAAAAAAAAAATAGGGGGGGTTGACAGATCAGCAATCGTATAAAAGTTATGTCCTGGAAATAGTTACATGTATATCGTGCATTATTAAATATCCTGTATAGATTATTTTTAAATAGCATCTCTACATTCCATTTTAAACTCTTATAGTAGAAGCATTTATATCACTGAGGAGACAAACACATACCTCCCAACTGTCCCGTTTTCTGCTGGACAGTCCGGATTTTGACAGCTCAGCCTGCAGTCCCAGGTTTCTTACTGAAATGTCCCGACTTTATCTTCGATCTCCTGCACTGACTCCAGAAAAAGATACGTTTCTGAAACTTAAGAGTTTTTTTTTTAGCAGAGAACCCAAAGCAATGGAAGGAATATGAACTCATATTATGGGTTATTTATACCTGCCTATACCAGAAGTCTAAAAGACAGAAATATTTTTCTATGTGACTTGTCATGTCCTGTTATATGTGACCCGTGTGCAATTACTCTATTATATATATTTATTCATAAAATATTGTTCAGATGAAGAATAACCTTTATCTTTGCAGGGGAGTCTGTGGCATTATAAAAAATATAATTTTTAATACTACATCTGTAAATATCTGAAACTATCAAAACAAGGATCACGAGGGCACTAACCACTCATTTTGAAACTAAACCTTATTCGTTGGACAGTGACATCTAGTGGTCCCATTTCAATCTGCACCTGCTGTGATTTCTAATATATTATCTCTGGAATTATACAGGTGCAGATCTGTTGTTTTTTTCATTTCCTAATATCAGCATCCCTGTGTTTTTCACATGCTAAAAAAGGGCATCCGACCCTTTCCTGAACTACCTGATGTATCTGCCGGCACAACAATTTCTCATTATTATGATTTATTGTTATAACTTAGAGTGATTGAAACTAATATATCAAATGGGGCTTAAGGAACAAGAGATACAGAATTGCAGGGGAGGATCAGACAAGTCTGGAAGTTGAAACTATTATCAATCGTCCTGTTTGTGTTTATCTCAAGAAATAATAAAAAAAAAAAAAACAATAGGAAAAAAGCATTTTCAGCACAAGCCCTATTCATTGCACTCATGTTGAACAAGCGGGTATACTGTCCCTTTAACAAATATAACTCTATTTAACAGATTTAATTATTTCAGTTTAGGACGTTCTAAACTGTAATTTTATTTCTATGGTTTTACGCACTTGTCTTGGGGGTGCGGATACTCCCTCTAGTGGTAAATAGGGATAAAGCAAGGAGAACCTGATCTCTGCTCCCTGTCACGGCTGTATTTCCACTGAGAAACAGATTTAAAATGATGTGGCTTTTCTAAGCATGTGTTTAATTCCTTAAATGATTCAACTGAGTCTTAATTAAACATTAGGAATGCAAATAAATACAACCGCTCAGACTCACTGCAAATCACAAGTCTGGCAGCTTGAAAGTGTACAGCCGGGTTCTGGAGTCCCTCGGCGTCCCTTGACAATAGGAGAACAAAAGGTGGAGTTCCACACACCGGGGGACTTTAAAAGTGTAAATCTTTATTCATCCATTCATCCCGTATCACGGGGAAAACATATAAAAACTGTACATACAATAATTGCTGCAGTAAGCCTGTAGTGCATCTGCTTGAATGCAAATCATGCCGAAAACAGTACCGTCTGTCCCCTCAAGGATAGAATTAGGGAGCAAATAAACGCTATAGAAAAATGTGACTTAAGATCCCCCATTGGTAAACATTTCAATTTGTGCTGTAAACAGGGTTTTTTAGATCTAGGAGAT
Organism: Xenopus petersii; assembly: GCA_038501925.1. Classification (NCBI taxonomy): domain Eukaryota; kingdom Metazoa; phylum Chordata; class Amphibia; order Anura; family Pipidae; genus Xenopus; species Xenopus petersii. Next base: position 15,319,611 of record CM076686.1, read on the forward strand.
AAGGTCATTGAGGAAATCCCATCTCCCAGCATCCACACTCAAAACCTTCTACAGAGGGACTATCGAGAGCATCCTGAGCAGCTGTATCACTGTCTGGCCTGGGAACTGCACTGTCATGGAGCGCAAGACCCTACAGAGGATAGTGAAGACAGCAGAGAAGATCATAGGTGTCTCTCTTCCTTCCATCACGGACATTTACACCACTCGCTGCATCCGTAAAGCCACCAGCATTGTGTCTGATCCAACACACCCCTCACACTCACTGTTCACACTCCTGCCATCTGGAAAAAGGAACCGAAGCATTAGGGTCCTCACTACTAGACTGTGTAACAATTTCTTTCCCCAAACCATATTCTCCTGAATACTCAGGGACCAGACAGATCTCTCTCATACACACACTCCATCTGACCTTACTATATACCACAACGTTATACGGCCACTGTACGCCATTGTATAAATAAATAGCCATTGGATACAATTGTTCCCTTTGAGCACATCTGCACTTTATCATGTTCTTTATCATGTTCCTACTACTGTCATATCACAATGATACACCCATAGTGATGGGCGAAACGCCCGTGAAAATTTGCGTCAAATAAATAAAAACGCCGGTGCCCTTTTGTGCAAATTCGCCCATCACTAAACACCCATCATGTCTGACGTTTAGCATTATTTACGTAACATATTACATCTGCTGAGTGTGTCTTGTCCTGTCCCTGCACTGTCCTGTCTTGCACGAGTTGCATATTTGTGCACTTTTTGTCCGGTACATCTATGTTGTGTGTAGCACCAGGGTCCTAGAGGAACGTTGTTTCGTTTCACTGTGTACTGTACAAACATATATGGATGAAATGACAATAAACTCACTCTTGACCCTTGACTTGACTCTTGAAAAGGTACATACCCCTTTGAGAGGGGGAGATATGTTACGCTTATTAAACCCCCGTGAAGCATTCAGGATACTTACCTTGAATACCACATGGACTGAACACCAGATTTGATATTTCTCCTTCTGTATAAATTGATTGATTTTTGGTATATATTTCTCTGGTTTATTATTTCACGTTGGATAGTGATTGGATACTTTGTAGCTTTCCTTCAAACTTTTTATTTGGCACATTCTTCATTGTATAATTTTTGTAGGTATATAGGTATGCAATAGTATTCATGTGATTTAATGTATAATTTATCATCAGAAGTTCACCACTAGAGGTGGTGTTTAGCTCTACGTATTTATAGCGACACTCTCATCAGTGTTCCTTTATGCTTATGATTAAAGATCGATTTTCGGACCGTGTGTGGAGAGTCAAGGCATTTTTCATCCCATGGAGATCGGTCATTTGGTCGATCGGACACGTTAAAAGATTTTTAACCTGCCGATAATATCTCTGCATGTATTGCCGATCGTACGATTTTCAGCGGGAGACTGTCACTAGCTTTGTTTGTTTTTTTCTGACGATTTCTGTCAGGGGCAGAACATCGGCTAATCTGTTCTTTTACTACTTTATTTGATCTGAATGGTTAGTGGCAGGTCGGGAGATGGGGAAGTCCGATCGTTCAGAGTATTCAAACGATCGGATCTTTGCATCTATGGCCAGCTTCAGTGTAACTGTGCGTGAAACGTGTCAAGCAACCATGCTGAGTGTCTTTTAAATATGGATGAATAAAGATTTACGCTTTAAAATGACCCCATGTGCGGAACTCCACCTTTTGTTCTCTTAATTAAACATTGACTTAACTGACATTATGATTTGGTATGTCAGACAGGTTACTGGAAGCACGTATGTGTAAGGGAAAAAAGTAAAAACAGATATAACCGATTTTATTACAAAATATATTAGAAAATCCACTGAAAATGTTTTTCATTTCTGGGAGATAATTCTTATAAAAGTCTTTCCAGGTGAACAATGTTGTATATTTAAAGGGGAGCTATCACGAAAATGAAAATATAATCTAAGATTAATCATACTGAAATAAGAAACTTTCTAAATACAATCAATTAAATAGTCTGCATAGTTTCTGAAATAATAATAAATAATCTCTTCACTCTCCCTCTCTCAGCATCTGTTTTTCTTCATTCTGTCTTCATGCAGCAGTTGGGTGTCAGATATTCAATGACAGTTAGATCCAATATATCTTATAGGGGGGCTTCCTTTCCTAGCAGATGTATTAGAGCTCACTCAAATAACTGATTCCAGTACAAACACAATCTAACAAAATAACTGCCTTTTGCACAAATCCTGCATGTAGAGAGACATGATGTCTGGTGATTTTAAGTGAGCTCTAATACGTCTTCTAGGCATAAGGAGCCCCCCTATAAGATATATTGGATCTAACTGTCAATGAATATCCAACTTTCAACTTCTGCATGAAAGCAGAATGAAGAAAACCAGATGCTGAGAGATGAATAGTGAAGATAAACTTGATTATTTCAGAAATGGTACAGCATTTTTTTATTGATTATACTTAGAAAACGGCTTATTTCAGCATGCTGAAGCTAATATTAAATTTACCTTTTTGCAACACTTTAAAATGTTGTAGAATAGAAAGGAATAGCCTGTTGTGTCCGAAAAGTACTTTTTCTCTGTATATTTACCCATATGGATATTGCCGTATTGTTTCCCTTTCCTGGGAAAGAAGAAACTAAACTCTAATAGCAAACAAGCAGGCCCTGGTGCATTTGTGTTCAGTTTAAATTAGTCTAACTAAAAAAATTAATTGATGTAAATATCAGGTTAAAGGCATATAATAAGTGACTACCAACTGCATCACAGAGTATTTAATGTTTTTGATGTGGTCAGAACCAACTGTCTTTAGCAGTATATCACAATGTACCATCAAAGTACAGTACAGCTTGTCATCACAGCCTAAATAATGGACCATATTTGCACCTAGGGCTGATCCAACATAGGGAGGCTTATTTATCAAAATCAGACTTTGTGAATTTCTCACCAATGCCCTTATTTAAAAAAAAACTTGTATCTCGAAAATCGACCAAAACCTTTAAAAAAAACATGAGTGCATCTTAATCAAATTTTACTCTTTATTGTCAGTACATCTACAAACTTTAAATAATATGAGAAACTAGAATTGACAAATATTGCCCAGGACAACTCCCACTGACTCATATAATTCCAATAACTTATTAACTAACTCATTACCTCCCATTAATTCCCACCTCCCCACTTACTCACCAGATTTTAGATGCCACATTTTTACATTTGAGGTTTTTGTGCTTAACAGATTATGTGAGTTCTAGCACAGGTAAAACCAAAATTTGAACATTAATGGTAAATGAGACCTCATTGTAACACTCTTTCTCATAGTCAATGTTAGCACTGCTGCCATGTAGGGTTGAGGTTGAGAACTGAGGGTTTTATGGGCTTCTCTTCAAGCTCCAAATACATACGCGTGTGTGTGTGTGTGTGTGTGTGTGTTGCACAAAAGTTGGGCTGTTACGTTAAAAATAAGTGAATGTAAAATGGATGAGGGGGCTATTCTAAGCACTTTTGCAATGTACATTCATTATTTGTTTTTTTACACCAAGATATTATGGGATACAAGTACTGTTAATATGAAAGAATTTTGTTACAACAGCGCCACCTGCTGGTCATTTTCTGACCAGTCTGACCACCAAGTAGTCAAGGAAGTTGTCAGGAGAAAGAAAGAGGATGTTCTTCTGCTTAGGAAAGATTTGAGAAAGGTTTCTAATTGTTTTCCTAAGCAGAAGAACATCAGAGCAGTCTATTTCTTTCTCCTGACAACTTCCTTGACTACTTGGTGGTCAGACTGGTGGGACACTGACCAGCAGGTGGCGCTGTTGTAACAAAATTGCTGAAATTTCAAACTGGAGAGCTGCTAATTAAAAAGCTAGATAACTCTAAAACCACAAAGAATAAAATATGCAAAAATAATTGTCTTGGAATATTACTTTGTACGTTAATGTAAAGGTGAACAACTCCTTTAAGGCCACAGACACAAAGGCACATAGGAAAGAGAACAAAGTATGATTCAAATACAATACACTTTAAGAATATGGAAAGCAGAGCAAAGGGCAAAAGTTCTAAACAAACAGTCAAAACTACAGTAAATGACAATGACAGAGATCAGTGGCACAGAACTTTTAACGTAACAAACATTCTTCCAAAAGAGAGCTGGTATATAGATTCAGGAGCAACAAGTCACATGACAAACGACAGATACGTCTTTAGAGAATTTGATCCAAATAACAAAGAAACTGTTTATGTTGCAAGGGATTGAGGCATGGACTTCTTATATGTCACAATGCTACGGACGTAGATTGCCTATATCAATAAAGGATTTGCTGTATGTTCCTTACTTTCAACCGTGAGGCAGTTGGGATCCAAAGGATTCATCACAAAATTCCAAGGTGACAAATGCCCTATATAGAATGGAGAAAAGGTAGTAGCAACAGCCAGAATGGACAAGCGTCTATATCTAGTGATGGGCCAATTAGTTTGTCAGGTACAAATTTATACACAGTGATGTGTGTGGTCCTATGAGAGCGCCCACACCAGGAGGTAAGAGACACATAGTGGAAAAAAATTCACTAAAGGGCGAGCCAGAAAACAATCCGCCACACTTGTGCCACTTCGCCAGATGAAGTTTCGCTAGTGTTAATTCGTCAGCCCAACTATTTCATAGTGATCTTTCGCTAGTGTTTATTTCTGCCTAGCGAAACTTCCCGCTTTGAATAGGGCGGGTACATATAGGTCATACATATGTCTTTATTAGAGATATTGGTGCAAATGCTTGAATTGGCCACTTATTATTACACATGTCCAAGGAAGCAAAATAAAGACAAAAGAGATCCTCTAATGCCTGTAATGAAGACTAACCCTGGTGGTCTAGTGGTGCGGTGGGGACGCCCGCCACGCCACTCCTCTTCTCCTGTGCCAGCGCACACTTCCGTGATTTGTAGGCGCATGCGCGCTGGTGTGATGACATCAGCGCGCAATGTCGCAAAATTTTAAATTATTAAAGGGACATTCCTACTGTTTCTCATTGCCCGTGATTGGATTTGTTTCCTGGTGGTTTCCTGAGCCTTGTGCTTGTACCTGTTTTGCCTGAATTCTGTTCTGAACTTCTGTGTTTGACCCAGCCTGGCTTTTGACTTCTCTGACCTCTGAAAACCTGACCCTTAACTGAAACTTTGATTCCACCTGTCCCTCCTGATTGACTTCCTGGTTTGACTCCTGCCTGTTGTGTGATTCCGATTCTGCCTCATCTCATCTGATTGATTACCCAGTTTTGACCCTTGCCTGCCTGACGATCCTTGCTATCTACCTGCCTCAATCCTGCCTGTCTGATCACAAATTTGCCTATTCCTGCTTGTACCGTGACCTTTGGCCTTAAAGACCCCATCTACAGTCGTGCCCCTCTGCCTATCCAGAACCCTCATCTTGCACCTCTCGTTTAAGTCCAGGTGGCATCCAAGTAAGCCGAGGGCTCCTCCCGAGGCCAAAGGCGGTCAAACTACTGGTGAAGCACGAGCTGAGACCAGGGTGCTTGGTGTTTGTTCTGGTGTTGGGTGTTGACTTTGACAATGCCCTAGACATGAGCCCAGCCTTAAACAAATGTGCCATGCGCCTCAAATGGTTAAACAAAATTGTTAAAACAAAAATTTTGAAGGCAATCCTGCTTTAAAAAAATGAAGAAACGCCAGTACTTTTTACAACATTTCCTGTATACAGGATATGATGTCACTGACATAAGATTGAGGAGGATGTAGCTTCATCTTATCATTTCGGCAGGTCTAAGGGGTGAAGGAAACTCTGTCGAGAGAGGTAACGTCCTGTAAAATTTGCACTTTAGTGAATTTGTGGAGTAACAATCGTCTGCCTGAGCGAAAATTCGCCTGGTGATAGGGCGTAAAACTGCACTAGTGACGGTGTCTTTCACTAGCCAATTGTTGTCTTTACCTGTTAGTAAATTGGCAATGTCCCTGCTGATGAGATTTCTGGCAAATTTTCACTAGAGACTTCGCCCTATAGTAAATCTGCCCCAATGACTTTTACAAATGACCACTCAAGATACACAATCGCATATCTAATGAAAAACAAATCAGAAGTGTTTGAGAAATTACAGGATTATTTGACAAAGGTAAGTAACAAATTTCAGAGAAAACCACTTGTGTTTAGCAGTGGAGGTGATTCACAAGACACAAAGTAGAGAAATTCTTAAAAAAACTTGGGATAGAGCATCAGAAGACAATTCCATATTCACCAGAAGAGAATGTGGTAGCTGAAAGGAAAACTAGAAACCTAAAAGAAATGATCACAGTAATATAAAAAAAATATTGGGGTGAAGCAGCAATGACAGTTACTTATCTACAAAACAGATTGTATTCCAAAACTGTCATGAAAACATCATATGAACTCTGGCATGGGGAAAAACCAGGTGTGAAACACAACAGAGTTTTTGGGTGCAAAGCATTTGTTTAGGTTATTTTATGTGACATTATCATCTGTGCCCACAAAAGAATTAGAAAGGTTTTCAGTGCCTCCTTCTTTAGGTGCAGGAATACAGTACAATCTTGGTTACTAATGTGACAATGATGAGTACGGAAGAGCACTGGGGCCAGCAAAAAAAATAAAAAATTATGGTGAATTATGACTTTTAAAAGTCGAAACTATGACTTTTAATCTCATAATTATGACTTTAAAAAGTCGAAATTATGATTTTTAATCTCATAATTATGATTTTTATTCTCATAATTATGACTTTAAAAAGTCGAAATTAAGATTTTTAATCTCATAATTATGACTTTTAAATCTCATAATAATGACTTTAAAAAGTTGAAATTATGACTTTAAATCTCATAATTACGGAAGTACGGAAGAGTACGGAAGAGCACTTGGGCCAGCAAAAAAAAAAAAAATTATGGTGAATTATGACTTTTAAAAGTCATAATTATGATTAAAAGTCATAATTTCGACTTTTTAAAGTCACAATTATGAGATTTAAAGTCATAATTATGAGATTTAAAAGTCATAATTATGAGATTAAAAGTCATAATTTCGACTTTTTAAAGTCACAATTATGAGATTTAAAGTCATAATTATGAGATTTAAAAATCATAATTATGAGAATAAAAATCATCCACAACACACTTTACGAAGCATTCCAAACAGCCAAAAACTAAAGCTGTGATTCAGTTTCCTCATTGAGTGGATGGCCAGAATCTATAAGGCTAATCCTTGCTGAGACAGACCATTTACTGAACATAAGACCGATTCTTTGCTAATTCTGCTAAAGTGACCTTATAAATAACCATAACAGTTTGACACCAGCTTCAAGGTGTTTGGCAGGTAAAACAAGGGGTTAATATGTAATAAAAGTTTGTGCCAGGTCTAGTAACCCATAGCAACAATGAGTGCATACTTATTGATTACCTGTTTTAATTCAAATTGGTTTAGTATTAGACTGGGCTCAAACTTTGTGATTCTTTACCCCAAAAGTCACTGGAAGCAAACGTATTATCTAGATTAATGTATGTCTATTCATTACTCTTTAAGATGAAATTATATATTCACAGCTGGATTTACGTCACTTTCCTGACAGCACAAATGAAACAGCAGAAAGGCCAAGAGATGAGCAAGATCTTCGAGGTCCATATAATAAGTTATTCATAGACTACATATTCTCCCACTTGTGGTTTACCTCATACCAGATCCAAGAAATTAAGTTATTTTATAAACAATTTACATCTCAGTTTTGAATTCACCCATTGTTATAATAATATGTGTACTGGTTTTATCTTAAAGGGATTTTCATTATATCATTTTTATACCTAAATTACAGTGTACACTGCAGATAATTCACTCTACCATATAAAGGAGGAATTCTTTCATACTTACCGTGATTCCCCTTTCCTGGCCATCCCCCTAGTCAGCATTTAACTGACGGGTATCCCCTCCCACTGACAGATGTGTCCCCTAGCAGAGTTTAAAGCCCCACCTACCTACTTCCTCCCTGTCTCTGTAAAAAGCTCTAGGATTCGGGAGGGAATGCTGACTAGGGGGATGGCCAGGAAAGGGGAATCACGGTAAGTATGAAAGAATTCCTCCTTTCCCTGGCCATCCCCCGTCAGCATTTAACTGACGGGTAATACCCAAGCAATGAAACAAGGGGTGGGAGAATCAAACAGTTTACTTAGAATTCAGTACTGCTTGAATAACTTTACGACCAAAATCAGCTCTTTTGGTTAGCCTGACATCTAAACGATAATGTTTAGCAAAAGTATTAGGACTAGCCCAGGTAGCTGCCCTGCAAATGGCATCTGTAGGTGCTCCTGCTTCTGCCGCCCAAGACGTCTCCATACCTCTGGTTGAATGGGGCCTGACCCCCTCAGGCACTTCTTGCCCCTTTAGCGAGTAGGCCTTCTTGATCGTAGTAATGATCCATCTAGGAATCGTGGAAATCGAAGCCGCTGGACCCCTGTTAGCTCCACAAGGGATAATGAACAGGCTTTCAGACTTCCTAAAGGGTCTTGTAGAGATCAGATACCTCTCCAAACACCTCTTTACATCCAGAACTTCAGGAATATCTCTCTCCTGACCTGAATTCTTGTCAATGGCTGGAAGACATATCGGTTCATTTAGGTGAAATTCAGACACCACCTTCGGCAGAAATGTTAAACTTGGTCTGAGTGTCACTCCCTGATCACTGAATACTGTGTAAGGAGGGTTAGCCATCAGAGCTTGTAGTTCGGAGACCCTTCGACCTGAAGCTATAGCCACCAAAAATACAGACTTCAGAGTTAAATCCCACATGGATATGTTCTCTTCAGGGATGAAAGGAGATTTTGAAAAAGCTTCCAGCACAAGCGGCAAATCCCAAGAGGGAGCAAGCTCCTTAACTGGTGGTCTAATTCTTACTGCAGCCTTGAAAAAGCGAATTATCAAAGGATTGCTGGCAAACTGAATTCCCAAAATTGCTGAAAGTGCAGATACCTGAACTCTAAGGGTACTGGTGCTGAGGCCCTTATCCAAACCCGACTGAAGGAACTCCAACACTTGAATCACCTCCGGGTTTTCAGGATTCACTCCCTCCTTCGTAGCCCAAGAAGAAAAAATACTCCAAATTCTATCGTATTTTAAAGAAGTGCTATTCTTCCGAGATTTCGACAAAGTAATTATAAGGGCTTCCGAACAGCCTTCTTCCCTCAGCCTGTTGAGCTGAGTCTCCATGCCGCTAGCTTTAGTTGTTGAGGAGCAGTATGAAGAAGATGACCCTGGAACAGAAGGTCTGGTTTGTAGGGGAGTCTCATTGGTTTGTCCACAGCCAACCTCCTTAACAGCGGATACCAAGGCCTTCTCGGCCAATCCGGTAGGACTGCGACAACTTCGATCCGGGACCTCAAAATCTCCCTCAAAACCTTGAAGATCATTACGAATAGGGGAAATACGTAAGCCCAAAGGTTGTTCCAACTGTGGGCAAATGCATCCGTCGCCCATGCTTCCCTGCATGGAACTCTGGAGAAGAAGATTGGAAGCTTGTGGTTGTTCACAGATGCCATGAGATCCAGATCGGGTCTCCCCCATCTTCCCAATATCCTCCAAAAAACCTGGCTGTTGAGGCTCCATTCTCCAGGATCTACTTGCTTGCGGCTCAACCAGTCCGCCTTCCAATTCAGATTCCCTGGAATATGAACTGCCGTTATCCCCAAGAGGCATGACTGGGCAAATTCCATAATGGGATTCAATTCTTTCATCATTGCCCTGCTCCTGGTGCCTCCCTGACACCTGATATAAGCCACTGCTGAGACGTTGTCTGATCTTATGCAGACCTCCTCTGCCCAAAGTAGAGGTTCGAAAGCCACTAGAGCTTTCATGACCGCCCTTAATTCCAGGATGTTGGACTGCAGATGAGATAGATCTTTCTCCCAACGACCTTGGACTGACCACTGCTGGCAATGTGCTCCCCAACCGGAGCCCGAAGCGTCCGTGTAGATGTTTAATGGCCTTTGATCTAGCAGAGGGAATCCTCTCTGAAGATTTGAGGCATTCAGCCACCATAACATCTGATTCATTGCCTCCACTGAAAAATAAATCATTTGGTCCCAATTTTTCCTGTGTCGATCCCACTGCATCAGAAATAGCCTTTGAATCTTCCTCATATTCCATCTGGCCCAAAGAACTACTCCAATTGTTGAAGTCAGACTGCTTAAAACCTGCATAAATTGTCTTGCTGGGAGACAGTGTAAAAAAACAACCATTGTCATCACTTGCTTTATCTTGAAGATCCTCTCCTGAGACACGTATCTATCTGAGCTCCCAGATAGACTAATCTCTGAGTTGGTACAAGTTGGCTCTTTTCCAGATTTAACAACCATCCGAACCTCTGTAGCTCCGACATCACTGTGTCTCGATGTCTTTCTAGGATCTCTGGATTTTTGGCTACAACGAACAGGTCGTCCAGATAGTGATACACCTCTATGTTTTGTCTCCTTAACCTTGCGATGACAACTATTAAGACCTTTGAGAATGTTCTGGGTGACGTGGAAAGGCCAAACGGAAGGCAGGTGAATTGTAGATGCTGTCCCAGGAAAAAGAATCTGAGGAAACACTGATGTTCTACCGCGACGGGCACATGCAGATATGCGTCTCTTAGATCGATTGAGATGAGCCAGTCTCCAGGACTTACTGCTCTCTTGATAGTTAGGATGGACTCCATCTTGAAGGAGCGAACCCTCACGCACTTGTTCAGTTTCCTGAGATCCAGAATTGGTCTCAAGTCGCCTGACTTTTTCTGGACCAGGAACAGGGGAGAATAAAAGCCCTTTCGCTGTTGAGAATTGGGCACTGGAATCACTGCTTGTTTCAGAATTAGTTTCTGGATATACTCCTTTAAAATAATCTTCTTGTCTTCCTCCCGAGGGACCGGAGTCTGGATGAAATGATTGTATCTGGGTTTCCAAAGAAACTCTGTCATATAACCTCGGGTCGCAATTGTTTTGACCCAAACATCCTCCGTCTCCTTTGCCCAGACCCCTGCAAATTTTAATAATCTTGCTCCCACAGGAATCTGGACAGGCCTCATATCATTGCTGCTTGGCTTGCCCCTTGGGGGATCTAGCTTCCTTGGGTCTGAACCCCTTGAACACATAGGACTGCCCTGTCTTCCAAGTGTTGGGACGAAAAAACTCTTTGCCTGGTCTGTAAAATCTTGTGTCATCCTTTCGTCTAGGCATGAAACGATCTTGACGTCTAGGAGGGTTCCTAAAACGTCTGGGAGTTTGAGGGAGAAAAGTGCTTTTCCCTCCTGAAGACTTATTAATGATCTCTTCTAACGCCTTTCCAAAGAGCATCTGCCCCTCAAAAGGAAGTTTACATAGAACATTCTTAGAGGCAGTATCCGCAAACCAAGCCTTAAGCCACAAGGCTCTACGGGCTGCGACCGAAAAGTCATACTTCTAGCCGCCAATCTGGTTAAATCCACAGCAGCCTCGAGACAAAAATTACATGCCATCTTGATGTCTTCCAGAACCTGCAAAGACTGCTCGCTTAAAGTCTCCTCATTGGTATTAACAGCCACCGACTCCGTCCAAAGAGACATGGCTTTAATTACTGAAATTAGCGAGACTGAAGGCCTCAACATCGCCCCAGCAACCAAATAGGTCTTCCTCAACTCTGTCTCCATCCTCTTCTCCATAGGATGCTTAAGTGCTGAGAGATCATCTATTGGTAATGCCGTCTTCTTAGAAAGGCGTGCTACAGGAGCATCCACTGTAGGGGGAGAGTCCCACACCTTGGAGACTCCAGCAGGAAAGGGGTAGAACTTCTCCAATCTAGGTTCGACCGGAACTCTTCTTGGTCCCTTCTGCCACTCGGCAGATACTAATTCCTCAACTTCCTTATGCATAGGAAAAGTTTGTCTCACCTTCTTGGAGACAAAAATGGACATGGATGCCTGCTCTTCATCCTGCAGAGTAAGGGAATGCCTCACAGCCTTGATCAAGGCTGGAATAAATTTGACATCGAAAGAGGGATCGGATTCATCCTCCGTATCTTCCTCCTCCTCTGAATCCCCTTCATACGGTACTTGTTGTCTAGGATTTGAAGGGCCTGGATTCACCGTTGCTTCCTTAATGCCCTGTGACACAGCTTGAGAAATCCATGATAAGATATCCGCTGGAGAAGGATCAGATAAGGCAGACTCAGCCCCCGAAGGGGAAGCTTGACTATCCAGCTCTACGGATCTTGCTTTTTTGCTAGCTGGAGCAGATTGACCAAAGTCTTTGTCAAGCAATTCGAGGATGCATTGTTTGCAGAGCCTCTTCCCCTTAGCAGCGGGATTTTTGCAAGCTCTGAAGACTATCACAACATCAGATTCAGATCCAGAAGTCAACCTCCTTTTCCCCGATGAATCTTCCATCTGTAAGAAACAATTTTCTTTCAGTACAGATAATGCCTCTTTTCGAAGTAGAAACTTACCTGAAAGTGACTCACCATAACCTGAGGGGCGGCACAATTCTTGGCAGCCGGCAATCCTAAGGAGCCTAAGCACAGTAAAAATTACAGGCCAAAGGCAAGGATGCCGAAAACTGGTTAAAAACTGGCGCCAAAGGACGCAGCGTGATGACGCCAGCGCAAAAGCGCGGGCGTCAGAAGTAACGCGCGTGCGCGAAAATGCGCACGCGAAACGCGCGCACGCGCGTACGCAGGCAAACACACGCCAGGCGAGTAAGAGTCAAACTGACCTGCAATCCCCGGCCGCTAAGAGGGATCCCCAGAGCGAATGCGCTAAGGCGAACGCTAACCTGGAGCTTCAGGCGGAGAGAGGCAAACTGCGCCTGGATTCCAGCCCTAAAAAGGACCGGGTGAGCCACAAAAGAAAAAATATACCTCCTGCAGAGGACACCGCAGAGAGAAAAAGAAGACAGGGAGGAAGTAGGTAGGTGGGGCTTTAAACTCTGCTAGGGGACACATCTGTCAGTGGGAGGGGATACCCGTCAGTTAAATGCTGACGGGGGATGGCCAGGGAAAATGTAATTCCTGAACCAGCAAGTGTATTTTTTTTAGTTGTAAAATTGGTGCATTGGCAGCCATCTCCTCTCTCTTCTGGCAGGCTATTGTTTCATCCCAAGGCAATAATCAAAGCCAGAATCACTACTATGCTCTGCTGCTCTTCTGCTCTTCACTTGAGATCAGCACTATGTCATTAGATCCACCACTGAGTATTAGGCTGCCTCTAGCTCTACCTCTCTCAGTCGGCCGGCTCTCTTCCCCCGCTCAGTCAGCTGATTGTATATGGGTGTTTGTGCTAACCACACTTGCTTTTTAGGCAAAGTTTTACAGGGCACCTCTTATTGCTGTGTGATTCTATGTAGAAGGAGTGGGGGACTCTAATAAGTAAATATTTTCCTTACTAACCTAAAGGCATACTAATTAGGGATGTAGCGAACTGCCGTTTATGTGTTCGCGAACGCCGTTCGCGAACACCGGCAAAAATGCGAACAGTTCGCGAACAGTTTGCGAACTTCGAACATCCGCAAAATCGTTCGATTCGAACGATCGAAGGATTTTAATCGTTCGATTGAAGGATTTTCGTTCGAATCGAACGATCGAAGCCATTCGATCGAATGATTTCATTCAATCTAATGGCTTCGATCGTTCGATTCAAACGAAAATCCTTAGATTTTAGCGGTCGAAGGAATCGAATGGTCGAATGGTCGAACGATTTTTGTTCGAATCGAACGCGAACTCATATTGGCGAACGTCGTGCGACGTTCGCGAACATTCGGCGGACGCGAACAGTCGAAGTTCGCGCGAACTAGTTCGCCAGCGAACAGTTCGCTACATCCCTAATGCTAATCTGGATAAAATGATTCTGATCTGATCCCAGGAATGTGAGTAATTTCTTTAAAACCACATACGAGCACTCCAAGCTGTATGGAGACAAATTGTGATATATTGTATTGATGTGGCTTCTGTACCCCTTGTATTACAGCAGAGATGTAGGAGACTGTTTATAGAAGCTGGCACAGCTCTGAACCTTCCCTGCTCACATCTATGTTTAGAATTCTTGTTAAATCTATTTTTATTAAGTTAGAATTCTGATAGGGATTCAGTATAAAGTCAGACAACTGTTAACCTTAGGAGTAGGGATGGGCGAATTTTTTCGCCTTGTTTCGCCGAAAAAATGACGCCCATAGACTTGTATGGAGAGGTGCGTCAAAAAAAAGACGTGCGTCAAAATAATTTCTTTTTTTGACGCCCATAGACTTTAATGGGCGTCTGCGACATTTCGCCGGCGGCAAATTTTTGGCGAAACGAAACGGGTCAAATTCGCCCATCCCTGCTTAGGAGCTTATATGCTCTATATGTTTCAGTTATATGAGGGCCAGAACCCTCCGTGCTTTCACTTTGCTCCCTCCTCTGTCAGTCGGGCCGGCCGGCTCCCTCCTCTACATAGTTCTCACAGTCACGCCCGGACACAAGTGGGGGGGGGGGTTGTCAGGCCGGGTTGCCTAGGGCGCTTGGCTGGCCTGGCCCGGCCCGGCCCTGTAGTCTGGACATGAACTGCTTTTTCCCCTGACATCACATCCCTGTCTTTCATCCACCTCCCCCCCCCGGCTTTTCCCTGCCTTAACTCAATCCTTCTCACCCAATCACAGCAACATCTGATAAGGGGGCATGTTTACTAACATTGGAGATAAATATCTGGAGAGATTTCTGGAGATGTTGCCCATGGCAACCAATCAGCAATTAGATTTAAACAGCCAGCAAAGATCTGATTGGTTGCTATGGGCAACATCTCCAGAAATCTCTCCAGATATTTATCTCCAATGTTAGTAAACATGCCCCTCTATTCTGTACCACTTGCTGGTCGGTTTCCAACCACCAAGTAGTCAAGGAAGTTGTCAGGTGAAAGAAAGAGGCTACTCTGATGTTCTTCTGCTTAGGAAAGGTTTGAGAAAGGTTTCTAATGCAGACGAAAATCAGAGCAGCCTCTTTGTTTCTCCTGACAACTTCCTTGACTACTTTATGGTCAGACTGGTGGGAAACTGATCTGTACGTTGTGCTGTTATAACAAAATTAATTCATAAAAACTACATGTATCCCTTCATATCATGGAACTAAAAAAATAAATAAATAGTGAATTTACATTGCAAAAATTCTTAAAAATGTTTTTTGTGTGTAGTTATTCTGAAGTGCTCTTGTTTTCTCCACTTTTGGGGTCTATTACTAGGTGCAAATGAGGCACTATACTCTGAAAGTCAGAATGTTTTGATGTCTAAAGGTCAAATTCAAAGTGAGGATTAATAAATTGATATTAAACACAAGGTCTGCAGTGGGTTCTAGGCCCAGCAGAGCCCAGTGGATTACCTATAACCAATCCTGAGAGCTTGTGGGAAGATTCATATGGCAAAACTTTAAAAGAAATTCCAAAAACGAATCCCAAAACCCTGAAGAAAAAAAGGATAAATACTAGCAAACAGAAAGAGAAAAAAGTTCCCTAATGTGACTCACATTTACTGTAAATAAAAGTTAGAGATAAGGGTCAGCTATAGTAATAAAGCAAATCAGTTAAATCAATATAAATAACAATTAAACAATTAAACAATTGTTGTTATTACAACTGCACCAGCTGCTGCTCAGTTTCCAACCACTTTAAGGAAAATGTCAGGAGAAAGAAAGAGACTACTCTGATGTTCTTCTGCTTAGGAAAGTTTTGAGAAAGGTTTCTAATTGTTTTCCCTAAGCAGAAGAACATCAGAGCAGTATTGCCGATTGTACGATTTTCAATGGGAGACTGTCACTAGCTTGGTCGGATATAAACTTTCCAACGATTGCTGTCAGGGGCAGAACATCGGCTGATCTATTCTCTACTGCTTTATTTGGTCTGAATGGTTAGTGGCAGGTCGGGAGATGAAGACGTACGATCGTTCGTCTGATATTGAGGTAAATCTTTGCGTCTATGGCCAGCTTTACTAACCAAACTAATAATATCAATAACATGGACTCTCCCATAACCCAGTGTAGGCCAAGGCCTGACCAGCTTCACTCAGTCCATATTTCATTTATGTTATGAAGATATGGTTTCAGAGGCCTTACCTTCTTCTTATTCTTCTTATTTTTTTTCTTCTTCTTTTTGCTTTGAAAAAGATTATGGATTGCTTCAGGCATCTCCACTTGTTGTGTGGCTTTAGCTAATTTCTTTGTGATCAGTGGTTTTCTGATCTTTTTCCCCCCCTGCTTCAGGGGTTTTCACTTGTGATGTAGGTGTAAGGATCAGCCTGGGACTCGAACCTTTATTTCCCAGATTCTGGACATTGTATGTTCTTTTGAGCCACTGGGGGCTCTTTGAGGCTGATCCTTAGCCTTGTGTCTTGTGTTTCATGTACCTGTCAGTTTCTAGTGTGTTCCTCCCCATTCTCCACCCACCTCGTTTAACCTCATGTGTTTCCCATTCCCAATTACCGTCCCTTTATTAACCCCGCCCTGAGCTTTGCTCAGGGCTGAGTCATTAATTGTAATCGTATCCTGTATCTGGTCGCTGTATCTTGTTCCTGTGATTCCTTACCTGTATCCCAAGCTCCTGTGTTGCCTTGTTCCAGCATTGTTTCCTTATCCTCACCTTCCTGGTATTACCTTATTTTGAACTGTTCCTGTGTTATTTGCAAGCTCCAAGTAAACCTGCTTTATTTTCACCATGTCTGCCTCCCTTATCATCTATGGGTACACCCCTGGGCTTCCGCCATATCCTCTCTCAATGGAATGGCTATCCACTATCACAGCGGTTCCACGCTGTAACCCTTACAGAATGACTCAGCCAAACAAGAAGCCCTTGGGAAAGCCCTCCATGCTTTCTTGTCCCGATGTGGAACTACAACTCCCTTGGGGTGGGGAGAATGAGGCAAAAGTCGGCTCTCATTTCTGTGATGATGTCTACCAGGATTTTCTCTCTGACGATGACTGGGAGGATTCAGTCTTCGATGTGGGCTGGGAGGATTCAGATTCGAGCGAAGATGAGCTACAAACTGCTATCTGGCCTGTGTCTGGTCGTCCACCTCCAGTTTCTTGGCCTTTGAAATCCCCACCGCTGTCTGCTCCTGTTCCAGGGCCAGCTATGCCTCTGCAGTCTGCTCCTGTTCCAGCACCAGCCATC
Source organism: Xenopus petersii (assembly GCA_038501925.1). Lineage (NCBI taxonomy): Eukaryota > Metazoa > Chordata > Amphibia > Anura > Pipidae > Xenopus > Xenopus petersii. The sequence goes on from CM076686.1 coordinate 15,336,747, forward strand.
CCTCCGCAGTCTATTCCTGGGCCCTCTACCCCACAGCGGTCTGCTTCAGTTCCCGGTCCTGCTACCCCTCTGCAACAGCTACCTCCAGTGCTGGCCCAGCATCTGCCTTGTCCTGCGCCCCCAGAAGAGGGGCTTCTGCCTTGTCCTGTGCCCCCAGAAGAGGGGCTTCTGCCTTGTCCTGTGCCCCCAGAAGAGGGGCTTCTGTCATGTTCTGTGCCTCCCAAAATGGGGCTTCTGCCGTGCGTAGTACCCCCAAGAGAGGAGGCTTCGCAGCAGCATCGGCTACCCAAGTGTCCAGCTGGACCTTCCCGACGACTGGCTCCCAACTGGCTGTCTGCTGTGCCGGCTTCCCAGCCTGTCCTGTCTGCTGTGCCGGCTTCCCAGCCTGTCCTGTCTGCTGTGCCGGCTTCCCAGCCTGTCCTGCCTGTTCCTATGCCGACTTCTCAGCAGCTGCCTCCAGTGCCGGTCCCCCAGCAGCTGCCTCTTGTTCCAGTGCTGGCTCCCCGAAAGCTGCCTCTTGTTCCAGTGCCGGTCCTCCAGCAGCTGCCTCCTGTTCCAGTGTTGGTCCTCCAGCAGCTGCCTCCTGCTCCAGTGCCGGCTCCCCGAAAGCAGCCTCCTGCTCCAGTGCCGGCTCCCCGAAAGCAGTCTCTTGCTCCAGTGCCGGTCCCCCAGCAGCTGCCTCTTGTTCCAATGCCAGGCCCCCAGCAGCTGCCTCCTGTGCCGGCTCTCCGAAAGCTGCCTGTGCCGGCTCCCCGAAAGCTGTCTCTGTCAATTTCCATGTCTCCCATTACGTTTTCAGCTCCAGTTCCTACAGTCCAGTCTGCAGCTCCTGTGCCAGCGGTCCTGTCTGCAGCTCCTGTGTCTGCAGCTCCTGTGCCAGCGGTCCCGCCTGCAGCTCCTGTGCCAGTGGTCCCGCCTGCAGCTCCTGTGCCAGTGGTCCCGCCTGCAGCTCCTGTGCCAGTGGTCCCGCCTGCAGCTCCTGTGCCAGTGGTCCCGCCTGCAGCTCCTGTGCCAGTGGTCCCGCCTGCAGCTCCTGTGCCAGTGGTCCCGCCTGCAGCTCCTGTGCCAGTGGTCCCGCCTGCAGCTCCTGTGCCAGTGGTCCCGCCTGCAGCTCCTGTGCCAGTGGTTCCGCCTGCAGCTCCTGTGCCAGTGGTCCCGTCTGCAGCTTCTGTGCCTGCAGCCTTGCCACCTCCAGCCTCTGTGCCAGCAGCCTTGCTGGGTTCAGCCTGTGAGGACCTGTGTACCATGGCCTCTGGGCCCACGGACAAATCTACTTCTAGACCTGCCATTCCTGCTGCAGGATCTGATAGTTCTGGTGCTCCAGAGTCTACCAGTCTTGTTGCTATTCGTGGTGGTCTTCCTGTTGTCCTGGGCAATCCGCCACCTGTAATGGGTGCCTCTGCTGGTCCGCCACCTGTAATGGGTGCCTCTGCTGGTCCGCCGCCTGTAATGGGTGCCTTGGCTGGTTCTTCTGCTATGCAGGCTGACTCTGGCCATCCATCTGATCTGGCTCCTGACCCTGGCGACTTCTCTGATCTGGCTCCTGACCCTGGCGGCTCTCCGGTACCTGAACCTGGTGACTTCTCCGTTTTGGCTTCCAATCCTGGCGGCTCTCCAGCCTTTGACCCTGGCGGCTCTCCAACCTTTGACCCTGGCGGCTCTCCAGCCTTTGACCCTGGCAAAACTTTTGTCCCCATCGCCAGTCATTGGACTAAAAAGGATGGGGGTCTTTCGTTTGGGTCGCCCGGAGGTCGACCCTTAAGGAGGGGGTACTGTAAGGATCAGCCCGGGACTCGAACCTTTATTTCCCAGATTCTGGACATTGTGTGTTCTTTTGAGCCACTGGGGGCTCTTTGAGGCTGATCCTTAGCCTTGTGTCTTGTGTTTCATGTACCTGTCAGTTTCTAGTGTGTTCCTCCCCATTCTCCACCCACCTCGTTTACCCTCATGTGTTTCCCATTCCCAATTACCGTCCCTTTATTAACCCCGCCCTGAGCTTTGCTCAGGGCTGAGTCATTAATTGTAATCGTATCCTGTATCTGGTCGCTGTATCTTGTTCCTGTGATTCCTTACCTGTATCCCAAGCTCCTGGATTCCAAGCTCCTGTGTTGCCTTGTTCCAGCATTGTTTCCTTATCCTCACCTTCCTGGTATTACCTTATTTTGAACTGTTCCTGTGTTATTTGCAAGCTCCAAGTAAACCTGCTTTATTTTCACCATGTCTGCCTCCCTTATCATCTATGGGTACACCCCTGGGCTTCCGCCATATCCTCTCTCAATGGAATGGCTATCCACTATCACAGCGGTTCCACGCTGTAACCCTTACAGTAGGTAAATTGTTGTTTAATGGTTCCTTCAATGAGAACAATTCAGTATGGCAAATCAGTTATATCAATATAAATAACAATTAAACAATTAAACAATTGTTGTTATTACAACTGCACCAGCTGCTGCTCAGTTTCCAACCACTTCAAGGAAATTGTCAGAAGAAAGAAAGAGACTACTCTGATGTTCTTCTGCTTAGGAAAGTTTTGAGAAAGGTTTCTAATTGTTTTCCTAAACAGAAGAACATCAGAGCAGTCTCTTTTTTTCTCATGCCAACTTCCTTGACTACTTGGTGTTCATAATGGTCAGAAAATGACCAGCAGGTGGTGCTGTTGTAACAAAATTAATTCATATAAACTACATGTATCCCTTCATATCATGGAATTTAAAAAATAAATAAATAATGAATTTACATTGCAAAAGTTCTTGTTTAGTTATTCTGAAATGCTCTTGGATTCACCAGTTTTGGGGTTTATTACTAGGTGCAAATGAGGCACTATACTCTGAAATTCTGAATTTTTTTAATGTTTAAAGGTTAAAATTCAGAGTTTCGATTAATAAATTGATATAAAACCCAAGGTCTGCAGTTGGTTCTAGGCCCAGCGGAGCCCAGTGGATTGCCTATAATCAATCCTGAGAGCTTGTTGGAAGATTCATATGGCATAACTGTAAAAGTAATTCCAAAAACAAATCCCAAAACCCTGAAGAAAAAAAGGATAAATACTAGCAGACAGAAAGAGAAAAAAGTTCCCTAATGTGACTTACATTTACTGTAAATAAAAGTTAGAGGTAAGGGTCAGCTTATATTGAATGTGTATCTTACTAACCAAACTAATGATATCAATAATTATATCAATAACATGGACTCTGCCATAACCCAGTGTAGGCCAAGGCCTGACCAGCTTCACTATAGTCCATATTTCATTTATGTTATAAAGAAAAGGTTTCAGAAGCCTTACCTTCTTTTTATTCTTCTTACTCTTCTTCTTCTATTTGCTTTGAAAAAGTTTATCAATTGCTTCAGGGATCTCAACTTGTGGTGTGGCTTTAGCTACTTTCTCCATAATTAGTTGTTTTTTTATCTTTTTTTCCCCCTGCTTCGGGGGTTTTCACTTGTGGTGAAGGTAAATTGCTGTTGATTGGTCCCTGCAGTGAGAAAAAAGTCAATATGGCTATTTCAGCTTCTATTTTTCAAATATCTGACATTATAACAGCAGCAAACTAAGTAGAACTATAAAGATAAAAGCCTTTGATTATGCTGACCTTATTTGCCTTTTATAAAAAAGATTAAATAATTTCCCCGACATGTGATGAATGGCAAAGATATAGTTACCCATATAAACGAATAAGATTGTTTGCTTTTAATCAGGAGTAAATTGCTACTTGCTGATTGGTTGTTATAGGTGAATAGACCTTCAGTAAACTGTGTGTCTTTAATTACATAACCCCATGAGCTTGTAGAACAAAACCATAATTAGTTTAAAAACACAAAAATGCAGACTGATTGTATATTGTTTTTACAATACAGTTATGAGACCCATTATTCAGAATCCTCTAGACCTGTGGATTAGTGACGGGTGAATAAATTCGGCAGGCGGGCAATTTGTGGTGAATTCATCACCATCGAAAAAATTCGGGAAACTGACGTGAAACTTCACCCGTGAAAAATCTGACGCATCGAAAAAAATTTGGGCGCACTGCACAATAGTCACGTGCATAAACATTGGCGCTCATCAAAATTATCCGGATGTCCATTTATTTTTATGCATTTGGCCAAAAAAGGCGTGCATATAACAATTGCTGCGGATGTTGAAATTGAAGCGGGTCAAAATTATTTTGACGCCCTTTGCATTTTGCGAATCTTTCGCGGTTTCACGAATCTCGCAGGAAATTCCCAAATTTTTTGGCGAAACGGGACAAATTCACTACTGGGGATTACCAGATAATGGATCTTTCTGAAATTAGGATCTTCACCTCTTAAATTTACTAGAGAATCATGTAAACAAATAAACGCAATCGGCTGGTTTTGCTTCCAATAAGGATTAATTATATCTTAGTTGGGATCAAGTAAAAGCTACTGTTTTATTATTACAGAGATAAAGGAAAACATTTTTAAAAAGTTTAGCTTTTTGGGCTAAAATGGGAGATGGACTTTCCGTAATTCAGAGCTTTCTGGATAACTGTTTTCAGGAAAACAGAATACAACCAGGGTTGGACTGGCCCGGTGAGACACTGGGAAAAAACCTGGTGGGCCCCAACCCTCATGGCCCCCACGGGGCCAGACCCCCTCTTCAGATATTCAGATTCTGGAAAAAAAGAGCAGTCCTGGTGGGCCCGGGCCCCCAGTCTGACCCTAAATACTACTGTCTATATTAAGGTTAACTTTAAGAACTGTAACCCCCTGAGAACTCCACTGGCACCCAGGCATGGCACAGTAATGCAATTTCCATCCAGAACAGGCTCAGCTAAAATGTAACAATGTATAACAGATAAGATAACTAGGCCCTTTGTAGGCCACTATCTCTTTGAGCAGAAATAATTGAATAGAGATTCATAAATGTTCAGCACAAAAAGAACATAAATATAGAAAATTGTGGCATAAAAGAATTAGCAGAAATATTTACTTGCAGATAACATCCCATTGGCTCATCTAGTTAGACAGGGCCACGACTCCATTCGTGGCAATGCCGTGGTTGTTGTCACAATTTTAAGACAATGATTTCTAACTTATTTAAAGGAGATTTCTCTGTTCTTAAAAGGAAACATACATCATTGCAATAGAACCTTGCAGAAGGATTACGTAAAACACAAAGGAGTCAGAGACACAGTTATATATTCCAAGCGATAGAAATTAGAAAACTGTTGGATGTGCCTGATGTGTAATGTCCTACAGCGGCTGAAGATAAAGCTTTTCATTCAACAGGTTTCATATTTGCCCTGACTGGGATCCTTCTGCTATTTCTTGTGCTCTTGGTTGGATTATATCTTAATAAAAAATAAAGCTGTTTATTAGTTAATGTTCATCTGCCAATAAAAAAAAAATGTTATTATATTGTCATTATTCTGAACCAAATAATAATACATATTATCAATAATAATATTAAAAATGTATATGAATTAATAATAATTATGGTTTGGGTAGTTATAGTGTATTGACCACTTTTCTACGCAGGCAGCAAGTCACTGATTTTAGGGAGACTAAATAGTGATGGTCTAATAGTTCAGTGCAACTTTTATTAAGAACTTTTTAACACTAGGAACATGGCCTCCTATGAGCCTATGAGTAAGTGCTCCAATAGGCACAAAACGCGTTAGGTTTTTATGTCCTAATAAAATTTTCAAATTTTTTTAATTAACTGCTTCTTTATTATTGGGGGTCCTCACATCTTTTTTGAAGTACTGTTTTAAACATGGCCTCCTGCTTTGTTTAAGTTGTTCTGTGCTCTGTTGTGGAGTTAGGCAGCACTCAATCCAAGAGGGGTGGGTGGGTGTAGGAACGTAGTCATCCTCTCATGCACCCACTAAATTACATGTCATTTTTGATCTGGCACCCAGTACACTGAGCATCATTCCACAGAACACAAGTGCTTGGTAAATGAACACTCAGGGGGTTATTTACTAAAATCGCATCCACAAATTTATCTAATTTACTATTTTAACTTGAAAATAAAAATCAGATCAGAAATAACACGAAAAGTGAGACTTTTTTTTCGATTTTTGCGCATCAAACCGTCAAATTGGATCGGGGAAAAATCCGAAAAGTGAGACTTTTTTAGATTGTTGCGTGACAAACCTACATTTATCGCATTTGACGCCTGAAACACTCAGATTCTCAGATTGTAGTCCGAAACACAATGCAGACCATAATATCTTTAAATTGGGATAGGGATATCTGACATTGACTTATACATGAACCCAGCAGGTTGGAGATAGAGTAATTTCTGATATGGACTTTTAGCAGCCTCATATAGTATAATAAATCTCAAAAAAATTTAAGGTTTTTTCCAACAAAATCTTTCAAGATAACACAACTTGATCTTTAATAAATAAGTCCCTAAGGGTAATGCTATTTCCCAGGGTCGAACTAGGCCAGCGGGAAACAGGGGAAAAAATGGGAAAAACCCGGTGGGCCCTGGCTCTTGTGGGCCCCGCCGGCCCAGACCCGCTCCCTGGATCATCGCATGTGCGAAAAATGTGTGGCGGAGGGCAGGGGTCTGGAGGGGGGGGGGCTAGGACAGCAGTTACGGTGGGCCCCCCCCAGTCTGACCCTACTTTTGCCCTTGAGCCCCAGGAAATAAAAAATGACCCCTCAAATCATTTAATTCTTTACATATGTTTTGTTAGAGACAGTTGAAATTCAGAAGGCCACAGTGGTATCATAACAAGTGAAGCAGTAACAGTTAAAGTGGAATCTGTAATTTCTCTAAAGAACAGGGGGAAGTGTCTAGATGTTTTGTGGCACCTCTCTCACACCACAGAAGGAGTGTCTAATAAAGTGTCTAAAGGATGATCTTGTATCTACAACTGGAAGCAGAATACTGCCGACATCAAGCAGAAGAAAATGTTTAACTGTACCTCACAGATAAAACTTCTATGTTTAATCCTACTTTTAAAAGGTAAGAAAAAATAAAAATCGATAGACAGACAGATAGATAGATGATCGATAGATGATAGACAGCGATAGATAGATAGATGATAGATAGATAGATAGATAGATATATAAATAGATAGATAGATAGATAGATAGATAGATAGATAGATAGATAGATAGATAGATAGATGATAGATAGATAGAAGATAAAAAGATAGATAGATATATAGATAATAGATAGATAGATGATAGATAGATAGATAGATAGATAGATAGATAGATAGATAGATAGATAGATAGATAGAGAGATGAAGAGATAGACAGATGACTGATAGATAGATAGATAAATAACAGATGGATAAATTGATAGATTGATAGATAGAAAGATAGATAATAGACCAATAGATAAATCGATAGATTATAGATAGATTATAAATAGATAGATAGATGAAATATAGAAAGATAGATAGATAGAAAGATAGATAGATAGATAGATAGATAGATAGATAGATAGATAGATAGATAGATAGATCAATAGATAGATAACAGATAGATAAATTGATAGATCGATAGATAGATAGATAGATAGATAGATAGATAGATAGATAGATAGATAGATAGATAGAGATAATGGATGGATAGATAGATGATAGATTTGTAATTGTAATATTTCACTAAAATACAGCAGTACTGTTATAATGTTACAGACCAGTTATATTTTTTCTGACATAAATTGATGTTAAATGACACATTCGTTTTACTTGCAAGCGAAAAGTCTACAGGGAAATATGAAATTACATTTGATGACATTTTTATTTCAATCCATTGAGTGATACCAGTGTCTGTAACAAGAAAACAAGCCAATGCTCTATAGGGAGTAATTCATCATAAATGTGTTAATCATGTGAAGCCTGACCTTACATACCTGAATGCTGAACTTTTGCAAATTCACGAAACCTACGCTCTGCTTCTGATCTTCGCCTCACTTCTCCTCTGGTGACTTCTGCCCATTCTCATCTACAAGACTTCTCCCGGGCTTCCGCTTTTCTCTGGAACTCTCTGCCACAAGCTGTCAGACTTTCTCCTTCCTTCCAAACTTTCAAGCGCTCCTTAAAGACCCATCTGTTTAAAGAGGCCTATTCGATGTACCTTAATTAATCATTGCTGTATCAAAAATGACAAAGTGTTTATACAATCCTAATGTCTCAATTGTACCCTAACCTTTTAGTTTGTAAACCCTATTGTATTCTGTAATCCTTGTCTGCTATCCACCATTTATTCCCTGTTTGCTATAACTGCAGTAAAGCACTGCGTATCTTGACAGCGCTATATAAATAAATGATGAGGATGCAATCAAGGAAGCACAGAACACACCGGCACAGCATGGGTAAGTTCAGCAGGTTAAACCTTGCTCGTTTATTGCGGATGCAACGTTTCGGGGCGTGACCCCTTTCTCACGCCCCGAAACGTTGCATCCGCAATAAACGAGCAAGGTTTAACCTGCTGAACTTACCCATGCACCGTGCCGGTGTGTCCTGTTCTTACGCTGTTTTTGAGGTTGCCTATTCCCTCTGACATCGAGCACCTGGGAGTCGCTGAAGTCTGGACGGCCAGGGTGTGCGAGTGTAAGTCTTTCTTTTTGCAATCAAGGAAGCTCCATGAATGGCTCAATTATAATTATTTATTTAGTTTGTGTAGATTATATATTGTAACTTTATCAAAGATAGTTTTTTCACTCCTGGTTTTCATGACTGGATAAAATAAATTTAAATGACTGCAGTTGTGACAAGTTGTAGTAGTTGTTACATTGGAAAACATTCCAGACACAAACAAATAGGAGCTGAAATGTATCCGTTTGTGTTAGCAACCAATATTACATCCCCCCATATATATATATATATATATATATGCCTTTTCAAAAGTATGCAGACCATTGACCGAGTCTTTCTTTTTTTTTTTTTTTTTATCACTGCTCAGTTTGTTTACTGTAATAGAGAAACACAAAATTATTTCATAGTTTAATGAGAAATAAAAATTTAATGAAAGAATAAGTTGTTCAGTCCCTATAGGTTAATATTATGTAGAGTCAGCTTTTGGAGATGCAACATCTTAAAATATCTTTTTAAGTTGTGTCTTTGTACAAACCTTAATATTCAAATAGTTGGACACTAGTGACAGGCAAATTTGTCCCACTTTGCTTCGCCACGAATTTCCAGCGAAATTCGCAGAACTGCCGAAAAATTCAGGAAACTGTGATTTTGACAATTAGCCGGCATCAAAGTTGCCGCCAGCGCCCATGGGTGTCCGTTATCGTTACCGATGTCAAAACCGTTGCCGGCTTCGAAAACCCATTGACACCAGCGTCGGAATCGACGCTGCAAATATTCACCATGTAATTGCTGCGGCATATTCACGAAACACGGAAATTCGCTGCAATTCGCGTCCGTCTAATAAATTCTCCCATCACTATTGGACACATTCTCTGTTGGGAGTCATTGCAGGACTGGACTTATATTTGCCATTATTGTTCTCAAAAACATTTTGTCCAAAGAGTTTATCAAACTGAAACAGGTTATTTCTGTATTTCAGACCATGCAGTCTTCCTGCTATTTTATCAAGATTATTCAAAGTGGATAACAGTTGTTCTAAAGGTTGATGCTACCAGTGTTACACTTCATCGTAGGTCTGCTTTGCTGTTCTTAACAAATTGCCATCTCCCATTAAATATAACTTTCTTTGACATTTAAGCTAAAGCATTTTACTCCAAAAATGAAAAACCCATATACAGCAATACAGTTATACAGCAACGGATGTTTGAAGAGATAGCAGCAATAAAACATTTTCTCTTCCCCATGGGTCAACTGTACAGGTATGGGATCCGTTATCTGGAAACCTGTTATCCAGAAAGCTTTAAATTGCAGAATTGTGTCTCCCATAGACTCCATTTTATCCAAATAATCCACAATTTAAAAAAAAAAAGTTTTCCTTTTTCTCTGTAATAATAAAACAGTAGCTTGTACTTGATCCCAACTAAGATATAATTAATCCTTATTGGAAGCAAAAGCAGCCTATTGGGTTTATGTTTATGTTTACATGATGTTCTAGTAAACTTAGGGTATGGAGATCCAAATTACAGAAAGATCCATTATCTGGAAAAACCCAGGTTCCGAGCGTTCTGTATAACAGGTCCCATACATGTATATCAGACAAGAACTTATTGTAGTTAGATAAATATATAAAGTTTTGCTGAAATGTGGTGGAGTATAGCCAATGACAGGCTGCTAATTTATTCAAATTAAAAAGAAGAAGAAATAGAACCTTGCTTGTGGCTGTCTACATTTTCCTGTAAATTCTCCAGTTTCTCAAACCCACTTGTACTAAGGAATATATAGTTATCCAATTCTCAGTACTTCAACCTGGTATCTTTTAAATTCAATTTAATTTATCCCACAATAGTCACTGTTAGATCAACCCAGTGAACTTTCACCTCTAATTATTGTTTAGCTTCTTATGCTGGTTGTGATCTCAATTGATATCAATTGATAGCCCCACTGTGTTATCGATTCAGCTCCTCAGGTATTACAGAGTCTCCACTTAAAAATCAACACCCAAACAATTATAATTAACTCAACAGTTCAATTAATCTCCTTCAATCAATTCTTCAATATTTTTATTATCCTGTGATTTGGGTGTTGGTTTTTGGATGTAAAGGACTGATAAAATATTGCCCTTTATTCAGACAGTCCTCCCTCTAAGGTTTAACCAGCTAAGTGGTCCCCCTTCTAAGGTTTAGACAACTATTAGCATAGCTAATAGCTGATTCTTTTCTGCTTGGGTTTCCCCCTGGGCATGTAGGAGGTAGAATATTGGAGCCCATGCCAAGAAGCCATAATAGGTAAGACAGTGTGAGGTTATTCTCTGTTATAGATCACTGTGGGAGTGAAATACAGGAACAGTTAGCGACTGAGAAGTCTGAGCTCCACCAAGGAGAGTCAGTAAGAGTCATGGGTATGATATTCAGGATTAGGGGCCTGAGTGTGTAGTCCTAGGGGTATGTTCCACTCCAGAGCCCTGAAACTTTGGAGTGATATTTGCAATATGATTATCCATTTTGCTGTTATTCACTTCTGCAGAATATTTGTGGGTTCATATCTTAAGAATTCTGCTACCTCATCTGTGATTCATCTATTTACTTGCCAAATACAAAGTCAATGTTATTGTTAAGAACCACAGGAGCCCATTTATTATTACAGTTCAGCAACATCCTACCTCCAACATACATGAAGGCTCACGCCTTTATATTAAAAGTCACATTTATACTTTGAATATTTAATTGTTAAAGTTAATCCTTGCTGTCCCTGAAGCAACTGCCTCCATTTAACTACAGACTTACACCAATTTCATACAAAGGTTATGCTTTTTGCATTCTAATGCTCTTCTCTAGGTCACACCACTATCCCCTCTTCAGTCAATGCTTGCGGGTTATGGTTATATCCTTATGTCACGTTGAATTGATAGTTCTTCACAGTGGTGTAGCATCTGATATTCTCCACTCAAAGTAAGAAATAAGGGCTCCCTGTAAAGATGACAGAGACAATTTGGTTGACAGTGGTGAATACTTATCTATCAGTTGCCTTGATGGATATGGTTCTTTGAATAGTTTAAGTGTGCTACAAGATGCCCCACAAGGGAGGGTCACATTTAGGGGGCAAAAATGTGGACATGAGGTAGTATAAACTGCCTACAACTTGAATAACTTCCGTTTAGAAACATCTAATGACCTTTAAATATCAAAGACATTTTGTATTGCATTTCTCTCTGCCCTTGAAATTAAAACATTGATTATAATATTGATATTGTGTGTAATCAGTGCACAAGTAAGTGAGATAAGTGCTGATACAAACTGTGCATGATTAAATAAAGCAACAAACATTCTATTTTGCAGTATTGGAATCTCAGTTGGTTCTACAGCAGCCTCAGGACATTGTGTTTGTTGATGTGGGAGGAACAGTGAGGATCTCGTGTGTGTCCAATCGAACCCTGGATACAGGAGAGGGAGTTTCCTGGTACAAAAGAACATGGAGAGTTGGAGAGGCGCCTGAGAGAATAGTGTTTTGCTTAAATCAGTCTGACAGACATAAGTGCAAACTTGCATCTGATAAACATAAAACAGATCTGGAGATACACAATGTGCAGATAAATGATTCAGGAGTATATTACTGTGCATTTGAGTATGGGAGAATGATCTTTGCTAATGGAACAACTCTTATTGCTGGAGGTAAGACTAATTCAATGTGTGCTTCATTGTGAATTGTTATCGTTGATATGCAGTTTTCATTTCTACTTTTTTTTTCTTTTTAGACAGTTCCACATCCGATAGTTCAGTTCACCTGCTGGGCCCTTCCCATGTCCTTTTACCCAACAAACCTGTCCAGTTGGTCTGTATCATACAAGAGGCTCAGCACATGGTCCATGTAGTTTGGAACATCTCTGGGACTAAACACTCAGGGAGAATGATTGCTATGGAACATACTGGTGGGACCTGGACATTTCTTAACTACCTCACAGTTCCCCAAGACAAATGGAACCAAGGGGAGGATTTGATTTGCAACATTTGGTTTAATTCCACTCCAATCAGTGTGCCAAGAAAAAAGACCATAAAAGGTAGTAATGAAACCCTATAGGTTTACTTACCCTTATTTATTTTAACATTTCTCCTTGTGTTGATCTAATAGTAAATATAGTACTAATTTCTTATTGACTACTAATTTCCTTGAAGCTATTGCTGATTCAGTTTTAGCCTTGCTTAAGCTATCGTTGCCTTGTAGGTGTTGCATGACAATATCACCATCTAAATTCCCCTTTTGTGTTGGAGAATAGTGATGGGGAATCTGTCCTGTTTTGCTTTTCTGAAAATCCATGAAACAGCAAAATTTTTCAACAAGCATTTAAGTCGATTGGTGTTTTTTTAGTGCAACTTTTTATAAACCCTGCACCTTGTTTAAAATACATATAAGTTTAAGTATAAATGTTGTCCATCACTATTGGAGAGGAACATTGTGTCAGCATAAACAAAACACTGAAACATATCTCTTAGGTGTTATAAAGGTTACAATTTAAGGTACATGGGTATGGTATTCAAAACTATCCATAATCTAGAATATGCACGTTTTCCTTATTCTGCTTCTGTTTCCTGAAAGTTTTCAGAATACATGGCCAATATGCCGGTACATGTTACTTCTATATCAGATCTGTACTGACGGGGGTTATCCTGCTGCTGTTGGCTCTGGCTGTACATCTATCCAGGACGTGTCCTTAATCAGGTAATAGGGAAATCTATAGTGATATGCCTGTTGGTTGTTTATATATATATATATATATATATATATATATATATATATATATATATACAGGGCCGCCATTAGAAATCACAGGGCCCCGTACAACAAAATTTTTGGGGCCCCCTGGGCCCCGCCCCCACTGACGACCAAGCTCCACCCCATTTCCCGCCCACTCCACATCGCAGTTAAAAGACCACACAGACATCAGCGCTAAAAAAGTAACCCCCCCCCCACACAAGTTGTAAAAAGCTATTGATGGTCAGGGCCCCCTTATAAAAAATTGGGGCCCCAAAAAAAAAAAATTTATAATTTTTTTTAAAAAAAAAAACATTGGTGGCAGGGGCCCCCTTATAAGTTAAAAAAACTTGGGGCCCCAACAAAAAAAATGTAAAAAAAACTAAAAAATAAACAAACATTGGTGGCAGGGGCCCCCTTATAAGTTAAAAACCAATTGGGGCCCCAAAAAAAAATTTTTTTGAAAAAAAAAAAAACATTGGCGGCAGGGGCCCCCTTATAAGTTAAAAACTAATTGGGAGGCCCAAAAAAAAATTTGAAAAAAAAAAAGAATTTTTTGAAAAAAAAAAAAAAACATTGGCGTCAGGGGCCCCCTTATAAGTTAAAAACAAATTGGGGCCCCAAAAAAAAATTTAAAAAAAAAAAAAAATTTTTGAAAAAAAAAAAACATTGGCGGCAGGGGCCCCCTTATAAGTTAAAAACAAATTGGGGCCCCAAAAAAAAATTTGAAAAGAAAAAAAAATTTTTTTGAAAAAAAAAAAAAACATTGGCGGCAGGGGCCCCCTTACAAGTTAAAAACAAATTGGGGCCCCAAAAAAAATTTAAAAAAAAAAAAACATTTTTTTGAAAAAAAAAAAAAACATTGGCGTCAGGGGCCCCTTACGAGTTAAAAAAAAAATTGGGGCCCCAAAAAAACATGTTTTAAAAAAAAAGATTGGTGGCAGGGGCCTATAGAATATTAAAATAATACATTGGTGGCCAGGAGATTAAAAAAAAAAAAAATACACAAACTGGTGTTCAGTAGAATTGAACTCACGGCTTCAGTACTTCAACTTCACCTCCTTTCGTGACTTCGGGTCTTTTCACTGCTTCAGGACTTCGGCTGTTTTCGTGACTTCGGGTCTTTGCGCTGCTTCAGGACTTCGGCTTCGGCTGTTTTCGTGACTTCGGGTCTTTTCGGCGCTTCGTGACTTCGGCTTTTTCCGTGACTTCGGGTCTTTTCGGCGCATCGGCTTCGGCTTTTCGGCACTTCCGCATTCGGCAGCACAGAGGCAAGACGTACGGCTCGGGCGCTCGTAAGGGGGGCCCGGATCTTCAAAAAATGCAGCGCTGCCGGGCCCCCCTTCATGCCCGGGCCCGGTACGCTTGTCCCCCCTGTCCCCCCCTGATGGCGGCCCTGTATATATATATATATATATATATATAAAATGCAGTATCCAATGGAAATAAACACTTATCGGTAATAAGTGTATTATTATTGAAACAATCATGTGTAAGGGTGGTGACACAAGCTAAGATTCCGGGGAGATTAGTCACCTAGCGACAAATCTCCTCTTCTTCGGGTGATTAATCTCCCCGAAAAGCCTTCCCGCCTGCTAGAATTTAAATCGCTGGCGGAATGGCACTCGGAGCGCTTCGTTTTCCGAAGTCGCCCGAAGTTTCCTCGTAAGCAACAGGCGATTTCAGCAAACAATGTGCTCAGAGTGCCATCCTACCAGCGAGTTACATTCTAGCCAGTGGGAAGGCAGTTCGGGGAGATTAGTCGCCCGAAGAAGAGGAGATTTGTTGCTGGGCAACTAATCTCCCCGGAATTTCAGCATGTGTCACCACCCTTAAGCACCAATGTATTCTGCAGCACTGTACATAAGGGTACATTACAACTGACATACAGACCAACTGAGCCATTCAGTGCAACAGGGGCTCTTCTTGCAAGACTGAGCTCATGGTCTTTCCACCCATGCTGAGCCCTTCTCTTCCTTTCACCATTACTATTGTATTGATTCTTTCACAAACCCCAGCCAAAACACTACATAGTAATATAGTAACATAGTAAGTAAGGTTGAAAAAAGACACATGTCCATCGAGTTCAACCTTTTTTTTTTTTTTTTTATTAACTACCTATCTGCCAGTTGATCCAGAGGAAGGCAAAAAACCCATCTGAAGCCTCTCCAATTTGCCTTAGAGGGGGAAAAATTCCTTCCTGACTCCAAATTGGCAATCGGACTAGTCCCTGGATCAACTTGGACTATGAGCTATTTCCCATAACCCTGTATTCCCTCACTTGCTAAACACCATCCAACCCCTTCTTAAAGCTATCTAATGTATCAGCCTGTACCACTGATTCAGGGAGACAATTCCACATCTTCACAGCTCTCACTGTAACAAACCCCTTCCCAATATTTAGGCGGAACCTCTTTTCTTCTAATCAGAATGGGTGACCTTGTGTCAGCTGGAAGACCTACTGCTAAATAAAGCATTAGAGAGATTATTATATGATCCCCTTATATATTTATACATAGTCATCATATCTCCCCTTAAGCGCCTCTTCTCCAGCGTGAACATCCCCAATTTGGCCAGTCTTTCCTCATAGCTAAGATTTTCCATACCTTTTACCAGCTTAGTTGCCCTTCTCTGTACCCTCTCTAATACAATAATGTCCTGTTTGATTGATGGAGACCAAAACTGTACGGCATATTCTAGATGGGGCCTTACCAGTGCTCTATACAGTGGAAGAATGACCCCCTCCTCCCTTGACTCTATGCCCCTTTTAATACAGCTCAAGACCTTATTTGCCCTTGATGCTGCTGACTGGCATTGCTTGCTACAGCCAAGTTTATCATCTACAAGGACTCCAAGGTTCTTTTCCATAATGGATTTGCCTAGTGCAGTCCCATTAAGGGTATAAGTGGCGATAAGAGGTAGAGCTCCTGCTTACCAGGGTCGAGAGTCGGCACATAGAAGCTGTTCTCTTTATTTGAAATGTGTTCGTGTTGGTTCCCGGAGTGAGGAGAGCCAGAGGAGCAGAGAGGAAGCAGGTTTTGGGTGGTTTGGCTTCGTATGACTGCTGAGGTGTTCCTGATGTGATGAGCTCTTTAGTTACCTCAGATTCTGCCATTTGTCAAGCCCACGCTGTTTTTGAGATTCACCTGTGAACTTGCGGTTCTCTTAACCGGGGGATCTGCTGCATACTGGTTATATACTACATTTTGAGTCAGTTGTGGCAAGTTCTAAGCAACATATTTCTAACAAAATGGTGGCCTCTGATTTCCTGCTGGGACACTGAGTTATCAGCTAACTTAGTCAGAGCTGCTTGCTGAGTTCTATTTTGTGTCACATTGTTTCAATTTTAGTGACAGGAATTTGTCACAAAAAACAGTTATCTCTTTGCTGACTAAGACTAAACATTGTTTGATTGCTGTCCTTACTGATACTTTTGTTACACCTTTATTGTTTACAATGTTGCAAATGCTTGAGGAGGATTGTAACCATAGAAACAAATCAATGGTTACTTCTTTGTAAAAGGAAAACAGAGACAACGAATAAAACAAGAAGGAAAAATTGACTTGTAATAAAAGCTTTATTAATATTGGGATTGTTGCTCAGGTTTTCTAATATATAAAAACATATTCTCCTTCCTTCACAATGTCTTCTAAAGCTAATGGCAAAACATATGAGAAGGCTAACAAGAAAAATGTAAAGCTACAGGTTAGGGATACAAATAGTATTTTCTTATCTCACAACTCTGCTCCTACAAGAACATCTTTATCTGACGACTACTCTCTTATTGCTGCTGAAGTAGCCAGACTCATTAATCCAGTTATAGAGTCAACAATTAGTAAGGCCATTGACAAACTGCAGATCAAAATTACTAGCATCTCAGAAAAGCTCTCTACACATGACAAAAGATTTGGCGAGATCGAGGATGTGGTTTCTCAACTCCAAGATGATATGATTGATTCTTCATCCAGGTTGGACTCTTTAGAGAAACAAAATCAAGAACTTAAGTTGAAAGTGGATGACCTGGAAAATAGATCTCGGAGAAACAATCTCAGATTCATAAACATACCTGAATCTTTCCAGAATGATTCCTTAAGCATGTTAATTTCCAAAACAATTCCCATCAAACTGGGTCTTCCTCAGGATTGTCAATGTTTCAAAATAGAGAGACTTCATAGGATTGGTCCACCTAAAGATCTCCAACCCATGAGACCAAGAGCACTAATTGTCAAATACCTGGACTACTCAGATAAAAATAGATTATTTCAAGCCTACAAAAAATTGAATACACTTGGGGGCCGATTCACGAAGGGTCGAATATCGAGGGTTAATTAACCCTTGATATTCGACTGGGAACTAAAATCGTTCGACTTCGAATATTGAAGTCGAACGATTTTGCGCAAATCCTGCGATCGATCGATCGAAGGATTTTTCATTCGATCGAACGATTAAATCCTTCGAATCAAACGATTCGAAGGATTTTAATCCAACGATCAAAGGAAAATCCTTCGATCAAAAAGCACAGGCAAGCCTATGGGGACCTTCCCTATAGGCTAACATTGACTTCGGTAGCTTTTAGCTGCCGAAGTAGGGGGTCGAAGTTTTTCTTAAAGGGACAGTACTTCGACTATCGAATGGTCGAATAGTCGAACGATTTTTAGTTCGAATCGTTCGATTTTCGTAGTCGAAGGTCGAAGTAGCCCATTCGATGGTCGAAGTAGCCCAAAAAAACTTCGAAATTCGATTTTTTTTTATTCGAACCCTTCACTCGAATTTCGTGAATCGGCCCCTTGATGTTGAAGGAAATAAAATTTTGATATTTCAAGACTACTCATTGCTTCTGTCTCAAAAACGAAAGGAATTTTCCAAAACTTGCCAATCACTGGCTAATCTTCATATCAATTTTGCCTTGATGTATCCTGCTAAACTTAAGATTTTTCTGCCTTCTGGAGCCAAGGTTTTTAGTGATCCTAGAGAGGCGCACACTTGTGTTTCACATATGGAAAAGAAGAATAGTGGAAATCTTGCTTTGGTAACACCATCTAACTCAAAATGTGGCTCTCCCCCAAAGGATCAAAGATGGAAGAGATACGATACCCCTCGACAGTCTAGATTTTCTAAGGACTCAAAACCTTCTCAAGTTCAGACCAAATCTAGGTCTAGGTCGAGATCTCCACTTCCTCCTAGAACAGGCAGTCTTCCACATTCCAGTGAAGAAGATATAATCCCTGATACTTGACTCTAAAATGGAATAAACTTTCTCTTCAATATGACCCTGTAGTGGGTGTTATATTCTCTGTTTAACTCATCTCATAGAGAGAGAGTTGTTAGTTTTCCATCCTGAGGGAAAAAAGGAAGTGTCCTATTACTTAGTATACCAAATTTGTTATTCGGTTCTATAAGTCACTATCTTTTAAATTTTACATGTTATTACTGATCAGTATTGTTTGCTCTGTTTTGTTTATACCAGTGGATTTAACTATATATGTATTATTTTACTTAAATCAGCTCAAGCTCATCTTTCAGGTTGATGTCTTCATCTAGATCACATTCTTTGTCCTTTGTTTCCTGGAATGTTAATGGGTTGAATCACTTTTCTAAGAGAAAGACTATACTCAGAAATTTAAAAAACACCAAATGTGACATAGCATTCTTACATGAAACCCATCTTAATGGTCCAGAGAATGCCTGGTTGAAAAAAGATTGGGTTGGCGAACTTGCCTTTTCCCCTGCTATTAATAAAAAATGTGGAGTGGCTATTTTATTCCATCGTAAATTGAATGTTGCTATTACAAAGTCGGTTGAGGATGAGCTTGGCAGATTTATTTACACTGAAGTACTCATTAATGATGTTGTATGGCATTTATGTTCTGTATATGCTCCAAATAGTAACAAGTATGATTATTTTATTTGGCTCACAAAACAAATTTCTCTGCTTCCTGCTAACAATTTAATTCTAGCAGGGGATTTGAGTCATTTCTTAGTTCTTTAGACAGATCTGATTGGAAATTGAATAATCCTTGTAAGAAGTCTATGTTCCTACATAATTTTTGCAGAGATACTAACCTTTATGATGTTTGGAGACTTTTTCACCCTGCTGAAAAACATTTCACCTTTTTCTCATCTGCTCATCATGTAGGTACAAGAATAGATTATTTTCTAATTTCCATTAACCTGATTAATAGAACTAGTGAAACAAATATAGGGAATATTAATATCTCAGACCATGCCCTAATTTCATTGTTGGTTTCCACTTCACCTGCTCCCAGAAATTTTGTCTCTTGGTCTTTTCCAGATTTGCTTAAGGATAATCCAGACTTCATAAAGATGCTACATAGTAGATGGGATTTGTTTTTCTAGGAAAACAAAATACACTTGAACAACCCTTCCTTATTTTGGGAAACTTGGAAGGCAGTGGCTAGAGGGGAAATATCCTCTTTTAAATCTCATTTCTTTAAAAAAGTTCACAAAAATTTTCTTGAATTGAGTAAAAGACAAAGTGTCTCTTATATTAGATTTAAACAACATCCTTTGTTTGAAAATGCTCAAAAATATATGAATATTTTGGATGAACTTAAAATTTGGATCAAAGTGAGACAAAATGTTTTTACATCTTTTTCGCAGGCTAGGCTCAATAACCTGAGTAATAAAGCAAATAATCTACTCTTTAATCTCACTAAGGCTGAAAATAGACAGGCTAAACTTATTAAGATTAAAGATATTCATAACCAGCTAACAAATGATCCCAATAAAATTGTAGACATATTTTAAGGATTATTATAAGAATTTATACTTCAAGTATAGATTCTGAAAAAATGAGGAATTTCTTTGAAAATTGTAAAATCCCACAGATTTCGAAAATTCAGTTACAAAAGCTAAATAGTCCAATTACCTCAGAGGAAGTGTCCACTATTATTAAGAATCTGAAAACAGCAAAGGCAGGTGGCCCTGATGGCCTTACTCCCTCTTTTTACAAAATTATGAAGGATAAAATATCACCTTTTCTGACAAACTTATTTAATGATGTACTATTTTTTGGGAAAAGTCTACCTTCTAGTGAAATTTCAAATCTTAGAGTTATCCCGAAAAAAGACAAAGATCCATCCCTTCCTTCCTCCTATAGACCTATTTCCCTATTAAACCAAGATATCAAGATACTGTCTAAGGTCCTTGCTGATAGGCTTTCTTTAATTCTTCCCTCTATAATCTCCGAGGCCCAAAATGGTTTTATTAAGAATAGATCAGGAGTTAAAAATATTAGAGCTCTGATTCATATTTTATATTACGCCAAAAAAACACAAAATTCCTAGTTCTATTCTTGGTATTGATGCTGAAAAAGCGTTTGATAATATTACCTGGGAACATCTATTTTTCTGCCTTAAAAAATTCGGTATCACGGGCCGGGACAGGGCTGTCCTTTGTCGCCCCTTTTATTTAATATTGCATTAGAACCTTTAATTTGTTTCCTTGAACAATCCAAGTTAATTAAAGGAATTACTATTAATAATAGACATCTTAAGGTATTAGCCTTTGCTGATGATTTATTATTAATTTTAAAAAATCCTGAGTCTTCACTAAAGGTTGTTTTTGATTTATTTCAAGACTTTCAGTCTTTTTCTGGTTACAAAATTAAAGCTGAGAAATCGGAAATAATGAATATATATGGTTTGTTTTCCAATTCACTACTTAAGAAATTCCAATTTAAAAACCCAAAGAATCAAATTAAATATTTAGGATTAATAATTCCTTCAGATCTCAATAATTTATATTCTTTGAATATTACCCCAGCCTGTCAAAAGGTTTTTTCCATGTGTGAAAAATGGGACAATTCTCCCCTTAATATTAAGGGACGATCACTCTTTTTTAAATCCTTAATATTTTTTTTTCTAGCAGCTTCCAAGAAAGCTTTATTTAATTCTTGGTTACTAAAAGAACCCCCTTCGTTAACAGTCGTTATTTCTTTTATGAACCAGCTTAATTGGCAAGAAGACTTATTAACCAAAACCAAAGGACATAATTCCATTGACTCTTTTAAACTGATTTGGTCTCCCTTTTTTGAAGCTTGTTATTCTAATATAGGTGATCAAATAGGACGGTTTCTCAATTTATAAGATGTGCTTTCAGACATTCCAGTCAATGAATGGACATTTTTCTTTATTTCTTTCAATATGTTTACATCCACTGGCTTAGTTAATTTTAGTTAGTTGTTGTCAGTCTCATTAAATGGTATTTAGTTTTTAATAATTTTATGCCATTGTATCGATTATAACTTGTCTTTCATCTGCATAAATTTTGCTGTCATACTGTTATTATTTGTTTACCATGAAAATCAAATAAAATATTTAAAAAAAAAAATCTCTTAACTCTGTAGCACTGTGTTCTATAGTGTTATTACTGAGGGACAGCCCAATTTCCCTTATCATTGGACTGTCTTATCACAGCCCTCCTATTAACCATCATGTGAACTTTCTTTCAAAGATCTGTATGATAATGAAGACAAGTTAACAGGCACCTCATTATCATAAAATTTTATTTTTTACATTTGATATTGTTTTTTATTTTTTAATAATCACCTTCCTTGTTTTACAGGGTGAACCATACCCTCTGGATTTGCACCAATTCACTGACTTTCCAGTAACTTCCATCTGAATTAAAATGTTAAAATGTCAAGTATCTCTATTAAGTACAGCAGCATTTGGTCAATAATGTTTCTTTAGTTCAATATAAATGCTCATTCACTTTTCACAACTGGGCAAAGTGCAAAAAAAGGCTGCAAACGACTGTTTGCTCTTGAAGAATGGCAATAGAAATCTGTGCTCCGTTTCAGAGGCATCGCTCTTTCCAAAAGGGACTGGAACAACGTTACACCACCCGTCTCTTGTATTCCTTCCTGACTTCAAGATGGACCAAACCAGTCCCTGGATCAACTTTGTACTAAGAGATCATTTCAATAACCCTTCTAAAAATTCCTTTTAAACAATGTAGACCCAAACTGCACCATGTATTTCTATTTTGTGTGTGTATACCATACATTAACTATGTTCCAAAGAAAAATGACCTTGCATAGAATAAAAGTTCTAATTGCAAATATTTTTCTTTTATCGCCATTTATTACATCCCCCCCCACAAGAGCAGGGTAATAGGAGTCTATGCAAACAAAGTCTGGCCCATCTCTTGTGTTCTTTATACACATTCCTATGACCATGGCATCACACTTCTCTGTATTATGCTGAGGCATGAGGCGGACGAACGTTGAGTTGGGGAAAAATTCAGACAAAACATGCCAAGGCATGACGATTCATCTAAAAAAGTATGAGGATCTCTCCTAAAACACATGCACAGACAAGGATATTATATACTTTGCTTTTGATTTTTTACCAAACTGTGTGACCTCCTGTTCTTGCGTGGGCCCCAAGACAAATCAACCCCTGATAGATCAACCCAAGGCACTTCAACCCCTGTTAGATCTGACCAAATCTGGCAAATGATATCATATGTAGGGCTCATTATTCCATACAGAAATCCACAATACTTAGACAACATAAGCATTGCATCTGGTTCAGTAGCACTTTGCATAGGCGACAAATGTATTAGGGCTCAAATACAAACTCAATGTTGAGAAATGTGAAAAAAATTGATGCAACCCACCACTTTTTTGCAACCTGCACCCTGCCTTCCTCCCTTGATGAACTGCTGCAGGTATTCAAAAGGGACAGGTGGGGAGAGGCTCATACAGTTTTCTCTGTGTGTCTAATGTGTATAATATTTTAACTACTCATTAATTTACACATGCATTAATTATGATTAGTATTTTTTTTTTAATATTTTGATATTGTTCTCAAATCTGTATTTTTTAAGTAGACATTTATCATCTAATTGTATGTGACTGATATGTAATATCCTACAGCGGATGAAGATGAAAGATTTTATGCAACAAGTTTCATACTCGCCCTGAATGGGATCCTCCTGTGATTTTCAATACTTTCAGTTCATCTGTACTGTGTGTCACAACCGGCACCCAATGCTAGAACAAGTGCCAAGCACCCTGGTCTCGGCTCGGCTTCACCAGTAGTGTGACCACCTTTGGGCTTCGGCAGGAGCCCTTATCTTACTTGGGTGCTACCTGGACTTAACGAGGGGTACAAGGCGAGATGTTCTGTTAGCAAAGTCTTTTGGGCCGAAGGTCACGGTACAAAAGGATTAGGCAGAAGGATGGTCAGACAGGCTGGGTGGAGGCAGGCGGATATCAGAATCGTCAGGCAGGCATGGGTCAAACCGGTTTGTCAATCAAGGGGTTAAGCTGGAAGAGTTGTCATAGCCTCGTAGGCAGGCAGGGGTCAGGATACAGAATGCAGAGTAGTCAGGAAACAGGCTGGAGTCAAAACCAGATAACCAAACAGACAGGATACAGATCAGATGCACAAGGCTCAGGAACCACTAGAAACTAAGTTCTATCACGGGCATCTGTCTGCAGTCAGAATGGGCCTTTTATAGGGGACAGAATTCGGCCAAAAACATTCACAACAAAACGGGCTGTCGCAAACACGCCAGTGTGTTTGCGCCGCGCGCGCCCTACGGCAGGCAAGATGGCGCCGGAAGAGGTCCCCGCCACCCCACTAGACCTCCAGGGCAGGTAGGTTTTCTTACAATGTGTCTGGGTGAGACCAGGTAACAATAATTGGATTGTGTTATTTTATATAAAGTTGTGTAGTAGCAAATGTTCATTTGGCTCTGAAGAAATTATTATATATTATTTCACACCAAATTCAATTAAGTCACCAATTTTTTTTGCAAAGTCTCTAGTGTTTTCAGAGAGAGATTGTTCCACTTCCATGTTCAGAGATAAGTCTGTGGTGGACGTCTGTTTTCAAAGTTGATGAAACCCGATTTTAGCACCCAGAGGTTAATTACATGAGAAATGACCCGAGAACAAGGGAAGCAGACATGCAGGTACATTTGATTCCTACGTTTTTCAAACATAAATTACACAGTAAATATAAATACATTTTATTATGATGTTTTATGCACATTTGAACTATTCTTTTGGGTGAGGTTATAAAGTCACATTTGGATCCACTGTCATTTTCTCAAAGGAGAAAGTTACTACAGTTTACTTAAAAGAAAGATCAAAAGAATGATAAAGAACTATATTGATCTGCAAGATCTGTAAATTTTATATATTAAAATAAAATATAATTTGCCCCCATTTTGGTCTAATAACTACTGTTACAAATTAGATTTTTGAAGAAGTTATTCACATTTACCTGTTTGAGTTCTGACTTTGACATGTGATTGTAACAACATGAGATTTTAAACAGATGCTTTGGATTTTATGGATCTACCAACACAACTGTGGCCTGTCGATTGTCTATGGTTTGTATTATTTCTTTGCATATGAAAACATTTCAGAGCACAGTCATTTTAACATTAAGCAGTTTAAAGAGGAGGTGCAGATGGTAAAAGCCCATGATGTTAATGGCCACAACTGAAGTTTTCTTGGAAGAAAACCTTGATGCACATCTCTCATCAATTGCGTAGATTGGAGGATAATCACAGACTAGAAAAATTGACTTATTGGTCAAGATCCCAAGGAGGTGACACATTTACATTGATATCACTGCTATTAAACAATCTATATCAAAAAGAATATGTTGCAAATGAAATCTGAATTGAACTAGGTTACAAACAAGTGAGTCTGAATACATATTTGGACAGCTGGAGTTCCAGGCTTCTACTTAAGTTCAACAGGGAGGACACTGTTCTCCTGGACAGTATTTTAGGCTGGGAGTGGGAGTGTGGAGTCCTTTGCAGCTTCTGATTACCCTTCCTCTAACATGGGCACCAAGACCAGACTCTTTCTGGGTTCATCCCTTTTTCAGGTGTTTCTTGGTGCTGCCAGTATCACCCACTCACCGGTCAATCAACTCCCAACCCCCATTGGTGACTGGGCCATGTGGTCTCACTGGTAAGAGGAATTAAGGCAAAGAAGTTAGAGTGCCTGGAAGGACTGCAATATAACTCTCGATAAATCCTTGATAAAGGGCATTAATGCCATTAGGCAGTTAAATATGTGGGGGTTGCAGCAAAAATAATATATTCTCCATCTTTCTCCTGGGGAAAGGTGTAAAGACAAAATAACCTTATTAGCACTGTCATCTATTGTACTGTTTAGGCCACGGATGCCTAACAACTTCCCAGGAAGCAGGTTTGGAATATTCCCACAAGGATCACTCAGATTCTTATAGGGATACTGTCATGGAAAAACATAGTTTTTCCCAAAACACATCAGTTAATAGTGCTGCTCCAGCAGAATTCTGCACTCAAATACATTTCTCAAAAGAGCAAACAGATTCTTTTATATTCATTTTTGAAATCTGACATGGGGCTAGACATTTTGTCAGTTTCCCAGCTGCCCCAGTCATGTGACTTGTCAGGCCCGGATTTGTGGCAAGGCCACATAGGCCCAGGCCTAGGGCGGCGCAATTTCAGGGGCGGTCCAGCCACATCGGTAACTAGCACTGGAGACTCACGTCTGTCTCCAGTGCTGTTCCCAAGTCTTAAGATGTGCGCATGTGCGCGCACACACTGAGGCGGAAGAGGACGGCACCTGGAAGGGGAGGGACATCGCTGGACAGGGGGAAGTGGAAGTGGAGGCGACAGTGCTGGACAGGGAGAAGCGAAGGGGACGGCACAGTGCTGTTCCCGAGTATTAAGCTATGCGCATGCGCACGCACAGAAAGCGGAAGGCCCTGGAAGGCAAGGGGACATCGCTGGACAGGGGGAAACCGAAAGTGGAGGTAACAGTGCTGGACAGGGGAAGCGAAGGGGACAGCACCGGCAGGGGAGCGGGGGCAATGAGTAGAGCCGGCCTAGGGGCGGCAATTTTGTAAATCCGGGTCTGTGACTTGTGCCTGCACTTTAGGATAGAATTACTTTCTGGCAGGCTGTTATTTTACTTAATTAACTGAATCATGGCACCAAGGAAGAGAACGAGTGTCTTCTTGCTTGCATTTCCCAATTATCATTCTATCTATAGCTCAGTGTGACTTGGCATTTACTATTAAAGGACCAGTAACATAAAAAAAATGTAATTGTTTTAAAGTATTAAAAATATAATGCAGTGTTGCCCTGCACTGGTAAAACTAATGGCTTTGCTTCAGAAACACTACTATTGTTTATATAAATAAGCTGCTATGTAGCAATGGGGGCAGCTATTCAAAGGAGAAAAGGCTCAGGTTACACAGCAGAAACACTCTCTAGAACATGATGCTCTCTGTTATCCATTATTTATCCTGTGCCATATAGCTGTTTTTCAAGTTACACCATTGCTACTCAGCAGCTTATTTATATAAATTATAGTAGTGTTTCTGAAGCAAACAGATCAGTTTTACCAGTGCAGGGCAACACTACATTATATTTTCATTACTTTAAAACACTTTCAGTTTTTGGTGTTACTGTTCCTTTAAGTGCTGTTCTACTGGGCAATTGTTATCTTGTGTTAGGGAGCTGCTATCTCGTTACTTTCCCATTGTTCTGTTGTTAGGCTGCTGGGGGGAGGGGGTGATATCACTCCAACTTGCAGTACAGCACTAAAGAGTGATTGAAGTTTAACAGAGCACAAGTCACATGACTGGAGGCAGCTGGGAAATTGACAATATGTCTAGCCCCATGTCAGATTTCAAAATTAAATATAACAAAATCTGTTTGCTCTTTTGAAAACTGTATTTCAGTGCAGAATTCTGCTGGAGCAGCACTATTAACTGATGTCTTTTGAAAAAAAACATGTTTTCCCATGACAGTATCCCTTTAAGAAAAGACTTGCATGCCAAAGGAGACCAGAGGAAAGGATGATTTGTATCTTATCCTGCCTGAGACAGTACATTTATAGAGAGTGGTTTACAGAATTGCACAGTAATGAATTAATATTTGATTTCATCTATGTATACAGCTAGACTGTCGAAGCACGGCAAAAGACTGATGAAATGTAAAGATTATGTACAAAAGAAAAGATGGGCGTGGCTATTAAGCTGTTTTTTAAAGCTGCTCCCTGGTAGATTCACATCTAGATTTCATCCGACAAACACAGAGATGGGTCTAATCAGCTTCCTTCTCTTCTCTCAAGGTAAGAAAATCTGAACCAACTTTATTTAATATTCTTGTTTGCATTATTTAGAAGCCCAGTGGTTTTTTTATATTCATTGTAACCCCTGAAAACCCCCAACTCCTAAACAAACGTCATAATAATAACGTAAACCAAAGCAAAAAAAAAAAGAGAAGTAAAGAGGTAAAGGGAATGGAATTTGGGTTAGTGTGTAGATAAACAAATGATTAGGCCAGGACAGATATTCCCTGTACTAAGCACTGTTCAGCCTCTACTTTGCCGCACAGATAAATACTATACAAGGCAAAGTATGTCTATTCCCCCATAATAAACACAATTTATTTGAAAAGATTAAATGGATCGTGACCCTTTACACGAAAAAAAAATATTTTTTTTCTTCAAACGTTTAGGGGCCGATTCATAAAGCTCGAGTGAAGGATTTGAATTAAAAAAACTTCGAATTTCGAAGTGTTTTTTGGGCTACTTCGACCATCGAATGGGCTACTTCGACCTTCGACTACTACTTCGACTTCGAATCGAACGATTCGAACTAAAAATAGTTTGACTATTCGACCATTCGATAGTCGAAGTACTGTCTCTTTAACAAAAACTTTGACCCCCTACTTCGGCAGCTAAAAGCTACCGAAGTCAATGTTAGCCTATGGGGAAGGTCCCCATAGGCTTGCCTGAGATTTTTTGATCGAAGGATATTCCTTCGATCATTTGATTAAAATCCTTCGAATCATTCGATTCGAAAGATTTAATCGTTCGATCGAAGGAATAATCCTTCGATCGTTCGATCGCAGGATTTGCGCTAAATCGTTCGACTTCGATATTCGAAGTCGAACGATTTTAGTTCCTAGTCGAATATCGATTGTTAATTATCCCTCGATATTCGACCCATAGTGAATCGGCCCCTTAATCCTACAGATCCCTACAATATATACTGTATAAGATCTGTGGATAAATAGTTCCGTATGTCACAGATGGTAAAATTTTATGATCTGCAACTGGCTGCTGTGTTTCCATGGGGGCAGCCACTTAAGGTGAAATAGGGGAAAAAGGTACACGTTAAATAGCAGATAGGAGATACATTCTGTAGAATACAATCGGTTTAGATCTGTGTGTAATAACTAATAATAAACTTTTATTTCAGCTTGAATGGCTGCCGTCATGGGCTTTAAAGCATCTTTTTTTTACAGCATATTAACTATGGTAGAGTTTCTGAAGCAAACATACATTATATTTTAATTACTCTTTGATGTTTTGGTGTTAATGAAAATGACTTGTTTAAAAATCAGTTGACATTTAAGGCGAAGGTGGAAACTCAGCTGCAATGGTTAGGGGCAGATTTATTAAGGATGAAATTTAAAATTTAAATTTTTACATTCGAATTTGGAGTTTATTTTAGTGTAATTCTTCTAGGGAATAGTATAAATTTGATTCGATTTAAAAAAAAAATTCTAAATTTGTCCCTTTAACAATTCAAATTTGACTATTTGCCATCTAAAACCTGCCAAATTGGTGTTTTAGGCTATGTAGGACCTCCTACAATCAATTTTTTAAAAAAAAAAAGGTCGATCGTATTCATTTTTTAATAAATTTCGATTAGTAATTTTTTTTTTTTGAATTTCGAGTTTATGGGAGTTTTTAGAAACTCCCATAAACTCAAAATTCGACCCTTGCTAAATCTGCCCCTTAATGTATGAATTGCTGGCGCTATATAAATCTTAGAGTTCCTAAATATGTAGCGGTATGGCTCTTTCAATGAAATATATCCAGAAAAACAGGTTTGAATTTTTGTGGTGGTGTATGTATAAATGATACAGAGAATCATTGTATCCTTTTTGTTTTTCAGTTGTGGCTGTTCAGTTGACTCTTTACCCAGTTGAGGACATTGTGTTTACTAAAGTGAATGGCACCACCAAGATCTCTTGTTCTTCTAATAGAGAATTAAATAACATTGGTATGATTGTCTGGTATAGAAAGACTTTTGCATTGGGAGCACCTCCAGAGACAGTTGTGTCGTGCATGGGCAACAATAAGCCACATAAATACTTATGTAACACTGATGCAAACAGAACATCACTAGAGATATTTAATGGGCAAAAACATGACTCAGGGATATATTACTGTGCTTCATTCAAGGCAATTGCTGAAAAGGGGATACGTTTAATTGTGGGAGGTGAGTTTAATGACTTTTCTGCTCACACATGTCAATGCTTATATGATATCTTTAAGGAGACCATGTTGATTTTTAGCAGGATTGTAAATTCACAGTGTTTATTTATTAAAAATGTTGATCCCTTCTTTAATTATAAATACGTGTTTGCCCTGTTTTGCTCATCTTGTTGCCAATCTTCTTGGTAGCAGGAGATCCACTGATTGTGTTGCTCATTAGTGCAAATAATTTGCAAATAAGTAGCTGTTTATTTACATTGGAAGATCCAGCAGAGAAGTGTGTAAGAAGGTGCTGTAAAATGAGCTTGGTGCAAGTATAAGTAACAAATAGGGATATACACAGATATACACAGGGGATCATCAAGGTGTTATTGGGGCAGATATTATGTATATTATAATTTAGGTAGTAATTAGGAAGATGAAGGGACTGAGCTTTAAATAGGAGGAGTAGGAAGTGTACAGCTAGGAAGCAGGCAACCCTCCTGCCACAGACAGTACATGGGTAAGGAAGGGATAATGACCATGGGAGAGAACCAGCACAGTGATGTGATGGGGCTGCCCTACTGAGTATCTGAAAAAGGGAAAAAAACAGCTTATTTCAGAAATGGCACAGCAGCTTTCAGGATTCTCCTTAAATGGAACCTACGCAGGCTAAAGCTGTTCCTACATCTGTACACTTGATCCCTACTCTGGGGTTCACCCAGGATTCTAATACGATCTAGTACACCTAGGGGTATATTTATCAAAGAGTGAATTTAGAGATCACCACAGCCTTCTAGAGTGAAATTCCGCCTCTCTCCATTCATTTCTATGGGATTTTTAAAGGGGTATTTATTAATGGGTGAAAGTGAAAGTTCACCCTTTCATAAATACTCTATTAAAAAATCACATAGAAATGAATGGAGAGTGGCGGAATTTCACTCTAGTGTACTGTGGTGATCTCTAACTTCACTCTTTGATGAATATATCCTCTAGTGTGAACTATGACAGAGTTTATCCTAAACCTTAGATAATGGGCCACTTAGCTGGCCAAACCTTAGGATTGCCTAACAAAGGGCAACTATTTTGTCAGTCCCCTACACAAAGAAATTAAGTTTTATTTGATTTAGGATTATCTGGTAGTGATCCGTTTTGCGAAATGGCAGAAATTCACCGAAATGCATTAAAGTCTAATGCATTGGAGTCTATGGGTGTCATTTATCATTAAGATCTGTGATATATTATTGTTTTGCAGAGCTAAGACTAAGGGTAGGCAGGAGAGGCGCCTTTCTATGGTTGAGTACAGGGTGGGGAGACCTACATTGAGCTCCCTTAAACATTCACACTTGAGCTGGCTATACACATAGCAATACAATTGTACACATTGTCTTATCAATCTCACATGACATTTCTCAACATTTTAGATGGTTCTACTTCTCATCCCACTGTCCATCTTCTGGCTCCAAACTCAGTTCCTCTTGATTGCCAAACGATTCATTTGACCTGCGTCGTTTCTAGTGAGTATCAAATGGTCCATTTGATTTGGAACATTTCTGGGACTCATCATAAGGGCAAAGTTATTGCTATGGAAGATCCTACAGGGACTTGGAACTTTGTTAACCACATCACAGTTGACAGAACACTTTGGCACAATGGGAAATTGGCTTGTGAAGTTCACTTTAATTCCACTGTTATCATCACTCACCTTGTCATTGAAGGTAAAACATATTAAATTTATGAATATACATAGAAAGGGAGAGTGAGAGAGAGATACAGTATGATAATGAGAGAGAGAGAGAGAACATTTGAATTTTTGGAAAGTGATTGCTTGTATTTAAATGATTTGGTTTTAATGTTATTTTATTTTTTTCTCTCTTCTTCTGATTTAGAAAATAAAACCACTACATTTGGCAGAAGATGTTCGTTATCTCTGATTCGAGTCTTGATTGTCATCCTCTTGTTATTTACAATAATTGCTGCCCATCTCTTATGGACATTTAAATGACCTGATAACTTCTTGCTACTCTGCCATATCCTTTCTTATCATTTCACATAGCTTTTTAATTGGAGGGGGGATATGACAACTATATTAATATATAAGGAGATCACACAATAAAGTCTCTGATGCTTACAAGTAGATACTTCCAGCTGACACAGGAAAACAAATTCTTTGGAAGACAATGAGAGACCAGCTGGACTACAGAAGTAAGTGAATTAAAGGTGTCATATCACTACCACAAGGGAATGTACGGTTACTTTAGTATAAAGACAATTTTTGTGCTTCACCTTGAACATCAGTGTCTGTGGTTTCATTTTGTTTGTCAGATGTGAGAGCTCCAGGAGGTGTTTAAGTAGAAATGACAAGAGGCTGAAAGAAATATGTGTGATATAACCACACTATATAAATATCCCCTGTGCTGACCACTTGGTGCCCATCTCCTGCTCACCCTTTCCTGTGTCACTGGCTTTTTCTCTGATGGTTGCGTGAGCCAGGCCGGTACAGCTACTAAACTTTAGCTTATTTGTGTAAGAAAAAAATCTGGAAGATGACTGTACTGTTGCGATGAGAGACCTAAATGTTTTTTTGACAAATAAAGAGATATGGTAGGAGTCAGCCATCAAAGAATAGATTCTTTATTTTAAATATGTTTTAGTCATACAGCAAAATATAAGTAACAAATACTGTAAGTAAGGGGTAAAGGTTGGGGAGGCCCATTTATCAACAGTTTTAGAGGTTTTTGAAACCATGAATAAACTCACTTTCTCTAACACCACGAATGTCATGGTCTCTAGAAAAAGATCCAAATTTAAAAAGCACGAAAAAAAAAAAAATACAAATACCTCTAAAATATCTACAAATCTAAGCTTTTCGGACAATTATAGTGAAAAAAAATCAGAAAACCTCTAAAAGCCCAAATTCATAAAAAAAAATGGACCCATCTCCCCCCAGCCTAAGTGTTACCCCGGGCAAATGACCCTAATGTTTTACTTACCCCTCAGTGCAGATTCTGTCCAGTGGAGTTCACAGGCGCCATTTTCTTCTCTTCAGAAATCTTCGGAATGAGACTGCAGTGGCGGCGCATGCACAGTTGAAGCAATTTTCTGATATGCGACGACTGCGCATGTGCTGAAACTCACGAAACTTGCCAAATTGCTGGTCTCATTCCGAAGATTATCGAAGCGGCTGAAGATGCCTGCCCTGAACTCTGATGCCTGAATTGGCACCGATGGGGTAAGTAAAACGTATGGGGCATTTGCCCGAGGTAACACTTAGGCACAAATTCCCTAACCTGCAAAAATTTGCCAGCAACGGCTTCGCAGACATCGCTACACTTCGCCAGGCGAAAATTCGCTCAGACATTGCAAAGTTGCGTCCAGGATGCCGAACGCTGGCGAATTTTCGCTAGTGTTACGTCGGCAATCAAAGTGAAGATGCGCTAGCATTCAATTATGTCTAGTGCAACTAGACAACCTCGTTAGAGGTCTTCACTCTAATTTGCGCACGGCAGGAAATTATAACGTTTAATGGACGTATATGTTGCAGCAAATACATTGCAATACACAAATCCAGGGAATCTTAATAAATAAAATAGAGTTGTTATAATGCCCTACATATGAGCCCACTGTATAGTTTATGTTCCATATGTTAGAAAATGTATGGGGGAATCCGGTTACCCCAAAAAAATTTTTGCAGGCTATCACTCTGGAAAAAGGAAAAGACACCAGCGTTTTTTTGGGACTTTTCCATTAAAATTTGAGGAAGTCCTATACATTCCATTGCACTTCGCCTGGTCTGAGCTGGTGAAGGCAAGTCTGGCAAGTGAAGTATTGGAAGGCACACTCGGAAGTTGCTGGCTTAATGGTAGGGTAGATTTGCACAAATGTGTAGGTTAAAATCCACATTTATTAGATGCAATTTAAAAACATATATCACTTCAAAAATAATGAGGCAGGGAAGTGCATGGCTCTACGCGTTTCATGACTACACTGGTCACTTCTGACAAAGTGACCAGTGTAGTCACGAAACGCGTAGAGCCATGCACGTCGCCCTTTAGCAAATCTGCCCCTTAGGCTGGAGGGAGGAGGGAGGGGATCTATGTAGGGTAGGGGGTAGGGTTTTTTTAACTTTAGGGTTGAATTCTCCTTTAAGATTTGCTTCTTATCTAGCAACCAATCAGCAAGTAGCATTTACTTGGCAGCTGTTTAATCGGATTGGCTGCTTTGGTTTACTAGATGGGGGAAAACTTAAAGAAAACATATATGTATAAATTAACCTGGGTAAATAGATAGGCTGTGCAAAATATTTTTTTTTTTTCAAATATAGTTAGTTAACCAAAAATTTAATCTATTACAGGCTGGAGGGTCCTTATGTCTAAAGTAATAGGCAGAACCCAACTTCCTACTTATCTGTCACCAGTCAGTAACCAATCAATGACTTGAAGGGGGCATATGGGACATTGTCTTCTATTCATCCAAAGATAGTTCAGCTCTGGTGTAGGGGATCAGGCCTGGATCACAGTTTTTGATCAAACTCATCCCGCAGATGTTCAGTTGGGTTGAGGTTATGGCTCTGTGCGGGCCAGTCAAGTTCTCCGAATCCCATCTCCACAAACCCCCTCTGAATTGCTTGGGTCATTACTGTCCTGAAAGAGGAAAAAGCTTTCCTGAAAGTAGAAATGACAAGAATGTAATTATACTCTTAAACATTAAAGTTTGAATTTTCTATGAGACAAGGGGCCCTAGCCTACTGCTTTTCAGGCCTGTTAAGCTGGACATGTATGGTCAGATTTGGTTGGAAAGTTTGACAGATTCTGTGTATGAATGGCCAGACGTAGAGTGTTCAGACGGATAATCCTGCAATCCTGTTGGATCCAAGACTCTATCAACCCTGGTGAAAAAATGTTGTTGGTTGGCCAAAAGGAAGGAAAGAGCTGATTCATTCTGTACAGGCCAGTTCTTCTCACAAAATCTGTAAATTCATCCCATGGGCCAATCGGTCCGATAGCATGTAGGTCGGGCACATGTACGGCCATGTTTATTCACAGAACATGCAAGGCATTGTAACCTAGTAAGTTAGGTTGAAAAAAGACACATGTCCATCAAGTTCAACCTTTTAACTCTATTTTAATCTGCCTAGCTGCCAGTTGATCGAATAGAAGGCAAAAACCCCATTTGAAGCCATTTGTGTGAAATGGAATCCAGGCTGGAGGAGAGGTGACTAGTGTTACAGTGTTACAATGTTAGTAAGGGAAAGGAGAGGCAACACAAATAGCTTTCACTTGCAATTATATTTACTTGCTTGCAAATTCTCTCATTATTTTTTCAGTATTATTCTGATCTTGGCAATATTAATAGAAGACAAACTTTACATTTTTTTATTTATACTGAAATTGCCCAGGACTTCATGAATTTCATCTTATTCCAATAAGCACCTGTACTTGCACTGTCAAGTGAGACTAAATATTGTACAAGTTAAATTATTCAAAGCACAGAATAATATACCTGCATAGGAAATGGTCACCCACAAACAGAACCATCTAATCAATCATTATAATTCTTCATATTTTTGTTTTCTGTTTGGTTACCTTGCAAGGTTTGTGGGTTTTCTTGTTTCCGTTAAGGGAATGGAAATAATTATTTGACAAAACATCCTGTCTGGTAAATGGGCACCGGCATATTCTAACATTACAAATGCAGCATATAGATTATCAGAAGGGGAAGAGAGGCCAAAGAATTTCAGTATGTATGGGGCAGCAGAAGAAGGTTTTATTGGATAAACATTAAGGGGCAAATTCATCAAGGGTCGAATTTCGAGGGGTTAAATCCCTTGAAATTCGACTGGGGAATAGAATCGAATAGAAACGAATAAGCAATTCGGGCGAATTTACGCGCTGGCGAATAGGCGCTCCATCGAATATTCGCTCAAAGGATTTTCATTCGATCTAATGCCTTTTTATTCGATCAAAAACTTGGAAAACAAGCCTATGGGACTTTCCCATAGGCTTTTAAAGCAATTCGGTAGGTTTTAGGTGGCGAAGTAGGCAGTCGAAATATTTTTAAAAGAGACAGTACTTCGACAATCGAATGGGCGAGTAGTCGCAGCGTTGTTGCGCTCGATCCAGTACTTCGACTATCAAATGGCAAATAGTCGCAGCATTTTTGCGCTCGATCCAGTACTTCGACTATCAAATGGCAAATAGTCGCAGCATTTTTGCGCTCGATCCAGTACTTCGACTATCAAATGGCAAATAGTCACAGCGTTTTTGCGCTCGATCTATTCGAATCATTCTACTCAGTCGAATTTAGGCCAATTCGATAGTCGAGGAGCACAAAAAACTACTTCGAATCCTTCACTCGAAGTTAGTAAATCGGCCCCTTATTGTTTATGTGCAATGTTAAGTAACTTGCCTGTAAAAAGTGCTAAGCCTCAATGACCCATCTATTATTAGAGAGAAGCAAGATGGGTTCATCAGTTAGAGAAGTTAGCATCCCAAGGCCTAAGTTGAGAATTTGATAAAGTAAAATTTAGTGATAGTGTATTGCTAATAATTGAGGTCTGTTTTTAATTGTATTTCTCAGGACATTTTCCAGATAACGGATCTTTCACAATGATTAGAAAATAATTTAAACATTTAAACCCAATAGGCTGTTTTTGCTTCCAATAAGAATGCATGATATCTTTGTTTGAATCAAGTACAAGGTACTCTTTAATACACAGAAAAAAAGGAAATCATTTTTAAAAATCTGGATTATTTGGATAAAATGGAGCCTATGGTAGACGGCCTTTCCGTAATTCAGAGCCTTCTGGATAACGGGTTTCAGGATAAACAATCCCATACCCGTATCATGTATCAATATTAGTGATGGGCGAATTGGGTGCAGACAATTAACGTACACCCATTGACTTTAATGTGCTTCAAATTGTTCTTTCGTGAATTTTTAGCGAATTATGCTGGAAATTCATGAATTTTTTGGCAAAGCAAAACGGGATAAATTAGGCCAACACTAATCATTATTTGGTTTCAGCAAATGACCCTTATTTGGTAGCCTGCCTTTCGCTAGAACATTGTGTATAGTGATGGGCGAATTTATACGGCAGGCGCGAATTCGGGTCAAATTTGCGCGATTCGCCGCTGGTGAATAAATTCACGAAATGGCCTGCAAAAATTCATTGGCTAAAATTAGCCAGCGTAAAAAAAAAATGGGCACCGGCATCAGAAACGTAAGCCAGCATCAAAACCGAGACGCTGGCACCATTTTGCGAATTTTTCACAGTTTCACGAATTTCGCAGGAAATTCGCTAATTTCCGGCAAAGCAAAACGGCGCAAATTCTCCCATCACTAATTGTGTACATCAGTAGCTTCAGGTATCTACCTGTGGCCACCTATGCATTTCCAGGAATAGTTTCTATATTCCTGGTGATGCTGTTGTTGTTAGCAAGCTTGTGAAATACAATGGGGCAAATTCACTAAGATGCGAAGTTGCGCCAGGCGCAACTTCGCCGCGCTTCGCCACACTTCGCCGCACTTCGCCAGGCGTAGTTTCGCCAGCGCTCCGCAAATTCACTATAATCCGAAGTTGCGCTCAGGGGTAGCGTAAGTTTGCGAAGTTGCGCTAGCGAAGGCTAATTTGCATACGGCGCGAAATTCAAATTTCAATGGAGGAACACGTATCAGCACTACAAATGCCTAGAAAACCTTCAAATCTGCAAAGAAAAATGTTATTTTGCCCTACACATGTGCCCACTGTCTAGGTAAGTTGCCATGAGTCAGGAAATGTAGGGGGGAAGGAGGGGAGCCCCAAAAACATTTTTGATCTTTTTCAGCCTATCACCCATCATGTAGAAAACACGCCAGCGTTTTTTGGGACTTAGAAAAAATTTTGACTTTTTTGGAAACAATTCCTATCTACTCTATTGCGCTTCGCCAGGTCTGAGGTGGCGAAGGAAGTCTAGCGTAAAAGGTAGCGTTCAGTACACTGCGCAAGTTAGTGAATTTGCGTAGTTTCGTCGCTAGCGAAAATTCGCCTGGTGTAAGGTTGCAAAGTAACACTAGCGAAACTACGCCAGCGTTCGTTAGTGAATTTGCGCAGTAGCGAAAATGCCAAATGCTAGCGAATTAACGCTAGCGTTCGGCGCTTCGCGGCTTAGTGAATTTGCCCCAATGTGTGAAGTGACCATAGTATTACGATGGCTAGTTTTCTCCTGCAACTATAAAACCCAAGGGCACTAAATAGACATTGATTGCCAAGGGCCATACTGCATTTGTAGTGATGGATTTGCTACACAACATACAAAAGGGCAAAACATTTGTTGTAGAGGGGAAAGAGTCTGTTTGTGTGTGCCAAATGCTTCAAATAAACCTGATCTATATGTACATGGCTGCATTTAAATTTAAATATCCAATATTTTAAAGAAAAGAGGACATTTTACAATTTACAAATTTACAATTTAAACAATTGTTTCTCCTACTCAGTGCAACTGATTGAGTCACGCCTTGGGTTAACTGGACTTGGATTTTTACTAGTAGGTGTTCTTATATCTATCACTAGGTAGATTCTAGGGAGCATTTTTTGCAATACGGGTGTCAGGGAGCTTGTAGCTCTTTACCTTCCCATTGTTCTGCTGATGGGCTGCTGGAGGAAAGGGGGGGTGGTATCACTCTAACTTGCAAAGCAGTAGTAAAGAGTGACTGAAGTTTATCAAAGCACAAGTCACATGGCTATGAGCACCTGGAATACTAACAATATGTATAGCCCCATGTCAGATTTCAAAATGAAACATTTAAAAAACATGTTTTAAAAAAACAGATTTCACTGCAGGATTCTGCTGAAAGAGTGCTAGTGGCTGATGCATTTTGTAAAAATTTTTTTTCCAATGACAGAATCCCTTTAAACATATTCCAGTACACAGAGATTCATGTGTAATTACAAATTGCATCTCATGCTTAGTGCACAGCCTTTTGTTATTTCCAGATTTTAATAGACCATGAAAATGGAGAAGAAGGCCAATTTATCTGACAGAGCACACACACAAAAATGTTACAACAGAGCCTTCTGCTGGTCATTTTCCAGCCAGTCTGACCACCAAGTAGTCAAGGAAGTTGTCAGGAGAAAGAAAGTAGGGATGCACTGAATCCAGGATTCGGTTAGGGATTCGGTCTTTTTCACCAGGATTCGGATTCGGCCGAATCCTTCTGCACGGCTGAACCAAATCCTAATTTGCATATGCAAATTATGGGTGGGGAGGGAAATTGAGTGACCTTTTGTCACAAAACAAGGAAGTAAAAGATGTTTACCCCTTCCCACCCCTAATTTCAATATGCAAATTAGGATTCACATTCGATTTGATATTCTTCCGAATCTTTCACGCGGCCAAATCTAAAATAGTGGATTCGGTGCATCCCTAAAAGAAAGAGGCTTCTCTGTTGTTCTTCTGCTTAGGAAAGATTTAAGAAAGGTTTCTAATTGTTTTCCTAAACAGAAGAACATCAGAGCAGTCTCTTTCTTTCTCCTGACAACTTCCTTGACTACTTGGTGGTCAGACTGGTGGGAAACTGACCAGCAGGTGACGCTGTTGTAACAAAATTAATTCATATTAACAGTACATGTATCCGTTAATATCTTGGAATTAAAAATAAATAATGAATGTACAATAACACCCTCATCAATTTTACATTCACTTATTTTTAAAGTTTACCTATCCTTTAATAAATCTGCCCCTTAGTGTAAGTCCTATGCATTAACTACATCTTTTGCAACCCAAAACCCTGTATGGATTATACTATATATATCTCTTTTAAAGTATAATGTTAGGCTAATAAAAAGCAAATGAAAAGAGGCCATGATGTAGCCCGGCCCCCTCTGATAGAGTAGAAGGAGGAACTTCAGGCTCATTTCAAGATCTGGTCGTCTAAGGAGCAGAATACTGAACAGCAAGTGAACTGTGGTATAGATGATGCTCCTTATTTCTTA
Organism: Xenopus petersii; assembly: GCA_038501925.1. Lineage (NCBI taxonomy): Eukaryota > Metazoa > Chordata > Amphibia > Anura > Pipidae > Xenopus > Xenopus petersii. The sequence goes on from CM076686.1 coordinate 15,376,249, forward strand.
TAATCTAAAGATGAACTTCATCAATTTGCTGATATTATCAAAAGGTAGGTCTTATTGTACGCTTATTATGGCTAGCAGTATGGCACTTGTTACAATATATTCAGATAACTGTGTATTTCTACTCTGATCATTAAAACTAAGAAAACCCTGCATATTGGGGGTATATATTATTATAACCGATCTGGGCCTTATTGGTCATATTGTACAATTTTTCTGTGCAGTTTGTGTGATTTACAGTGTGTATGCATTTAGTTGGGTTTTGTGTAAGAACATTCCATTACTTCATTACTGAGATGTTCTTGTAAACGGAACGTGACCTTTACAGAGACTTTCAACTAATAATTTACACAGATATTCAGCGCAAAGTCTATAGACCAAAGGTGTTAAACCCGTGGTTCTACATCGGCCCAGAACTATATAGCCCCATTACAACTTTCCAAAGACTTGAGAAGAGAACCTGCTTACTTTAGAGAAAGGAGGTTGTATCTTTCGGTGTTTTACGGTGAAGCAGTTGTACTGCAAGATACTGTGGATAGTTTCAAGACCGGGCTGGATATCTCTTTAGCTTGTGTTGATCCTAGGACTAGTTTGATGGATATTTTATGGCAAGGAAGCATTTTCTCCCCTACATTTCACAGCACATTTAAGACATCCCCAGAGGTTTTGTTGTTCTTTTCCATCCTTTGCATGAGCTGTAAGGTAAGTAGGAGTTATATTAACTTAATAGTGTCTTTTTTTAATGACTGTGTAAGCACAACTTTTTACCAAAAGACAAATCCTCCAGTTCTTGCCATGAGTTTTTGCCCCATATCTAGTCAACTGTTGCCTCAGATGTGTTTAAAGCTACTGTTGTCTTTCTGGCAATAACAGACTTTATATGAATAGGGTGTATTTATGTATTTAGCACTAAACTTGTTTGTCAACTAGGGCTTTGTGTCCTAAAATGTTACAAACTAGAGGTTTGGAAACTATTTGTGTTTGTGGCAATACTCTCTTTATAATGAAAGCATTAGCAGTGACACTGATTGTTTTAAGTTTCAGCGTTAGTTGCCCAATTCGCCCCGCACCAACCTCAGGAATTCCTGTTTGTTCCTGTTGGAGGGAAAGCCGAAATCTCTTGTGTTTCCAATGGAACATTGTTAAGAATTTCCTGGTACCGAAGAACATGGAGGGTTGGAGAAAACCCTGAGCTTATTGTCGACTGGGGAAAAGTGAATAAAGGACATAAATATAATCACGGAGAGAATAACAGCAGCCTGGAAATATATGACGTGCAGGAGGAGGATTCTGGGATCTACTATTGTGCTTGCTTTTATCATATGTCACTGATCTTCTCTAAAGGGACAACTCTCATTGCTGGAGGTGAGGAATTCTGTTCTTTAGCTCATTCACATTACAAGTGCAAGCCTATAATAAATTGGAGTGGCACCTTTTATATAAGCTTTACCATATATCTGCCCAGAAAACAGTGAGCCCTCCCAACTGAGTTATTTATCATTTCAGATGTAAAATGTATTATATTGTCAACCTCAATATCTACACATCAATTCGATTTCTGCAGTGTTCTTGTGTATGCCTTATATGGGAATAATTTGCAGTACTGATCTGTTATTTTCATATAATAACTCCCTACTGCAGTAACTTGTGACCAAACCATCATCCAGCATTACTGAAACAAACTTGGCTTTGATAAGAGGTGATATGCCTCTATAAAACTAATCATATTAATACAATAATTTTCCTAAAGATTTATTTGCCCTTATATGGCCTTTGCCATATAGTAAAACCAAACAGTTGAAATTGAACAATATTTAATTTCATTTATTGCCTAATTTCTCCATCTATGTTACCATCTCTATTTACTACAGACAGCTTCACTGCAAAAACTTCAGTCCACCTGATGGTTCCTCCTTCTGCTTCTCTTCCAAACACCTCAGTGCAACTGGCCTGTGTAGCTTCAGCTGTTCAGCATATGGTGCATATTACGTGGAACATCTCAGGGACTTGCCAGGAGGGCAGGGTCATTGCTATGGAAGAACCTGGTGGCACATTGACTTTCCTCAGTTATATCACAGTTCCCAGAGACACTTGGTACCAGGGGATGAGTTTGTCTTGTCAAGTGAAGTTTAATTCCTCTCCCACTGCTGTCCATAGACAGGCTACAGGACTAGGTAATACCATTTGTAACTTTGAAAGCCTATTCAGGCAAATGAATTCATGGAAAATAAAGGTGTTTGCTTTACATATTTTTCCAACAGTACTGACGTGGCAAAACCACCATATAATATACTCTAAAGTAGACCACCAATGGAATAAGAATATTAAGACTATATATTGAACTAAAATATTCCTATACTGTACATAATTAATATCAGTCCATGCCTAAATGAAGCTTACAATCTAAGGTCTCCACTACATTCACTAGGGTCAATTTTGTCATTAGTGTGGAAGGACACAGTACCTGAAGGAAACCAGTGGGATGGCACTCGGCGCGATTTGTTTTCCGAAGTCGCCCAAAGTTGCCTCACGAGGAAACGAATCACGCCGAGTGCCATCCCACCGGTGATTTGCATTTGAGCCGGCGAGAAGGCAGGGGAGGCAGAAGAAGGGATGTGCCCTGACCCTAAATCTATAGATATCCTGCCTAACTGTTCGTTGATTCAGAGGAAGGCAAAAAAACTAGGGATGCACCGAATCCACTATTTCGGATTTGGCCGAACCCCCGAATCCTTCACGAAGGATTTGGCCGAATACCGAACTGAATCCGAATCCTAATTTGCATTTGCAAATTAGGGGTGGGAAAGGGAAAATTTTTTTACTTCCTTGTTTTTTGACAAAAAGTCACGTGATTTCCCTCACCGTCCCTAATTTGCATATGCAAATTAGGATCTGGTTCGGCCGGACAGAAGGATTTGGCCGAAACCCGAATCCTGCTGAAAAAGGCCGAATCCTGGCTGAATCCCGAACTGAATCCTGGATTTGGTGCATCCCTAAAAAAAAACGCATCTGAAGCCTCTTTAATTTGCCTCAGAGAGGGAAAATACCATTATTTAAAGGAACCAAAACTTTTTGAGTTTAGTCTTAGCTTCTGCCACAATGCACTTCTCATTTCTATCTTAGCCTTGCAGATTGTAGTTTTACAACATTTATGATAGTGTTTATATTTGTTAAATGCAGCTTCTGTCCCCACAGACTTGTCATTTTTGTAAATGCCCTTTTCTTTATTCTTATGAACTTCTTTAATTTTATATTAAACCACATAGGGTGTTTCTTGGGGCTGGACTCTTTACAATCAGCAAAAAGCTCCACCCATAAGGCTTCAAGCCCTCTTGTTTTCTAACAGCACCTCCTCCTTTATATAAGCTTTTAAATCCTGCCCAACAAACAGACATACCTCTCCTACTTTTGTATTGCCTCTGGTTCTCAGAAACAAAGTTTAGCCGCTGATATTACCTGCCCAATTAGTTCCCTGCCTGGAATCAAAGTTTGGACCCCATCATTGTGCCACTAACACAACACCTAAATATATAGGAAGTAAAACAGCTAGAATGATTAATAATTATCTGGTAGTACTAGATTGTTAGTGTACTGTTACTGGGGTATAGACAAAAATAGATTGTTGGGGAGCACCACCCATCAAACACAAAAGATGGTGTGCAGGGTCAAATAAGTAATATGTATAATAAGAAGGAGAAAAAGAGCTGACCCATCCAGCTGCAGTAAATATTAAAACTTAACCTTTAATAGATCATTAAAAGCGAGATCTAGATAGCAACATTAAAATTGAGGTTAGGTATGGGAGGCTGATTGACTAGGTAACAATGGGTTTGAGGGGTACGGTTGAGCAAGTGAAAGCTTGAGGTAACAAAGACCTTAAGTCGTTTAGGTTTGTTCAGAATTCAAATGTATCCTAGGCACAAGTATCCAGAGAGTATCAGACCCACGGCCTTTGACAAAGCCCACAACTGGCGGGTGAAACGCGCGTCAGACGCATTTTAGCTTCAGGTTAGGCAGGCTTCTGATAGGGACTTAGAATTGGTGACTGGTGTAATCGGATCGGGAGGGGACCTTTTGAGGGTGAAGGGGTTGGATTCGTGGGTCTGATACTCTCTGGATACTTGTGCCTAGGATACATTTGAATTCTGAATGAACCTAAACGACTTAAGGTCTTTGTTACCTCAAGCTTTCACTTGCTCAACCATACACTATAAGGGAGGGATCCTGAAGTGGGTGAAGGGGTTGGCATGATGTGGGGCATTACATGGTGTGCCTTATAGACGTTCAGATTGATCAATGTGTTAATTAATAACGATTATTTGATCATCTCTGACCAACCGTCACTTTATAGTGATATAAGTGCAATCAGCACATTACCCCTCAAACCCATTGTTACCTAGTCAATCAGCCTCCTATACCTAACCTCAATTTTAATGTTGCTATCTAGATCTCGCTTTTAATGATCTATTAAAGGTTAAGTTTTAATATTTACTTCAATTGAGTTTTGGAACTAAGGGATGGGAGGGTGCAGCTGGATGGGTCAGCTCTTTTTTCTCCTTCTTATTATACCTGTTACTGGGGTAGTTTTACATCTTAAAGTCAAGATGAATGGCCATATTGTTTATTATAATCTGATGAAATTTCAAAAGGAGCCTCTTCCTCTCCTCATTGTGTCACAAATTCTTCTGCTTTGGGCTCACGTCCTGCCAGATACACTGCAGCAGCCTAAATACTAATTCTTCGGTAATAGTCTCGTTAGCTGACAGATCTATCAGCATCAAGCACTTCCCTCTCTTATTCAAAATTCTACAGTTTCACCACAGTTACTATAAGATATCCAGACAGCTGACAGACTTATGTCTGGTTCTATTATTACAACATGAGCATAAAACAGTTGGAGTACAATGGCTTCCCCTATTTACAACATAAGAGATAGAAAAAGTAATTTACAAATGGCGGACTGACAAGCACCACCATCTTGTTGCTCTTTGCACCCTGCCATGACCACCCACAAGCACAGGTCTTTGTTCTTCAGAATGATGCCCCTTAGTGCTCTAGAACTTGTATCCGGGGACAGGAGTAAATTAACCATAAATAGTTTTTTGTCACTTACCATATAACTTAAGATATTTTTCAATTCTAAATATACCAGAATTCATTTTTATGGTGTACCCATTAATTCATTACCAACCTTTTATCAATTTATGATATTGTTTTCAAATTTGTGTGCATGTTTATTATATGTGCAGTTCTCTATCATGCAATTGAAAGTGACTCATGTGTAATGTCTTACAGATGCTGAAGATGAAGGTTCTCATTCAACATGTTTCATACTCGCCCTGACTGTTAGTCTTCTATTGTTTCTGCTGCTTTCAACACATCTCTACTGGGTCTGGAGGAGACCAGGTAACTGTTATTGTCACAGACCCACTGCAACCCGATCAGGAAGTATTTACTGGCCAGCTGTTTGAAGACAAAGATCTGATTTATTGCTATAGGTTACTAGATTTGGGAAAATGTTGTACCTTTTATCACTTGTTGAGATACAGTAGATATCAACTGAAGTGCATCTTAATGATTTTGGCAACTGGAAACGTCACAGATTGCTCAAATGGCTTAAAAACTGATGATTAACTCACTTTTATTTCATAGATATGCTCAGAATTATAAATTGTGAATAAAGTTGAGAGATAAGTTGTCATTACGAGTAGGGTAGGAGGTTGGGCAATTTTTAATAAATGTGCCCTTTTGTTTTTATGCATGAAAATTGCTCTGAAACTTGCTCTGAATATTGCTCTGAAACTTGATCTTTTTTTTTTTCAGTAAATGCAAGAAATGCTCCATGGAGAAGAGAAGCAAACCCACAGGTATATTAAATAAGTCCTATTCTGCTACTGCAGGGAATCTACCACTGATTTTCCTCCTGGGCTCTACAGTATTGTCTCCGCTACAGAGAGCAGGTACACTAAGGGGCATATTTATTATGCTGTGATAATTAAAAGTCGCTGTAAAAACTTTATAAAAAGCTGTAAAATAAACGGCAAATTTATGAAGGTTTACACTATGTGAATGCCAGATTTGCTGTCATTATTTTACATTGCTACCAGGGGAAATCACTCGAAGAAAAAACGTGTAACAATTTTATGCCGTTTTTCACACCATTTTTTACACATTGAAGCCTGACAATGTTTGGTGTATTATCCAGCTGTTTTCTACACAGCATAATAAATATGCCCCTATGATTTGGAGTGCCTCCACCCAGAGTCAGGGCAGACTGGGCTGTGATACCCCAACCCCCCAGGAACTTCTCTGATCCACACACACACAGAGGAAATGTTGATGGGTTTATTTGCAGTGTGATATTCTGTATACAGCCCAACATCCAGCGGCAACTTTACATTATATATTAGCTGCTGGGGGGGGGGGATTCCCATGTATGTGGCTGTTGCTTCAGAGTCCTGAGAAGAGCTCAGTTTGATAAATAGAGCTCAGTTTTCTGCCACTGGGGTTCCCTAATGACTTTAATCCCAGTAATATCTGGGAGCTTGCAGCAACTTGCTTTCACTCTGCCGCTTCTCTCTTTTAGCACTTCCTGTGCAACACTTCCTTCCTGTTAGCTCACAGGGGTTATGACTCCTCCCCTTCCTTGCACAGAACAACATAGAGGAGAGACAATTACACACAATTACCCTAAAATATATATATATATATATATATATATATATATATATATATATATATATATATATAGTACTTCACTTTATCTTGCACCTGGGTATAGAGCTGAATCTGCTACCCTTTTGGGTGATGATACGATGTTTCAACTGCATTTTAACTATTCTTCAGGAGGAGATTTTATATTCACATCTAGATCCACGGTTATTTCCCCAGAGAAGGCAGTAACTACGGTGTATCAGGATGATGAAGAATCTTATTTAACTGCAACTTTACTCAATAAAGGATTGATTTCTCCAGTTGTGGTTGTCTAATTACTGCTGCAACCCCAGCACCCCTTCAAATAATGGACCGTCCCAATGCCTATTCTACTGCTCAGAGCAGCAGTCCGGATTTAGCTCTGCCACTTCCTTCTGTGGGATGCTCCTGCTCCTCAACTGTGTCAGGAATGAGAGAATCAGGGTAGAGAATCTCCTTCTGATGAAGCAGATTCTTTCCCAGAACAGATGAGTGTGAATCTGTTGTGTTTAGCTTAGAGTGTGAATGCCAGTGTATGTGTGTGTGTGTCAATGCCAGTGTGTGTGTGTATCTATGTCTGTGTGTAAAATGAACTGTTAGTGTTAGGTCTGACAAACTCTGTGTGTGTTACAGAGACTATAAATGAACCTGTGTATAGTTGTGTAACTACATTCATTATTGAATCTTATAGGTACAGGTTGGCTGTGGGTTTTGCCTACAACCATTCTCCCTGTGCAAAGCACATTAACCCCTACATTTCCTTGTCCTGCTGCTCCATTGTGTCCCCCACCTATTCATGGCCTCACTCTATTCACTCTCCTCTTTTACCCTTTCCCTTCTCATTCTGCTGAGTTACCCCCACACTCACCTCTCTGTCTCTAATAACCCTCTGCCTCACTCTATATATTTGTATAGATAGAAATATCTATAATATTATAATATATATTTTGCACCTCGCCCCCATCTTCTGCTCCTGTCCTGTATTCACCTCATTGTTTCTTTTTGGATGACTCTTATCTTTTAACCCTTCTGTCACACTGGGAACAAAGCAGATTTCCCCTAGATTGAAATAGAATTATAAACATAGATTTTATACTAGTGACATTTTGTTGTGCACAAACTCTTCCTGCTGTTGTTATTCTACTTTATGTACAGTAGAACCCCCATTTTACATTTTTCAGGGGACCAGAAAAAATGGCATAAATTCAGGCAAATGTATTATGCATTACATATAGTGGGACCACTAAAAAATGATATAACGTATGGAAAACCTTAAAATTCGGGTAAGTAAAATGGAGGCTTCAGTGTATTTATCCAGCTGCAAGTAGAACTCTTGAAGAAATAACATTCTACAAAGAATTTAGGTTAAATATAGGCAGATGCCCTGATCAAATTCATTGTTCTGACCCAAAGAGACTGTATGTTCCCACAAAATTAAGTCTGGGGAGAACATCAGTAGTCATTTAAGAAACAGCTTTAATGAAAAAGCTTAAAGAGATATGGACACCAGAAATTAAACTTTTTTTTACATTTATCATAATATTGCCATTGAAAGCTGCTTATAACTTTGCCATAAAGTAGTTGCACAATACTTGTACATTACCTGATGCCTCTTGTTCCTGTATGAGGGGGCTGCCATATTTGTGCAGCAGGAGTCCGTTAGTATTAGAAACTTTAACTGACATACTGAGATGGGACAGTCATGTTGGCAAAACAGTCAGGTTTAGAAACATCAACTAACAATTACGTACAAAAACAAACCTCTCAGCAAAAAACGATCAACATGACCTATAGGTAACTTTTAATGTACATTCATATTTTAAAAAGTAATTTTTTAGTGTCAGTATCACTTTAAGTAAACTAAAACTATAATGGGCAAATATAGAATTAGAATGCAGAAAAAATTATTGATAATTGTACCATTGTTGGCCTCTTAAATTAGATATAAAGTCTGTTTAAAGAGAAGTGCTAAAAGACCATGAAGTCAGTGACCACAACTGATGTTTTAGGTTAGTCTGAGGTTAATCATGCAGTGGAAAAAATGGTTTGTTGGTCAGGACCCAATGGAGGTGACAGATAAATTAAGGGGAACCCAGATTTTACAGCAACTAAACAATATTTTTTAAATATTAATTTGCATATGTCATTAAAGTCTCTGCTGTTTATTGTTTGAGAGCTTTGAATTACATTTTATTTCAGACTGTATCCAACACGAATATGTGTACAGCCAACAAATTTGCACATTTTGGAGGGTTTTCGGTTCAGAATTTCTCAACAATGACAAACTCAGGAGGTTTCTATTGAGATAATTATTCACTCCATTTATAAAAGCACTTGGTTTTATGGCCTTTTACTTGAAGGTGTTTACAGCAATGCAATGTTCCCAAAGTGAAATTAATTTTAAAATATAAACATACACTTTTGGGGTAATAGTATGCAGCGTATTTCTGGCACTCCTTTATAGAATCAGGATTATACTCTAGCATGCATAGGCACCTATTTGCTGGCAGCAAACTCTGTGAGAGAGACTAGGGAACTTGGAATTTAATTGCATTGTGTCTCCAACTAATGGGTGCTAAGGTATATAGGATACGAAAATAAAAAAAATAATAATACTCAGGGAATTTCACAATGAAATAAATCTCTTGGCATTCGGAGTTCCAGGTTGGTCCTTCTAGCTAAGATTAGCATAAGCATCACCATCATTGACTGTGTAGCGCTATAGTAAACTGACTTGTGCCAGGGCAGTTTTAGCTACTTTCCTTTGTGGGCTGAGACCACAGAAGAGCTCTCTTTCTCAGGGGCAAGCCCTCGCAACGCGGTGGAGGCAGGGTGTAGTATAACTGTAATTGGGTGCGATAGCACAATGATGGGCGCCAGTAGTTCTTTAACGGTTGAACAAAGAACTGTATTTATTGAACAATAGCACATAGATCATTCAGCACATTGATCCACAATGGAACATAGAATAACACAGCAGCATAAAAGAAGCATATACTCACAGCACGTATAGGCTGAATCCCCACAGGCTAGGGAATATACAGCAGAGAGTAAGTTGACAGCATGTGATTGATATTGCCCAGTTTTCAGGATATCTTCCAGTGGCAGACTAGGGGAATTCCTACCATCCCTATCTCAACACTTGGTTCCTTACTCTGGTTCAGTAATACCCTGGGATCTTAATCCCTCTAATCTCCTCGGCGGATCCTTGAGCTGCTCAACTAAATAACCTCTCTATCACTCCTAGAGTGATCTATAATTGAGTATAGCTGTCTAATTATTAGGGCCAAGGCGCCTAGGGTCGACACTACCCATTCGCTTCCAGCCTGCTTGGTTTGGCTAAAGCAATGGACCCAGAACACATGGTTCCTAAACCTTTTATACTCTGGCACAGTCTGGTGTACACTGTGTGAACTGCAGGGGTTACATAAGCACAAGGTCCCCATAAGGACCCACTAAGGTGTCCATATTACTAGGGATGTGCCTGTCTGTAAAGTGTAAGGGTGTCTAAGATTTTCATATCCCTACAACTGTAAAGGGAAAACAGGCTAGGTCTAAGTGTTTATTGTACTATTGATATAGGAGTAGAGATCTTGTAATAGTCAGAGCTAGGTACGGAACATATCAGATGGACATGGATAGATCAGCATAGAAACATGGATCAAGAGTGAGTAAGTGTTTGGAAGAAGTACACAATGGAACTATATGGGACACAGAAATGAAGTAACTGACAGGGAAATTACAGGTTAGGTCTATGTATTTATTGTACTATTGATTTAGGGATATAGATCTTGTATTAGTCAGAGCTAGGTTCCTACATTTTAGGCAAACTTAACTAGCATGATTGTACTAGGCCTTGTTGAATGTTATGTTAGAAAAAATGTGATAGTTATATATCTTAAGGGTACCTCATCACTAGTTGCGAAATACTGGCATCTACAACATGGAGCTGGCCACTGCTCCTGTATAAACTATAGCAAAAAGGGAAAGTTGTGCTCACCACTAAACAATTTTAAACCATTATGTGGAGGTGCAAAACAGGTCCAGCTCCATGTTTTAGCTCCAATCATTTCCCAACTACAGTCAGGTAATCCAAGTGGTGACCACTGAAAGTACAACCATTTGGGGGTTTTAACCTAAAAGAGCAAAGCTGCAGCTAAAAATGTATAATAGAGCAGTAGGATTCTTAATGAATCAGATGAAAATGAGTGTAGACCTGGCCAGACTGAAGTTGATTTTTTACATAGTTGAATATATAGCAAAAGATAGACAAACAATCCCTGTTTTGTTTAAATGGGAGGGTATTTTTTAGTAGCTTAATGCAAAAAATGTGTTAATTTCTTCAGCTCCAGCTTGATAATAGACAAGTGCAATGGATGTCTTTTCTTTGTATGAATTTTGTGGTCACACCCTTATTGCACCACATCTAATGGTTTAAAATTGTTTAATGGTGAGCACAACTTTCCTAATTTCCGAACATAACATTTTATTACACTTAACCATAATACCCTCTAACATGTACTCTCTAGGACTTCTCTGTGAAGAAAATTATAATAACCCTTGTGTCAACTAACCCAAGTTTGCATATCACCTAGCTACTTTTAACATTTCTACCTAAGTAGTATCAGGCAGTTAACAAGTTCATGATTTTTTTTTTTGCCCAAATTATATTATGTGACTGCTCAAACGAAGGCACTAAGGGGGAAATGAACAGGCAAAAATTCGCCAGCGACGGCTTTACCGCCTTTGCCACACTTCGCCAGGCACAACTTTGCATAGACAACGCTAATTCACTAAGTTGCAAAGTTTCATCGCCAGCACCGAATGCTGGCGAAGTTTCGCTAGCGTTACTACACCAGGCATAGTGAAGTTGCACTAGCGTTAGATAATTTGCATAAGCCTATCACCCTGTAAATATTGCACCTCGTCTGGTCTGAGGTGGTGAAGGCAAGTCTGGTGATAGAGGTAACGTTCAGTAAAATCAAAAACTTATTGAATTTGCGTAGTAACGCTCTTTCGCCAGAGCGAACATTCGCCTGGCGTTAGAGTACGAAGTTGTGCCAGAGTCTATCTCCTTTACTAGCGTAATTACGCCAGCGCCCATTAGTAAATCCGCATAGAGCCAAAATGACGTCAAGCTGGCGAATTTTCGGCAGTGTTCGCCACTTCGCCATTCAGTAAATTTGCCCCTTTGAATGAAGGAAATGAACTGGCTTGTGTAATGATGGAACATATAGCAGATGATCTTTAAAAAAATAAATGATGTAAAAATGATAATCGAAACTTTGACATATTTGGGAGAAAAAGAGGTTCTGGTGGATTTTTGGTTCTCTAAGGAAAAAGGAGTGTGTCTAATAAATAAGTACCCATGAAATGAAGGGAAAGTCAAGTTTTGAGTAAGAGTACTAAAATCTGTGCCCCTTTAATGATAGTACACAGATAACTTGAGTCCAGGGCAATGGTTGTGCTGGATTAAATATCCAGCTCAAGGTAAGGATATAGATAGGGGCAACGTGCAAAAACCAGGCCACATAAATGTATCCGGATAATTCGTAGCCTGTTCCTATAAGAGATCTGCTTCTTAAGCGTATGCAAATAATTTGTTAAAAGCCTCCCTGTCCTATTACCAAAGCACAGAAAAAATCAACTATATTTCATCACACTTACCCACCATCACTAATGTGCTATTGTTCAAAAAATTTAATTAAGCTTCCTCTCCAATAATATTTTAAATGCTCCATTAGTCCAAGTACTGACTGGTACTGACTGACTGGTGTTGCCTGGTTAACCTTTGGTATGATTTTTCATCTTGGTAGTGCTTCTTTTGTGAGGCTTATGCATTTACCTCCTGGTTATGAATTTAAAACAGAAGGTAGTAATTCTTGCCATTGTAACCCTATCTTGGCCACCACCTGTATTAAATGAAATACATCATCAATATCTTACCATCCACAAGTCCTACTCAATGAAAGAGCATTGAAAATTTCTTTCCATGGCAGTGCCTACATATAGGGGGTTCCTGGGATACACCTACGGGTGGCCCCACTAGGAACAATTGATTAACCAAACCATTGCAGTAACAAATACAACTCACCAGGGCCTCACACAGATGGGTCAGGCATCTGCAGCGACTCAATTCTCAAGCAGGGCTCCCAAACTATCCTATTTGAGCAAGACAAACCTGCTTTATGCTTCAAGGCACAGCTCCTAACACTATCCGAAGTGTGAGCACATCACATTATCTCCGAGCTTCAGACCCTCCTGGTTAAGCTCTCCAGACTTTGGGGCCTGTACCCGAAGCTCTCCAAAGGCCTCTCATATCCTTAAGCCCCTACATCTTTGCTCAATTCATGCAGATCGGAAAAGAGGCCGACCACATGGCAGCTCAGCTCTTAATAGTCCTTGCACAACAGTGACACCTTCTGGCCAAATCCGGAATCATCCAGGGCACACAAAAGACTCACTCCCCCTGAGATCTTATTCTAAAGCTCTTCTAGGACTTGGAGAATAACAAAGAGAGACAGAATCTAAACTTGGAATCAACTGACTCCACCCAACCAATAAGGTTGCTGGGAAGGGATGGCCTGCTAGCTGCTCAACTAGCCCACTGGAAAGACCACAGAAGCACAAACCTAAAAGTTCCTTATTTGAATCCCAGCAGAGCTTTTCATTATCTCCCTCCCTCACAATGTGACTTCTAGGCACCTAAACCCAACTTTTTATGGCAATTTACTGTGCCATGGGCAGAGCCACCCTCATGTGTGTCCAAATGAGAGGTAAGGCTGCGTGTAACCGAGTAGTATCATAGATCATTGGGGATTTCCCCTCCAGGAGGAAACGGGAAAACAATTATTTCTTTGATTTGCTCCAAGGGAGAGGAACTCATAAAGCTCAGCTGCTTTGTGAGAAGTTGAACTTCCGCTAGAAGAGTTTTCTGGGGGAAGCATCACAGTACCTCCATGGGGCCAAGGAAAATTCTATTTTCTTTGGAACAGAGCAGGAGGCACAGCCCTTGTATGCCTAGAGGAGCTGTTAGTGACCCACAGGAACTTAGAACAGAAAGGCTGAAGAACAGTAACAGGATGGTGACGGAACGGATGAAAGCGCAAGGACAGGCTGGAGTGGGTTGGAGTGGGATAGAGTGGGGGAAGGCGCAAACTAGATAAGGACAGGAATGGATACAAGAAACAAGACCAGACAGGGCAGATAGCAAAGAACAGAAGAGTGTGTGCACAGGAGCTGGCACTTGGGTCAGCCAACAGTGCTCCAATAGTAGCTAATGCTCAAACAATGACTGTTAGAGGGCTGGCCTATATATGTAGGTCAGAGTCAGCCCTGATTGGTTGACTCCACCCAACTAATAAGGTTGCTCGGAAGGGATGGTAAATGTTAGGTGAAAGATAGTGAGCAAGCTTACTAGCTGCTCACCTTACCCACTGGAAAGGACACAGAAGCAGAAATATTCCTGGATTGGATCCCAGCAGAACCTTACCAGCAGCTTCAGCATACAGTATGTTGCAGTCTGTAGCTAGGCCATGTCTTGAAACTTTCATTTAAACACCGGCTCTATAATTCTTGTGAGTATTTTATTAATGCACTTCTTGTCAGTACAAATTAAATTTAAGGTGGTTACTCAAAGTATTATAATCAGTGCTGCAGTAAAAGATAGCAAATAGACAGTATCAGTAGTTCCATTACAGTGCAGGGGGAGTGTCTAGATGTTTGGTAGCATCTCTCTCGCAGTCCATAAGGAGTGTCTAACAGAGGATGATCTTGTATCGGGTCAGTCTATATCAGAACACTCCAGACTCCAGAAGAATATGATTATCTGCAATACACAGATGAAGCTTCTCTGCTTAATCCTACTATTTAAAGGTAAGATAAACCTGAAATGAAAAGAGAAGGATAGGAAGATAGGTGGACAGATACTTTATTACACATTAAACATGTTATGTTGGCTTTGGAAATGTTAATATTTCAATAACAGATTCATAATATGGTTATATATACAGTATACTTAGCTCTCACATAGATTAAGATGAAATTGCAAATTAGGATAGTTTCAGTTGTAAGAGAAAGGCTACAGGGATTTCTAGAGATACATTTTGAAGATTTACCATTGAATATTGCCAATTGCCAGCAAAAAGAAGACAAGCCGATGCTTTATAAGTAGAAATTATACTTGACGGATTTTGAATGTCTTAAATTGTCAAATTCTGTAATAATGTTTATGTTAATGCACCTCAAAGAAGCTTCACAAATTAGAATTATGTTTTATATGTTAACTAAAATCATATTATTTTTATGATTGCCAAATAATTTGAGAGAGCTGGACAATAATCACTATTTTATTCACTTGGTCATAGGCTTTTGTTTTATCTGTTCCTTTAGCTGAAGATCTGGGGCTTTCTATTTTGTTGTTTTATGACCAATAAATATAAAATGAGCTGTAGCACATGAGTGACTGTACTGTCACCAAAAACTTCTTGGCAAATTTCAGAAGCACAGGCAGGCACATTGGAACACATTTGTAGGGATGGGCGAATTTTTTTTGCCTTGTTTCGCCGCGGAAATGACGCCCATAAACTTCTATTTGTAAATGAATGAAGAAAAAGATTTATTTAGAGATAACCTTTCATATGGAAAAAAATAGTCTTATACATTTTATGTCTGAACATGGGCACAATACAGGTTTTTGATGAAGTGACCATGTTGAGGTAGAAAATACGTAAGACTATTTTTTCCTGTCTGCTCTTCTGATATTTGGCATAAAGCTTTTGCTGCCAGTAGCTTGAGTCACTTGTACTGTATAATTATATACAGTATATATATATAATTAATTATATATACACAGGTATGGGACCCGTTATTTGGAAACCTGTTATTCAGAAAGCTCTGAATTACAGAAAGGCCTTCTCCCATAAACTCAATTTAATCCAAATAATGCAAATTTTTAAAAGCGATTTTCTTTCTCTGTAATAATAAAACAGTACCTTGTACTTGATCCCAACTACTTAAAATTAATCCTTATTGGAAGCAAAACCAGCCTATTGGGTTTATCTAATGTTTACATTATTTTTAATTAGACATAAGGTATGAAGATCAAAATTACAGAAAAATCCGTTATCCAGAAAACCCCCGTCTCCGAGCATTCTGGTTAACATGTCCCATACCTGTATATATATATATATATATATATATATATATATATATATATATATATATATATATATATATATATATCTTTGCAAACAGTATATATATATATATATATATATATATACAGTATAACAACCAGGCAACCACATGAGTATCCTCACTCCAAGGCCCAAGGCCCGATATACTGTATCTTTGAAGGTGGGGTGCTCAGTCATAACCTGTATATACAAAGTATCTTCCAACTGGCACACCCTTATAAAAACATTCTCTTTTTATCAATATAGCATTGTATCAGAGTATGAAAATAATAAAATAACACAGCGTTGTGGACAACCTGTAAATGATCCTTAAAGTGGACCCGTCACCCAGACATAAAAATCTGTATAATAAAAGTCCTTTTTAAATTAAACATGAAAGCCAATTTCTTTTTTTTATTAAAGCATTCATAGCTGTTGTAAACTCATTTAAAAATCTCAGCTCTCAATCAAATATTGCCTACCCCGCCTCTATGCCTAGGCATAGAGGCGGGGCAAACAATTACTTTCACTTTCCATTCAGCACTTCCTAGATGTCACTGCTCTCTCCACATTCCCCCGTTCTCTTTACCATTTAATTGTGTAACCAGGGCATGGGGATGGACATTGGGTCCCTGTCCCCTGGTGCACAAACACGATTCTAAGATGATACATAACAGTGTCCACAAAATGGCTCCTTCCTGGTTACTTTAATTATGAGTTCCCAGACTGTTGGAAACAATATTTAAATAATTTATACAGTGTAATTAAAGTTCATTTTGCTTGACTAACATGATAAAATAGGATTTGGAATAATTTTGTTTGGGTGACGGGTCCCCTTTAATTAGTGTTTTTCGATGTCAATGATGTAGACAAAAATGAAGACTTTTACAAGTCTATATAGTAACATAGTAAGTTAGGTTGAAAAAAGACATACTTCCATCAAGTTAAAACTTTTAAGTCTATATATAACCTGCCTAACTGCCAGTTGATCCAGAGGAAGGAAAGAAACCCCATTTGAAGCCTCTCCAATTTGCCTCAGAGGTGGAAAAACTCCTTCCTGACTCCTAAATGGCAATGGGACCAGTCCCTGGATCAACTTGTACTATGAGCTATCTCCCATATCCCTGTATTCCCTCACTTGCTAAACACCATCCAACCCCTTCTTATACCTATCTAATGTATCAGCCTGTACCAATGATTCAGGGAGACAATTCCACATCTTCACAGCTCTCACTGTAACAAACCCCTTCCCAATATTTAGGTGGAACCTCTTTTCTTCTAATCGGAATGGGTGACCTTGTGTCAGCTGGAAAGACCTACTGGTAAATAAAACATTAGAGATATGTATATATTTATACATAGTCATCATATCACCCCTTAAGCGCCTCTTATTTTTTATAGTTTTTTAATTATTTGCTTCTTTATCTGACTCTTTCCAGGTTTCAAATGGGGTGACTGACCCCATCTATAAAAAAACGCTCTGTAAGACTACAAATGTATTGTTATTGCTACTTTTCAATTTCTCTCATATTCATATTCCAGTCTACCAAGCAACCGGATTGCTTCAATTGCAAACTGGAGAGCTGCTGAATAAAAATTACTTAAAAACGCACAAATAATAAAAAATGAAACCAAATGCAAATTGTCTCAGAATATCACTCTCTACATCATACTAAAAGTTAACTTAAAGGTGAACAGCCCCTTTAAATTATTTAAATTAGGATCTAATGAACATAAAATATGAAATAGTGAACTACTTTGCTGGCACAGCAGAATATTGTATTGCAGGCTATTCTTATTTTGTGTAACCAGTGCATAGTGAAGCATGATGAGCCCTGATACAAACTTTAGTAATAAACATTCTATTTTGCAGTATTGGAATCTCAGATGGTTCTACAGCAGCCTCAGGACGTTGTGTTTGTTGATGTGGGAGGAACAGTGAGGATCTCCTGTGTGGCCAGTGAATCTCTGGAGACTGGAACTGGAGTTTCCTGGTACAAAAGAACATGGAGAGTTGGAGAGGCGCCTGAGGGAATAGTGTCATGTTTAAATCAGTCTGACAGACATAAGTGCAAACTCACATCTGATAAACATCAAACAGATCTGGAGATACACAATGTGCAGAGAAATGATTCAGGAGTATATTACTGTGCAATTAATTATGGGAGAATGATCTTTGCTAATGGAACAACTCTTGTTGCTGGAGGTAAGACTCATTTTATTTGTGCTCCATTGTGAATTGTTGTTGTTGATATGCAGTTTTCATTTCTACTTTTTTTCTTTTTAGACAGTTCCACATCCGCTAGTTCAGTTCACCTACTGGGCCCTTCCCATGTCCTTTTACCCAACAAATCAGTCCAGTTGGTCTGTATCATACAAGAGGCTCAGCACATGGTCCATGTAGTTTGGAACATCTCTGGGACTAAACACTCAGGGAGAATGATTGCTATGGAACATACTGGTGGGACCTGGACATTTCTTAACTACATCACAGTTCCCCAAGACAAATGGAACCAAGGGGAGGATTTGATTTGCAACGTTTGGTTTAATTCCACTCCAATCAGTGTGCCAAGAAAAAATACTGAAACAGGTAAGATTCTCAACAGGTCACTTATTAGGATATAAAAGATTTTAGTTTTGTTTTAATCAGAACTTATATTTCTCCTTTAAGAATTAAAGCTTAACTAAAGAAGTAGCAAGACATGTTGCACATTAGGTTTTGTGCTTCTGCACCAGCCCAAGGCAACCACAGCCCTTTAGCAGTAAAGATCTGTGTCTCCAAAGATGCCCCAGTAGCTCCCCATCTTCTTTTCTGCTGATTCACTGCACATGCTCTGTGCTGCTGTCACTTACTGAGCTTAGGGACCCACTCACAATATACAGTACACATAGAATAGAAATGTCACAATATAAGGCTGATTAGTAATTAATACAGATAATTACTACATGGCAGCACAGAAACCAGTGCAATTAGCATCAGAATTTAATAATCAGCAAACCTGTAGCATCAGCTTATATTACAGGGGAAGCTCATTTTCTGCTGGATAATTAGTGACGAGCCCTAAGCTTAGCTTCTCAACAGCCAATCAGAGCCCACTGAGCATGTGAGTGTCACAGACACTTTCCAAGATGGTGACCCCCTGTGACAAGTTTGAAGTCCTGGATCATTGCTGCTATTGACAAGCTGAAACTTTAGGCTGGTGCAATAAGTTAAGTACATAAAATATGGCATTTTTAGCCATATTCATTTTGAGTGTTTAGTAGTGATGGGCGAATTTATTCGCCAGGCGCGAATTCGCGGCGAATTTGCGCGTTTCGCCGCCAGCGAATAAATTCGCGAAACTCGCGCAAAAATTCGCGTCAAAAATTCGCCGGCGTCAAAAATTTTTTTTTCGAAAAATGGACGCCGGCGTCAAAAACGGGCGCCGGCGTCAAAAACGGGCGCCGGCGTCGAAAAAACGGGCGCCGGCGTCAAAAACGAGACGCCGGCGCCGTTTCGCGAATTTTTCGCCGTTTCGCGAATTTCGCGCGAAATTCGCGAATTTTTCGGCGAAACGAAACGGCGCAAATTCGCCCATCACTAGTGTTTAGTTCTCCTTTAACACTAAATTGTTTATTTTGTGTTTAATATCATATATGATTGTAATGGAATTGTTTCTTTCAACTGAATGTATTGTGTGGACTAATCTGCCATCAATTGAGTTAATGATATGATTTCTGCCTGGACAGCAAAGGAATCGTTTACATCTGCCTGTTCTTCTTTTCTGATCCCTTCTCTGACTGTTGGTCTGTTGCTTCTTTTGATCCTCCCAATACAACTTTTCTGGAGACAAATATGGCAAGGTAAAAAGGGTGTATATTGTATTTTATCCATTAAGTTTGAAGTATACAAAATAGCATCAATGGTGAATCTCCACAGTTTAAAATTAACCATTTATAATTAGTGATGGGCGAATTTGCGCCATTTTGCTTCGCCGAAAAATTAGTGAATTTCTTGCGAAATTCGCAAAACGGGCAAAAATTCGCGAAACGGTGCTGGCATCTTGTTTTTTGTATGCCGACGCCCGTTTTTGACACCGATGCCGGTTTTTAACGCAGACACCCGTTTTTAACACAGACGCCTGTTTTTAAGGACAATTTTTTTGGACACGGGCGAACTTTCGCCAGCGAATTTTCACAGCCGTTTCGCGAATTCGCACCTGCCAAATAAATTCGTCCATCACTATTTATAATAAAAAAAACTATTTTCCATGCAATTGTCAATTCTTCTGTTTAACTGTAGATTTATTAGGAACTTGTACAATTAACCAAAGCTCGTTTATAGATAGATATATTTATACAAATTATACAAACCCCTATAGAGGTACATTTTGATCTTAAAATTACAGTTATTTTTAAATAAACCAGGCCTTTCACCTACTATCTGCTCCAAGTACAAGTCAATAGTGGCATTACAAAGAGGGTGCTATACAACTATAAAAACCTTTGAAAATTACATGTAGACATTTGGACAATTTTTTTCATGTTTTTCATGTTATTTCATAACTTAGGGGCAGATTTATCGAAGTGAAAATTAGAATTAAAAAAATTTTGAATTCCAAGCCAATTTTTGTGTACTTCAACTAGTGAATAGTCCAAATTTGAAAATTCGAATATCAACATTTATCATTTACTGTCTCTTTAAAAATTTTATTTTGACCATTCACCATCTAAAACCTGCTGTTTTAGCCCATGGGGGACCCCCTAGAACCTATTTGGTGTCAATTGGTGGACTTTGGGAAAAAAAATATTTATTTTTGAAATTAGAAAAATCTAAGGTTTTTTTGGGAAAAAAGTTGAATCAAATTTGATTGAATGAGCTTTACTTCGATTCGTATGATTCAAATTTGGCAGAATACGGACCTATTTGATCAAAAACTGACCTATTCGGCCAAAAAAAACTGCAACTTATTTGGTTGGTCTTTTTGAATTTGAATTTCGAAGTTTTTCAAATTTGAAATTCGACCCTTGATAAATATGCCCCTTATATTTGATCTTAGCATCTTAAACAATATGTATATTTTTTTTAGCTTACCATAGAAAATATAAAGGGTAAACTAATACTGTCGTTTTTCAAATTCGAAATTCAACCCTTGAAATCTGCCCCTTAGTATCAAACCTCCTTAAAAAGGGATTGAACTCAAAAATGAATTAATGTAAACTTACTTTGGGTGCTTCTCTGAGAATGTTGTCAAGTTATGTCGATATTCTAGTTTTAGAGGCTTTTGCAGTTTACTCTATGAAGAGCTTGGTTCAATCCTAGGTCAGACCCTAGGGTTAATTGACTGTGCTAATAGAACAAAGTCTGCTAGGGGTAAAATAGAAAATATTTGCGAAACTACCATAAAAAGAAAATGTACGTAACTTTCAAAAGTGCTTGGAGATCCATTCTGAGTAAGTTTGCATTAATTTGTTTTCTTTTCAAAATTGAACTTTGAAAACATCATGGCCATAGCATGGCAATGAAGTTCCATGTGAGATAGGGGCCTATTTATCATAATGTATGAAATATTGGAGATAAACATTACCGGTGATGACGCCCTTTGCAAACCAACCAGCAATTCGATTTCAACAGTCACCTACAACTTAGAAAACCAAAAGCAAAGATCTGATTGATTGCTATGGGCAACATCTCCGGTGATGTTTATCTCCTTATTTGGACTACGTTTGCCCAGGAGCAGTAACCCATAGCAAACAATAAGATGTTTTCTTTTAAACAGGTAACAAGTAAATCCTAGTTATATTCTGAATATAAATAAAAAGCATGAAAAATGTGGTGGCTGTGTGCCCAGCCTTGAAAAACAAAAAGACACTATACAATACTGTATTGATAAAATAGCATCTTTTTTTAATTTCAGGGATCAAAGGAAATAAATGTAATAGGAAAAACATTGACATTGAAGAGGAAAGAGATTCTCAGGTACTGATAAATATTTCCAGAATAGTGCATTCAATGAGCCATTATTGTACCCTGGAACAGCCTAGCAGATATAAAGCCCACAGAAATAGAACTTTGTGCCTTTGTAATGAAGGCTTCTATATTTGCTCTTCCATGTTTTCTATCCGGTTACTTGTTTTAAATATTAACATTATAGAAAAACTGAGAAATGACAGTTTGTAAGTTACACAAACATTAAATCTTAGATTCACCAAGTGTACTTGTAAAGTGTAATCATGTCCCCTCGCAAGCACCTTTTTTTTCCAGAGAAAACAACCCCAACCTTGACAGACTACCCCAGGGATCCCCAAGCTTTTGAACCTGTGAGCAACACTCAGAAGGAGTTGGGAAGCAACACTAGCATGAAAATATTCTTGGGGTGCCAAATAAGGGCTGTGATTGGGTATTTGGTAGCCCCTATGTGGATTGCCAACCTACATTGAGGCTCAGTTTGGCAGGGCACCTGGTTTTTATACAACCAAAATTTGCCTCCAAGCCTGGAATTCAGAAATAAGCTCCTGCTTTGAGGCCACTGGGAGCAACATCCAAGGGGTTGGAAAGCAACATATTGCTCACAAGCTGCTGGTTGGGGATCACTGGTCTACCCTCATAATTTAAATCTTCCATCCCTCTAACCAGTTTAGTTGCACTTAGTCTCTGCACTCTCTCCAGCTCATTTATATCCCTCTTAAGCATTGGAGCCCAAAATACGACTTTTATTTTTATTAATTCTTTTATTCATTCAGATGTCAAAAAATAAATAATAATGTCTTTCACTATGCCAATAAATACAGGTAGATAGTAAGTAGCTAGTAAATAATTGCAAATTATAGTGCCATGGGCCTTTAATACTTTGAAGACCGTAAAAAATACCAGACACATGATGGCAAGTGTAGCTGGGGTGACCCCTGCACTTTATTACATCAAAGATGTAACGTTTCGGGGGCATGCCCCTTCGTCAGTCTGACATCTTTGACGTAATTACGTGCAGGGGTCACCCCCACTACACTTGCCATTGTGTGTCTGGTATCTTTTATGGATCTTCAAGTGGGAGAGGCGCTGACCTCTCTAACCAGCACCGGGCTTAAGCTAAAGGAGAGGAGGGGGAAAGAGGACCAGTGTGGATCCTTTATTACATTGACCAAACAAACCAGAACAGATTTTCCCAAATGGCAGCACTTAACCTAAAGAGAATTCATCAACCTATAGTACACAGAGATGGGGAGGCAGGTTTATCAAAATTTTAATTGTCATTGTTTTTCTAATTAGAAAAAAAACATGAAAAACTCATAAAATTTGAATGCTTCTGATCTTTTTACATTTAAGTTTCTTAATTTTCCATTATTGATATAAATAAAAATGTTGTGGTTGCAAGAAAAAACGAATTGAAATTGCTGCTTTTCACCTCAATTTCGTCAAATTATGGAAGAAGCATCATTTTGAATTTTAGTAAATAGGTCCCTCAACAAGCAGAATAGCTAGATCCCTAACAAGTCCTGATCATTTCACCTTGTTTTAGATAATACTCAATTTTACAAGCAAGCAAGCACCATAGGGACGTAAAATGTGAACTGGTCCCTCCTCAACTAGCTTATTTTGTAACATATTCTTATTGAAAAAAATAACTGTTGTTTAACAGTGAATGAGACTGAGTCACATTATTAATACTAAATAATACAAGATAAAAAGCAGAAAATAGCATATTTAGCTATCAGCTAATAGCCATCAGATCATTAACAGCAAATATCTATATGGTTGTTCTGCGTTGGTAGCATACAATGAGAATCAAAAGTATATTTTGTCTCATCCATATCTAAATGCTCTTGATTTACCGTTGGCCAATATACTTATAAACAATTAAAGTAAAAAGGGAATAACAATGAAAAAACAGGTGCTATTGAGGATATCAATGGAATTCTGAGTAGTTAACTGAAAGGGGAAGAGCCAATAAATGGGGTAGCAACTCAAAGTTCTAAATCCAGCAATGCCCAGGTTGTCCATACATCTATTAAATGTTGAGTATTATTTTTTATTGTAACAATTCCCTACCCAATAATCCTGATATTTCAGGGGATATGATTGGACAGAACCAAAATATATGGGGATGGTACCAATCTCACCACAGTTCCTCCAGCATAACGGGGGATAATCAAGAAATAGAGAATGCAATTTTGCTGGGTTATGATACAAAATCATAAGAATAATTAACTTATTCTTAGCTGGCGTCAGCAGTTCACAATTGCTGCTACCTATATTCATAACAACCTTCATATTTTTAAAACTTGTCTGAAAGTCAAACTAAAATAGAAAGAACCAAGCTTAACCATGTTAGACATACGCCTCATAAGGTATTTTTACTGATGTGTTAAAATTAACAAAGAGAGACGTGTTTTGACTCCCACCAGTCTGTCCAACGGCTCACAGGCTGCTCAAAATTTTCCACAGGTTTTGGCAAACAGGACTTGACATTTCATTTTTATGAGGGTTTAACTAAGGCCAACAACACATATTATATTCTAGGCTTTATTTGTGTCAAGGAATTTAATCAAATGTTATTAAATGATGTTGGGATACATGCTGTACTGTAAAATGCAATTCTATATGTAACAAGGATTATTGGTGAAATTTATCTTTTAGCAGGGAATTGTTTATTGTCAGCTGGAACTCCAAGGTGTCCCTCTTGGCAGAAGATGTCTTGACAATGAATCAACCTAAACTGGAAACAATGAAACAAACTAAAACTGGAATACAAACTGAGGCCGATTAAATGACCAAACCCTAAAGTTACAGAGTTGAAGTGTTAGGTGGAATCACTTTACTGCAATAAAAGATAAGAAATTAAGGAAAATCTAAACAAGAATTGAAAAAAGGTATTTTTTTTTACTGAGCTTTATTCCTCCTCAACATAGGTGTCTCACTCTAAAATAATAAATGATGTAATAACTTACAGAATATATGACTAGTCTGTCCTAACGGGATTTCATAAAACAGCAGTTAAAGACAACATTTTATTATAAGAATCTAGCATTATTTATAATATAGTCTGATCACATAGTACAACTTTCTCACCAGTGTTGTGCTGATTGGTTCAAGACAATCACCTGTCCGTCTCGTGTTCCCTAGCAACAGAACTTCCTCACAGCATCATAAATACAAATTTTCTGGACTAGTGTAGATGAATTAAAGCTTCTTTATTTACCAAAGATTAACAGTGCATAATGTCCTTACTACTGACGCGTTTCGTGCCCATTGGCACTTCCTCAGAGCATATCTGATCTGATCACATAGGTTAGAGATTGTAAGAAAAATAGCACTGGGCGCACCTCCCACTAAGGCTGAGCACTTCGGCAACATGGCGTGTTCACAATGATGTCAGCATGCATGGATGTAGAAGCCTGTGTCACAATGACACACATGTGCACACGTTATGATGCTCGGTGCATGTGCATTCCACTTAAAAGGATTCCAATGCCTAGATTCATTGCCAGTGAGTGTCGCCTTGGTGAAGAGACTGTTTTTCCTATATTTGATCCTGACTTTTGCTTCCTGAACTGTCCCTTGCCTGTCTGACCTGCCTTTGCCTTTTGATTTGGTTTTGATGATTGGTTCCCTGGCACTCCTGCCACTCCTCCATTAGGACTCACTCCTGTTATCACCTCAGTGATAGGTGTAGAACACTTCTACAAACTCTTCTATCAAGCCAATCTGATAGAGATCCTGTCTGAACCCTGTTGCTTACTTCACTGTATTAGTTTGAGCCAATATCTCTATTAAGTATAAATAAAAAAATTAAGTTCAACAAAGTGAACTATATAACTTGTCTTATTACAAAATGAGGTGAATTAACATGAAGTTGGTACTCTCTTTACTGCTTGAAGGAGAACTAAACTCTATTCATAAAAACATCTAAAAATGCCATATTTCATGTTCTGAACATATTGCACGAGGCTAAAGTTTCAGCTTGTCAATAGCAGCAATGATCCAGGACTTCAAACTTGTCACAGGGGGTCACCATCTTGGAAAGTGTCTGTGACACTCACATGCTCAGTGGGCTCTGATTGGCTGTTGAGAAGCTAAGCTTAGGGCTCGTCACTAATTATCCAGCAGAAAATGAGCTTCCCCTGTAATATAAGCTGATGCTACAGGGCTGATTATTAAATTCTAATGCTAATTGCACTGGTTTCTGTGTTGCCATGTAGTAATTATCTGTATTAATTACTAATCAGCCTTATATTGTGACATTTCTATTCTATGTGTACTGTATATTGTGAGTGGGTCCCTAAGCTCAGTAAGTGACAGCAGCACAGAGCATGTGCAGTGAATCAGCAGAAAAGAAGATGGGGAGCTACTGGGGCATCTTTGGAGACACAGATCTTTACTGCTAAAGGGTTGTGGTCGCCTTGGGCTGGTACAGAAGCTCAAAACATGGAAATGTACAGCATATACAGGTTCCCAGCAGCCTCACTAGCTAATTCCCATAAAATGTCCATAGTAGAAAAGGAAAAAAAAAGTCAGTGTGTATCTGTAGGAGTTATAATAATTTGCATTAATGGGGAAGGCAAACCGTTTGTGTGCAGTTTTTGTACCATATTCAGAGTTTCAAGCAGTAAGGATTATCTTTAGTTCTCCAAGGGTAATAGTTCTGCAGAGCATTGGAGCAGTATGGCAACGGAGCTGGGTGTAACTGGGGCCCACCAGGTTAGAAGAGAATGTTTCTGGACATCCTTCTCCCTGTCATTGTGGGTTAAAATAAAAAGTAAATTTTTGCCAGAGAAGAACGTGAGGGGGCCTAACATGAAAAATGGTAGGGACAGTCATAGCCTATTCCTTTCCCAAGCAAATGGACCAGATAGAGTTCCCTTAAGTGATCCCAATTACATGGTGCAGCCAAAGGTGAGTCCCATAGCTATTTACCCCCTGCCACATGCCTTTTTCTTGTAATTGTGAATCCCACCCAACCTGCTTAGGGGCGCAAGCCCAAAAGGGATCCTTCCATCTGGGGAATACTGAAGGGACACTGGGACTCACCACAGAACCTGTTGTTGGTGGGTACGTTACCAGTTTTGAAAGTTCTGGAATAACTCCCCTTGGTCACTCACATAGGTGTTATAGTCACAGAAGTCCAACAACTTCTACTATCTTTGCCATTCCACATAGCCAAACCTTCATCTCCAGATAAACCAAGAGACTCACATCTCAGCCAGAACAGGGTCCTCTCTCTGGGATCAATAGGGATCTCCCCGGAGTCCTGGAGTAATCCATGCGAGCAAAAATATCCCATGGGTCACTGTAGAATTCAGACGGGGTACTCATGTACTCATGGTGCCTTTTCAGTCCTGGGATCCTATGCCTCCTTTGTAAGCCAGAAAGGGAGCAGCCCCTATTGTAAACGCAGAGCAGGGGTTCATTCTTTCTACCAACCACATAGCAGCTTCCAATAGTGGCCAATCACTTGATTGGCGGGGGGGGCATTATCGGGACCAATCTGACCATGAATTGTAATGGTGCCAATCTCAGCTAATACTGTTGGGTCAATGGGGTGCAATTTGGCGAGTATGCCCAGTTTAGTCTGAATGTAGGATCCAGACACTACACAGCTCTTACAGACGGTCTTGTGGTTATCTACTGTATGTGTATTGAGTTACAGAGGGTTCTGGTTTGTTTGCCCTCACAGTAGGGGTCACTTACCAATGAATGCAGGTCTGGCTATAAAACATCAAAGCCAAATATGGGAAAGGAACAAAGGTTACCATATACATACCATTTGTTGAAGCAGTTAGGAGCAATTAAGCAATAACATTATAGTCGACCTTTTTTCCCTCCAGATTAAAATTTTGTTTTATCACAGGGACATTCCCCCGATCTACCATAAAAAATACAGCTCATTATCCTGTAACTACTGTTACCATAAAATAAATACATAAAATGACATCATAGCAGTAACTCTACTTTTTACACATGATGAAAGCTATTACCGTTTCCCAAGAAATCGGTGAATACCTGATATATTCTGTATAACGTTAATTGATATAACAGTAGAAAGGGAGCCACATTAGACTATTCTGGGCAAGACGACAATAACGGTGACTGACTTCTCAAGGTGTGGTTTTGACAGATATGGTTTTGCGACAAACATCCTGCCAGGAAACCACTTTTTACCAACATGAGAAGGAGAGGTTACAAATCTATGTTTATAAATTGAAATGGCAAGGGGCAAAGCACATTGGACTCAATTCAATTCAATGCGCTAAATGTGCAATAATGAAAGATGTGTTTTCTTGCAAAAAATAATGTGTTAAACTACCTAATTCAATTCATTGCGATATGGAATTCAGCATATGCGCAAAACCTTCAATTTCACGGTACTGCCTAGGACTCCTTGTAAAATCTTCTCTTGGCTCAGTGCAACCAATCAAAGGATATTACTTTAACACCCCAACCAGGCAAAGCAATGCTATAAAAAGGAGTTGCTATTCTGAATCGCGGGACTGCCGTTGCCGCTCCATGCTGCAGGTGCTTGTGTTCTCCAACTCCTCTATTCAATTACGTTTGACCTCATAAAACATACATCCATGTGCATTCTAGCTTTGATTTTAACACCTGCACTATTTATATCTTACTGAAATGTCTGGTTGCTAGGGTACATTTTTCTGTTTGAATGAGAGAGTGTTATGTGAATTGTAGAGGGTGTTATAGAAGGAAGATGTTGATAATGTTTCAGGAAACAGCAAAGAGTACCCTCACATAAAAAGCCATTTACTGCATGTTTAGAAGCATGGAATGTGCAAATGACACTTGTGCAAAAAATAAACAGGGCCAAACAACAACATTACAATGATTCTGCTTGAAAAAAAGAAACAGCGTATATTAGTTATATCAACTACATCAAATGAAAATGAGCATGTTCATACATGAGGTAGCCAACACATGACATTTGTAAGCTAAATAATGAGAATGTCATGTATGAGAGCCTTTTCAATGAACTTACAAGAGAAATGTCCAGGAATGATTTGCTGACGGACCTGGTTCCCACGTTGGCCTGCATCTGTGGGGTGGACAGGGGGATCTTCATATTGCATCACATCGATATGTTTTTGAAGGTTTGTCTTGATAACTTTAGAATGTGACCAATAAGCTCTTTACAAGTCGACAGTCTCCGGCCATTTCAGTTTTATATTTAATTTCAGACTGTATCCAAAATGAATGTGTGGATGGCTAACAAATCTGGGGTTGAGAATTTCTTGACAAAATGACAAACTCAGGAGGTTTCTATTGAAATAGGAATGATTCACTACATTTTGATGTTTCCAGCCTTTGTAAACTGGAATTAAATTGTGTGGTATCTTCACCTTATAGGTGCTGAGGATAATAGGATACAGAATGAAAAATAATCATAATACTCAGGGCATCTTACTGAGAAAAAAATATCTTGGCATTTAGAGTTCCAGGTTTCTTCTCCTAGCTAAGGGGCTGATTCACTAAGGGTCAAATATCGAGGGTTAATTAACCCTCGATATTCGACTAGGAATTAAAATCCTTCGACTTCGATTCTCGAAGTTGAAGGATTTAGCGCAGATAGTTCGATCGAACGATCAAAGGATAATTCCTTCGATTGAACGATTCGAAGGATTTAAATCCAACGATCGAAGGAACATCCGTTGATCAAAAAAAGTTAGCCAAGCCTATGGGGACCTTCCCCATAGGCTAACATTAACTTCGGTAGCTTTTAGATGGCGAACTAGAGGCTTGAAGTTTTTTTTAAAGAGACAGTACTTCGACTATCGAATGGTCAAATAGTCGAACGATTTTTACTTTGAATCCTTTGATTCGAAGTCGTAGTCGAAGGTCGAAGTAGCTCATTCGATGGTCGAAGTAGCCCAAAAAAACTTTCGAAATTCTAAGTTTTTTACCTTCGAATCCTTCACTCGAAGTTAGTGAATCGGCTCCCAAGAATAGTAGGAGCAGGATCATCCCTGCCCATCTGTAAAGTTTGTCTGGCTGGGAGTGATTGAAGAGAGTCCGTTATAGTTTCCAATGGCCCTACCTCTGATTTGGGCACCAAGGCCAGGTCTCTTGTGTCTTGAACCTTTCCAAGGTGTCATCTGGGGCTTCTAGAATCCTAGAAGAAGTCCCACCTTCCAATCATCTCCGCCTTAGAGACTGGGCCATGTGATGTCACCAGTGAGTAGAACTAAAGACACAGGTGTCAATGTGCCTGGGAGGAGTGCAGGAAGATCCAAAGGAATGGGGGTAAGGTTGATTTGTTTTTTATAGTGCAAAGCTAAGGTGACAAAATAGACAACCAGTAATCAGGCTTAACTCTGGAAAAAAAAACTTCACTTGTATGATATATTATAGTGTATGATAAATTGTAAGACATTCAATTTGTTGTTCAAGTTTAAAAAAAAGTTTTCTGTGGGTTTTTTGTTGTATGCGGTCAGGAAATAAAATCATAATTATCATTTGTGCTTGGTGCTAAATGTGTCATTGAATGTGATAGTGGGTGAATTCTTCTCTTTAACACTAATCTATTTGCTTGGTATGAAAACAAAATTAGCATATTTTTATGGTCATCTCATGCACAGGTTAAGGGGTACCTAACAGTTCCTAAAACCTATTGGAGCAAGTTAGATTGTTTTGCATATGTTTACATGCCAAAAGTAACAGGACAGTGCAAAATATGAAAAAGAGTAAAGGGTTCATGCAGAAATATGGAGCAGATCAGATGGACATATATAGAGTAGATCAGCATAGAAACATAGATCAAGAGTGAGTAAATGTTTGGAAGAAGTAAACAATGGAACTATATGGGACACAGAAATGAAGTAATTGACAGGCAAATTACAGGTAAGGTCTAGGTATTTATTGTACTATTGATTTAGGGATATAGATCTTGTATTAGCCAGAGCTAGGTTCCTAAATTTTAGGCAAAGTTAACTATCATGATTGTACTAGGCCTTGGTTAATTTTATGTCAGGGAAAGTGTAATATATATCTCTTAAGGGGTTCCTCATCACCAGGGATGGGCGAATTTGACCCGTTTCGTTTTGCCAAAAATTCGCCGCCGGCAAAATGTCGCAGACGCCCATTAAAGTCTATGGGCGTCAAAAAAGATTTGTCGCGCTGCGAAATTATTTTGTCGCGTGTCCTTTTTTTTTTGACGCACGTCTCCATACAAGTCTATGGGCGTAATTTTTCCGGCGAAACGAGACAAAAAAATTCGCCCATTCCTACTCATCAACTGTCTGTAGTTGTGACATAATAATGGCATCCACAACATGGAGCTGGCCACTGCTCCTGTATAAACGATAGAAAAAGGTTGAGCTCACCACACAATTTTAAACCATTAGGTGAAGGTGCAAAACAGGACCAGCTCCATGTTGTAGCTCCAATCATTCCCCAACTACAGTCAGGTAATCCAAGTGCCGGCCACTGAATATACAACCATTTGGGAGTTTTAACCTAAGAAAGCAAAGCTGCATGGTAAAAATGTATTATACAGCAGTAGGATCCTTGATGAATCAGATGAAATTGAGTGTAGAACTGGAGTTGACTTTGCTGTAGTTGGCCAGCTTGAATATATATGGACAAGCAATACCTGCTTTGATTAAAGGGGATGGCATTTCTTAGTAGCTTAATGCAAAACATGCCTTAATGTCCTTGATAATAGGTGAGTGCAGAGGACCGCAACATCAAGTTTTGACAACTTATAATAAGTACTCTTTACAATTGCGCTCAATGCAAGAGTAAGAGTACTAAAAAACTGGCTATACACAGATTACTTGAGTCCAGTGCAATGGTTGTGCTGGAGATATCCAGTTACGAGAAATATAGGGGGCAAAATGCAAAAACCAGGCCACATAAATGTGGCCTGATGTTTCGTAGCCTGTTCCTGTAAGAGACCTGCTTCTCAAGTGTATGCAAATAATTTGTTTAAAGCCTCACTGTCCTGTTACCAAACCACAGCAAAATCAGCTATAGATCATCACATGCACCCACCAACACTAAGATTCTAAATTAAGCTTCCTCTCCAATGATATTTGAAATGCTCCATTAGTCCAAGATACTGACTGATGTTTCTCTGCCTGTTTACCCTTTGGTATGATTGTACATCTTGGTAGCTCTTCTTTTGTGTGGCTTCTGGATTTCTATACTGTGATGAATTTAAAGCAGAAGGTAGAACTTCTTGTGACTCTATAGTGAGCCTTAGCTTCTTGTGTTTTTGTAGTTTCTATAAGAAATATAGGTGGGTGGATGTAAGTTACATGTAGGCTGTGTTTCTCTGCCACCCAGGAAAGGCAAAGTAACTGTCCAGTTGCAGCCACAGATTTTATTCGAAAACTCTTCTAGGACTTGGAGAGCAACAAAGAGAGACATAATCTAAACTTGGAGTCATCTTAGGTTCAGGAGGGTGCAATGAAGTCTGGGTTTTGTATATCAGTCTTGTTACTAGAGAACATGTAGTTAGTAGATTACATGTAGTTAGTGTAAAGAGTTAAACAGAACCATGGAGAATAATTTGTATATGTCAATACTCAATTCAATTATCAATCAGTTTATTCAATCAATTTGCAGAAAAGCAGCGTCAGCACATGTTGCTGTCTGTAGCTAGGCCATGTCTTGAAACTTTCATTTAAACACCTGCTCTATAATTCTTGTGAGTATTTTATTAATATCAGTACAAGTTGAACTTCAAAAGGTTATAATCAGTGTTGCAGTAAAAGATAGTAAATAGACAGTATCCACAGTTACTTTACAGTGCAGGGGGAGTGTCTAGATATTTGTCTCGCAGTCCAAAAGGAGTGTCTAACAGAGGATGATCTTGTATCGGGTCAATCTATATCAGAACACTCCAGACAACATCCAGTCTAAAGAAAATGATTATCTGCAATGCACAGATGAAGCTTCTCTGCTCAATCCTACTATTTAAAGGTAAGACAAACCATGAAATGGATAGAGAAAGATAAAAAGATAGGTAGACAGAATTTATTACACATTTCCCACATGTTGGCTTCTGAAATGTTAGTATCCCAGTAACATAATTATGATATGGTTTTATATATATATATATATATATATACTTAGATCTGACATAGATAAAAATGAAATTGCAATAGGCTTGTTTCAGTTGCAAGAGAAAGTCTACAGGGACTTCTAGAGATACATTTTGAAGAATTACCATTGAATATTGGCCATTGCCAGCAACAAGAAGACAAGCCAATGCTTTATAAGGAGAAATTATACATGACGAATTTTGAACGACTTAAAACGTCATATTCTGTAATAATGTATATGTTAATGCACCTCAAAGAAGCGTCATGAATTATAATTATTTTATATATATATATATTAACTAAAATCATATTATTTTTATAAATAATTTGAGAGAGCTGGACAATAATCACTATTTTATTGACTTGGTCACAGACTTTTGTTTTATCTGTTCCTTTTTCTGAAGATCTGGGGCTTTCTATTTTGTTGTTTTATGACCAATAAATATAAACTGAGCTGTAGCACCTACTGCGACTTTGTACTCAAGCTATTGGCACCAAAAGATACTTGTCAAATTTCAGAAGCACAGGCAGGCACATTGGACCACATTTGTAAATAAATGCAGAATAAGATTTATTTAGAGAAAGCCTTTTTATATGGAGACAATAGTCTTATGCATTTCATTCCTGAACATGGGCACAATTACAGGTCTTATAATAAAATAAAGCAGAGCAATAAAGAAATATACGTGTCTTTTGGAGTAAGTAGGACTTGCTTTGCATGCAGTTTGGAATTGATTTTTTTCAAACCATTCAAATTCAGGCATTTCAAAAAAGCTCTTTTCTGTACTTGATCTACCTTTTCTAGCATGGATAAGAGCAAATCTGAAACATTCTATATTTTATAACATATAGTAACTGTTGTTACAACTCAGTAAATATATTGATCTCCAATACATCAGCCCCATTGGTTTTTAACTAACAATGAGCACATATAGTGCTTTGTAAATATACACATATTTTTCATGACCTCTTTCATTGAGGGAAATAATAACGCTGACCGAATGTGCCCCATTTTCTTCACCGAAAATTTTGTGAAACTGCTGTAAAATTCACAAAACACGGAACAATTCCTGATACTGTATGTATTAAAGTCTATGGGCAATTTTTTTGTGTTGAAATTTTGAAGCAAAGAATATATTAGAGTCAATGGGTGACTTTTTTTCTCACTACAGTTGCAATAAAGTAAATGGGGCAAATTTACTAACCGGCAATAATTCGCCAGCGCTGGCTTTGCGAACATCGCAACACTTCACCAAGCGTAAATTCGCCTGGACAAGTTGCGCACAGGGTACCAAATGCTGGCGAAATTACACCATCAAAATTATGCTCGGCAGTTCGAAGTTACGCTAGCATTGGCTAATCAGTATACGGCGTGCAGTTAAAGTACAATGGACGTATATGTTGCTACAAATAAATTACACTACACAAGCCCAGGGAACCTTAATAAAATTATATAAAGTTATTATATTATAATGCCCTACACATGTGCCCACAGTATAGTTTAGGTGCCATATGTAACAAATGTAGGGGGGAAGGAGGGTACACCACAAAAAATTACGATCTTTTTCAGTTTATCACCCTTTAAATAGGAAAAAACGCCAGCGTTTTTTGGGACTTAAAAAAAATGTTCAACTTTTTTTTATCTACTCTATTGCACTTCGCCTGATCTGAGGTGGCGAAGGCTAGACTGGCGATAAAGGTAACGGTCAGTAAAATAAAAAAAAACGCTCTTTCGTCTGACTGAAATTTCACCTGGCTTTTGAGTGCGCAATTTCGCCAGAGTCTATCTCCTTGGCGAAGTTTCGCCAGCATTAGCCACTTCGCCCTTTAGTAAATTTACCCTATGAGTGTTTTTTTTCTCAAGTTTTCTCTCACTCCAAATGCTTTTAATGAATGGGCATTTTTTTTTGCGTTTTTTTTTCAGCAAATTTTTTTTTGCTTCAAATTGTTGCTGCAGGTTCATGAAAAAAATCTGCCAATGGTAAAATGCTAAATTTTGCAGCAAATCTATGTGTGCCGAAAAAATGTGCTCATCACTATTAAATAACAAAGCCTACACTTAGGGGTAGATTTATAGCGCTTGAACTGTGATTAAGGAGGGGTTTTCAATATGGAAAAATTCACTGAAAATGGAATTCAGCTCTTCTTAGTTTAATTCAGACTATACATGAGCATTCATTTACTCTAAGCCCAAAGCTACACTATCCCCTGTACCAATACATAAGATCAAATGATGACCTTCAATGTTTGGGCATGAGAGACCTACCAGTTGTGTCATATTATACAGGACCCACAGTGAGGGCAGAATGTTAAGGCTAAGTAAGGTAACAACCTACATCTAGATTAATTTATATAATATAAATTATGATCTAATTAACTTGAAATATGAAATAGTGAACTACTTTACTAGCAGTGCAGAATATTGTATTGAAGGCTATAGTTTGCTTATTTTGTGTAACCAGTGTACAGTGAAGCATGATGAGCCCTGATACAAATTGTACATAATTAAATAAATAAACATTCTATTTTGCAGTTTTGGAATCTCAAATGGTTCTACAGCAGCCTCAGGACATTGTGTTTGTTGATGTGGGAGGAACAGTGAGGATCTCCTGTGTGGCCAATCGAACCCTGGATACAGGAGAGGGCGTTTCCTGGTACAGAAGGACATGGAAAGTGGGAGAGGCGCCTGAGAGAATAGTGTTTTGCTTAAATCAGTCTGAGAGACATAAGTGCAAACTCGCATCTGATAAACATAAAACAGATCTGGAGATACACAATGTACAGAGAAATGATTCAGGAGTATATTACTGTGCACTTGAGTATGGGAGAATGATCTTTGCTAATGGAACAACTCTTATTGCTGGAGGTAAGACTAATTTAATGTGTGCTTCATTGTGAATTGTTATTGTTGATATGCAGTTTTCATTTCTTCTTTTTTTATTTTTAGACAGTTCCACATTCAATAGTTCAGTTCACCTACTTGGCCCTTCCCATGTTCTTTTACCCAACAAATCAGTCCAGTTGGTCTGTATCATACAAGAGGCTCAGCACATGGTCCATGTAGTTTGGAACATCTTTGGGACTAAACACTCAGGGAGAATGATTGCTATGGAACATACTGGTGGGACCTGGACATTTCTTAACTACATCACAGTTCCCCAAGACAAATGGAACCAAGGGGAGGATTTGAATTGCAATGTTTGGTTTAATGCCACTCCAATCAGCATGCCAATAAAGATTACTGAAACAGGTAATACTAATCTTTTTAAAATATCTATTTGTATCCCTAGTGACTAGGATCTTTGCGGTGCTTCAAGTTTTGAAAGAAGTACATGGGATATATTAATTATAATTGCCTACATGATGAGTGTGATCTTTAAAATGCTTAATGATATGACCCTTGTAGTTACTGGAATTTTGTTCTTCATCAGGGTTTATCTGTCATCTGTAACCTCAAAATGTGTGCAAAGATGCTTGTGTAAAATAGAGACTCTTGTATGACACAACCTAGCAAAACAATTATCTCCACTAACATTTTCTTAGTATGTTTTTCTTTCTCATTTCTTTCATTCCATTTTCCAGTTATTTCTGCTCATTATAGAATTTTTATAAATTTGTATATATATATATATATATATATATATATATATATATATATATATATATATATATATATTACTATTTTTTTCCCCATGGTGTGTGGGAAATATATATATATCCATATTTACCGATATTGTCAGTTTCGCAAGATTCTTAACTGAATGTATTGTGTGGACGAATATGCCATAAATTGGGTTAATAATATGATTTCTACCTGGACAGTGAAGACAGCAAAGGAGTCGTTTACATCTGCCTGTTCTTCCTTTCTGATCCCTTCTCTGACTATGGGCCTGTTGCTTTTTTTGATCCTCCCAATACAACTTTTCTGGAGACAAATATGGAAAGGTAAAAAGGTTGTATAATGTATTTTATCTATTAAATTTAAAATATACAAAATACCATCAATGGTGAATTTTCACAGTTTAAAGTTAACCATTTATAATAATAAAAAATCATATTTTCCATGTCATTGTCCATTCTTCTATTTATTTATATTAACATGGCCTTTCACCTACTATCTGCTCCAAAAGCCAATGGTGGCATTACAAAGAGGGTGCTATACATTTGTATATTTGAATGCACCTTTTTAATAAGTGTTGACTGTCAAAGAGCATTCAATTATAAAAAATATTTTGAAAATTGCCTGTTTAGAGATTAGGGAAAATTTTTCATGTTCATAACTTAGCATCAAAACTCCTTAAAAAGGGATTGAAACTCAAAAATTTAATTAATGTAAACTTACTCTGGGTGCTTCTCTGAGAACTTTGGCAAGTTATATTGATTTTCTAGTTTTAGAGGTTTTTGCAGAACTTTTCTGATGCAGTGCCTCCACCTAGTGGGATACAGGGATGCCCCTACAGGTGGCCCCATTAGGAACAAATAATAAAAAACACAAGTGTGGCAAACATATATAACTTTATATAACTGAAAGAGAAAAAAAAAGGCAAATTGGGAATACATTTAAATATCTACCCTACCCTACACTACCCTGTGGTACCCATGTGGTCTTCCCAAATCCTGGCACAGTTTTTACCCAGGACACAGTTCCACACTCCATTCTGGGTGGGCAAACACAGTCCCAATCCCAGGAGCTCTTTATTCCACAGGTAGCACTACCTGCCCTAAAATACCTCCCCTTTGGAAAGAGGCAGCAGCTCTCACATAGCAGGCTCTCAAGCAAAACCTGTCCTCACACAGGGGACATACACTGAAGCCTTTCAATGCACTTTCCTCAAGCAGCTTCAATCTTCAGTTCTGGTTCCAATACTCATCCAGAGCGTGACCACCTCCAAGCCTCTTTCACAGGAATCCATTCACATTCTCTGCTGCCTGAGAGCTCCAGACCTCAGTCTACAGTCAAGCTCACAAAAAAATATTGGGGTCTAGGTATCCTGGAGTCCACCAAGGCCCTCACCACCCATTTGGCATAGCCTGGGGCCTCTGGCTGCAAGAGTACCAGCAGAAATTAATTCCACCACCCTGAAGTAAATAGAGAAAAAGCT
Source organism: Xenopus petersii (assembly GCA_038501925.1). Classification (NCBI taxonomy): domain Eukaryota; kingdom Metazoa; phylum Chordata; class Amphibia; order Anura; family Pipidae; genus Xenopus; species Xenopus petersii. The sequence goes on from CM076686.1 coordinate 15,414,248, forward strand.
TTGCTTTTTAAAGAATTACTCTCCTGGCCAAATATGGAATCTGCCAGGGCACAATGCCCTGGGGGAAAAGAACTCACTCTCCCTCCCATATCCAATTTAGCTCCAATACTTAGCTGGCCACACCAGGGGATTTCCAACCATGTGAGAAATCCAGACCATAGGGGGAACACCATAAAAAGAAAATTTATGTAACTTGCAAAAGTGCTTGGAGATCCATTCAGAGTAAGTTTACATTAATGTATTTTTGCATTTAAAAGTGAACTTTAAAAACATCATTAAAAACAGCAATACAGTATTTGGTGTAAAACAAACTGGGTACTGTCACAGCCATGGAAATGCAGTTCCACATAAGAATACGGACCTATTTACCATGCTGTATAAAACATTTGAGAAAAACATCACAGTGATATTGCCCTAAGCCACAAATCAGTTTGCCCCCTACAACAAAAGCAAAGATCTGATTGGTGGATTTGGTGTAACATCACTGAAGATGTATATCTCTGTGGTTTTACACAGCATGATAAATAGACACCATAGTCTGATAATAGTTCAATTTGGCCACACACAGGAATAACTGAACTGATCCAATTTCAAAGCAAGCAGTTGATCATTAAGCAGAAGTGCAGTTCTTTACCAATGACTCCATGGATTGTTTTGCTCATGTATGAGATGATAAAGTTATATTCTGAATATAAATAAATAGCATGGTGTTGTGTGCCCAACCTTAAAAAATAAAGAGATAATATACTGTATTGATAAAATAGCATATTTTTTTTTAATTTCAGGGATCAAAGGAAATAAATCTAATAGGAAAAATATTGACATTGAAGAAAGGGAAACTGATTCTCAGGTACTGTAAATATTTCCAGAATAGTGCACTCATTGAGCTACAACTGTATCCTGGAACAACCTAGCAGATATAAGGCCCAGAAAAAACAATAAAGGCTTCTATATTTACTTTTCCATGTTTTGCATCCGGTCACTGATTTCAAATATTATTATAGAAAACCTAAGATAGTATAGACACATTTGGGACTTTAATACTTTGACCACAGAAACCAGAACAGATTTTCCCAAAAGTCATCATTTAGTTCAAATAGAACACATCAACCTATAGTACATAAAGATGGGGATGCAAATTTATCCAAATCGGAATTTTCAAGATATTTTTGATTAGAAAAGAAAACTCAAAAACTCACCAAGTGTGCTGACAATGTTTTTACATTTCAGTTTCTGAATACATTTTGAAGTGTTGTGTTTATAAGAAAAACAAATTGAGATTGGTGCTTTTCACCTCAATTTTGGCAAATTATGGGACAAACACAATTTTGAATTTTAGTAAATAGGTCCCTCAGCAAGTAGAATAGGTAGCTCCCTAAGTCCTAAGTCCATAAAATGTCACCTTATTTTATATAATTCCCAATTTGACAAGCTTTTGACAGCAAGCACCATAGGGACATGAAATGTGGACTGGTCCCACCTCAACTAGCTTATTCTTAGCTGATTTAGCAGTACACAACTACCTTCATATTTTCATAACTTGTATGCAAGTAAAACTAAAAGGAAATAATCAATCTTAACCAGGTAAGAATTACGACTCACTGATGTGGTCACATTAAAGGGCATGTAAAGGCAAAAAAATAAGATCCCATTTTTACTTTCTTTAATGAAAAAGAAACATATCTCCAATATACTTTAATTAAAAAATGTGTACAGTTTTTATAAGAAACCTGACTGTCTGTAGTGAAATTCTCCCTTCATTTACTGCTGTGGATAGGAATTGTCAGACGGTCCCTAACTGCTCTGCAGGGAAACAATCATACTTATGAACTTCCTTACCAGCCATGCAGAACTCAAGCAGCTTTGTTTATGACGTCCCTAAGCAGCCCAGACCACACTGAGCATGTGCACAGTCTTGGTCTTGCAAAGATGGTGACCCCCTATAGCCAACTTTGAAAGCATAAATTATTTGTTTGATTAGGCTTGTGGTGCAGTAAGTTCATGTTTATATTTAGTATCCAAAATACAGCATTTCTAGCCTTATTCTATTTTAGACTTTACATGCCCTTTAACAAAGGGAAATGTGTTTTGACTCCCACTGGTCTCTCTAACAGCATCTCAGGCTGCTCAACATGCCCAGTGTTCCACAGGTTTTGGCAAACAGGACTTGACATTTAATTTTTATGAACGCAACACCTATAACATTCGGGGCTTTTTTGTGTGTAGAAGAATTTAAGCGCAGGTTATTAGATGATGTTGGGATACATGTCTGTACTGTAAAATGCAATTCTATATGTAACAAGGATTATTGGTGAAACTTATATTTTAGCAGGGAATTGTTTATTGTCAGCTGGAACTCCGAAGTATCCCTCTTGGCAGAAGACTTCTTGACAATGAAACAACCTAACGGAAAACAATGAAACAAACAAAAACTGGAATACCAATTAAGGTCAATTAAATTACCAAACCCTAATGTTACAGAGCTGAGATGCTTGGTGGAATCACTTTACTTCAATAAAAGAAATGAAAGAAAAATCTAAAGAAGAATTGAAAACTGTTTTTTTACTGAGCTTTATTCCTCCTTCAACATAGGTGTCTCACTTTTAAATAGTAAATGACATAATAATAGTATATATGACTAGTCTGTCCTGCCGGGATTTCACACAATAGTGTGTCAGTCAGCATTTAAAGACAACATTTTATATATAAGAATCTAGCATTTTTTTTATAACATAGTCTGAGCACATAAGTTAGAGATTGTAAGGAAAGTACCACTGGGTGCACCTCCCAGCATTGCTTAGCACTTCGGTGCTTCGGTGCTGTAAGTAAAACTTTCTTCAGTATGGGAATGGACTGTGGCCATTAATTGTATGTGCACCAGATATTCCTAATTGACAGGGAATTGGCACTGACTCAGCTAATCTTGCAAGCTGGTTTCTGTGTCATGTAGTAATTATGTGTATTAATTACTAATCAGCTTTATATTGTGACATTTCTATTCTATGTGTACTGTATATTGTGAGTGGGTCCCTAAGCTCAGTAAGTGACAGCAGCACAGAGCATGTGCAGTGAATCAGCAGAAAAGAAGATGGGGAGCTACTGGGGCATCTTTGGAGAAGAAGAATTTCACCGGCACACAGGAATTGTAGTAGCAGGGCAAGCCCTTGCAATTTTATTATGCAGTAGTGCAACGTTTCAGGTGCCAATTAACAATACACTGCTATAAAGTTTCATAGTGGAAAATGCAGTTAAAAAGGACAATGTTAAAAGATATTGCAGTAATTGCAGTATTGCATTTTCCACTATGAAACTTTATAGCAGTGTATTGTTAATTGGCACCTGGATGCATATTCTTTCACTTTAACATTGCATTTTAAATGGCATCTTGATATGTAAAAATCTTTTCCAATGCAAAGAACTTTTTTCACAGCAGAGCTTGTTAAATATGCTAATTTGTTAATTGCACACCCTTTAAATCATGTCTGCACTTGTCCACACTATGCTTGACAAAGGGGCGTGACCCCGAAATGTTGCACTACTGCATAATAAAATTGCAAGGGCTTGCCCTGCTACTACAATTCCTGTGTGCCGGTGAAATTCTTCTTACCCTTGTTGTGAGGCGGCCGATTCCTCTATCACTGGGCACCAGGATAAGAACCTTTGGGAGTGTGTGGTGTGCGGCTTCTCCATAGTCTATTGGGCATCTTTGGAGACACAGATCTTTACTGCTAAAGGGCTGTGGTTGCCTTGGGCTGGTACAGAAGCTCAAAACAGAATGTACAATATTTCTAACTACTTCTTTAGTTAAACTTTAGTTCTACCTTAACACATAGGGGCCCATTTACTTAGCTCGAGTGAAGGAATAGAAGAAAAAATACTAAGAATTTTGAATGGTCGAATATGGCTACTTTGACAATTGAATAGGCTACTTCGACCTTCAACTACGACTTCGAATTTGAATGGAACGATTCGAACTAAAAATTGTTCGACTACTAGACTATTTGATAGTCGAAGTACTGTCTCTTTAAAAAAAACTTCGACCCCCTAGTTCGCCACCTAAAACCTACCGAGGCCAATGTTAGCCTATGGGGAAGGTCCCCATAGGCTTCCTAACAATTTTCTGATCGAAGCAATATCCTTCAATCGAACGATTATTCCTTTGATCGTAGGAATAGCGCTAAATCCTTCGACTTCGATATTCGAAGTCGAAGGATTTACATTCGGCAGCCGAATATCGAGGGTTAATTAACCCTCGATATTCGACCCTATGTAAATCTGCCCCATACTATTCTGGAAAGGCTTTCCACTAGATACTGGAATATTGTTGGTGGGATTTGTTTCCATTTAGCCCCAAGAGCATTATTAAAGTTGGGCACTGATGTTGAGGATCAGGCCTGAATCAGCTTTCCAATTCATTCCACAGATGTGGATTTAGGTTGAAGACAGTGATCTGTGGGGCCAGCAAAGCTCACCCACTTCCATTTCAGCAAACCCATTTTGTATGAATGCTGCTTTGTAAAAATGGGTATTATAGTGCTAAAACATTAAAGAGCTTTCTCTAAACAACTGCTACAAAGAATGTCAAGTGCACACTTGCTTTCACTGGAACAAAATAATGGAAAACAGCCTTGCATAATTATTCTTCCACCGCCTCATCATCATTACAAATTTAGATACTTATCAAAGTGTAAAATAGAGCTCACCACAGGAACTTTCTGCCACTCTTAATTCATTCCTTTGGGATTTTTAAAGATTTATTTATAGAATGGTGAACTCTAATTGTTACCCATTGATAAATAACTACAATCCCTTACTACTCCCTGTTTTAAATATGCATCTCACACAATTAAAATGCAGTTTTCAGATACAGTTTGATATATTTTACCCCCACAATGCAGTGTGTTTGCAACCAGATTCAAATTGTGGTGAAAAAGGGTGGATTATATAATTTCCACTGGGTCAAATTAAGATGCCATTCTTTTGGTCCAAGTCAGGTGTTTACTGATGTAGAACAATATGGGAACTGTGGAATATGTCCCACATCCAGGTTTGCAGGAACCACAAGTCAACATCAACAGATGCATTTGCACACAATTCTTCATAAGAGGCTGGATGGAACTTAGGGGCCAATTCACTAACTTCAAGTGAAGGATTCGAAGTAAAAAAACTTCGAATTTCGAAGTGTTTTTTGGGCTACTTCGACCATCGAATGGGCTACTACGACCTTCGACTACGACTTCGAATTGAACTAAAAATCGTTCGACCATTCGATAGTCGAAGTACTGTCTCTTTAAGAAAAAACTTCAACCCCCTAGTTCGCCATCTAAAAGCTACCGAACTCAATGTTAGCCTATGGGGAAGGTCCCCATAGGCTTGGCTACGTTTTTTTGATCGAAGGATATTCCTTCGATCGTTGGATTAAAATCCTTCGAATCGTTTGATTCAAAGGATTTTATCATTCGATCGAAAGAATAATCCTTTGATCGCACTATTTGCGCTAAAATCCTTCGACTTCGATATTCGAAGTTGAAGGAGTTTAATTCCCAGTCGAATATCCAGGGTTAATTAACCCTGGATATTCGACCCTTTGTGAATCGGCCCCTTAGGGGCCGATTCACTAACTTTGAGTGAAGGATTCGAAGTAAAAAAACTTCGAATTTCGAAGTGTTTTTTGGGCTACTTTGACCATCGAATGGGCTACTATGACCTTCGACTACGACTATGACTTCGAATTGAACTATTCGAACAAAAAATTGTTCGACCATTCGACCATTTGATAGTCGAAGTACTGTCTCTTTAAGAAAAAACTTTGACCGCCTAGTTTGCCATCTAAAAGCTACCGAACTCAATGTTAGCCTATGAGGCTCTATTTGCGCTAAAATCCTTTGACTTCGACAGCTGCATATCGAGTGTTAATTAACCTTCGATATTCATCCATTTGTGAATCGGCCCCTTAGTGTAACTTTATAAATATGAGAGTCACTTGGGGTTATAAATGACCATTTATTGTGTTTTCACATTCATAAAGTAATTCACAAACCCCAAAATGTCCAAATATTGGTCTGTTCCTCTGCTCTTCTCTACTGTACCACCACAGTGTTAGTTTGGGACAAGCAAGAATGACGACAGTTTTGATATGGGGGTAAATCTAAGAAAAAGGACATTCACGTTTATCACACCAGTCTAATATTCTCCCGGTACTTTGTGCATCCAACCATTTCAATATTAGAAGAGGCACAATTCAGGTCACCATCTTGGTCTGTCCTTGTTATGTTTCATGATCCCCCCGATCCAAAAATTTTCAGCTCATTTTCATGTAACCACTACTACCATAAAATATATACAGAAACTTACATCATAGCAGTAACTCTACTTTTTATACATGAAAATGATTAAATGGATTAAAGAGCCATTTCCAATGTATGATGAAAGCTATTATAGCTTCTCAAGAAATCTTTGACTCTCTGCCTCATAATGTATAACTTTAATTGATATAACAGGAAAAAGGGGAGCCAAATTAGACTATTCTGGGCAAGACAACCATAATGGTGACTGACCTCTCAAGCTGTGGTTTTTGACAGAATGGAAAGATATGGTTTGCGACAAACATCCTGCCTGTAAATAAACTACTTTTAATCAACATGAAAAGGTGAGGTTTCAGAACTATGTTTATAAATAGAAATGACAAGGGGCAAAGCGCATTGTGTGAGATGAGAACTCCTTATAACCTCCAGCCTCAAACCCATTCCTGTTGACCACATGTAGAATTTTAGAAGCTTGTTGCTAAACCAAGATGTACAGGGCTCTGCAGGTCCACAACAAGTAAGAAACAGAGGAGAATAACAGTAACAAGTGCAGGGGTGCCAGATGCATTGCATAATACACACAACAGTCCTAAAACTTAAATAAATATAATAATATTTGCATTGAGGCCTTTGTTTCATATAAGGACAAACATTTTACTGGAGTAGTTACACAGACAGAGAGGTGAAGAAGAAGAATTGGTTCTTTTTGTCTCCCTGGGCTGGGAGAAGTGCCTCAAACCTTCTAGTAATACAGACACTTTCCTATGAATTTTCAAAAGGAACCTATCAGCGCCACTTAAATATCATGTTACTTCAGAGGAGACATATAGGATAAATGAAACCACCCTCATTATGTAGGTAATAATGTCTATTATGTGGTGCTGGTTTTACTTTTGGCTATAAATTAACATTTTGTTTCAGATAAAGGGTGGGCATGTCCTAACAGTCCCTGCCAGAAGCACAGTAGGAGGGGGAGAGCCAATCAAAGCCCTGCAGTCATACAAGCAAAGACAGGCTTCAGTTCCCTATCAGGTCGGCCTAGCTGCTGATTGGTTCCTGTCCTACAGTGCAGTGCGCTGAGTGTCACTGGCTCCCCTGCACAACCTGGAAGTGAAACAGATGGGTGGGATTAGTAGGATTTTTGCAGAAATTTTCAATAAAGTAACCCGAAACTAAACTTTTTAAAGGAGAAGGAAAGGCATTGTACACTTGAAGGTGCCAAATGTTAGGCACCCCCAAGTGATTGTACTGACTTACCTGAAACCCTGGGCCAGTGCAGTTTTCTGCTGATAGGAGCACCGGCCCGGGGTTATACCAGTGAGCACCACGGATTGCTCCACTCCCGTCTTCTTCTTTCTTTCGAATTTCCCGGGGGAAAAACACGTGCGCATTTTAACGAAATAGCCAACTTTTCCATTAAAGTTCTACTGCACTTCTGCACTTCTACTGAATTATGGATTAGTAATGATGAGCAAATCTGTCCCAATTCGCTTTGTTGAATAATTTACGAAATAGCTAAAAAAAAACCAACAACCGATAAATAGTGGAGTGCCACTCGAAACGTGGCCTACTACCCTCAAAACTAGTGGAAGAGTCACTCAAACTTTGTAGGGAATATCAACGTTTGTGATGTGGTAAAGAATGCCATGATTTTGCACCATGTTTTCTAACTCCAAGTCTTATATTCTGCCATGTTTAGTCTGTTGCATGGTTGATTAAAACTGTCTAGCCGTATATATTTCTGTTTCTTAGTAGCTTTCATGTCTCTCTATGACTGGCTTTTGCATCCTAATCTTATTTTTTTAAGACCTAATATTTGAAAACCCTGCTTAGAGACTGGAACAACTTCACTTTTAAGTGACATGCTTTCCATGTAGAATGCAGGCCAATGGTTGTTCAGCACCACATCATTAAACATGATTTGTTGAAGTCATAGATGTTTTTTTTATGGTCTTTTATGGTCTTATTGTTCTGTGTTCTACCCTGCATGTAGTCATAACAGGATTGTCTTGTCTTCAATTTGAGAATAAAGAAATAATAATATATTATTCTAAATTTGGTGGTGCAGATTAGTATTTATTGTTTAGAAACACACTTTCACAATCAACATTTGTTCACATTGCTCAGCCTACCTGTGGGTATATACGTCTCCTTTAGACCTGTATAAGTGTGGAAGTGTGGGGTGCAAGGGTTACAACCTTTTGTATTTTGACTACCTAGACTTTCTGGCATTAAATGAGCAACATTGGTTCCCATGTAGTGAATCTTCTTACTTGGTAGTATTATTATTAATAATAGTAATAATAATAACAATACTAATTATAACGATAATAATAATAATAACAATGCCTTCTCCTTAAAGGGGCTGTTCACCTTTAAATTAACATTTAGTATGATATAGATTTAGTATGATGTAGATGACTGGCTTTCATTTTTTTATTTGTGGTTTTTGAGTTATTTAGCTTTTTTTTCAGCTGCTCTACAGTTTGCAGTTTCAGCAGTGTGGTAGCTAGGGGGCTATATAAACCATGCACTGATTTCAATAAGACTGGAATATGAACAGAAGAGGGTCTAAATAGAAAGAGTAGTAACACATAGCAATAATAAAAAATGCGTAGCCTTACAGAGCATTTGTTTTTTTAGAATGGGTCAGTGCCCCCCATTTGAAAGCTGAACAATGTTGGAAGAAGAAGGCAAATAATTCAAAAATTGTAAAAAAAATGAAGGCCAATTGAAAAGTTGCTTAGAATTAGCCATTCTATTAAATACAGTACTAAAAGTTAACTTAAAAATGAACCACCACTTTAAGGGAGCAATATAAGTAACACCAAGTCCATCAAGTTCAACCTTTTGCCTTTTTTTTTTAACCTGCCTAACTGCCAGTTGATCCAGAGGAAGGCAATAAACCCATCTGAAGCCTTTCCAATTTGCCTCAGAGGGGGAAAAAAGTTCCTTCCTGACTCCAAAATGGCAATCGGACCAGTCCCTGGATCAACTTGTACTATGAGCTATCTCCCATAACCCTGTATTCCCTCACTTGCTAAACACCATCCAACCCCTTCTTAAATCTATCTAATGTATCAGCCTGTACCACTGATTCAGGGAGACAATTCCACATCTTCACAGCTCTCACTGTAAAAAACCCCTTCCGGATATTTAGTATTCTCTAAGCATTAGAGATATTATGATGTGATCCCCTTATATATTTATACATAGTTATCATATCACCCCTTAAACACCTCTTCTCCGGTGTGAACATCGCCAATTTGGCCAGTCTTTCCTCATAGCTAAGATTTTCCATACCTTTTACCAGCTTAGTTGCCCTTCTCTGGACCTTCTCTAATACAATAATGTCCTGTTTGAGAGATGGAGACCAAAACTGTACGGCATATTCTAGATGGGGCCTTACCAGTGCTCTATAAAGTGGAAGAATGACCCCCTCCTCCCATGACTCTATGCCCCTTTTAATACAGCTCAAGACCTTATTTGCCCTTGATGCTGCTGACTGGCATTGCTTGCTACAGCCAAGTTTATCATCTACAAGGACTCCAAGGTCCTTTTCATAATGGATTTGCCTAGTGCAGTCCCATTAAGGGTATAAGTGGCTTGGATATTGTTACATCCCAGGTGCATGACTTTATATTTATCAACATTGAATCTCATTTGCCACTTAGCTGCCCAGATTGCCAGTTTGTCAAGATCATGTTGCAAGGATGCCACATCCTGGATGGAATTAATTGGGCTGGATAGTTTTGTGTCACCTGCAAACACTGACACATTACTTACAACACCCTCCCCTAAGTCATTAATAAACAAGTTAAATAAAATTGGACCCAATACCGAGCCCTGAGGGACCCCACTAAGAACCTTACTCCAAGTAGAGAATGTACCATTAACAACCACCCTCTGTACCCGATCCTGTAGCCAGTTTCCTATCCATATGCAATCAACTTAATTAAGCCCAACAGACCTTAATTTAGGAAGCAGTCGTTTGTGGGGCATCAAATGCTTTGGCAAAATCCAAATAGATCACATCTACCGCCCCCCCCCCCCCACTGTCCAGCATCTTAATTATCATCAAAAGCAATCAAATTAGTCTGACATGACCTAAAAAACTTTTTGGGTTTAGTCTTAGCCTCCGCCGCAATGCACTCTTCGTTTCCTTTCGGATATCTGATTTACAACATTTATTATAGTATTTATATTCATTAAATGCAGCTTCTGCCCCAACAGACTTATAGTTTTTAAATGTCTTTCTCTTCTTTCCTATTAACTTCTGTACTTCTATACTAAGCCACATAGGGTGATTCTTAGAGCTTCTACATTTACTCCTTAAGGGAATAATTTGAGAACAGTAATGATTTAATAACATTTTAAATGACAACAATTTCTGTTCTGTGTTTTTAGCTGAAAACTTAATGCCCCAATCAATTCTCTGAAGGGCAGCCCTCAAGGCACTTAAATTGGCTTTTCTGAAAATCATGGTTTTTGTGGCCCCAGTATATATGTGTTTTTTGCACCAGACATTAATGATATAACCTTATGGTTACTATTACCCAGGGGTTCAATGACTTGCACGTTTGCTATAAGTTCTGGGTCATTTGAGATCACTAGATCCAGAATAATTTTTCTGGTAGGCTCCTCAACAACTGCCATAAAATTGTCATGCAACAAGTTTATAAACTTGTTCCCATTAACTGATCTGGCAGTACTGTTGCTCCAGTCAATATCTTGGTAATTGAAATCCCCCATTATCATTACTTTACCCAAACTAGCAGCCTTTTCTATTTGCATCAGGAGCTTCGACTCCTCCTCCTCACTTACATTATAGGGTCTATAGCGACTCCTACAATTAATTTGCTGGACTCTTTATAATTGGTGAAGAACTCCACCTATAAGACTTCTGCCCCTTCATTTTCTAACATAACCTCCTCCTTTATATAAGCTTTTAAATCCTGCCTAACAAACAGACATATCCCTCATCCTTTTTTATTGCCTCTGTCTGTCCAAAACAAAGTAAAGCCCCTGATATTAACTGCCGAGTCATGTGACTCATTCAGCCATGTTTTGGCCACACCAATCACATCATATTTTCCCTCCAGCTCTCCCATTTTACCAGTCAGACTTCTTTCATTTGCAAACATACATTCAAAACTGGTACCATATTGAACAAATGACATGTGGTCCTCCCTCTCTCTCATCTAACCTGTCTTCCACTGAATCTTATACTGAACCCTCCCCCCCATGCCTAGTTTAACATCTCCTCCAACCGTCTAGCCATCTTCTCCCCAAAACAGCTGCACCATCCCATTGAGGTGCAGCCCATCCCTAGCAAAGAGCCTGTAGCCGACTGAGAAATCAGCCCAGTTCTCCAAAAACCCAAAACCCTCCGCCCTACACCAATCTCTCAGCCATACATTTATCTCCCTAAGCTCCCGCTGTCTTCTTAGCATCTCTCGTGGCATAGGTAATATCTCTGAGAAAATTTCCTTAGAAGTCCTAGCCCTCAACTTTGCACCTAGTTTTTTAAAATTGTTCTTGAGGACTTCACCGCCTCCTCTAACTTTGTCATTTGTACCTATGTGTACCAAGACTGCCAGGTCTTCCCTAGCCCCTTCCAATAATCTGTCCACTCATTCCACCACATGCTGAACCCAAGGACCAGGCAAGCGGCAGACTGTTCAGCATGAAGGGTCCTTACAGCAGATTACCCTATCCACCTATCTAATAATTGAATCCCATATAACTAAAACCTGCCTTTCCTTCCTTGCACTCCCCCCAGCACCCGTATTAGAGCCACTGCCTCCCGGGGTGCTCTGAGAGTCAGCCTGCTCCATACACGCCAGTTCAGAGCTTTCCTCCCCAGCATCTTCAGCCAAAATGGCAAATTTGTTGATTTGGACAAGCTGTGGACCAGCTCCCCTACCCTTCTGTCCCCAACTTCCCCTCCTGACTGTCACAAACCTTCCTCCCTCATTAGCCTCCACTGCCCATTCTCCTCCCCCCACTCCACTAGCCCCTGCCAGTGGTTGCTTTACGAGCCTCCTTTCCTCCCCCTCATTTGCTGCTGCCCTCAGTGCTGCAAGTTCCCCTCTTAGAGTCTGCAGTTCAGATTCCAAGATGAAAACCCACCAACATCTCTCACATGTAAATACTGCATGGAACTGCTGCTCCAACACCACATACATGTGACAAGACACACACTGTTTAGCAAAGTTTAGATGAAACCATTTTTTAGTAATATAATTGTTTTATAGAGTTTATACCACTGAAATGTGTATACATTTGCCAAAACATTTGCTGATATCTAATGAGCAGCAATAAAAAGATGGTTAGGGTAGATATTTTAAACAATTAATCTGTGGCTTGGGTTGATTGTGGTTGAACGTTCCAATGCTGCACACATGGAATTTATTGAGAAATGCTGACAAAGGGACACTGAAAACATTACAGAAATGGAAAGTTGAAAGGAAAGAGACAAAGGATAAATGTCATTATAAAATTATGCCATGTTTGCATTGTATTTTAGGGGAAAAGTGATGAGAGAAAAAGATGAGAATAACAAATATCCAGGTTGGTACTATTACACACTCGACTGTTTGTTGGCATTACGTAAACATGGCTGTAGATGTCATAAGTTATTTATTTGTATATATAAATTCTATATACATATATGCATATGTTTTAAAAACCTAAACTAAAGTTTTTGAAATTTGCAGTCAGGAACCTTCACTTTATAATGCATTTCTGTATAGTACACATGGAACATGGGTTTTATTAAAGCACCGATTTATTCTTACCAATGTCTACTTCTAAAGGTGCAGCTAATGTAAAATAACCCAACCAATATTGTCCCCTTGCGCCCACTCTCATTATTCCATGTATTTCTTTGAGAGTCAGAGAACATAATTCGCCAACATGTTTTTCTTTCTTGGAACTCAACACATTTGAGTATGTCAACTCAAAATCAGAAAACTGCAACATTGCAAGTTCCTCATGTTTTTATCCCAGTTTGGGTCTTTGGTGTCACCATTACACAAGACACGCTACACTTTTCAGACACATTTACCATTGACATTGAAACATGAAATGAAGCAGACACAAACGGGACTTATTTATGCAGTTAATGGTATAGATATGGGACCTGATCCGCATCCATAACATATAAGCATATCAACACCTGCCACATTTTGTGCTTAGCATATTTAAGCCCAAATCATAAACCCAAGTATGAAATGCATCAGGTTTTAATCTGTTTTCAGTTGAGATCCAATACATTTTCTGTAGTGTTACTTTTCACCTCTCCAGTATCCTGAAAACTAGAAACTAAAGATTTACATGAAACATTTGTATGTTTGTTGGTGACATTGTATAAGGATGGAAGCCCAGCTCAAGAGTAACAGCAGTTCATGCCAGGCTCATGTTCTTTAAGCATGCTGCATTGTAACCAGATATGGGTTAGTTGCTTTTCCATACCATTTGTTTAGTCATATTGCTGCTATACCAAATCTTTAACTCTACTAAATTAACCTATTAAAATTTGATGTACTGTATATGTTAATTCATTAAAAAGGGTTGAGCCTCTAGTTAAATCAATCACAGCTAAAATCTTCAGATTAAGTGTGAAAAAACCCCTTGAGAATTTTTTTTGGGTACTGGGCGTGACTATTAAGCTTCAGTGCTCTTAAAGCTGTTCCCCTGTGAGATGCATATCTAGACTACACCCGACAGCACAGAGATGTGTCTAATCAGCTTCCTTCTCATCTCTAAAGGTAAGAGCACCTCTCTGAACCATTCTGGTAGCTGATAGATCTGCCACAGCTATAAGCAAAAGTAGATTCATAATATTTTAGTAAAATGTTTTGAAGGCAGCATTTTTTTTCCTTACATTTTTTATGACCCCAGAACACCACTAAACCTTAAGTAGACTCCTTCATGATATTTTTGTCAATTTCATAATCCATTCTTTTTGTAACGTCTGATGAATGGCAAATAATATATACAAGGTGATGCATTTTCAATCACAAATGGTGGCTAAAGGAGATGGGCTTGGTGGTAATTCTGTAGTTAAACAATGAGAAAAAGGCTGCTAGTAGAGAATCAGGAATGATTATTTTTTCTTCAGATGGGATGTATTAGATGGTATATTGTTGAACTCTTTTTTAAATGGGAGCACATTCTATGCACATAACCTAGAGGAAATTAGAGGGAGCATTGCTAGTTACTGCACCAAACAGCTGGAGTGGTTATAGTTCAGGAAGGTAATGGGGGTATTCATTTTTCGTATCTAAGTGGGGAAGCTTGGGTCCTCTAAATCTCCTTTTAACTAGTAGATAGCTATGCCCTATACTCCTCTATCTCACCACTCCATCTGATGGAGTGTCCCACCTTGTGCAGAATGAAGGATCTTTGATGGTAGAATTATCTAAATCAGCCTGTTCCAACCACCATGTTTTATATCTCTTGTTTGTAAGTGTTTATATGTAAATGATACAGAGAACTGCTGCTTATTTTGTTTTCCAGCTGTGGCTGTTCAGATGACTCTTTACTCAGTTGGGGACATTGTATTTACTAAAGTGAATGGCACTGCCAAGATCTCTTGTTCATCTAATGAAACATTAGAAAACATCAATAGAATTCTCTGGTATAGAAAGACTTTTGCATTGGGAGAACCTCCAAAGACAGTTGTATCATGCATGGGCAACAATAATTCACATAAATACTTATGTAACACTGATGCAAACAGAACATCATTAGAGATATTTAATGGGCAAACACATGACTCAGGGATATATTACTGTGCTTCATTTGAGGCCATCGCTGAAAAGGGGATACGTTTAATTGTAGGAGGTGAGTGACTTTCTTTCATGTATATGTCATAATTGGTGTAAAAGGGACTCAGTTAAAAAAATGTGCTAAATGTAAAAAATCGCAACCCCAACATTTTCTTGATTTTTATGAATTTAAGGCTACAAAAAAACCTTTTACCCATATACCCATACCAAGCACGTAGAAGTATTTTTTATGAAACCGTTTGTTGTAAGATCTTTAACGGGATGCAATATTGATCTCTTACAAATACAGAAAACAATGAAAAGATTTTATACATGAGTTATTGTTGAATAAAACAAGGGTGGTTTCATGTATGTGGGAGATGCGGTATTCGAAAGAAACCAAGCAAGCGCACTTTCAAGTGCTTGAATTATTTTGGTGAGATTTAATTTGTTTTACTGACAATAAAAACTACAGTAGCTTTTAAATATATGAATGATCAAAAATATCTGATTAAGGAAATAAAACATTTTACATCAACTCTGTATTGTTTTGCAACACAAACGTTCCTAATTTAGTGGTTTTAGTAACCCCTACTTACAGGAATGCAGTTCAAGTTCATCAATCCATATACACCAAGTATATTAATAAGACAAGGTACTTAACGGGTGTGTGTGTCATAATAGAATAGAATTCAACTTCGTGCATCAGAAGTGAAGTAGCAAATTCACTAAGATTCGTAGTTGTGCCAGGCGCAACTTCGCCGCACTTCGCCACACTTCACCAGGCGTAGTTTCACCAGCACTCCGCAAATTCACTAAAATCCGAAGTTGCGCACAGGGGTAGCGTAAGGCTGCGAAGTTGCGCTAGCGTTGATTCGCTAAGCGAAGCAAAGTTAAGCTAGCGATGGTTAATTTGCATACGGCGCCAAATTCAAATTTCAATGGAGGAATACGTATCTGCACTACAAATGCCTGGGAAACCTTCAAAACATCAAATAGCATTTTATTTTGCCCTACACATGTGCCCACTGTATAGTTAAGTTGCCATGAGTTAGGAAATGTAGGGGGGAAGGAGGGGAGCACCACAAAATTTTTCGATCTTTTTCAGCCATAATATAGAAAAAACTCCAGCGTTTTTTTGAACTTAGAAAAAATTTGAACTTTTTTTGAAACAATCCCTATCTACTCTATTGCGCTTCACCTGGTCTGAGGTGGCAAAGGAAGTCTAGCGTAAAAGGTAGCGTTCAGTACACTACGCGTGTTAGTGAATTTGCGTAGTTACGTCCGTAGCGAAAATTCGCCAGGTGTAAGGTAACACTAGCGAATTTACGTCAGCGTTAGTTAGTGAATTTGTGAAGTAACGAAAATGCCCAACGCTAGCGAATTGACGCTAGCGTTAGGCACTTTGGCGCTAAGTGAATTTGCCCAGAACTCTATGGGGCAAATTCACTAAAGGACGAAGCGCCTAACGCTAGCGTTAATTCACTAGCATAGCGCATTTTGTTAATTCGCGGATTCACTAATGGACACTGGCGTAAATTCGCTAGTGTTACTTCGCACCCTTACGCCTGGCGAATTTGCGCAGCAGACATAACTATGCAAATTCACTGACACGCACATTTTTCTGAACGCTACCTTTTACGCCAGACTTCCTTCGCCACCTCAGACCTGGCGAAGTGCGGCGAAGCGGACGCTGGCGCAACTATGAATCTTAGTGAATTTGCCCTTCTTCACCCTTTGATCTATGAAGATTTTCATTTATCCAGACCATGATATACAATTTGGATCTTCATACCATACATCTACTAGAAAATGATGTACACATTATATAAACCCAATAGGCTGTTTTTTCTTTCAATAAAGATTTAATTTGATTAAATCTTAGTCTGGATCAAGTGCAAGGTTCTATGGGAGATGGCATTTCCTTAATTCGGGCTTTCTTGATAATGGGTTTCCAGATAACGGATCCCATACATGTAGAATAAAGTATTTTTCAGTTTGAACTGAAGAAGCCGTTCGGATGAATGGTTAAACGTTTTCAAGAAAACACATAAGTCCAGTTGCTTTAGACTTAATTCTACTAGATAAATCACCCTTTACACTGGTGTGCAAGGTTGCTGTTTCTCCTGCTCACTTTGCCAAGAAATTCTAGACAATAAGGAATATTATGTGAGTCAACAAATGGGATTTTGGCAGGGCAGCTACAGTTTAAAATACACTATCCTTTATACAGTAGAAACCCCATTTTACTTTTTTGGGGGACCAGGAAATAGTTATGTAAAATCCGTGAAAATGTAAAATAACAGAAATTTGGTAAAGCAAGTTATAGCTCAAGTACTGAAAGGATATCAGCACAAGAGTTTTTTTTAATACAAAAGAATACAGGATGAACTGTGTTAATGGCAAGGGTTAACACAACATTAATTGTAGTTGAGGTTTCAGAGTAATATGTGATACCCAGAGTTCCCTGTATAACTCAGCCTGTAGCCTTGTGCCTTCTATGGTCACAGAACAACCCCTCAGTGACTTCTAACATCCTTATAATTTACAGTAGGGGGTACATTATCACTTATAATATGAGTGATACTCAGAGTTCCCTGTATAACTCAGCCTGCAGCCTTGTGTCTTTATATGGTCACAGAGTCCCTCAGTGATTTCTAATATCCTTATCATTTACAGTAGGGGGTACATTATCCCTTATAATACATGAGTGATACTCAGAGTTCCCTGTATAACTCAGCCTGCAGCCTTGTGCCTTTATATGGTTACAGAACCCCTCAGTGTCTTCTAAAATCCTTATAATTTACAGTAGGGGGTACATTATCACTTATAATATGAGTGATACTGAGAGTTCCCTGTATAACTCAGCCTGCAGCCTTGTGTCTTTATATGGTCACAGAGTCCCTCAGTGATTTCTAATATCCTTATCATTTACAGTAGGGGTACATTATCCCTTATAATACATGAGTGATACTCAAGAGTTCCCTGTATAACTCAGCCTGTAGCCTTGTGCCTTTATATGGTCACAGAACAACCCCTCAGTGACTTCTAATATCCTTATCATTTACAGTAGGGGGTACATTATACCTTATAATACATGAGTGATACTCAGAGTTCCCTGTATAACTCAGCCTGCAGCCTTGAGCCTTTATATGGTCACAGAACAACCCCTCAGTGACTTTTAATATCCTTATCATTTACAGTAGGGGGTACATTATCCCTTATAATACATAAATGATACTCAGAGTTCCCTGTATAACTCAGCCTGCAGCCTTGAGCCTTTATATGGTCACAGAACAACCCCTCAGTGACTTTTAATATCCTTATCATTTACAGTAGGGGGTACATTATCCCTTATAATACATGAGTGATACTCAGAGTTCCCTGTATAACTCAGCCTGCAGCCTTGTGCCTTTATATGGTCACAGAACCCCTCAGTGACTTCTAATATCCTTATCATTTACAGTAGGGGGTATATTATCCCTTATAATACATGAGTGATACTCAGAGTTCCCTGTATAACTCAGCCTGCAGCCTTGTGCCTTTATATGGTCACAGAACCCCTCAGTGACTTCTAATATCCTTATCATTTACAGTAGGGGGTACATTATCCCTAATAATGCATAAATTATACTCATAGTTTGCAATATCTTTCATCTTTTGTGACAACTCTTGATATTTTTAGATGCGTCTACATCAAATACCACTGTTCATCTTCTGGCTCCAAAACAAGTACCTCTTGAGATACAAACCATTCATCTGACCTGTGCGGTTCATTCAGTGCAACAAATAGTCCATTTAAGTTGGAACATTTCTGGGACTCATCATAAAGGCAAAGTGATTGCTATGGAAGATCCTACAGGGACTTGGAACTTTCTTAATCACATCACGGTTGACAGAACACATTGGCGCAATGGCACATTGGCTTGTGAAGTTCGTTTTAATTCCACTGCTATCATCGTTCCCCTTGTCATTGAAGGTAAAACATATTAGATTGATGGATATAATGAAAGAGCAATATACTGTACATATACAGTAAGTAGAGAGATAGATACAGACAGATTTGATAGATTGATAGATAGATAGATAGATAGATAGATAGATAGATAGATAGATAGATAATAGATAGATAGATAGATAGATAGATAGATGATAGATAGATAGATAGATAGATAGATAGATAGATAGATAGATAGATAGATAGATGATAGATAGATAGATAGATAGATAGATAGATAGATAGATAGATAGATAGATAGATAGATAGATGATAGATAGATAGATAGATAGATAGATAGATAGATAGATGATGTTGGTTTTCAATATTTTCCCTTTTCTCTTGCTTTAGAGATGAAAAGATCATTTGGCAAAAGATGTTCCATGTATCTGATTCCAGTCTTGACTGGTATTATAGTGTTACTTACAATACTGTTTGGCCATCTCTTGTGGATTTTTAAACAACCAGGTACTGTGAATCTTGCTAACAAGGTGATTGCTTACAGCCTTATCTGCTGTCCTTCAGGGATGGTGTTGATTTAGGAGGAAGAAAGCTGCCTGTACATCTCACTTAACCAATGCAGAATAGAAAGGTATCTGGGGAAATGCCAAAAAAATCCAATTCAGCAGTATTGTCCAAAACATATGTTTCTCTCGGGAGTTAGTGTTAGATACTGCACAATGTAATTCAACAGTTCCTGGAGGGGTTCAGGTGGAGAAGATCCTTCTTCAAATAAAAAATGACTGTCATTGCTACTGTATATCCCCAGTGATAGATAGAAAACAATTTTCCTCATCCAGTGAAGTATAGGGAGGATTCTCTGTCCGCCAACCATGGTGAACTTACCCTCTGTTTTGTTTTTATTCTATTTTTAGCTTATGTTTTTGATAGATTTATTATTTAAGTTACATTTTATCATTCACACCCCTACATAAAGGGCCTATCATTTGTTTATGCAGGTAGTGAGAAATATTGTATTCTTATTGTATTAATATTGTATTATAGATTTTGATAAATATTAATTTCTTCTGTGTTCTACACGTCTGATATACTTTCTCTTGATTGGTTGGGGCGGGAGGTCAGTGATCCCTGTTACATTCTGCAGTACATGTCAAGATGGATCAAATAGGCGCTCATTTTCCCATAAACTGAATGTTTAATCATTGAAAACCAATCAATCGGTTTCTATGAGTGTGTTGAGGTCTCATTTTCTATAGGTGCTAGACAATAAAGACCTTAAATTCAAAATGAGTGAAACTCATGCCAAAAGGACAGATCAGTGATAACATAAAAAATGTTGAATAAAAATCACAATACACAGTAAATTCATGATTGTGTTCTTTTTCAGGTCCAAAGAAAATTAAGCGAGAGACCACTGTAACAGACACTCAGGTACAATCACAATTAACACAATAAATTAAAGGGGTCAGTTACAAATGCACCCCAAGTGCAAATTCTCTAAAACAGATTCCATGGAGAGCTCATATTGATGGAATTGATTAGGGTACTGTCCAACCACGCCTTGGGATCCCTGCTGCTACCACAACATTTAAGTGTGTTGCACCCATTTACACAATCAGCTGTAGGAACCCTGAAGCCACCGCCAGATCTAGGGTTATATTTACCATGCTGTGTAAAAAGTGGAGTGAAGGACTACTGGTGATGTTGTCCATAGCAACCAATCAACAATTAGATTTCAACAGCAAAGCTATGATTAGGTGCTATGAGCAACATCACCAGTAATTTTTCACTCCACTTTTTACACAGCATGATAAATATAACTCTAAATCTAGTGGTGGCTTCAGGGTTAGTGATGGGCGAATTTGCGCCATTTCGCTTCGCCGAAAAATTCGCGAATTTCGCGCGAAATTCGCGAAACGGCGAAAAATTCGCGAAACTGCGCCGGTGTCCGTTTTTGACGCCGGCGTCCATTTTTCGGAAAAATTTTTTTTGACGCCGGCGAATTTTTGACGCGAATGTTCGAATTTATTCGCTGGAGGCGAATCGCGCAAATTCGCCGCAAATTCGCGCCTGGCGAATAAATTCGCCCATCACTATTCAGGGTTCCTACAGCTGATTGTGTACAGAATTGGATGCAAATGTAATTTAGAACATATAATCTGAAAGTGAAAGAACCCCCACTATAACATTTTTAGAAGTGACTTGTATCTGATTGGTGTCAAACCAGAAGCACAAATGCATACATTTTTGACACATCAAGTGCATTTGCAGTGGCTACTATTACCTGCGGCATAAGTATGGAGGTAGCAGATTCTGTGGTTGCAGGGAGCGGGGACTATGGGGTCGACTTCCTCTGTAGCCACCATACTTCCTCTATAGTGCTCATGGTGTAAGGTTTCAGTGCACACAGGGCCCCTGTAGATTCTTTTTGCAGTGGGGCGGGGCTTCCTGTTGGTACGCCGCTGAATATACGCTACAATTATTGGAGAAACACCACATTTTTGGTAAAAAAAATTACAATATTAGTCTCAAATTTCACATTGTAGGCTGCATTTATTAAATGACCCTTAGATCAAACATATCTATGATTAGCAAGAGGAGCAAAGCTATTTAATAGGGATGCACCGAATCCAGGATTCGGTTCGGGATTCGGCCAGGATTCGGCCTTTTTCAGCAGGATTCGGATTCGGCCGAATTCTTCTACCCGGCCGAATTGAATCCTAATTTGCATATGCACCAACAACAAGGAAGTAGAAAATGTTTTCCCCTTCCCGCCCCTGATTTGCATATGCAAATTAGGGTTCGGATTCGGTTGGGTATTCTCCCCAATCTTTCACAAAGGATTCGGGGGTTCGGCCAAATCCAAAAAAGTGAATTCAGTGCATCCCTACTATTTAGTAATGTATATGAGAATAGTATATGTATATATCATTTATGTAAATATATGCTCTTTGTGTGGACTGTATGCAAAGTACACAAAGTATATATAGTATATCATTATTATAGGAATAAAGGCTAAATCGTGCCAAATTTCCATTTAATCTTACCTTGTTTTATTATTTAGGATGGAATAGTTTATGCCGAGCTGAGCATGGGCTCACTGAATCCAAAAAGAAATAAATGAAGACAATTTTTATGGAAACTCTGGTTTTTGGACTGGAACAAGATACAAGACTTGTATCTTCATAAATGGATCTTTGTCAGAAAAACATGGTGAATTATAGGGCAAAATAACAAGACGTATTTTTCACGCTTTGCATTTTTTCCCAGGTTTGTAAATGAGGTCTATGGATCATTAATGATATCTCCTGTAAAATATTAATTAGCACTGCTGAGTCAATATACTTATAAATAACCATTATTAATTGATTATCTCTGACCAACCGTCACTTTTTAGTGATTTCAGTGCATACAGCACACTACCCCTCTAACCTCTTGTTATCTAGTCTATCAGCCTCCTATACCTAACCTCCATTTTAATGTTGCTATCTAGACCTTGCTTTTAACGATTTATTAAAAGTTATTTTTTATGAACCACTTCACTTGAGTTTTGGAATTTACGGATGGGAGGGTGCAATTGGATGGGTCTCTTTTTGCATTACTTATAATTTGCATAGCTATATATTTATTTCAAGTGTCTAAGAAAAAAAATATACTTTTAATGGAACAATTGACAGTTCATAAATAAGAGGATCAGAACTAAAAGTGTGTGTTAAAATCGAGGAGTATGGTGGAGAAAAATGAAGGAGATAAATGATAGTGTTGGCCACTCCCCATTTTAAACCACAATGATGGCACTAATCGGTATATACGGTATGTTTGTTCCATAGTGTGTTGTTTTTATATGTATTAAACGAATATATTTATGTTTGCATTGCACAAACAATAATAATTACATTATATCTATGCACTATTAAAAAATACATCCATAAAACCAGTCTGATTATTTTATGTTGAACCATTTGATTTTGATCATATATATAAATCAGCAGTGAGCCTAAAATACAATTAATCTGTGTGCAGGGTTCAGAATGCAAAGACATGGTTGACTATGAAGATTTTCATTCATCCAGGTCATAGTATATCTAGTATAGGTCAATCTAAAAACAACTGGACTTGCTGAGTAATCATTGAAGACGTTTCACTACTCATCCGAGCAGCTTCTTCAGTTCAACCTGAAGAAGCTGCTCGGATGAGTACCCAAACTTCTTCATCGATTACGCAGCAAGTCCAGTTGTTTTTAGATTGACCTATACTAGATAAAGACATGGTTGGTTGCACCCATTTTTTGCAGGTTGCACCTGTCCTTCACATAGTAAACAGCCACTAGTGTGACTTTCCTCCGCACAGAAAACAGCAGCCTTGTTACAAGGTAAAATCAATTCGCCTTTGCTTACTCTATCATGTCCAGTTTCAGTTTGATGTCAATACAGTTTCGGTTACAATGGAAAATTAATTTTAACTAACATCCTGTCATGTTACTCATTCAAAACACATGAACTGCTGGTCAAAACTGGTATCAACGGACGTTTCTATTTAGAGAAACCAACCTCTGTGGCTTGGCTTGTTTATCGCTACCATACAGTATTAGTTCTCCATATAGTTATACTAGCAGTGCTTAAAAACATGCAAACGTTTACTTATATTCAGAATATGAAAACACTACAGATTTAAAATGTATAATATACAAATATGGGACCTGTTATACAGAATGGGGTTTTCTGGATAATGGATCTTTCTATAATTTGGCTCTTCATACTTTAAGTTTACTAGAAAATCATGTAAACATGTAGGGGCCGATTCACTAACTTCGAGTGAAGGATTCGAAGGTGAAAAACTTCGAATTTCGACGTTTTTTTTCGAATGGGCTACTTCGACCTTCGACTACGACTTCGAATCGAAGGATTCGTAGTAAAAATCTTTCGACTATTTGACCATTCGATAGTCGAAGTACTGTCTCTTTAAAAAAAACTTCGACCCCCTAGTTCGCCATCTAAAAGCTACCGAAGTCAATGTTAGCCTATGGGGAAAGTCCCCATAGGCTTGCCTAATTTTTTTTGATCGAAGGATATTCCTTCGATCGTTGGATTAAAATCCTTCGAATCGTTCGATCAAAGGAATTATCCTTCAATCATTCGATCGAACTATTTGCGCTAAATCCTTCGACTTCGATATTCGAAGTCGAAGGATTTTAAGTCCTAGTCGAATATCGAGGATTAATTAACCCTTGATATTCGACCCTTAGTGAATCGGCCCCAAAATAAAGCCAATAGGCTGGTTTTGCTTCCAATAAGGATTAATTATATATTTTTTGGGATCAAGAACAAGGTACTGTTTTATTATTACAGAGAAAAAGGAAAACATTTTTAAACATTTGGATGAATTTATTATAATGGAGTCTATGGGAGACATCCTTTCCGTAATATGGAACATTCTGGATAACGGATTTTCGGATAACGGATCCCATACCTGTATATGACTTTTTAAATGCAACGCATATCTGCCAAGCTGGGCAGGCTCCCAATATATAATATATATAATATCTGTCACCGTTATAGGCTGCATTGTTTGAGCAGGACTGCTTGCTTTTTTCTTGAGAGTTTTATGCTAAAATTATGGAGTTTATTGGGATCCAACAACTTAATATAGGCATGGAGATATATATGGATCTAGTTTGGTAACATTGACAAACTCTTTCCAATTCTGTATACCATCTTGCTTGACATTCAAAAATTGAATAAGGCTGCCCTGGATACCCTTTTAAATTTGGAGGCTTTTATATCATCCTTTATCTCACGGGTGCAAAGGTAGGAAGAACTTATTTTGAGGGTTTTAGGGACCTCTCCCTTACACCTACCCACTGACCAATTGGATAAGGAGAAAAAATATATATTATAACCAAAGTCCATACCATACCATTTTTATTATAATTCAGCCACCGTGGTCACAGTTTTAAAAACAGCCTACCAATGATAAACAACAAGGAGAGTAGCAACCCCCATATTCATTGAGAAACAAGCTATGCAGATGAACAAAGTTGTCTTTGTGGTATATCCTAAAGCAGGGGTGTCCAAACTGCATGCGGCCCAGGATGGATATGAATGCGGCCCAGCTTGAAACACTCGGTTCCCAAGGAAATGTCATAATAGTATAATAATAAGTCTATTTACTGAAATATCTGGGTGTCCCATATTCTAGTGTATAGCTCCAACTGGTTATCCAACTGGTATTGTAGTTATTTTATGTGTATTTTCTTTACTTCTACAAATCAAAAGTGTTTGTGTATCTCATGTGTGGCCCCAGACAATTTTTCTTTTTCCAATGTGGCCCAGGGAAGCCAAAAGTTTGGACACCCCTGTCCTAAATCTAGAAACATATCTTTCCTTATAAATAATTTTTAGCACAGAAATATCAATTAGTGACACTGTGGGGCACATTGACTTAGGGTCGAATATCGAGGGTTAATTAACCCTCGATATTTGACTGTCGAAGTTAAATCCTTCGACTTCGAAGTCGAAGGATTTAGCGATATTCGTTTGATCGAACGATCAAAGGAATAATCGTTTGACCGAACGATTAAATCCTTCGAATCGAACGATTCAAAGGATTTTAATCCATCGATCGAACGATTTTCCTTCAATCACAAATTGGCTAGAAAGCCTATGGGGACCTTCCCCATAGGCTAACATTGTACCTCGGTAGGTTTTAGGTGGCTAAGTAGGGGGTCGAAGTTTTTTTGAAAGAGACAGTACTTTGACTATCGAATGGTCGAATAGTCGAATGATTTTTAGTTCGAATCGTTCGATTCAAAGTTAAAGTCGTAGTCGAAGGTCGAAGTAGCCAATTCGATGGTCGAAGTAGCCAAAAAATACTTTGAAATTCGAAGTATTTTTTATTCTATTCCTTCACTCGAGCTAAATTAGTGTTAAAGAGCAGAAAGTCTCAAAAATAATATAAAAAATAGCTCCTTAGTAATCCAGAAAACTAAAACAGAAAAGGCATAATAAATAATGCCTATTTGCTAAAGGCATTTCAGTGTGAGAAATAATGTTAAAAGCTAGTAATAAACCAAAAGATGATAAACCATGAGATATATGAACATTTTATATAACCTACAATGTGTTTGTTTGAGTCACTTTCTCCACCACAACTTTTTTCCATTAGTGACCACTGTGCAGAAATCACACTAGCACCTTGCAGAGCTATTAACACATATTTCCTGTTTACCGCTTTAATATCGTAACGGCCCTCTTCCTTAGATGGCTTGTGTGACAATCGAATGGTTAGTAGGTGCAAAGTTCTGCAAAACTGCTAATGGCATTGCATGAGATTGTGTGAACAATACACGTTTATTTATGATCCTTCAGTTGTGGAGAAATACAAGAGTCTTCTGCACTCAACACATTATCAATATATTTAAAGGGATACTGTCATGGGAAAAATTTTTTTTTCAAAACGAATCAGTTAATAGTGCTGCTCCAGCAGAATTCTGACATCCATTTCTCAAAAGAGCAAACAGATTTTTTTATATTCAATTTTGAAATTTGACATGGGGTTAGACATATTGTCAATTTCCCAGCTGCCCCAAGTCATGTGACTTGTGCTCTGATAAACTTCAATCACTCTTTACTGCTGTACTGCAAGTTGGAGTGATATCACCCCCTCCCTTTAACCCCCCCCAGCAGCCAAACAAAAGAACAATGGGAAGGTAACCAGATAGCAGCTCCCTAACACAAGATAACAGCTGCCTGGTAGATCTAAGAACAGCACTCAATAGTAAAAACCCATGTCCCACTGAGACACATTCAGTTACATTGAGAAGGAAAAACAGCAGCCTGCCAGAAAGCATTTCTCTCCTAAAGTGCAGGCACAAGTCACATGACCAGGGGCAGCTGGGAAATTGACAAAATGTCTAGCCCCATGTCAGATTTCAAAATTGAATATAAAAAAATCTGTTTGATCTTTTGAGAAATGGATTTCAGTGCAGAATTCTGCTGGAGCAGCACTATTAACTGATTCATTTTGAAAAAAATGTTTTTTCCCATGACAGTATCCCTTTAAGACAGAGACATTTTGTGCATTCATTTACTAAAAAATGCCTTACCCTTTAAACAAAACAGGGATTGTTTGTCCATATATTGCAATCTATTTAAGTGGTGAGCACAACTTTCCCTTCAGTTGCGGCACATGCACACTCATTTAAAATCCTTCCATATAAAGGGTTATTGGGAAAGTAGCAAGTTGCTGTATTATGAAAGTGCTCATTTACAGTAGGTAAGAAAATAAAGTAAAAGTCATTATTTACATTTGTTACTGTACAAAAACCATCTGTTCTCCAACAACTTGAGTAGCAGTTGTAAGATGTTTATGCTTAAACCACCCTGAGACCCAGGCTATACACTGTAGCTCCATCCTCAGCATATGACATCAACTTTGTCTCCTCCGATAATAATGTTCCTATCTAGCAATGGAGCAAGGTGAGATTACAGGTTCCCAAGCTGTGATATTAGAAATAGACCTGAACAGAAGGCCAAGCCAGGTCTGTGTCAACTAACTCCAGAGCAGTGGTGTGGAATAGATTTAGCAAGAAGATACATCACCTATACTGTACATGAAACAACCCCTCTACGACTCTAGCTGGTCTTAGAATTTGGGGTGGAGTATAGCTAATTTAAATAGGAGTCAGTTAGTGAGTTCATTCATTTTGGAGTGAGAAAGTCCCACCCACCTCCTATTTGGAACCCACTGTGTTAGTCCATCCCATCAAATTTTTTTGATGCGCGTCAACAATATTCGGACGCCCATTGACTTTAACGCCAGTGTCAGCTTGGATGCGGGCGCCAGTATCCGATTTTCACGATTTTTCTTGAAAATGTTTGATTTTCATGATTTTTTTTTGTGAAAATGTCCAAATTTCAGTACATTTTTGTGAAAGTGTCCGAATTTCAAGATTTTTTTGTGAAACTTTTCGATCTCACGACTTTTTCGTAATTTTTCGTCAATTCACGAATTTTGCTGGAAAATCCCAAATTTTACAGCGAATCTAAACGGTAGAAACTCGCCCATCACTACTATACATGTATTGTTATTGCTACTTTTTTATTACTCATCTTTCTATTCAGGCCTCTCATATTCACATCCCTGTCTCTTATTCATATCAGTGCATGGTTGCTAGGGTAATTTAGATACAGGTATAGGATCCCTTATCTGGAAACCCGATATCCAGAATGCTCCGAATTACGGAATGGCCATCTCCCATAGACTCCATTTTATCCAAATAATCCAATTTTTTAAAAATGATTTCCTTTTTCTCTGTATTAATAAAACAGTAGCTTGTACTTGATCCCAACTAAAGGTGGCCATACACGGGCCGATAAAAGCTGCTGACAGACCAAGTCGGCAGCTTATTGGCCGTGTATGGGGCCCCCCAATGGGCTTCCCCAATCGAGATCTAGCCAAAAGTCAGCCAGATCTCGATCGGATGGAACTAAAAATCCTGTTGGATCGTGGTCCCATCTGTTCGTTGATCCATAAAGCCACCATTAGGATCCGATCGTTGGGCCCTAGGGCCCACGATCGGATCAGCCCAATATTGCGGGGAGAGATCCGCTCGTTTGGCGACTATTGGAAGCAAAACCAACCTATTGGGTTTATTTAATCTTTAAATTAATTTCTAGTAGACTTAAGGCAGGAAGACCCAAATTATGGTATATCCGTTTTCCGGAAAACTCCAGGTCCCTAGCATTCTGGATAACAGGTCCCATACCTGTACTAGCAACCAGATTGCTGAAATTGCAAACTCGAGAGCTGCTGAATAAAAAGCTAAATAATAAAAAATGAAAATCAATTACAAATTGTCTCAGAATATCACTCTCTACATTATACTAAAAGTTCATTTAAATGTGAACAACCCCTTTAAAGGAAGACGGGATAGAGAATGTGGCAACTTGTGTGCAAATCTTCCAAAATAGTTTTAGGTAACGATTAATTAAAACTTGAAATACTTGAGGATCATATGATGTAAGTTTAAAGAAAATTCCAAAAAAGCCTTTAGAGGCAGCCTTGGAATGAAAAAAAGGTGGGCAAGCATTAATATGAATAATCTGTGTATTTATAATTACTAGTATAAAGCATATCGTTGCTATATACATATGGTTTACATACAACATTGCTCAGCCTTCTGCTTAGAATTGCCACCTACTTCCACTTTCACTTGTGTTCTATTACTAATTCTTTCCTTATTCATCTGTTGCAGATGTCTACACCCCCCCCCACCACCACTATCACCAGTGTTATAACTATTCAACCTTCAAACAATACTTCAGATATTAAAGAATGTAATCATTTAATTTCAGTGAAATCAAACAGGAAATGAAAACAAGTTTGTGTATTTAATAATGTATGCATGTATTTTTAAAAAAATCTAAGGGGGGTGGTGGAAGCACTCTTAAGGCTAATACAAAATATATTTAAGTATAATGGAAGTGCTACTTACAATGCACATTCCCTGGGCCCCTGTCTCATAAGTAGTTCAATATAAATGCAAATGCATATGTTTACAAAACAAGGGTTTTTAGTAGGGATGTAGCGAACTGTTCGCCGGCGAACTAGTTCGCGCGAACTTCGACTGTTCGCGTCCGCCGCAAGTTCGCGAACGTCGCGCGACGTTCGCCAATAGGCGTTCGCGTCAAAATCGTTCGACCATTCGACCATTCGATCGCTAAAATCGAACGATTTTCGTTCGAATCGAACGATCGAAGCCATTGGATTGAATGAAATCATTCGATCCAATGGCTTCGATCGTTAGATTCGAACGGAAATCGTTCGATCGAACGATTAAAATCCTTCGATCGTTCGAATCGAACGATTTTCGGATGTTCGAAGTTCGCAAACTGTTCGCGAACTGTTCGCATTTTTTGCCGGTGTTCGCGAACGGCGTTCGCGAACACATTGTCGGCGGTTCGCTACATCCCTAGTTTTTAGTTACA
The DNA here is from genome assembly GCA_038501925.1 of Xenopus petersii. Classification (NCBI taxonomy): domain Eukaryota; kingdom Metazoa; phylum Chordata; class Amphibia; order Anura; family Pipidae; genus Xenopus; species Xenopus petersii. The sequence goes on from CM076686.1 coordinate 15,444,273, forward strand.
AAGTTAGGATCATAAAGTTGAAAAGCCACCATACCAGGTCAAGGTAAACCCCATATGGCGGTCCCTAACTTATTTAACTCAGGTCACAATATAAAAAGATACTTCTCTGCATAATAGCATTACCTGTACACAATGTGTGTTGTAAGTAGCACTTCCATTATACTTAAATATATTTTGTATTAGCCTTAAGAGTGCTTCCACCCCCCCCCCTAGATTTTTGCATGTATTTTTAAAACCCAGTCCTTCAGAAGAAATACCGTATTTGTTCATTACAGTTTCTACATGCTACGTCTATTTTCTACTTCCAATTCTACATCTAATTTTGGAACTCACTATATTTATACCTGTATATATTTTTTTCCTTTTCAAAGGAGTGAACAAAGGACTTGTGGTTAAAGAGGCGTACTTGCAAACAAAACCACAACAGTTAGGAAATATCAGCTAGAATGTTGTGTCAGACACTGACCATCTAGAAACTGCTTTATTTTAAAATTGAATGTTTATTGTTTCGCCAACCATAGAGATAGTTTACTCCTCATCCTGAATGTTTTCTTTTTCAAGCATAAATGCAGCTTCTTTGCATTATATTGTAACACTTTCTTGGGCTATCCTGCCCATTAGGAGTTAAAGAAGTCCAGCTAGGTAGTGAGCATGGCTTACGTTGCGAATCTACACCCAGGGCAGAGCCTTTGCCAAATGGAAGCTTCCCCTTTAAAATGTTGTAGAACTACAACGCACAGGCATATTAGTGTAAAAATAGATCAATGGACGCCAGGAGGTTCTTAGATGGTAAAACAGGTGAACAGATTTATTATGCCAAAGGCAAATGACCACAGGTTTACTCACAGCATATACAGGATACAGCAGATGGAATCACTTTGGACATAGCAAGGATCACAGTCAGACAGAAGAGACTCCCTTAGGATATTGCAGATAGGTGTACATCAATTCCCAGTTAACGGACGTTGCCAGTGAGGGGATTGGGATTGATCAGGTAGGGTACAGGTAGTCCTTTGCTAACCTAGATGCCTATCAACTGAGTTCCCTGCTCTAAAGGCAAACAGGCCTTGTGGGAAGCTACTTCCTTCTACAATCCTCAGTGGAGCGACAACTGCTATTTCTGCTATACCTCTCTGTCTTACTCTCCTAGAGAGTCTATTACAGGAGCTTACTATGTTAGCTGTTCCTCGTTCACTGGGTTACCTGGTCCCCGACTTAAGCACAAAGGTGTCAGGTTCCTTTGGGGTAAATGACTTACTGGGACCTATGGTGATCCCAGGCTCAATGGGGAATCACCTAGCAGCAGCACCAGGAGCCAAAGAGGAAGAGGAAACTCCCTGCACAACACTATATAGCAGTGTGGGAGGGGAGTGTCATTACACTCTTTGTCCAATAGGTGAGGGTGTTACACTTAACCAGTTAGAAGGGCTTGGCCCAATAACAAGGGAAAAGAGAACTACATAGAAAAGGTAGGGGATTAACTCTATAGAGCTGGATATCCTATAGGTCCCTACAATATATTAGATGAAAGCAAATAAAACTGAATTGTCAGAGGTCAGACCTCTGATGAATTGCCAAAGTGAGGCATGAAACGCGTCAGGTGACTAGACACATCATGGTTTAGTTAAAGGTCTCTAGAGTGATACCTGTTCTTGTTTTTAATGATTACTTGGTAATAAAGTTTTTTCATTGATTTTCACCCGTGGTTGTAACGGCTCCCGTCAATCTACTTTCTATTGGGACATATATGAAATAGCCGCTGAGATTTTTCACTTGACAGAACATAAGCACAAATTAAAACATTACTGCTCATAAACCATCTGCTCATAGAACTCCAGCCCTTTTTTGTACCTTATCCAGGGTAAGGCAAAGCACAATATGAACATGTTTCTGGTTTCCTGGAAGTGAGTAATAAATTCCTTTCTGACACCAAAATTGGGCTTGCAGTCTCCAGGTCCCTGTTCGTTCACACTCTATCACCAGGCGACTTTTTTGTTTTATTAAGGTTCCCTGGACATTTGTAATAAAAAGTGGTAACTTCAAGTATTTGCACCAACATCTCTAATAAAGACATCCATACAACTTTAATGTACCCGCACAATTCAAATTGACCTAAGTGTAAGATCACTAGTGAATTTTTGCTAGGCACAAACCAACGGTAGCGCATCTTCAATATGAAGTGCTCTCACTGCCGAAGTAACGCCCAGGTCGCAACTTCACATATTAGTGAATAAGCGTAGTGGTAGCAAATGTGCGCTTGGCGAAGTGGTGAGGGGTGTGTGAAGTGGTTGCTGGCGACAATACGCCCTTTAGTGAATCTGCCCCGTTGCTTGTTGTACCTACACATGTATTTTTCCGACCAGCTCCAGACAGTTGCCTAAACTCCAGATTGGACAGTTGTAGAAAATTCAAAAAACATATTAGAATTAAAAAAACATAATTATAAAAGTATGAGGACACAGAGCAGTATAATGGATTATAACAAATACAGAACTGAATTCGGGAACTAGAGTGTTGGGTGCTGCAGATTCAATGGTTACAAATACCATTCTGTTCTATGTGAATAAAGCTTTATTAGGGCCTGGCGGGAGGTTAAATTATTATATGGGCACTAAGGGGCAAGTTTATTAATATAAACATGCATTTTTTGCATTTGAGAATATTGCAGCAAAAAACTGTGACCACTATTTTTCCCATTAAGTTTTTTTAAGCTCAAATTTTTCAATAGAAAAATATTTTGAATATGGAAAAAATGGAAAAAATGGAAAAAAAATGTTGAGTTGGAACCATTAAATCAACAGAGCCCAACACTGTTCCTGTAGAAGTCAATGGGAGGAGTATTTTCTACATTAAAGCTTTTTTATGTAACCACAAGTACAACTAAAAAAGAATGGAATTTGAATTTTCCTTGAAATTGAGTTTTTCGTCTTAAACGTAATAACATAAAAACCTTAATTGGGTTTCATCAAAATTTCTTTTGTTCATGATACAGTTTAAAAAAAATGGAGAAGAAAATCAATAAATCAGCCTCCCCATTGTTGCATTGTTGAGTGCAGAGGCCTATTACTATTTGCATAATGCCCCATGAAGTTGTCAAACTGCAAGAAGATGGCAAAAAATGGCAGATTGAAGCTTTTTGCACCCTTGTTGGGGCATTGTAACTGAGCCCTATAGTCTTCATGTATCTTGACAGATTTATCAAGCTTACAGGGTTGCTGTTTGATGATTTTGCTTATCTGGTTCCTAATAAATATTTATCATGTGATTTTTTTTGTTGCAGAGTGGTTGAGGTATGTAAGCTGGAGAACTGCAAAGCAAGCAAAAGCCACAATGGTTTCAAAATATGTCATATTATGAAAAATAAATATTATTAAAAGAATGAAAATGAGATTATATCATTAAAAATGTAAAAAAAATGATACAGTGATACCGGGTATTCATGGGCCAATGTCAAACTAGCCTTTTTTTCCACTAGCAATTCACTGCTTATTGAATTCAAACACTTGATAATGAAAAATAAACAAGTTAGACTGCATTGTGAATGGGGTGATGCATGGAATTAGTTTTGGATAAATAACTTAACTTAAATAAACATATTTTCAAACATATTTTCAACAAGAGGGGTCAAGGGGAGAATGAAGCCCCCAAAATTTTGGGGGGCCTAAATGACTCATGTTTTGGGACTTAATATGACTAAAGGGTCAGCTGGCCCTTTGGGGCCCATATATTGCCTTGCTTGTCTAGGGGATGGAGGGCCCAAGGTAGTACTGATTCAAATCAATCAGACTCCAACTGAAGGGTGGGGCTAGACTATTACTGGATAAAAAATAATAAAACAATTGCTGTCCAGAGCTCCTTAGGCTTAAAATGTGATGGGCCCCCTACTGCAGTCAGTGCTTTTGGGGGTCCTGTTTGAACTATATAGAAACATTCAGATTAAACCACTTAAAAATACACATGCTGGGGTTTGTTTGGAGGGGCTGAACTTGTTGCACTTTGGTCTCATTTCAACCCAATTAATTATTTATGTAATTATGCACTGGGGTTCATTTGGAAAGGTTGAAATTGATGGACTTTGGCATTTCAAGCCAACTTAACTGTGTAATCATGAACAGTTTATATAAAACCCTGCACAATATTTGAGCACCATAGGGACCATAGATGAAGCACTGGCATCTGTTCAGTTGACAGGTCCAAGCCCCAGGCATGCTATAAGTACAGGACACCCCTTGCTTGTGTCACCAATTCACCATTGTGGCAAGCACTGGATTTTCGACATGGTGTATGTTGCAATAGTAACACTAATTAATGACAGGGGTTCAAGTACTTAGTTGGAAGGTGAAGTGTTATAGGGGTCATTTGTTAGGACGTCAGTGTGTTAAGTGCTAAATAGTGTACATTGCCTTCCTTGATTTAAGTATTGCCACAGGAAGCCATGGGTCCTTGTATTTACCACCTACCCTATGGTAATAACAGCCATCACTTATTAATTATTTTAACAATAACCAAAGTAGCAAATTGCACCCCTTAGTTCTTATTCATTAAGAACGGTTTTGCAGCACTCTGCACATTAGAATTTGCGTGAGATGCAGAAGTACATCTCTAGTGATGGGCGAATTTTGGGTGTTTCACATCCCCCGAAAAATTTGTGAATTTCCCACAAAATTCGGAAAACAGTGACAAATTCGCAAAACGGCACCGGCATCTCGTTTTTATTTTTGGTGCCGGCGAATTTTCACTGGCGACTTTTTGTGGTGGTTTTGCAAATTTGCGGGAAATTGCGGGAATTCGCCGCGAATTCACGCCTGGCGTCCAACACTATACATCACAAATGTTTGTGATTTAGTCCTTTGATTGTTGCTAAAACATAACTGAAGGCTGTCCTTATCATCCATCTAATCCACTCATCCATGAGGCTTTCATTTCTACTGGATGTTCAAGAAACAAAATTCTTTTTATATGTGGGAACCCTGGAACTTTTTATTTATAACAAAAATGTCCTCACTTCATAATTTCAGCACATGCATTTTGAAGAGGAGCATCATAAATAAGAAGAATACATATGTATATATTTTGTTACCAAGTGCTACCCTATACACATCACTTTACATGCACAAACAGGAGGGTAATAATTGCTGCCATTCCCAATGAATTGCTCAAAGGATGAAAAGGTCGGCACTCCGGTTGGTTTGATTCCAACAGGTCACTGACCAACATCACCTGACGCGTTTCGGGAGTAACTCCCTTAATCATAGGCCTATTATTATGCCTACGATTAAGGGAGTTACTCCTGAAAAGCGTCAGATGATGTTGGTCAGTGACCTGAATAAAACCACCTTTTAATCTTAACGGAGTGCCGACCTTTTCATCCCTTGAGCAATTAGTATTTCAGTGGGGACGCTGATGGCAGAGCACCCGGACCTTTACAACTAAAGAATGGAGCTACATGAAAAAGGACACACAGGGGGTGAGTTTGGAGCCTGCCCGTTTTTCTTTTCATTCCCAATGAATGTTTTGAAGAGACTAAGGAAGATTTCCTTATGGAAGAATTGAGGTATGGACTAGGCAAGAAGGAGCAAGAGAAGAATATTTAATATGGGGAATGGCAGTACATGTTGTTGGTGTGAAGTAGCTCTGACAGGGTCTGGAGGAGACAACTAGTAACATTAGAAGTTTAGAGATGTATTGAAGTGCTGAGGAAAGTAGGTTTTTGGAGATTAAGAGTTTTTCTTTAACTGTCAGATATATTAGGGGGGTGGACCAGATTCTATCTAAGAAGTCGTTATTACAAGTAGAAAGAAAATGTGGTTGGTTTTGGGAACCCTTTTGTCCCAAAATAGATAATTATCGGAGAGATCTTGTACAGTGAGCATAAACCAACGGTGCAACCTCTAACTCACTTATTATTATAAACTGTGTTACTGAAAATACTATAATTTTTGCTGTTTCAGAAAATATGTTTTTTTATATATATCTGAAAATAATCTGATTTAGGTCCAGCCAGTTCTCACTAACACATGCATCTACACTCAGCCCACCCATTACACCAGGAAGCTCTTGTTCGTGCAAATAACAAAAACTGGTGTTGTCTAATCTAGCGAAGAGAAAAGATGCTTGTCTGGGCTCTCATTGTATGCTTAAAGTGTAAGTAAGCCTCTTTCTTATTTATATTGATTCTTTCTGTACTTTATTATGTAACCTTGGAATTATATTCTAAATATCATTGGTGGTACAAAACCTAAGTTATGAGCATAAAGATCTTTATTTCCTTCAGGTAACACTGATATACCACTGTCATTTTGCATTAGTTGTTTCATGCCAATTGTTCTGAAATATTGTTGCTTTCATCACAGAGACTTTTTTCATCACTTGTGCTCTAAACTGATAAAAAATACAATATTACCTTTTTTTAATACTTTGAATAAATATGTAACTGATATATGAAAACATACTTAGGACCTTTTCCTTAAACTCTTGTATTGACTAACTATTATCAAAGTCTATTCCCCGGACAGAACAATATGCTTCTGTACTAAAAGTTTGAGATATAAATAGTAAGATAAGGTATTCGTTATTCGATATACAGAAAGCTCCGATTTACAGAAAGGTCATCTCCCATAGACTCCATTTTAAGCAAATAATTCAAATTTTTAGAAATGTTTTTTTCCTCTGTCATAGTAAAATAGTTACTGCAATTGATCCCAACTAAGATATAATTCATTCTTATTGGAGACAAAACAATCTTATTGGGTATCTTTAATTTTTAGTAGCATCAAAATATGGCGATCCGAACTACAGATAGACCACTTATCCAGAAAATCCCAGGTCCCAAGCATTCGGGATAACAGGTCCCATACAAGTACTTTATTAAGCATATCTTTTTCATTTAAACCATGTTATTGTTTACCTGTCTCTATCTTCTTTTGCAATTCTGACACTAGGGGACAGATTTATCAAGGGTCGAATTTCGAAGTACAAAAAACGTCTAAATTCGACCATCGAATTAAAAAACTTCGAATTCGAATATCAATTTTTTTTCAGTTTATCAGAATATCGAAATTTGCCAATCCTGCGGTTGAATAAAAATCTTTCGATTAAATCCTTCAGATCGAACGATTCTAAGGATTTCAGCGATCGATCGAACGATTTTTATTCGATGTGTAAAGACTAAGAAAATGATTGTAGAAGGTCCCCATAGGCTAACATAGCACTTGGCGAAGTACTGAAGTCGAGTTTTTTTAAAGAGACAGTACTTTGATTATTGAATGGTCGAATATTCAAACGATTTTTACCTCGAATCGAAGTAAATTCGAAATCGTAGTATCCTATCCGATGGTCGAAGTATCCAAAAAATTACTTCGAATTTTTTTACTTCGAAAATTCCCTCGTATTCACTTTGACCCTTAGTAAATGTGCCCCTAGATCTGTGCAACATGTATAAGCACATTTTCATTTTGAAACCTGAATGTTTTTGTTTGTCATTATGATGTGAACATGTTGATTTTTGTACACCAATCTGGACTAGATTGCATGCAAGGTATATTGTTGTTGCCATTTTTAGACATGTTTATAGTCGTTCCTAATTGTCACACAGCTGGGCTGTAGTGATGGGCGAATTTGTCCTGTTTCGCTTCTCTGAACAAGTTTGCAGGAAATTCGCGAAACTGCAAAAAATCCGCGTAACGAATTGAAGTCAATGGGTGTAAAAATTATTTTGATGTGCCTCAACCAAATTTTTATGCGCGTGACTATTCTGATGCGCACCCAAATTTTTTAAGTTTTTGCCGTCGAATTTATTTGCTGATGGCGAAACACGGAAATTCACTGCAATTTCACTGGTGAATTTATTCGCCCATCACTACTGGGTTGTACTTCTGCTGCTGGTTAACAAGCAGTCCTGGGGTCTCTGCTGTACACAGACCATACTCATGTTTATATACAGTACCTATCTCTTTTTAAATTATCTAAAAATTCATTGATAGTTCTAATAATATTCATAATTTCGTATCTCTTGTGTGATGTACTATGGACAAGCCAGAAACCTGTAATTCTCTAATATTTTACTCTGCAGGTGTCACCACATTCGATTTTAATACTCGAACAAAGGATTTGCTTCTGTTTGAACAGCCTGGTGGCTCAGTTACTATGACCTGTAAAGGACTCCAGTTCTCTGCCCAGTGGTATAAAGAAGACAGAGAAGGACAATTTATTAATATCCCATTTAGTTTTTGTGAGTCCTTTGGGACCCCCAAAAACCATAAATATTCAGCTGATTGCAAATCAAACTCATTCAATACATTGACCATCAATAACATGTCATTATCAGATGCTGGAATTTACTATTGCACTACAGCAGCAATAGACCCTATGTTCGATATTGCAAAGATCTTGATTACTACAGGTAATGTTTTTATGTTACAAGCAGAGGGTGATTAGTGATAATAGTTAGTTTAGGAATGAGTGAATTTTTCCATCATGTTTTGCCGTGAAAATGACGCCCATAGACTTGAATCGCGGCAAGCGCCAAAAAAAATTATGTGCATCAAAAAATGGACATTTCAGCGATTATTTATAAAACCTCAATTTTTTCTGTTCTGAGTTTTTGGGAAAAAACTCAAATATTTCATGGAAAAAAACCCTCAAATTTTCAGAGATTTGTTATACCCCAATGCTGCAAAAAGCCCAAATCTGAAAATCCGCGATCTCAAACCTGTCGAGGTCATGTATGAGTCAATGGCAGATTTCCCTATTCCAATTTGAAGATATTGTGGTCTGCATTGGGTTTCGTCCAATAATCAGAAAAATCCAAGATTTTTGCACAATAACTCAAAAATCAAGAGATATGGGAATAAAATTTTTTTAAAAAAATGTACAATACGGGTTTTTCCGTAATCCAATTTTTTTTTAATATTCTCATCATAAATAAGGTAAAATCGTGCATGTGAGTTGGATACATTTGGATTTTAGTAAATAACACCCTACATGTTGGTGGTATAAAACTATTCGACGCTCATTTTTATCACTTGTGTTTATGTGCATTTTGATGACTTCTTCTGTAAAAGCATCTCTTTACTGAGGTGCTTTTTCAACTTCTGATATGGTAGGTTCAATGGAGGTGAACACATTTAAGGGCAGATTTATCAAGGGTTGAATTGAAAATTCAAATTCAAAATTTGAATTTTCACTTTTTTTATGGCCAAAACTGTCAAATTCAACTAGGGAAATATTCAGATTTTTAAAGAAATTGTATTTTTTGCATGTAGGTCTCAGCACCACATTCAAAAGACATGCATCAATTTAAAAAGTGCAGAGCAGCTTTCATCTGATTTTTGCTATTTGCATCCTCCCTGCACTTGGTCAATCAGACCTCATATCTTTGTATTCTTTCAGATCCTAATGTGGAACCAACCATCTCTATATTGGGGCCAATGGAAGAGGAGGTCACAGATACTGGATCAGTTATGCTTTTATGTGTAATACGTGGTTGGTCTGACAAATTGAATCCAGTTCGATGGCACCTTCATGGGAAACAATTAGAGGGTCTGGACTCGTTAGACCTTGATGGTAGTTATTGGAGCCTGATTGTTGTGAAGAACAGAAATGCTCTGGATTATAATATTTCTTGTTCGGTTGAAGAGATTTCCAGTAAAAGGGTCTATAATGCCACATTTTCAGGAAATTCCTTTGCGGCAATGAAAGGTAAATACTGTGTAGACCACACATTACATGCATGCATGGGAAGGATGCTCTTTGTAGGAAATCCTAGTTGATTCCACCACTGTTTGACCAACACCCTGAGTAACTATAGTTACTGCTACTTATCCATGGGTTTGGCATATTATTTTATTAAAATTTACATTCTGGGAAAGTCTATAGCACAGCTCAACATTGAAGGTCAAACATGAAAGATGAAGGTCAACCACCCCTTTGAGTTTCATCAAAGACGTCTGACATAATGCCTATAATGTATTAAAAATGATAATGCCTATAATGTATAAAAAAAATTAAAATGAAACCTCAGGTAATACCACTGATGGCAATGCCCATGATGTTGTCCAGTTGAGGGGATGTATATGCATTTACATGGAAAACCCAAAATTCATTTACCAAGACCATTGAAAAGTGCAAGGGACTTTAATATATATATAATATATAAATGTTAATATATTGTAGACAATATTATAATGGTCATAGCAGTAGGCTGAGTAATTGCGAAATAATAATTTCAAACAAGTTATTTTTTTGTTTAAGGTGGAATCTCCTACCCAGACTGTTATGTTGTGGTGTATATTGGAATAGCTTTTGTTTTCCTCCTGCTGCTTATACACAGAATCATCCTCATTGGAAGGAAAAAGAACTTCTTAAAAGGTAAAACTTATTCTGCCTATTTTACATTTGTTTTCCGTTTAATGTGCCAAAGATGTAAAATGTATTATATTATGGAATTGCAGGGAAGGAAAGGTTAAATCACTGGGGTGATTGTAATTAGTTTTGGGCGAATAAATTCGCCAGTTGCGAATTTGCTGTGAATTTCCTCATTTCGCTGCAGGCGAATAACAAAAAAAATGGACGCATTAAAAAAAAAATTGGACATCGGAAAAGTCGCTCGCGTTAAAACCGCTGTGCATCAACACTATTCGTACGCCTATTGACTTTAACGCCGGCATCAAAATTGACGCAAATTGACATGGGCGGCAAAATTCGAGTTTCACTGAAGAAATTCACCAATCACTAATTATAATCCCTTTCCTGGGGCTCCTAGGTTGGGGCTCCTAAAAACTGCACCTCTTTGGGGTACTTTTCAGCAAGCACCACAAAGCAATTAACTTCTTGCTTCTTTGTGTGGATGCAAATGTGCAGTTGCGTGAAATGTTGAACTTTAATTAAAGAAAATTACTTTTTCACTCTACTATGCATGCCTTCACCTGGGGCCAATAATGAATGAAGAAGTGGAAGAAGAAGATTGCTCCATGGTATTCATTGGTATTCTACTTACAGTATCTGATACCGGCCGAGGGTATCAGGCAGTTATACATAGATAATCACAGGGGGGGGAGGTACCTAAGAATTGGCACAAGTAGTTCAGAGTCTGGCAAACGGGTTTCTGGATATACATCAAAACGTATCGATGTACAAATACTAGTACAAGGAGTAATGAGAGTCCTGCTTGTTAGAACTTCTAAAAGAAGAAGATGGAAGTCAAGTTCCTGCAGGTATAGTTTTGGAAAAAGTTTATTTATCAATCTTTAGTTAATAACAAAATAATATTCTCATTCTCAAACAAATCATTTATATTAGTTAACTAAGGGGCCGATTCACGAAGGGTCGAATATCGAGGGTTAATTAACCCTCGATATTCGACTGGGAATTTAAATCCTTCGAATTCGAATATCGAATTCGAAGGATTTAGCGCAAATCCTGCGATCGATCGATCGAAGGATTTTTCGTTCAATCGAATTCGATCGAATTTAACCAATTCGATGGTCGAAGTACCCAAAAAATACTTCGAAATTCGAATTTTTTTTTATTCTAATCCTTCACCCGAAATTCGTGAATCGGCCCCTATTGTTGCAATTATGATGTATGTGAAAAAAAAAAAACACCAAAAACTTTTTCAACACTGGGAAACATATTTATTAAAGGACAAATTTTGAATTCATGCTTTTAAAAATTCCCATGAACTTGAAATTCGACCAGTCAAAATTTATAAAATACAATCATATTTGTTAAACTCGGGTGAATAGGATCGACCCGAAAACTTGAAATGAATTTTAATCAAATTAGATTCGAGTTTTAAAATCTCGATTCGAGTTTTTTCTTCTAAAAAAACTCAAAAGTTAGGAAGGCTGCAAACAACTCCAAATTGATCCCAGGATGCTTCCCATTGACTTAAACAGCAATTCGGCAGGTTTTAGGTAGGGAATAGTCGAATTTGAGTTCTTAAATCGAATTAAAAAAGTGAATATTTCCCTAGTCGAATTTGACAGTTTTGGCCTTAAAAAAAACTTGAAAATTAGAATTTCAAATTAGAATTTTCAATTCGACCCTTGATAAATCTGATCCTAAATGTGTTCACCTCCATTGAACCTACCATATCAGATGTTGAAACAGCACCTTAGTAAGGAGCTGCTTTTACATAAGAAAAACTATTAAAATGCACATAAACATAAGTGATAAAAATAAGCGTCAAATAATTTTTTTTATTCTGTTCCAGGGAGTGTTGTAGAAAGAAATGCTGAGACGGTACGTGTGCTGTATACTGTTTATTATATTATGTAAGGGAGGGAAGTATAAATTGAAAATATAAACTCTGTATAAGTACTAGTAGTATATAAGTAGTAGGAGGTTACTTAATTTTCCCATTAAAAGCAAAACAAACTATGGTGGAATTTAGGATCTTATTTATTCGGAAAGGGGGATATACTGTTTCCTTTAGCATTTTCTATATAGGAGATTATTTATTAAAGTAATAATCCACATGTTAGAGACACAGATAATGTAGGGGCATTGTTTTACAAGCTGTGGATTATTTCATAAACTGTAACCTTTATATACCAAACAAATATACCACTAACATGTAGGGGCAGATTTACTAAGCTTGAGTGAATAGTTCGAATACAAAAATATTCGAATTTCAAAGTAATATTTTGGGTACTCGAATGATTCAAACGATTCAAATTAAAAATCGTTAGACCGTTGAAGTACTGTCTCTTTAAAAAATCCTTCGACTCAATACTTCGCCAAATAAAAGCTACCAAATTGAATGTTAGCCTATGAGGACATTGTAGGTAGGTTTTGGGCACTTTTTATCATCAAAGAAAAATCATTCGATCGATTGCTTAAAATCGTTCAAGCGTTTTGTGCTAAAATCCTTCGAATTCGATATTCGAAATTGAAGGATTTTACTTTTTTTTAAACCTCGAAATTCGACCCTTGATAAATCTGCCCCGTAGGGTGTTATTTACTGAAATCTGAATTTATCTAATTTTTCAATAAACTAAACTTGACCATAGTCAAATCCATGATTTTATTTTTTTATGATGAAAATAACTCAAATTTTTTGGATTTTAATCCCATATCTCTTGATTTTTTGGGTTATTGCCCAAACAATATAATTGGGATGCAGGTTACAGTATGCACACTATGGAGCCTGTTTGGATTATATTTATTTTATTAATCGTATTTTTTAAAAAAAATTCATGTTTTTTAATTTTTTGTGATATTTATTGTGTAAAAAACCTCGAAAAACTCTAATATAAATAAATGGGACCTGTGCTGATCCTATTGAACTTTTTTTAAGTAATTCATAGAGGTTTTTGGATTTTTTTATCTAGTAATTGTCCAAAAAACTCTAAATTTTTTGTACTTTTATTCAGATTAGGTTTGACACAAAATGCTTTATGTCTTCCACAGGTTATTTATACAGAAGTGAAACAAAGTCAGAATCAACATGATGAAACATAATCAGTGCTCCAAATGAGAAATGATCCGCTGTCTGCTTATATTTGCCTGGATATATTATAAATCATGTTGTATTTAATTCTCTATATACAGTATACTCTGCTCTATTGATGGGATATTTAACGTTTTAATAAAGCTTTACATTGCATTGCAACCCTTGTATTATTAATGATGCTGTTATGGTATTTCAAACCACAGTAGAAAATACAGTAGTAGATTCATTCATGAACCACTAGGGAAGGTAAAAAAAAAAACAGACATACCTTGCCCCCCACCCTCACTTGTATATTGAGGTTCTCTTTACAATACTAGAAAGGAAAACATAGACAGACACTTTGGATGAAGCAACATGCGGGTGCCCCATGTAATTCCCCCTATCTTGTATGGATACCTGTGTTTAATGCCTGTCCTGGGTTTTCTGGTCTTTCCTTAATTTAGATCGTCATACCTTAAATCTACTAGAAAATCATTTAAACATTAAATAAACCCAATAGGCTGTTTTTGCTTCCAATAAGGATTAATTATATCTTAGTTGGGATCAAGAACAAGCTACTGTTCTATTATTACACAGAAAAAGGGAATAATTTAAAAAAATTTGGATTATTTGGATCAAATGGAGTCTTTGGCGCAAATTCACTAAGCGCCGAAGCGCCGAATGCTAGCGTTAATTCTCTAGCGTTTGGCATTTTTCATACTGCACAAATTCACTAACGAACGCTGGCGTAGTTTCGCTAGTGTTACTTCGCACCCTTACGCCAGGCGAATTTTCGCTAGCGACGTAACTACGCAAATTCACTAACTTGCGCAGTGTACTGAACGCTACCTTTTACGCTAGACTTCCTTCGCCACCTCAGACCTGGCGAAGCGCAATAGAGTAGATAGGGATTGTTTCAAAAAAAGTCCCAAAAAACGCTGGCGTGTTTTCTACATGATGGGTGATATGCTGAAAAAGATCGAAAATATTTTTGGGGCTCCCCTCCTTCCCCCCTACATTTCCTGACTCATGGCAACTTACCTAGACAGTGGGCACATGTGTAGGACAAAATAAAATTTTTATTTGCTGATTTGAAGGTTTTCTAGGCATTTGAAGTGGTGATACGTGTTCCTCCATTGAAATTTGAATTTCGCGCAGTATGCAAATGAACCATCGCTAGCGAAACTTCGCTTCGCTTGGCGAATTAACGCTAGCGCAACTTCGAAAACTTACGCTAACCCCTGTGCACAACTTCGGATTTTAGTGAATTTGCGGAGCGCTGGCGAAAATACGCCTGGCGAAGTGTGGCGAAGTGCGGCAAAGTGCGGCGAAGTTGTGCCTGGCGCAACTTCGCATCTTAGTGAATTTGCCCCTATGGGAGATGGCCTTATGGCCTTTCTGTAATTTAGATTTTGAGGTCTTTCCACAATTTGGAGCTTTCTGGATAATGGATTCCATACCTGTACTATCAAAGTCATATCATAGTTTGTTATCTTTTTTTCATAACTATATTCTGATCTTCTAATGATCTACCCCTTTGCCTCACTCATTAGGGCTCAATTACTTAGGGAAAAGCTGCATGCAGAGTGCCCACAATCAGGGGCACATTTACTATTGGTCGAATATCGAGGGTTAATTAAAGTAAAATCCTTTTTCTTCTAATATCGAAGTCGAAGGATTTACCGCAATTTGTTCGTTGGAACGATCGTAGGAAAAATCTATTTTCCTATTAAATCCTTCGAATCGAATGATTCAAAGGATTTTAATTCATCGATCGAACGATTTTCCTTCGATAAAAAAATACTTAGAAAGCTTATGGGGACCTTCCCCATAGGCTAACATTGCACCTCGGTAGGTTTTAAGTGGCAAAGTAGGTGGTCAAAGTTTTTTTTAAAGAGACAGTACTTCGACTATCGAATAGTCGAACAATTTTTAGTTTGAATCGTTCAATTCAAAGTCGTAGTCGAAGGTCGAAGTAGCCAATTCGATAGTCGAAGTAGCCAAAAAAAAAAAATACTTTGAAATTCGAAGTATTTTTTATTTTAATCCTTCACTCGAGCTAAGTAAATGTGTCCCTCAATCTTTTTTTGACACTTTGAACATTGTCTTACTCCTGATTAGTGATGGGCGAATAAATTCGGCATTCGCGAATTGTCTGCAAATTTCCACGTTTCTCCACCGGCAAATACATTTGCACAACTGTTGTGAAATGTAGCCAGCGAAAAATGCGCTGCGTAGAAATAATCTGGGCACGCGTCAGAATAGTCACGCGCATAAACATTGTCTTGCGTCTAAATTATTCGGACGCTCATTAACTTTAATGCATTTGGCCAAAATAGGCGCACATATAACAATTGTTGTGGGCGTCAAAATTGACGTAATTTTGATGCCATTGACTTCAATGCATTTTCCAAATTTTACACTGTTTCACAAATTTCGCTGGAGATTCGCTTATTTCCAGTGAAGCGAAATGGGACAAATTTTCCCATCACTGCTCCAGATTTCTGCTGATTGCTGCAAGTCTCTGTGGTCCATTTTGGAACAGGGATAGGCAGATACCGCAGGCTGCAACGGAGTCCTGTCTTTATGGCAGACAGTAAGGTCTTGAGCAAGTTGTAAATTTAAAACCTCGTGCAACCCCCCTTCTACTTTTAGATTGTACAGTAAGTCCTACAGATGCAGAGTTGGACTGGAGGGTCCAAGGCCCTTCAGGCCTCAGCCGCAACCCCCCTTTCGGGCCCCCTGCATTAACTGTCCTGTTGTTGCAGTTGTGATCAGGGTCGGGAGGTGAGATCAGGGAGCAGCTCAAGCCGGTGCGGACAATAGGCATTTGCGGGTCTGGGTCAGCAGGTCCTACTGGGTTTTTACCCTGTGTCCCACCAGCCCAGCCCAAACCCTGTACTGATGAGGCCACTCTTTACCTCCTGTTTATTAGTATTAGTGTCTATTCTATATGTTTCATAAACTGTATATCGCCTTTGTTTGTACCTCACTGAATAATGTACAGTGTAGACACTACAATAAAATGCACAATTAAGAAATGGAAAAGTGGAGAAAAAAATCTGAAGGACAAAGTGATACATGTGAATAGGAGAAAGTGGAACAGAGCTAAGAAATAGTGATGGGCGAATAAATTCGCCCATCACGACTTTGCGGTGAATTTCCGCATTTCGCCACTGGCTATTAAATTCGCAAAAATTCGCCTGTGTCAAAAATTGCTCATCAAAATCGCAGCGCGTCAGCACTATTCGGGCGCCCAGTGACTTTAACGCCAGTTTTAAAATTGATGCTTTTCGGACACTTGTCCAGGCGTCAGTTTCGATTTTCCCATTTTTTCTGCACATTTTTCGCGTTTCGTGAATTTGCGGGAAATTAGCGAATTTTTTGGTGAAACGAAACGGGAGAACTTTGCCCATCACTGCTAAGAAATGGTTATATAAACAGAAACAACATTCAGGAAGAAAAAGTACATGGGAAGAAGAAAAGAGAAGTGGATGAGATGGTCCATAAGGATGGTAAATATACATGTGCTGTGTCATCAAAGCTGTATTATTCTACCACATATTATTCATTCATATGCATGTGTATCCAATAGGTTAGTGATTTTTGCAAAAAAAAAGAAAACAAAACTTTATACTTTCCTAATCAATACAGTTATTAAAGTTCTGAGATTAGTTGAACTATATGGGGCACATTTACTTAGCTCGAGTGAAGGAATAGAATAAAAAATACTTTGAATTTCGAAGTGTTTTTTTGGCTACTTCAACCATCGAATTGGCTACTTCGACCGTCGACTACAACTTTGAATCTAATTATTCGAACTAAAAATCGTTCGACTATTCAACCATTCGATAGTCAAAGTACTGTCTCTTTAAAAAAAACTTCGACCCCCGCCATTAAAACCTACCGAGCATCAATGTTAGCCTATGGGGAAGGTCCCCATAGGCTTTCCACGGTTTTTTTGATCTAAGGAATTTCGCTCGATCAATGGATTAAAATCCTTCGAATCGTTCGATTCGAAGGATTTAATCCTTCGATCATTCGATTGAACGAATAGAGGTAAATCCTTCGACTTCGATATTCGAAGTCGAAGGATTTAACTTCGAAAGTCAAATATCGAGGGTTAATTAACCCTCAATATTCGACCCTTAGTAAATGTGCCCCTATATGTGAATAAAAAGTAGATGTAAATAGCATACATCTTATCAGTAAAACAGTGCAGCTGTGGTTTAATGTATTAAGGTCACTTATAAACCACAAACCCATTTAGGACTGAAATGATACGATTTTAGATTTGCAGCCACCCAGTGCAGCATTTAACAATAAAAGTCAAATTGTTTCCTTCTTCCACATACATTTACATTAGTAAAAGGTGAGAGGTATTTTTTTTACATTTTCTGTTATTTGCGGTTTTTCTTAACAAGTCGCTGTGGTTCCAAGTGCCATCAAAATATAACGTGTGTAGTTAAAGCAACAAAAGCAACAACTATGGCCTACAGACAGGTGCAAGATTTGTTTTACTTAGATTTTATCATAACTTATATATGTCGGAGTGTTAGTAAGTATATTTGATGCACAAGATGTGTGTGTTCATTTTATAGGCACCATTGTGCTAGAGCACAGATCCTTATCAACAAATTCAACATATTTGGGTCTATATATTTCTTTTTTTTATTTTATATTGCATTATATACATACATACATAGATACATATATTATATTAGGCCCGATTCAATTCAGTGAGTAAAAGTTATCACATGAAAACTTTAACGGGATGCAATTCAAGGAGAAAAAACTTTTCTACTAATTCACTTTCAGTTTTTCTTCCCATAGACTTCATTCGAGTTTTCATGTGATAAATCTGAATTGAATTGCATCTCAAGTGGAATATCGTCTATGAGTTTTCACGCGATAATACACAGGGGACCTGGGGAAGTACATTTGGTGAAATGTACATTGGGATTGATTGGTGATAGGTGAGAATTAGTGATGGGCGAATTTATTCGCCAGGCGCGAATTTGCGGCAAATTTGCGCAGTTCGCTGCAAGCGAATAAATTCGCAAAACGCCCGCGAAAATTTTTTTTTGAAAAAATGGATGCCGGCGTCAAAAAAGGGCACCGGCGTCAAAAACGGGCACCGGTGTCGAAAAACTGGCGTCAAAAACGAGACACCGGCGCCGTTTCACGATTTTTTTGCCATTTCGCGAATTTCGCGCAAAATTCGCTTATTTTTTGGCGAAACGGCGCAAATTCGCCCATCACTAGTGAGAATCCTTGTTACACGTTTGTGCCTCCCGGTGCCTTGAGGTCCACTGTTATTTTCCAGTCCTTATCGTATATGAAATTTGGTGTATTATGTGTAGGACAAAATACTTCCAGCGGACTAGGGAAATTATGTGAATGATTTAATGTTAATTAAGGAGGTTATTTACTAAACTCTCAGTAAAGTCGATAGAAGGTGCATTATCAATATTCAAATTGTAAAAATTAAAGTGAAGTAAAGCTTAACTAAAGAAGTAGCTAGAAATGTTGTACATTATGTTTTGTGCTTCTGTACCAGCCCAAGGCAACCACAGTCCTTTAGCAGTAAAGATCTGTGTCTCCAAAGATGCCCCAGTAGCTCCTCATCTTCTTTTCTGCTGATTCACTGCACATGCTCTGTGCTGCTGTCACTTACTGAGCTTAGGGACCCACTCACAATATACAGTACACATAGAATAGAAATGTCACAATATAAGGCTGATTAGTAATTAATACAGATAATCACTACATGGCAGCACAGAAACCAGTGCAATTAGCATCAGAATTTAATAATCAGCCCTGTAGCATCAGCTTATATTACAGGCCACATGTCCGGAATTGTGCCACAAAGGCCCGGGCCTAGAGCAGTGAAATTTCAGTGGCGGCATGCCGCCCAGCCTCATTAGGAAGGCAGCGTTCCTGTGCTGTGCTCGCATGTGTGTGGGGGTGGTGCATGTATCACGGGCACTAGGACCACAAGGCCTGGGGATGCCACAAACACAAATCTGGCCTAACAGGCCAACCTAATTTTCTGCTGGATAATTAGTGACGAGCCCTAAGCTCAGCTTCTCAACAGCCAATCAGAGCCCACTGAGCATGTGAGTGTCACAGACACTTTCCAAGATGGTGACCCCCTGTGACAAGTTTGAAGTCCTGGATCATTGTTGCTATTGACAAGCTGAAACTTTCCACTGGTGCAATAAGTTCAGTATATTAAATATGCCATTTTTAGCTACATTCATGTTTAGGGTTTAGTTCTCCTTTAATGAATTACTGTGATTTTAGTGCCAATCAATTTTTTTCAATCTTTTTATTGACTCAGAATATTCTATTGGTTGAGAAAAAAAGAATACTAAGAATTCAATTGTAAAAAAAAAAAAAAGGCTTTTTTCGTTGTTCTCTTAATATATAAGATTACTAAAATGACTTATTATAAACATCAATACCATAATATTGATGACTTGATTAAAACCTATTATTTTCCATAAATGACTGAAGAATTCGATTTTGACTGAATGAGTGACAAATTCATTGAAATATCAGGGACAATCTAGCATCATAACAGCACATAATATTGAGGTTTGATTATATTTTACCAATTTCCATTTCAAAATTGATTACTATTTCATATAGTTACTTAGCAACATGGTTAAGTCTGGTAAAAAAATACCAAAGTCCATCAAGTTCAACCTCTCCAAATGAATTCCACTGCATATATATATAGACATACTTACACCAACCTATTTATGCACTTACATATATATAAACTATAATGTAATATATACAGTTAGGCCCAAAAATCTTTGGACACAGACACCTTTTTTCTCATTTTGGTTCTGAACATTACCACAATGAATTTTAAATGAAACAAGTCAGATGCAGTTGAACTGCAGACTTTTAAGGCTCTTACACACGACCGTTCCGACCTGCGCTCCCCTGCGTTCCGTTTTTTGGCGTTCAGCCGCAGGGGAGCACAGGAATAGACGCAAGTAATTATTTGAAATGGGGCTGTACTCACTCAGGCGCGTGTAGGCGCCGAACGCAGGTTCAGACGCAACATGCTGCATTTTTCCTGCATTCTGCGCCTACACGCGCCTGAGTGAGTACAGCCCCATTTCAAATAATTACTTGCGTCTATTCCTGCGCTCCCCTGCGGCTGAACGCCAAAAAACGGAACGCAGGGGAGCGCAGGTCGGAACGGTCGTGTGTAAGAGCCCTTAGCTTTAATTCAGTGGGTTGAACAAAAAGATTGCATAAAAATGTGAGGAACTAAAGCCTTTTTTTAACACAATCACTTCATTTCAGGAGCTCAAAAGTAATTGGACAATTGACTCAAATGCTATTTCATGGGCAGGTGAGGGCAATTCCTTCGTTATGTCATTATCAATTAAGCAGATAAAAGCCCCGGAGTCAGGGCCGGAACTAGGGGTAGGCAGAGTAGGCATGTGCCTGGGGAGCAAAGCTGGGGGGGGCGCCAGGCGTAAATTCGCTTAACATTATGTGAGTAAGTACAGTAACTTACAGTTCTTGTCCAATAGTCAGAACAGCCTGTCTAACTGGCCCACTGGCTGCAGAGGTCTTGTCCTTTTCAGCAAAGTTTTAACCCCACTTAGGTGGTTAGTTAATCCATACCTCAAAGTCGCCAGCAGACTTGGCACAGGAAAATCTCCAAAGTTATTTTTCTTCAAAGAGCCATTACCCAAACTTCCCTCCCCACAACTGCAGTTAATTAGCAATGTGGATCATTCAAAGCATCTGTAATTCTCTTTATATTCTGAGCCTCATAGAACAACCTGAGAGATATGTACCTTCCTTCCAGAGTTCTCCCAGACACAACGCCACACTACATATACCAATATCTATACTAAGGGGCCCATTCACCAAGCTCGAGTGAAGGATTCGAAGTAAAAAAAACTTTGAATTTCGAAGTGTTTTTTTGGGCTACTTCGACCAACGAATGGGCTACTTCGAC
The DNA here is from genome assembly GCA_038501925.1 of Xenopus petersii. Classification (NCBI taxonomy): domain Eukaryota; kingdom Metazoa; phylum Chordata; class Amphibia; order Anura; family Pipidae; genus Xenopus; species Xenopus petersii. The sequence goes on from CM076686.1 coordinate 15,465,701, forward strand.
AATCGAATTCGATTCGAACTAAAAATCGTTCGACTATTCGACTATTCGATAGTCGAAGTACTGTCTCTTTAAGAAAAAACTTCGACCCCCTAGTTCGCCACCTAAAAGCTACCGAACCCAATGTTAGCCTATGTGGAAGGTCCCCATAGGCTTGGCTAAATTTTTTTGGTTGAAGGATAATCCTTCGATCATTGGATTAAAATCCTTCGAATCGATCGATTCGAAGGATTTAATAGATCGAAGGATTATTCCTTCGATTGAACTATTTGCGCAAAAATCGATATTCGAAGTCGAAGGATTTTAATTCCCAGTCGAATATCGAGGGTTAATTAACCCTCGATATTCGACCCTTGACGAATTAGCCCCTAATTGTAGATTTTAGTATCACAATAGCCATGTATATTATAATAAATGATCCAATTCACTCTGTAAAGCAGTAAATTAACTCTTAGGAGGTTGTTTACAAAACTCCAAATGCCAAAAAATCCGAAAAATCATGTTTTTTAGTATAAAATCCGAATTTTTTGTGAAAAAAATCACAAATTTCTCAGAATTTATTAAACCCCAAGGATGAAAAAGTTTGAATCTGAAAATCCGGCATCTCAGACCTGTCGAGGATGAATATAAGTGAATGGGAGAAGTCCCAATGATTTTTTGATGTGCGCTGGGTTTCCTGCAATACCCTGAATTTTTCCGAGTTTGCGGGCAAAAAACACAAGAATTCAGAGATTTTGGCTGAAAAATCGTGAAAATCTGATTTTTTCTCGCAAAGCAAATTTTAGGTAAAATATAATAACAAATAAGGGTAAAAAACCTGAGTCAATTTCATTGGAGTTTCAAGCAGAAAATGTTGAGATCAATTTGAAAACTAAGCCACTTAGTATGATATAGAGAGTGATATTCTGAGACAATTTGCAATTGGTTTAAATTTTTATTATTTGTGTTTTCTGAGTTATTTAGCTTTTTATTCAGCAGCTCTCCAGTTTGCAATTTCAGCAATTTGGTTGGTAGAGTAAAAATTACCCTAGCAACCGTGCACTGATTTGAATAAGAGACTGGGATATGAATAGGAGAGGCCTGAATAGAAAGATGAGTAATAAAAAGTAGCAATAACAATACATTTGTAGCCTTACATAGTATTTGTACAGTTCAGTTCAGTGTTCAGTGAACCCCATTTAAAAGCTGGGGGGAGTCAGATGGTGAAGGCAAATAACTCAAAAACTATAAGAAAGAAAACATCAAGGCCAATTGAAAAGGTGTTTGGAATAGGCCATTCTATAACATACTATTTTTGAATATTAGCAATTATTAAAATCCTGAAAAATTAAGTGTAGAGGTTTGGCAATCACAGAGCTAAACTCATTTAGTACTCTGGGATGAATACCATCGGTCCCAGACCTTTTTTTAACTTTTACTTAAAGGGGCCGATTCACTAACTTCGAGTGAAGGATTTGAAGTAAAAAAACTTCGCATTTCGGAGTGTTTTTTGGGCTACTTCGACCATCGAATGGGCTACTTCGACCTTCGACCACGACTATGAATCGAACTATTCTAACTAAAAATCATTCGACTAATCGACCATTCGATAGTCGAAGTACTGTCTCTTTAAGAAAAAACTTCGACCCCCTAGTTCGCCATCTAAAAGCTACCGAAGTCAATGTTAGCCTATGGGGAAGGTCCCCATAGGCTTTCCAAAGTTTTTTTGGTCGAAGGATAATCCTTCGATCGTTGGATTAAAATCCTTTGATCGTTCGATCGCACTATTTACACTAAAATCCTTCGACTTCGATATTCGAAGTCGAAGGATTTTAATTCCCAGTCGAATATCGAGGGTTAATTAACCCTCGATATTCGACCCTTTGTGAATCGGCCCCTTAATGTTTAAGACTCTTTTGAATTTCCTTCTGAGTGACTAATCGATCAATACTTATATTATTAGATTTGGGTCTATTAAAAAGAAAGTCTTCATATTACTTGCTGCTATTACTAGAACTCTTTTCAATGCTTAATAAAAAGGTGATATTAAATTGCTCCCACTAATCAATTTTATCTAAAATGACATTTATTTCTAAATCAACCTTTTATATGGTACAGATGAAGTATCTGCTATGTACAGAATATGCACAGCAACATCCAATTGATGAAACTCTGTGTAAACCAAATACTTCTGTTCAGCTTTTATCATCACACAATTGCTTACCGTATATACTCGAGTATAAGCCGTCCCGAGTATAAGCCGAGGTACCTAATTTTACCTCCAAAAACTGGGAAAGCTTATTGGCTCGAGTATAAGCCGAGGGTGAGAAATGCAGCAGCTTCTGGTAAGTTTCAATCAAAAAATTTCTGCTCCCATTGGAGGTGTCGGCATCTCGTTTTTGGATGCCGGCGACCATTCTTGGACGCTGGCAAATATTCTTGGAGACTATTCTTGGACGCCGGCGACTATTCTTGGACACCAGCGACTATTCTTAGACGCCGGCGACCGTTTTTGCGCTTGACCCGAGTATAAGCCGAGGTACAGTTTTTCAGCATATTTTGGGGGCTGAAAAACTCGGCTTATACTCGAGTATATACGGTAGTTTTATACATACTTGACATTTATCTTGTTTTGGTATAACATCTAAAGACATGTTGGCTGAACAGAGGATGCTTTGTATTGCTTTTACACCATGCCGCCCCATATTTTTGGGGGGTAATTTACTAAAAATCTAATTTATCTCATATTTAATAAAAAAAAAAAACCACCACCATACTCACGTGCTCTATTTGACCTTTTTTATTAATAAAATAACCCAAATTAATCGGATCATAGAAAAACTCATAGAAAAACTCGATAAGGTCGAGCAAAAACTTGTATTGCTCCGATTTTTTATGCCTTTTTTCCTGAATCGCTCCATTTTTTTGAGTTGCTGCCCAAAAACCCCTGGATTTTCAGTCTAGACCTCACAAAGACCCCGATAACTTCTTTTTGAGATTGATGCCTCTGCCATTGACTTATACAGGACCTCGACAGGTCTGAGATGCTGGATTTTCGGATTCTGGCATTTTGCAGCATTGGGGTATAATAAATCATGAAAAATTCTAGGGTTTTTTTAAGAAAAAAAATTTAGGTATTTTTTCATGAAAAATCTGAGTTTTCTAGTGATTTTTTCAAGTTTTTTCCATTCTGACTTTAATAAATAACCCCCTAAATAGTAAATATATCAATTTTGTCACCTCCTATTGCTAATGTTTCTGAATGTTTAGTAAATTGTATATGTCTTACATTTATCATATCAGGTAAATCACTATCGAGCTGCACTATCTTAGCTCACACGTATGCAGTATTACTATCAGTGGGTAAATGTTAATTAGCAAATATCTGTAGGTAATGATGATACAACCTGTGAAGCCTCAGCCAACCACACTTCAGAAAACATATTGCTATTAGGGTCTCCTAGGTCCAACCCTTCTTTAACTTCTGAACGCTGTTGCAAAGACTGTAAGAGCTTAATAAATACCATCAAGTTTTAGGTTTTTGTAATTAGACAATAAAATGACATTGAGACAGCCCTGAAAGTGTTAACTGCCTCTTTACACGCCCTAAAGGATTTCCGTGAGATGCAGAACTCCTACAGGAAATCCTCCAGTATTTTAACAGAAGAACTGAGTTTCTCTAACCCCTCAGATGACCACAAGGAGAAAGATGCATGTGTGGGCTCTGGTGGTATATTTCCAATGTAAGTAATTTAATGCAACAGCATTTTATCTTTTTATTTATATGTTTTTGTTTATTAGATGTATGAGAAACAGTCAAATCTACATTACTCTATGTCTGTTTTCACAATTTTTAGTATATAGTAGTAGAATACACTACTCAATCATTCAGTTTTCTATAAAATATATGCTAAATTGTCTCTTTATTATGACAATCTGTACAGCTAATTTTACATGTAAAGATCTATTTCCTTTATTGCCAATGTCACATGTTTTCAATTAATTTTGCTATTCATTATATATATATATATATATATATATATATATATATATATATATATATATATATATATATATATAATGCAGATTATGCAAATTAAATCTTGTATGTTTGAGGTTTACTTATAATAATCTACGATTTAATTCACTTGTTCCCCTTGTAATTTGTTGCTTTGTTGTATTTCAGCATTTTAAGACTCTAATACCCGGTGCCCATGATTACAAAACTTTAAAATGTAAAATATATACTTATAGAAATGGCAAAATTAAATATAAATTGTAGCATAGGGAACCTTTAATATGCTGTCAATTAACATTATTACATTACAACTGCCTTTCAACATTTTTATTAAATTTTTTTATGTCATCATAAAAAAAACCCTGTCTTGAAAATGTAAAACTATTTTTTAAATATTACTTTCTTGGTCTTAACATTTTTTTTTTTAATTTTTAATTCCTCAAGACCATGTTATAATTAACTAAAAAAAATAATACATTATTGCTAATTACAATACAGTTTCAGAATATGGAATAGGTTGCTACTTGCATTACGATAAAAACATTATTATTATAACTGATTCATATTCATATGTTTGAGTTACTTTTTGTCAATACTGCCATTGTAATACATGTGTTGCTCTACATACTGTACCTAGTTGCTAGGATAGGTTTATTATATCAGTTTATGCAACAACTATGCAATCATTAGTAAATCTAATTCGTTAACCCAAAGATTACGGAATGCCAGTCTCCCATAGACTCCATTTTATTCAAATAATCCAAATTTTTAAAAATGATTTCCTTTTTCTCTGTAATAATAAAACAGTAGCTTGTACTTGATGAGATTAAATGAATCCTTATTAGAAGCGAAATCATCTTATTGGATTTATTTAATGTTTACATAATTTTCTAATAGATTTAAAGTATGAAGATCCAGATTACAGAATGATCCGTTATCTGGCAAACCCCAGGTCATGGACTTTCTAGATAACAGGTCCCATACCTGTATCTAGTATTAATTTGCATTTGTACTAGGGATCTCCGTTAAGAAACAAGAAGAAGTGCTTTTTAAATAATTAATTTATGTTTACAGATATATTTTTGGCATGCGCTACTGGAAACTCTCAGCAATTTGCTTGGCGAGGTGAAAGTGCCAATATAACGTGTTCTCTCAAAGCAATTCGTGTCCACTGGTACAAGGAAAAACTAGATGGAGGGCTAATTGGCATTAAAACAAACTGCTGTGCAGTCTACCAACCATCACTAAAATATTGTACTGAAAAAAAAATCCTGACTATTAAGGAGCTGGATGAAAATGATACTGGAATATATTACTGTTCTGATGAAGGACTCAGCCAAACCTTTGAATATGGCAGCATATTATTAATAAGAGGTAAGATTTTTTGTATGTAGATATTTAAATAATATTTACTAATTAAACTGGGACATAACAAATGATCAGTTATGAAGAGAGTTGTAGCCACATAAGGACATAAAGCACCAAATACTGACTTCAATCATCTTATAAACTCTCAGCAGTGAGTAGTGATGGGTGAATTTGTCCCGCTTTTCCGAAAAATCCACGAAAACGGCGAATTGTGATGCCCTCATCAATTCTGACGCTCAAGTCATTTTTGACGCTGGCGTTAAAGTCAATGGGCGTCTGAATAATGTTGACGTGCAACGGTTTTGACGCAAGCGACTTTCCCGACTCACGTCCAGCTGCTGCTGGAAGAAAATAGAAAGTCACTATTTACTGGGCCTGCGAGGGGCTTTTTGAGGCATCTGTGTTCTTGAAATGCCAGGGCTAGTGATGGGCCAATAAATTCACCAGGCGCGAATTTTCAGCGTGGAATTATCGCTGCAGTTTCGCAAATTTATTCATCCATCACTAGCAGTGATGACTCCTAAATTGACTCTGGGATTGTCCAGCAGCCAGACATGAGAGTCTTAGTAAAACAAGCTTCCCTTCTAATGTTATTTTGATTATTTTCCATCACCTGTACATACAGATGCGTTGTATTACTGGATACATCAACTAAATATGGTCATGGCAGCATCAACTACATATTGGGGAATTACAGTAGATTCTAACCATTTTTCACTGAGAGGCAGGGATGTCCTGAATTTTTTGCTAGTCTAAGGGGCACATTTACTTAGTTCGAGTGAAGGAATAGAAGAAAAAAAACTTTGAACTTCGAATGGTTTTTTTGGCTACTTCGACCATCGAATGGGCTACTTCGACCCTCGACTACGACTTTGACTTCAATTGAATGATTCAAACTAAAAATCATTAGACTATTCAAGCATTCGATAGTCGAAGTACTGTCTCTTTAGGAAAAAAACTTCGACCCCCTAGTTCTCCATCTAAAAGCTACCGAAGTCAATGTTAGCCTATGGGGAAGGTCGCCATAGGCTTCCTAAGTATTTTTTGGTCGATGAAAAATCGTTCGATCGATGGATTAAAATCCTTCGAATCGAACGATTCGAAGGATTTAATCTTTCAATTGAACGATTTTTCGTCGATCGAACGAATAGCGCTAAATCCTTTGACTTCGATATTCGAAGCCGAAGGATTTAACTTTGACAGTTGAATATCGATGGTTAATTAACCCTTGATATTCGACCTTAAGTAAATTTGCCCCTTACTGTCAGCCCCAGTGGAATCTTTTGAGTGACATGTAACACTCACATTGGCATTTTCCACTTGGAACAATCAGTTCAAAATTGAACAATTTCTCTTGGTACCTGCCTAGTATAATATATATTTCCTAAAAAAAGGAAGGTTTTGTCCTAATTTATCTGCATTCTACATTGCAATTTAAAGACTTTATTTTCTTTCAGTTATCAAAGTAGGGTTCTGCCATAGTGGAATGGTACAGCTTTGAGGTTTTGATGTGGAAGTACAAAATAGTAGCGATGGGCAAATTTGTCCCGTTTCGCTTTGTGAAAAATTTGCAAAATTCGCAAAACGGCGAAAAATTTGCAAAAAACCTTGAAATAGGAAAGTTCCCAAAAAAACGTGACATTCGAAAGTTTTCACTGTAAAATTCAGACGTTTTCACTCAAAAAACAAGAAATTTTAATGTTTTCACAAAAAAATCATGAAATTTGAAGGATTTCACTCAAAAATCGTGAAATTTGAAGGTTTTCACAAAAAAATCTTGAAAATCTGACATTTAGACTAAAAAAACGTGAAAATCGGAAATTTATGCCGGCGAATTTTCACCGCCGAATTTTCACAGGAGTGAATTTATTTGCTGGCGGCGAAACGCTGGAATTCGCTGCAAATTCGTGCCAGATAAATTTATTCTCCCATCACTACAAAATAGCATGGCTCATTTAATAACACTGATTGCATGCTGAATAATGAATATAAACACAGTATCTTATGGGTCATTTTAGTTTACTGCATCAGTACATTGTTAGTAATCAACCTTGAGTGTGCATATAAATGTTTTTGGAATTGGTAGCTAATTTAAATGCATATTGTCATTCATTTTAAATTGGTTGATTTTTTTATACTTGGGGCTATAACCCATGGGGGGGATTTAACATTTATTGCATGTTGCATGTTAGGAAATTTGATTTGTCAGTTTTCCTTTAAAATTACTTAATTTGGGATAAGAAACAAAGTGTTCCTTCAAATTTAAAATGGATTTTGCATGAGGTTGCTCAAGCCTCTATAGCCTCACATCAGTCATGTAAACTGTAAACAGTAAACTGATTTAGATTGTAAAGAGTGGTGTTAAATAAATGTTGTTATGAAGCTGCTTATTTTCATTGATGCTGTCTGCTACTGTCATAGTTTACAAGGTGTTTTATACCAGTATGTTTATTTTGTAACCCATTTAAGTCAATTATAAAAAATTGGGGGGAAAGTAAATGCCTATGGTAGAAATGGCATAAAAGAAACTTGAGTTTTTATGCTAGAGCATTGGTGCTATTTATGCTAAAATTTTACCCAGAAAAAAAATGTAGTGTAGTAGGGGCAGATTTATCAAGGGTCGAATTTTGAATTTGAAAAACGTAAAATTCGAATTCAAAAAGACCAACTGAAATTAAATCAAAGTTTTTTTAGGCCGAATAGGTTCGTTTTTGAGCGAATACGTCAGTTTTAGATCAATTACGTCAGTTTTCGATCTAATTCGAATCATGTGATTCAAAGTTTTTCCCCCAAAAAAACCATAGATTTTTAGAAGTCTACCAATTGAATACAAATAGGTTCTAGGAGGTCCCCCATAGGCTAAAACAGCAATTCGACAGGTTTTAGATGGCTAATGGTCGAAGTCAAGTTTTTAAAGAGACAGTACATGATAAATTTCAAAATTCTAATCAAATTTGGACTATTCCCTAGTTGAAGTACACAAAAATTAGCTCGAAATTCGATTTTTTTTAATTCGAATTTTCACTTCGACCTTTGATAAATCAGCCCCTAAATGTATACACAGCTTGATAGATTTGCCCTTTTCTGTATGGTGAGGCCAAGTCTTCAGATGGTGATATGTGGTGTAATCGGTTGCCTTTTCTTTATGATAAATAAGTTAGGTCTCCCTTTTCCTATAACTAACAATGAACAGGAAAGTTTCCAGAAAAAAATTATCTGTTGTTTTTTTTAAGGCAGAAAATAGTTTTCCCTAGTGGAGCAAAGTAAACAACCTAAGCGCTGACTCATAGGTCTCTTGTTACAATTTTAAGAGCCAGACCTGAATTCACTGTATGTGTTTTTTATTAAGACCATATTGATGCTGTTGCTTCAAATGTTTAATATGAAAGGCAGTTTGTCCTTCAAGTAACAATTTACAAAGATATCCAAATAGGTTGGTGTTATTCACTGTATATTATATGCAATGCAGCCTTATCATTGTGCTTTTTAATTTTATTTGCATTGGAAATCCCAGGCATATATGCTGAGCGAATTCACTTTGGGTCAGGTGACGGGGCACATATGCAAAGGCTGGGCTAAGATTATAGAGGTCTGAAGGCCTACTATAGTCTCTGTTCATTGCAGAAGACTGGATTCTTATTACTTTCCAACATCTCCACTTGATCCACTGATGGATGGGAAGATTTTGTTTAAGGGGAATGTTAAATAAATTATGTGACTCTGTAGTTATGCTGTACCTGTCACTGGAGACAAATTAACAATTGCTGGCCTTGTTAATTATTAAATCACTAGTCACTAGGGTTGAACCTCTTAGGCTTAAAGGCTCAATAGAAACCCCAAACTTTTGATATTTCACTATAAAAATGGAGAGTAGCAAATAGGATGTGCAAATTAATTTAGACAAATTCCAATAGCCCCTGATTAATGAGACTGGAGGATAAATGCAGAGTAAGTTTTCTAGGGTAATTATATAAAAATGGGCACAATTACCCAAGCCTGTACCCACAGCAATCAGATGTCTGCTTTCTAAGAGATGACCACTAAATCCTAAATGATGATAGACCTAAGCAAACTGTACACATTTTATCACCCACACATATAAACCTTAACTATGTGCTGTATATTTATATTTTCCCCTTTCAGACAGACATAAGGTAGAACCCATACTCTCCTTACTTGCACAAAACCAAGAGGACTACTTAGAATCAGACACCATTGTCCTAATGTGCATTGCCCTTCACTGGTCTAAAGAATGGAGCTTTGTTCATTGGAATATATCTGGCAACATATCAGAGGGTTCGACCATGCTTTACCCAGATGGTGTAATAAGAAGTTTGGTTTTCATCTTAAAGGAAAATACAAATATGGATCTAAATGCCCAATGTACAGTTAAAGAGAAATTGACTGGAAAAACTATCACCGCCACAATGCCAAAGGCAAAGCCAACAGATATTATGAGAAGAAAGAGACATGGTAAATTATTATTAGTGAATTTAAATAAGATTTAATCTGCATTCTGAACAAGAACTTGTCTTTTCTGTTGCATAAAACGTACAAATGTCCATTCAATTTGGGTTACAAAGCATAGATATTTATTATTGATAGAACTAGTATAGGCATACAAACAGGCATACAGTGGAGCCAGAATGATGAAATGTGAGAATTTACAGTGAAGGAATGTCTTTTATGTCCCACAAAGTGTAAATGTTGGTGCAGGGCACACTGGTAACTCACATATTGATCAGACCAAAATTTGTGGATAAAAAATGAATACCTTTATTTATATAATTATTATTATTGTTATTATTAACATGTATTTATATAGCGCCAACATATTGTGTAGCACTGTAAAGTAAATGTGATTATACAACTAAATCACATGAGTTATATACATAGAACATATGGAGTTACATACATCACAATCAATACCGGTACAAAAGGTGAGGAAGGCCCTATGCAAAAGAGCTTACACTCTAAAGGGAAGGGAGTAATACACAAGGTGAGGGAGTGGGCCAGATCGAATTAAGTGGGTGAGAAATGTGGTACTGTATGTGGTGTTGCGTTTGGTAGTTAAGCAGAGTGAGGGTAGGCTTCTCGAAAGAAGTGGTTTTAAGAGATTTCTTGAAAGCAGAAAGGTTGGGAGAAAGTCGGACAGACCGTGGGAGAGAGTTCCAGAGGAGGGGTGCAGCCCTTGCAAAGTCTTGAATGCGAGCATGTGAGGAGGTAATGAGAGAAGAGTTGAGTAGCAGGTCAGTAGAGGAACGTAGTTCTGCTAAGAAATGTTTTAACTAATTGTAGCAAATTGTAACAGTTCAGAATGCTCCTGGATCACTGAGCTGCCAGACTGAAACCCCAGAGACACGAACATTAAACTATAAAATTCAATTCTAGAAAAACAGAAAAACAGTAAAAGACAGAAAGCAATTGAAAAAAGACTTTGTTTATGGTGAACAATCTAAAAATAACTCAACTGAAAAAAGTGTTTGGAAGGTGAACAACTCCTTTAAAGGAAAACTATAGCCCCAAAATGAAAACTTAAGCAACAGATAGTTTAAATCATATTAAGAATATATTAAAGAATCTTACGAAACTGGTCTATGTATTTAAGTAAATGTTGTCCTTTTACATCTCTTGCCATGAGCCACCATTTTGTGATGGTCTGTGTGCTGCCTCAGAGATCACCTGACCAGATGTACTGCAGCTCTAACTGTAACAGGAAGAAGTGTTGAAGCAAAAGACACAACTCTGTCCAATTGGCTCATGTGACCTTACAAGTATGGTTTCTGTATGTTTGTGAGTACAGTGAATCGTACGATCCCAGAGGGCGGCCCTTATTTTTCAAAATGGCAATTTTCTATTTAGCATTACCCAATGGCACATACTACTATAAATGTATAGTATTATGAAAATGGTTTATTTACATGAAGCAGGGATTTACATATGAGCTGTTTTATGCAATATCTTTTTATAGAGACCTACATTGTTTGGGGGGTATAGTTTTCCTTTAAGGAAACAGTCACCAATATCCAATCACAATGGTTCCAACTATTCAGGTAGGTGTTGGCTGAAACTCACACAGGTGTTAAAGTGAGATCTGGTCACAACTGCTGCATCACATCTTCAGTTTCAGCTATCACCTACCTGAATAGATCAATGGAACTACCATTGACCATTGATGGTATTTATTTTAGTGCAATGTAAGTATGAAATAATGCAGACGAAAAAAATGCGATGTGGCCGATGGCGGAGCGCTTCCCTTGCACGCCAGCTCCTGCTAAGCTGCGGCTCTCGCGATAGTTCGGCTCCTTCTAGCCGGCTTTCACTACATGCTTCTGTTACCGTTTGCAGAGCGCTGTTCAAAGCAATCACGGAGTCTGGCAGATTAATATCAATATAATGGCTTTATTGAGCGCATTAAAAACTGCTAAGGAGGGGGATCACATCTAACGCGTTTCGTGTCAAAGGACTTGACACTTCATCAGAGAGCAATTGAAAAAAGACTTTGTTTATGGTGAACAATCTAAAAATAACTCAACTGAAAAAAGTGTTTGGAAGGTGAACAACTCCTTTAAAGGAAAACTATAGCCCCAAAATAAAAACTTAAGCAACAGATAGTTTAAATCATATTAAGAATATATTAAAGAATCTTACGAAACTGGTCTATGTATTTAAGTAAATGTTGTCCTTTTACATCTCTTGCCATGAGCCACCATTTTGTGATGGTCTGTGTGCTGCCTCAGAGATCACCTGACCAGATGTACTGCAGCTCTAACTGTAACAGGAAGAAGTGTTGAAGCAAAAGACACAACTCTGTCTAATTGGCTCATGTGACCTTACAAGTATGGTTTCTGTATGTTTGTGAGTACAGTGAATCGTACGATCCCAGAGGGCGGCCCTTATTTTTCAAAATGGCAATTTTCTATTTAGCATTACCCAATGGCACATACTACTATAAATGTATAGTATTATGAAAATGGTTTATTTACATGAAGCAGGGATTTACATATGAGCTGTTTTATGCAATATCTTTTTATAGAGACCTACATTGTTTGGGGGGTATAGTTTTCCTTTAAGGAAACAGTCACCAATATCCAATCACAATGGTTCCAACTATTCAGGTAGGTGTTGGCTGAAACTCACACAGGTGTTAAAGTGAGATTTGGTCACAACTGCTGCATCACATCTTCAGTTTCAGATATCACCTACCTGAATAGATCAATGGAACTACCATTGACCATTGATGGTATTTATTTTAGTGCAATGTAAGTATGAAATAATCCCCACATACCAGACAAGCAGGTGGAGGATTAGCAGATGCTTTGTCTCTTGGCCCTGATACCCAGCAGCACTCCTTGCCCCTCCCCCAGACAAGCTCAAATAGACGCAGTGTTCAGTCAGAGGATTTTAAAAAAAAAAATAATTTTCTTTATTTTTTTTCGGCAAACAGGTTTGGGGAGGCTTAGCCTCCCAAGCCTTAATGAAAATCTGCCTATGATGCCACAGGGTACCTGGCATTCCCATAACATCTTATTTCAGATAGGAACAACACGTAAGGGGGTCTGGAGTAAGAAGATGCAACTACACTAAATACAGTAATTGTGGACTTTCTCCACTGGCAGCAAAGCTCATAGAGAAGATTTAGCATTATGTTAAACAGGCTTTATATTTGTATTGTTGTTTTTCTTCTGTAGTGGTAATTGTTTTAGTTCATGTAGAGGGACAAAACTGGTATGAAAGTTCTTCATGTGACATTAGTGTTTTGTTAAATAATTTGTTATTCTAACTACTACAATATCTGACAATTACTGTTTTTCTCTACAGACTGTCTCATTGTGGTATATGTGGGTATAGGAATCAATGTTACTGTCCTGCTTATACACCAGATCATCCTGTTTTATAGACGGAGAACCCAAACAAAAAAGAATGCACCTTCAGCAGGTACTTTCACATTAGCCGACTGAATATGTTTATGTTTGATACAAATATACCTGCATTTCATTTGACATTTTGTCATCTTATAAGTGCAATATGCCATGCAAAAGAAAAACAGGGAAATAACAAAAATGTGGGGGAGGGTTAAAATGTACTTCACCAGAAGGGCACATTTTTAGGAATACAGGACACAAATGAAGTAGAGGAAATTGTAAAATGGTCACAATAAAAATCAAGAATCCCTGCAATGAGAGGCTTTACCATATGACTATGAAGATTTTCATTCATCCAGGTCATATCTAGTATAGGTAAATCTAAAAACAAATGGAATTTACCATACATAACCATGTGAAACAAAATTAAATGAATATAATAATTCCTGAGTGGGCAGCTGAACCTCTTCTATTTGAGTTCCACATGACTTACTTGCTTGATCCTTTGGCCTGAGGACATGGGCCACTGTGCAACACAAACCATGATATGAAGTAAGCAATCCTACATAGTAAAATCTAAAACTTACATGGTTAGAAAGTGCATGCCATGAAAAAGCTTTCAGGGGCAGCTGCCTCAGGTGAAGACAAATGCAAAGCACAAGAGACATATAAATATTCCCTCTTATTAATGAAGGGTCAAGCTATTTTGTTCCCTTTCCCTTCCCCTGAGTGTAATAATCAAGTGGTCTTCTAGGAGAGAACGGGCAAACTTGAATATATATATATATATATATATATATATATATACACAATCATGCATCTATTAGATTTCATATCAAATATAAATCAAGATCATGTTACACAGTCTATGTTTGATTTTTTTCAACTTGATTTCTTTCTAGGTGTAACTGTTCAAAGTTTATCGGAAAATGAAATGGTAAGAAAGACTGTGATACAATGTGGTCAGTATACGTTATGGGGATCCCTAGGGTGCCTTCAATTAGCAGGCTACTAGACTTCTATATAGTTAAAATTAGTGATAGGCAAATTTATTCGCCAGGCGCAAATTCGCGGCAAATTCGCGAAACTGAACAGAAAATATGACGGCATCAAAAAAATGGACGCCTGCGTCCATTTTTTGGGACACCGGCTCATTTTCGCTGGCGTCAAAACATGGACGCCAGCGTCAAAAATGAGACGCAGCGCCGTTTCACGAATTTGGCTGGAAATTCACACATTTTTCGGCAAAATGGGACAAATTCGCCCATCACTAGTTAAAATCTGTACACTATTCATTTTTTTGTCTCCACAACAAAATGCATTTGTACACATTATTTTTCCACCCAAATAAATAAGGTTATAAGTCCCCATAGCTTTAAACCCCCTACGCATGCTATTTCCCTAGATGCTAGGCAAAAGCCACTGTATCTAAGCTAATTTTACATGGGAGGTGATAGAATCAGAATCGTTATTTAAGGGCAAGTTAATTTCATTGTATTACATTATCGTTTTCCAGTAATTGTCTTTTTCTAATCTTGTTGTTTGCAGGTTGTCTATGCAGCTGTGAAACACTGACATAATCAAAGGTTACAGCAATTTTACCAAAAGGATTAAAATGAATTCAGAGCCGACTAGTTGCCTATAATTAGGTTACATAAGTTCAAACATTTGTAACAGAGGTTATTGGGAATCATGAAATAAAAAAATATAAAATATTTCTATAATTTAGAACTGTTATAATGTATAAAGGGACACATCTCAAACACTTGGTGGATTTTTCATTACACATATTTCTTCACTGAATCTCTATCTTCTTCTATTGCATTGACATAGGCACTGATGGTAAATACGATTCTAGAAGAGTGAGGCCAAGAGTTTACTTTGAAAGGGGTTGCTCACCTTTAAATTAACTTGTATTATGATGTAGAACAGGGATCCCCAACCAGTAGCTCGTGAACAACATGTTGCTCTCCAACCCCTTGGATGTTGCTCTCAGTGGCCTCAAAGAAGGTGCTATTTTTTGAATTCCTGGCTAGGAAGCAAGTTTTAATTGCATAAAAAGTAAGTATAGTGCCAAGTAGAGCCTCCTGTAGGCTGCCAGTCCACAGAGGGATGACCAAATAGCCAATCACAGCCATTATTTGGCACCTAATTGACTTTTTCATGCTTGTGTTGCTCCCCAACTCTTTTTACATTTGAATGTGGCTCACGGTTAAAAAAAGGTCGGGGACCCCTGATGTATAGAGTGATATTCTGAGACAATTTGCAACTGATTTTAATTTTCTATTATTTGTTTTTTTTAGTTATTTAGCTTTTTATTCAGCAGCTCTCCAGTTTGTAATTTTTAGCAATCTGATTTGAATAAGAGCCAGGAATACAAATAGTCGAGGCCTGAATAGAAAGATGAGTAATAAAACATAGCAATAAAAATAAATCTATAGCCTTACAGAGCATTTGGTTTTCTTAGATGGGGTCAGTGACCCCCATTTAAAAGCTGAAATGAGTCAGAGGAAGATGGCAATTTAGAAAGTTTCTTAAAATTAGCCATTCTACCCATTAATAATCCAAGATATAGCATTGCATTTCTATTGATCTGCTGGAACACCTTCTTTGGAGGTACCATCAACCTATATATATATATATATATATATAGCTATGTGTTTATATATAAATAAATACATTTAATAATGCTTTCATATCCCAAGTAATACTAATAGTAATATCTGCAGTAATGCTTTAAATGGATGAGGGTTGGGTGTTCACCAAAAAAAAAAAACAAGTGGGGAGTTAGTGAAATAGACAAAAAGTCTTCTAAACACCTGTCATTTTTCTTTGTGTTGTATTTAATAAAATGTCTAAAATGTCTATTAAATAACATCAATTAAATTAATTAGTTGTGTTTATAGATAGGTCTCTGAGTGCACTGTGCAGAAGCTGGACATATGGAAATAATAATAATAACCAATGCTAAACTAAAATACCAGGTCATAAATGATATGGTACTTTTACATGTACAGTAAGTAGCAGAGCAATGGACATTCTTCTCAATTGTTCACTCTAACTGGGCTTATGGCTTCTCAACTTCTGTCCCAGGGGGACCAGTCCAACAGTTTAGGAACTACCCTCCTACACCCATAGACATTCAGGATCAGTATTTGAGCATATACGATCAGTGTCCATGTGGCCAAACTAATTTGAAGGGGTATTAAATATGTTTCAAAAGTAATTTCTGGACACTTTGTCACATAATGGAACTTATGGACAGATAAGCACAGGATAGACTCTGTATCACCATCACTTTATTCCCATTTGGCATTTTGGCATATCTACTTGTAATTTCACAGGGGTTTATGGGACGATGTGTCTCACATTGGAAAGGCAGATCTGTTCTGGATGCCCTTTCCTCTAACATATTAATATGTGTGTGTGTTATACAAGGCTTGATGAAGGACAAGTCTGAAACGTTTCCTGTTCTGTGGCACCAATAAACCTTTTGTTTGCACTTATTCAGAGTGCGGCTGTATTATTATTTAAATTTTTTTGCTTTGTATCCTGACTACATCAGGACCTTCTCCCAAACACTGGACCACACTAGGTTTAGCACTCTGTTACGTACAATTTACCGTCCAATTTACCGTCACAGACAGAAACACAACCAGATTCCAAATCATCTTTGCAAACAGCACTGTAAGAAACTTACCCTGGTGGTCTAGTGGGCAGCGGGGTCCATGCCGCATCCTTGGCGTGGACGCCCGCTGTGCCGCTCCTATCCTGCCCTTGCCGGCACCATCTTGAATTACTAGGGTGCGTGCGGCGCGGGTGCGTGCGGCGCGCCTGCGTGCGGCGCGCCTGCGTGCGGCGCGCCTGCGCGCCTCTTAAAGGCGCAGGCGTGATTGTGCCACCGTGCAACAGCACGAAATTGCGCACGTTTTGGGGCCAATTGGATCCCTATTTAAGGCCCATTCAGACCTGTAGCCAGTGCCCGTTATAGGATCATATCCTGTGGTTTCCTGAGCTTTTTGCTACCTGTTCCTGAATTTGCTATCTTGACTGATTATCCGTGTTTGACCCTGCCTGTTCCTGACTACTCTGCATTCTGTATTCTGACCCTTGCCTGCCTACGACAACGATTCTTGCTTAACCCTTTGATTGACAACCTGGTTTGACCCTTGCCTGCCTGACGATTCTGATATCCGCCTGCCTCGACCCAGCCTGTCTAACCATCCTTCTGCCTTATCCAGTCTGTCTGATTATCTGGTTTTGACCCCTTGCCTGCCTGACGATTCTTCTATCTGCCTGTCCTGATCCGGTCTGTACCGTTTCCACCAGACGCCTTGTCCTTGACCTTCTGCCCAAAGACTCTTGCTATCCGGTCGTGCCCCTTTGCCTGCCAGAACTCCTCGCCTTGTACCCCTCGTTAAGTCCAGGTGGCACCCAATTAAGCTGAGGGCTCCTCCCGAAGCCCAAAGGTGGTCACACTACTGGTGAAGTCGAGCCGAGACCAGGGTCCTTGGCATTTGTTCTGGTATTGGGTGCCGGCCGTGACAAGCACCTTCTCAGGCAAAGACTTACAAAACTAAATAGAAGTGCCAGAAATATGTTTGGACATTAAGTACCTTAATGAATGAAGGCAAATCGCTTTTAGTACAACCACACTTATAATTTACTCCTTTGGGTACTAAAAAGAAATGCATTAATATTACATAGAAATATTGATCCTTCTCATTCTACTTCCTATTATCCGCTAAGATATTGTATCATTCTTGCAATGAATTAAAACAGATTGAAATTAAACCTGCAAACTAAAATTAAATCGTTTTTAAGGAGCTGATGTAAACCCCCAAAATTCAAGTTCATTTGTTTGTATTCATTTATTTGACAATTATAGTTAGTTATATAATTTCCATCTATTATGCGAGTCTCAAAATTACATTATTGTTCATTTAAATCTGCCCTGAAAGTGTTAAGTGTCTTTTTTTTATAACCCAAGTGATTTCCGTAGCTGGAATCAGGAAAGGAAACTTTGCACTAAACAAAACAACTCTATTGCCACTGAGCCTGACAAGAAGAAAGATGTTACTCTGGACTCTTATTGTCTGCCTACACTTCTTGCACTGTAAGTAACATATTCTAGTCTAACAATGTTCAGCTTCTGGACTTCTAACTGTCACCGGCTTGTGAGGAGTTAAAATTTAACAACAGACTGAGGCCCTCAAGTTGAATATCCTAGTTTACATGTGCTGTTACATATCAGATACAACAGTCTATCTATCTATCTATCTATCTATCTATCTATCTATCTATCTATCTATCTATCTATCTATCTATCTATCTATCTATCTATCTATCTGTCTATCATCTATCTATCTATCTATCTATCTATCTATCTATCTATCTATCTATCTATCTATCTATCATATCTCTCTCTCTCTCTCTCTCTCTCTCTCTCTCTCTCTCTCTCTCTCTCTCTCTCTCTCTCTCTCTCTATCTATCTATCTATCTATCTACATTTACTAAAGGGTGAAGTGACTAACGCGATCGAAAATTTGCCAGTGTGATGACATTTCGGGACTTCGCCGATTTACGGGCACTTTTGCTCTGGCAAATGGACTTAACAAAGCAAATTCACTAAGATGCGGAGTTTACTGAACGTTACCTCGTGCGCCAGCCTTGCCTTCACCACCTCAGACCAGGTGAAGTGCAATAGAGTAGATAGGAGTTTTTTAAAAAAAATTTAACATTTTTCTAAGTCCCAAAAAACGCTGGTGTCTTTTCAGTTTTTCAGGGTGATAGGCTGCAAAAGATTGAACATTTTTGTTAAGGTACCCGGCTTCCCCCCTAGATAAACTATACACTGGGCTCATGTGTAGGACAATATAACAACTCTATTTTATTTTATCAAGGTTCCCTGGACTTGTGTAGTGTAATGTATTTGCTGCAACATATTCGTCCATTGAAATGTAACTTCCCATCGTATGCAAATTCGCCAACGCTAGCGCAACTTCCCATTGCTTGCCGAATTAACGCTAGCAAAATTCGCCATCGTTCGGCGCCCTGGACGCAACTTTTTAGTGAATTAGAGTTGTCCTGGCGAATTTTCGCCTGGTGAAGTGTGCCGATGTAAGCGAAGCCATCTATCTATTATATATCTATCTCTCTATAATCTATCTATCATCTATAAATCTATAATTATCTGTCTTTATCACACTCATTTGAGCATACTTTTTTTAGATTTTAGGCTCAGAGATATCCTACCATGTACCTCAGCGTCACTCCATTTAAGTGGCAAGTATTACCATGGTCGTGTTGCTCCATTTGCACTGTATGAGCCATGAGTCATCATCATAACGTGTGCACTTTCTGTATCTATGTATCTTCCTATCTATCATCTGTCTCCATATTAGCTCCCTGTCTATAAAAAATGTACAGGTATGGAATCCATGTGGAATCCCATGATCCATAAAGCTCTAAATTACTGGAAGGTCATCTCCCACAGTGTCTATTTTAAGCAAATAATTTGTATTCTTCAAAATGATTTTCTTTTTAAAACAGTATCTTGCACTTGATGTGAACTAAGAATTCTCCTTTACCGGTAATCTAGTTAAAATACATATGGAAAATCTTTCACATTCTGCTTCTCGCAAGTTATTGACTTCACTTTGTGCAATATGGCTATTTGGAGCGATCACAAGTTATATAGAAAAATTTGGTGCATTTAGGGGTGCTACCCCTTAAAGAGTTGAAACCAAACATGGCAACCATACGGGGGCTCCCTGACTGAGGAATTACTCTGGTCTCTCTGTGTGAAGTGGAGAGAACCCTGTGTCTAGAGAAAGTCTTTGTCTGAGAAGGTGCTGTTTGTGAATAGTGATGGGCGAATTTATTCGCTAGGCGCGAATTAGCGGCGAATTTGCTTGATCCGCCGCCAGCGAATAAATTCGTGAAAAGCCCGCAAAAATTTGTGGCGTCACAAATGGGCGCCGGCGTCAAAAACGGGCGCCGGCGTCAAAAACGGGCGCCGGCGTCAAAAACGGGCGCCGGCGTCAAAAACGAGACGCCGGCGCCGTTTTGTGAATTTTTCGCCGTTTCGAAATGGTGCAAATTCGCCCTTCACTATTTGTGAAGATAATTTGGAATCTGGTTGTGTTTATCTTTGTGATGGGAGACAGTTATGTTACATTTATATGCTGCCTTGTGAAGAGAAATATGTTGTCTGTGTTTTGTTGAATAAAGTGAAGGTAAATACTAGTGATGGGCGAATTTGGGGCGTTTCACTTCGCCGAAAAATTTGTGAATTTCCAGCGAAATTCGTGAAACAGCAAAAAATTTGTGAAACTGTGCCGGCGTCTTGTTTTTGATGCCAGCGTCTGTTTTT
The DNA here is from genome assembly GCA_038501925.1 of Xenopus petersii. NCBI lineage: Eukaryota > Metazoa > Chordata > Amphibia > Anura > Pipidae > Xenopus > Xenopus petersii. The sequence continues at coordinate 15,486,303 of CM076686.1, forward strand.
GACACCGCCAATTTTTTTCGACACCGGCGAAATTTCGCTGGCGAATTTTCATGTCAGTTTTGCGAATTTATTCCCGGGTGGCAAATAGCGTGAATTCCCCGTAAATTCGCACTTGGCCCAAAAATTCGCCCATCACTAGTAAATACCTATTTTATAGCATTTTAGATGTCCCTGTATTATCTCTGCTAAAAATTATCATTATAAGCTATTCTTACCTCTCTCCCTTTCTCTCTTTCTATGCATACTGTATATACAGTATCTTGGAGATTGTCTTGACATAATTCAGAGCTTTCTGTAGAACAGGTTTCAATTATGTTTTTTTTATTGATGCTTTAAAAGAAACAATATAATAAATTTAGGGCATTTAGTAGTTTAGGATTAACTTTACATCAAATCAGTTAGTTGCATCATAATAAATGGAAACTTCAGATTAAAGACACACACATTTATACATCTCATTTTAATAGCAAGGATGGGCATATCCTTTCAATAATTCAATATGTTTAACACCAGAATGTTTTATTATGTTTAACCGCATCCTTTTAGGCTACAAAACAATTAAATATAGCATGCTGCTTAGTCACCATCAAATACAAGGTATTGTATTATAGTACTATTACAAAGAAAAAAGGAAATTGGTAAAAAATGCAGAATTGTTTATTTAAATAGGACCGAAGGGAGCTGGTATTACTGCATTTTAGAGCTTTCTGGATAATTGGTCTGCGATAACAGACCTCATACCTGTGTATATCTGTATAAACTGTAGGCTTACTATGGTACTACACAGTATGATAATATTAAAAATTGAAGGCTGAAAGTAAACAAATATCTATTTTCAACAATGATTATGCAAAGAAATATAGTTATGCTTTTTAGGACTCCAGATCTATTTTTGTCCCTCTAAAATATAGAACTGCATTAAGTCCCAAGTAACGGGGCTGTAAGAATTGTAAAAATGTTATTATTTTTACTGGTGTTTCAAAGCCTCCTCCGAGCATATAATTATACCCATATATTTTACTTTCTGAAAGCTAGACATCTGAAAACATTCTTACTACCCAAGTTTTTTTTATAATAAATATTATAAGGTGAAAAATGCCAAAGGGCCAAAAAAAAAAAAAAATTGTTTTTTGGAAGGATCACTTAATATTATAGTTAATCAAACAAGGCGTTTTAAGTGCTACAGTGCATTATTTTTTAGTTTGTGCTCCATCAGTATCTTACCAGTAATACAGTGTTCTTTCCTGGACAACTCCATGTCATACTTACCGGGATAGCCCCGCCCCAGTGCTCCCATCAGAAGGACCCTCCCCAAAGCTTTAAAAGCCCAACCCCACCCCCCAGTCCGGTGTCTTTTTTTCCTTCTGCTTCAGTTTTTTTTTTTTTTTTTTTGCTCCTGTTAGAAGCAAGTTTTCTTTTTAACCTTGGGGAAGCAGTAGGGCTTGCTGGAAAGCATCCTAGGGACTCAGGGTTGGTCCTTGTGATCTTTTACCCCTAAGCACATTACCTCAGGTGGAATCTTCAGTGTTTAATCATCTGGATCAGGTAGGCACAGTTTTACTGTGGCTAATATCATTGCTTTCCTTGATCCATGTGCCCTCCAGCCTGATTACATCCAGGTCTGTGGCAAGTGCTATGTCCCCCCATCCGTATGCCTACCTGGGCATGTCTAAAAAGCGTCCAGCGGCATTGGGGTATATGGCCCATACACCCTTTATGATTTCTACGGATGGGAGAGGGAGGTGGCAGTTAGGTACGTTATTCTGATAACAAATATTTAGTTAGCGGCCTGAACCTTATGGCCTCCTTCTCTTTTTCCTCCCACACGGGGGTATTATTTTTTTTTCTTCTGGAGGAATTTAGGTGTCAGAGCCAGCTGCCTCCCTCAAAAGACTTTCCCAAGGTTGAGGTTATTGGCAGCTTCCAGGGTTAAATAAAAGAAAACCCTGAGGTCTTAAATCTACTGGCAGTTAAAGCTAAATTTAAGCTGAGAATGCCACGTTGTTTCCAGAGTCTCCTAACTCTTAAAAAGTATGAGCCATGTTGGCCATTGGAAGAACTATGCAGCTGCAAGGCTGATATATACGTTCTATGAGCAATGATAATGCAATGCAGTGATATTGCATCAGCATTTAGGCAAGCCTTTTCTATATGTTAGGTGAATGTTGCAAATACAGTGTTAGCCTTCTTATTTGAGCACTGAGAATACTATGTTGATCTGCAGGTTTGGTGTACAGCAGCTGCAGGTAATTGGGTAATTAAAGGTATACGACTATACTGCATATGGGTGTTATGCAACAGTCAAACAGCAGGTAGGTATTATACAATTGCTGTATTATAACATGGACTTGTAGACCACAACTTTTGAAGTTGACGTGGTCCATATTTTTGCTTACATTCATAGCTATAGGCTGTTGGAATAGTTATCAGTCTTAAGGATCTCACTAATTAGACTGAACTTATTCCTGCTTATTAAGAAAATAAGATAAGTACGGTATCCTGCTTTTGCAATGGATGTAGACATGTATACAGTCATATATACATTTAGCAAGACTTCTAATATAGCCACAGCTGGAGATCAGGCAAGATAAATGTTCTGTATATTCCAATTTTAAATCAAGGTCTATTTATAAAACTGGTATGATATTCATCAGGATCTCTTTCTTGGTTACAGGGGTGCAACTTATCTGGTCTCAGTCTGGAAGACAGTGGGTACATCAGTCAGTGCAAATTTTTGGTTAATTCACATATACTGTATTCACTACTGCCACAGGGTTTTAGAGCCTTGCAATGAGGTATTTTATAGTACAGATCTATTTCGTTTGTCTCAAATACAATAGGCGTCAGCTCTCGGACTATATACTCATGGAACATATTATATTAATGGGTACCATATAAAGCTGGCTGTAAAATTAGGTATTCTCCATCAATTCAGTTATAGCTAAAAGTTTTGATCCACAGGTTCATTATAACGGGCTATTTCTGTAATGTTAATCCTTATGGTGGACAGGAAGCATGCAATCTTGGCATGCTGGGTTTTCTAAAGGTCTGTTACTCTGGGTTTAGCCTTTTACACCTCCATAGACTGGCCTGGCTAGTTGAGGTAAGTAGGAAGAAAAAGGGAGTCACCTCGCACACCCTGGCCGTCCAAATTCCGTAACACCTGGTGCTCGATGAAGGAGGTGTTGGCAACCTCCACAGCAATCGAGAAGGAAGGAGTCACCGGCACAACAGGTTATTTCCAGCAGGGAAACCCTTGCTCGTTTATTTTGCGGATGCGACGTTTCGGGGCGTAACCCCTTTGTCAAGCATACAGCGAATCAGTGCTCAAATTATTTAAAAGCATGTCAATTAGACATAATTGGTAAAAGTGGTTACCTAATTAGTGGTTACATAATGTAGTGAGGATTAAATACATAATGAGTAAAAAAAGACCATAAATACATAAGAATAAATACATCAAAAATCGCATAAGGAAAAATGTGAAAAAATGTCCCAAATCTCCATCAGAATAAAAATCGATCAGAATAAAAAAGTTAAAACACCATAACGTGTTCTGTGTGGTGTTATACAATTCCAAGCATATCCTCCGAATAATGTGTCTTGTAGGTAATTCAGATACAACGTCTCCCATCAGGTGAAGTATATTAAAGTGTCCAGTGCTATATAAAAATGTAACAATAAAATGCAAGGGGTGCTTATGTTTAAAAATATCCAAATATTTTAAGTATCGCTAAATAACAATGTTTCATAGTACACATAATCAATTAAGAGTCTATCTTACCCTACTCGTGTGGGGAGGAAAATCTTTCCCTGAAGCATATCAGCATACTCTTTATCTAAAAGAAAGAGTTTCATAGGGTTAATAATAAAAATTACAGAAAACAACTCATATTAAACTCTTCATTTAACCCTTTTGGATGGCGTGTTTGTAAACGCCAAATCCAGTAACATTCCCTCTGGAGCAATAATTTCTTTTTATCCATACCAGGCTTAGGAAGAACCTTTTCTAAGATCTGCCAACGAAGTTGTGAAAGTTGGTGTGTCTGCGTGTAAAAATGTTTTGCCAGTAGCATTTCGCTCTTTTGCTTTTCTTTCGGTTTATCGGTAACATTCACCAGATTCGTGGGCGGGGGTTGAAAATTACGAATTACAGATTTATGTTCATTTAACCTAACCTTCATAGTCCTACTTGTTTGTCCTATATATAGCAGTCCACAAGGACATTTAATACTATATATTACGTCCTTAGAATCACAGGTATGGTACCCCTGTAATGCTAGTTTAGTGCCATGATGGGGATGTGTTACATAAGCTCCTGGAGTAATAGCATTACAATGCCCACAATTTCTGCAAGGGTAGGTGCCTTTAGTTTGGGTCCCTAAAATAGTACGAACTCCTTTCTGTACAGAAAATTTTTTCTTTACAAGTTCCCCTACATTTCGACCCCTCCTATAAGAAAAAAGGGGAGGTGACCCAAACAGATGTCCGTGTTTCTGGTCTGTACTCAAAATGTTCCAATGCTTCAAAACAATCTTCCTAAAAGGTAAGTATCATAGGGCTTAACATCAAGCTATAAAAAGGGTCTTGTTCACTTTATCCTTTTAGACCGAGGCTGCAGTATCGGCCTTAGGCAAGGTCCTGGTTATTGCATCTCTTACCAACAGGCTTGGACATGCTAGTATGGAGTTCCATTGCAGATTAATAGGTAAATAATTATATCTCCATACCTAGATTAATTTTAATCTTGAACTCTTAAGGATGGTCTCATGAACTGTCCATTTCCGGGGTTTTGAGAATAACCAATCTCTAGCAGTATTGTTGGTTGTAATACTTCCTTGAGTCATTCAAATTTCTATATGGTAAATAGGGATGTAGCGAACTGCCGTTAATGTGTTCGCGAACGCCGTTCGCGAACACCGGCAAAAAAGCGAACAGTTCGCGAACAGTTCGCGAACTTCGAACGCTCGATAAAATCGTTCGATCGAACGATCGAAGGATTTTATTCGTACGATCGAAGGATTTTCGTTCGAATCGAACGATCGAAGCTATTCGATCGAATGATTTTAATTCAATCGAATGCTTATAATCGTTCGAACGAATGGAAATCGTTCGATTTTAGCGATCGAATGGTCGAATGGTCGAATGGTCGAACGAAATTTTACTTCGAATCGAACGCGAACACCAATTGGCGAACGTCGCGCGACGTTCGCGAACATTCGGCGGACGCGAACAGTCGAAGTTCGCGCGAACTAGTTCGCCGGCGAACAGTTCGCTACATCCCTAATGGTAAACTCATGGGAGCATGCCATACAGATTGTTTGTAGGCCCAATCTATGGGGTACAATAACTCCAGCTATGTACAGGTCACATCCGTGAAGGCTCGAGGACTGTATCATAGCAAGGTTATGCATATCTGCAGGCATTTCTTTTACCTGGTCTACTCCAGGGCACGCTGATCTTTAATACTATCCAGTCTTGTTTGGTGTTGGATCATGAGCTAAAGATGAAAACAATTTCAATCTGTACAGACTGCAGAATGCTTCTAGATACCTCACAGGGCAGGTAAGGTATTCCCACATTGGCAGCACTCCTTCTCCATAAGTCATTCTACGGACCTCTCATTGAGAGGTGTATTGGTTATGGACCAGAATAAATAAAGGTTCCTTAGTATTAAAGAGACGGGGAACTACACTAGGTGATGCCATGTACTGGTAGTGTCATACAGAGCGGGGTCATGTAGAATACTAGTGATGCTATTTTTCCTTCCCCCTACTAAATCCTCTTTTGCAGGTACCATGCTTTTGAGCCATTTCCAAGAGTGCTCTTGTGGATGTTATGCGGTTGGAATTAATGTGCTGGTATGTAGTAGGAGTAAGACTATGTAGAAGTGTTACTCTGGGTTCCTATACGCTTCTCTTTAATTAAAGATAATTCTCTCTTTTTAAATGTAATTGTCATGCTGGTTTCACACTCGGTATCATTACTTTGGTGTGGGTTCCTTTAAGGAGTACTCCTTTTATTCTCCTCCAGTCCATTTCCTCTGAAAATACAGAGTTCACAGGTTTTCACAAGGTGATTTTGGTCCACCTTTGGGGGTTTCATTCTTCTGAGTTTTTATCTGGTATAGATTATACTCGGCCACTTCCTTATGTGGAACAAATTCCCTCCCATTGGGATATTAGCTTGCTAAGTCCCGGTAAGTATGACATGGAGTTGTCCAGGAAAAGGGAAGATTGTTTCATACTTACCGTGATCTTCCTTTCCTGGACAACTCCATGTCAAGTTTTCCCATCCCTTTTTCGGTAGTTTCTAGAAGCTTATTACGATACACCGGACTGGGGGGTGGGGTTGGGCTTTTAAAGCTTTGAGGAGGGTCCTTCTGATGGGAGCACTGGGGCGGGGCTATCCCGGTAAGTATGACATGGAGTTGTCCAGGAAAGGAAGATCACGGTAAGTATGATACAATCTTCCCTTTTTAACCATACAGTATGTAACCATATCTTTATTAATCAAGTTCTTAATATATGAGATGCTCACAGCAACATTGTAACTGCATCAGTTTTTAAATTTTGTGTTTGTTCTTTAAGGAGTTTGTTCTTTAAGGAATAATTAGATAATATGGATATGGAGGTCTGCTCCTCAGTGTTCCCTGGGTGGAGGCACTGCCCTGTAAATCCCAGTTCCCAGTACTTTTCATATGCAAAAGGCAATTCAGGGCCCCTGGATTGCCATGGGTTAATTGCAATTTAAAGAGACAGTAACTAAATTAGCATCGACTGGGAAGTTGGACATGTTTGATGAAAATATGTCTGCCTTTGAAACTCCACAACGTTTTTGCCATTGGTGTACTGCATTGGGACTTAACCCCCGAAAGGTTGATGCTGTGGGGCCCATGGTGCCCAGAGTGAAAGAAGAATTTATTTACTAGGGATGCACCGAATCCACTATTTTGAATTCAGCCGAACCCCCGAATCCTTTGTGAAAGATTTGCCCGAATACCGAACCGAATCCGAATCCTAATTTGCAAATGCTAATTAGGGGTGGGAAGGGGAAAACATGTTTTACTTCCTTGTTTTGTGACAAAAAGTCAAGTGATTTCCCTCCCGCCCTTAATTTGCATATGCAAATTAGGATTCTGATTCAGTTCGGCCGGGTAGAAGGATTTGGCTGAATCCAAATCCAGCTGAAAAAGGCTGAATCCCGAACCCTGGATTCAGTGCATCCCTATTATTTACCAAATCCTAGATGGGTAACAGATGTTTTACCACCCAAGTGTGGCTGCGTCACAAAGAGATTCTGCTGGGGTTCTGTCAAATGTTCTTATAGAGAGCCCCAGAGAGATAGATTGTGACTGGGTTCCCCCTTATATTGATGCTGAAAGTGAAGGGCCATGGAAGATTGTTCTGCCTGATATGTCTGATGACGCAGATGTCAGGTATTGCTGGGATTCGAGCCAGGGACTTTTGGGTTTCTGGCTCAATATCGTAACCATTTGGCCAGGTGAGCAGACAGTAGGGTTGCTTGCTATTTGTTACCTGGCCTCTCCAGCCCCAGCCCAGCTGCTGCCTGATTAGTTGCAATCAGACAATCAGGGCTGATTCTGCCCTATTTAAGGTCAGCCCTCCAAACACACCATTCCGGAGCATTGTTTCCTAGGCTAGCAGTGTGGCATTGTCCCTAGCTAAGGGTTTCAGTTTTAGCCTCCTTTCCTTGTCTTGTCTGAACTCTTCCCTGTCTTGTCTTGCCTGGCTCTGAACCTTGTCTTGTTCTGCTTTACCTTCCATTTCTAGTTCTGCTCTGATCCAGCTTTAAACCTTGATCTCTCCTTGCTTTAGCCTTGTCTTGAGTTTGCCCTGCCCTGCTTTCCTTGCTATTCTGTATCTTGCTCTGTTCCTCACTCCAAACCTGATCTTGCCTTAACTTATTCTACCTTGTACTTTTCCCTGACTTCTCCTTGTACTGACCTTGTCTCGCCTGATTCTTGCTTCCTGACCCTGCCTTGTACCCCCTCATCTTGCTCTGCATCTTGTCCTGCCTTTTTCAGTCCTCTCTTGCTATCCGCTCCAGTCCTCTCTTGCTATCCGCTCCAGTCCTCTCTTGCTATCCACTCCAGTCCTCTCTTGCTATCCACTCCAGTCTCCTTCTGCTCTAGTCTCCTTCTGTACTCTATCCCAGTTTGTTCTGATCTTCGCCCTCATCAACCTGTTCCTACCTTCCCTTTACGTGTTCCTTCGGCACATACAGCTCCTGCCTCAAGGACTCGCCCTTTCCCTTTCAGTCTCCACAGTGCCCCCTACCTAATCCTTGACAGCAGATGAGTTAACTTCCCAGGGTGATGCCCTTACTACCCAGTATGCAGTGAAGGCACATGAGAGTGTGCCACTGAACAAGACATTGTTTGATTCACCAGCTGAAAAGAGTCAATTAAAGAGATGTCGGAAGATGCTACAAGTGATGGGTCATCAGGCCCTTAGTTGTAATAAAGTTCTACAGTACAGAAGTCTTATTATGAGCCTTCCATCTGTGAGAGTGACTCCCCTGAAGAGGATAGGGTATTGCGTCAAGAGAAGACACCCTGTTGGCATGAAGGTGGCCCCTGAAACTTCTGATACCCCGATAGATCTAAAAGACTGGGTCTGGGTAAGCGCAGGTCTCCTGGGAAGGCCAATGCTAGGGTCTCAGGTAACAGTAATGATATAGACACTATTGACTGTTTTGCTGTCCAGGCATGCCAGGGCATACGGCAAGTGAGGACGTTGCTGGTTTGTCCAGGGGGAGAATGTAGGGGAAACAACAATCCTTCTCCTGTTTTTCTGTATGTGAAATCATCCAGCCCAGTTACAGGCTGGAGAGCCATCTGATTGGCTGGGCGCCCCAGTGCATCCTTGGGAGAGAGGGAGTGTCTGACTTTGGAGTCTTATGTACAGGGTCTCTGACAGAGTTTAACAGAGTTGTGTGATGAAAGATCCAGCCAGAACCAAGTCTTGTGAAACTGTGCAAGCTGTTGAATCTGTGGAAGTACAGAGATAGGCCATCCTGTTCTCTGCCAAACTGCTACAGACTCAGAAGGAGAAAAGTGCCACTGGTGACATTTATCCTGCTGCCGAGCTGCCTGTGATCTCCAGTGTGATTGCCTCTGAGAGCATCCTGGTGAGTGAGCCACCCAAGGGAGGATACTGGCAAGGATACAAACATGGGGCCCCAATTTGAAGACAGGTCTTGTGCATTTACCTGCTATGTGGAAGCAGCTGCTAAATTCCAAAGGGAGAGGTACTTTTGGGAAAGGTAGCTCTACCTGGTGTATAAGAGCTCTGGGGAAGGGACATAGCAATTGAACTGAACTGTGTGGTTATTAACCCCTTCCAGAGGATTGGGACATTGATAATAAAAAGGACAGTGTTGGAGAAACAGTCAGGTACCAAATAGTGAGTTAGGTAGGTCCCACGTGTCCCCTGTGCAGGGGTGCATTGTGTATTAGATTGCCCAAGTTCTTTCACTAATGTTTATATAAAGTTTATATCTGTTTCATTTGCAAACTGTGTGTTTTATTTGTCCTAGTGGAAATTCCCTAAGGTGTGCTCCTCAGAGTTCCCTAGGTGTATGCACTGTGCTGTAAATCCCAGTTCCCAGTACTTTTCATACGCAAAAGGGACTCAGGGCCCCTGGATTTCCAGGGGTTAATTGCAATTTAAAGAGACAGTAATCAAATTAGGGTTACAGACATAAAATATTTAATGTATGCAATAATAATATTTGCATTCCAAATGATGATACAAAAAGACTTTAGGAATGTTCCTAAGATTATTTTTTTACCTCACAGGTTCTGCTACAGAAGTTGTCATGCAACATTCAACAATGTCTATGCAATATGCTCGACATGGGGACACTGTAAACTTGACATGTGGAGCCAAATCCTACCCTATTCTGTGGTTCAAGGAAGACCAAGAAGAAGTATTACAGGATATAAAACCAAGTTACTTTTCAACAAAAAATAATTTGCAGTCATCATATAAATATTGCTCAGAGATTTATAACGAGAGGGTTTTGTATATTAACAATGTGGAAAGATCAGATTCTGGAATTTATTACTGCACTGAAGGAACAATAAGTTATGTCTTCCACTTTGTCGGCAAATTACTTGTAACAGGTAAAAACTTTAAAATTGGTCTCTTGCCCAGTGGTGCAATGTATGAACGTGCACCAACCATTCTTGCAAGAGCAGTATAGGAACAGCAACCAACTGTTTAAAGTGTATGGAATCCATTCTAGTTCTATTCTGTATGTGGACTTACTGGTGATGTTGCCCAGAGTAACCAGAGTAAGTCTCTTAGGGTGGTGGCAGATGGGAGATTAGTCACCAAGCGACAAATCTTCTCTACTGCGGGCAACTAATCTCCCCGAAATACTTTTCCACCAGCAAGAATACTAATCGCTGATGGGTTGGCATATGAATCGCCGGTGAGATGGCATACGAAAGTGGACAGATTCACTAATTACTTGAACACAATAATTGCATATTTGTATTGTACTGATGCAAGTGGGAATTTTCTAATTGCTTTCCTTTAGGGAATTGAAATCTGTCAGTATTACAATTAATGGTAGATGATTTTGATGTATGGGTTTGGGTCAGAATTTGTAAATAGGCCTGGTCTTAAAGAGGTTTGAGTAACAGTACACAGGCTTGCATGCAGGCTAATGATTATAATGTGCACAGAGAGAGTTATCAAGTTACAAACCATAGGAAGTTTTTAGCAATGCCAATTCACTGTAGGGGAGACAGTTACTCATCAAAACTAAAATATCGCTTAAACATTGCTGGTAACTACAGTTGCCTGAAGTTTCCTTGTGAGGCAACTTTGAGCAACTTCTGAAAACCGAAGATTCTTATTCTTGCCAGTTTGTGGCTGGGCGACTAATCTCTCTGTCTGCCACCACCCTTAGGGCCTAGTCTGTTCAACTAAGTTTTTAATTTCTAGGGGAGCTCCTTCATGTACATGTGCATTATGGCTAGCTGTTCTTTAGATACTGTCCCATTTTCTACAATGTAACTCAACACTGTGAAACATAATAATGTGACGCCGGTGACAATTCCGCCGCCGGCAACAATTCAATGCGCATTAAAGTCAATGGGTGTGTTTAATTGTCGTCGGCGTCAGAATTGTCACGCAATTTTGCAAATTTGCCGCAAATTCGCCCATCTCTAATCGAAAGTATTTTCTATCCTTTCAGATAAATCACTCATGGATCCCAGTCTAGAGCTACTTGTCCAGAGTCAGCAGGAAAGCTCAGGCTCCCATTTAATAATGCTGATGTGTGTTGTCTATAACTGGTCTCATGGCTGGAGTTCAGTCCAATGGAATCTTGGGGGAAGCATATCTGATGGTCTCACCACTTCAGGCATTGATGGCACAATAAGGAGTTTGATGGTTATCCCAAAAACAAGTGAATATGTGGATGGAAAAATGATGTGTTTTATTAAAGAAAAATCCAGTGGAAAAATCCTCAGCACTCCAGCAACTGAAAATCCTGTAGGTGAGTTGCTCCTTTTAACTATCCAGGGTACAGCAAGTCTTTGATTTAAACTCAGACACTTGGGGCATTATTTTCATTATTATATATCAAAATCCGAAATTTTAAATAAAAAAAGTCAGACCAAAGTAGAATCCATGATTGAACCTTATTCATTATTAAAAAAGCATGATTGAATCGGATCGGGGCCAAAATCTATAAAATCAAACAAAAATCCAAATAGTAAGATTTTTTTGGATTTTTTTGGGGCTTTTTCCTGAAAAGTCCAAATTTTTCAGATTTTTGCCCAAAAGCCCGAACTAGTCGGATTTATGGGCTAAATCCAGCACAGACCACAGAAACTTCCAAATAGGATAGGGAACTCTCCCATTGAATTGTATACAACCTCGGCAGGTCTGAGATGGCGGACTTTCGGTTTCTGTCTTATTCCATCCTCAAGGTATAATAAATCTAAAAAAATTTGAGTTTTTTCCACTAAAAATTTGGATTTTATAGTTTTTTGCATTCACACTGTAATATATATCCTCCTTAATCATAGATGGAACAAGTATAACTAAAGCAATTACATGACCTGGCATATACAGGCACTCCACTGTATTCTCTACCCTGCACATAAACTGTATCAATAAAGTCTGCTCCATTCGTACCTCATTAAACGGGAACGTGAGACCAATAAAGATCATTATTTTTTTCCACAGAGTGTTCCGTTGTGTTATATGTTGGAATAGGGATTGTTGCCGGCCTTTTGCTCCTGCACCAGATGATTCTCTTGCACAGACGGCAAGTTTTAAGAAGGGCAAATGCTAACAAAGGTACTTGTTAGAATGCTTGTTATACTATGGGTGGCCTGTGATTCTTCGAAAAACCACAATTGGGAATATTTTCCATTATTTTTTTAAATTTATCAGAAAATTTAAAAATTTTGGCAGCTAAAACTTGGCCAATTTCTATAGAAGTCAGTGGAAGGTGTATTTGCAACTTTCAAACTGAAGAACTTTAAAACCTGAGTCAGTAAAAGTCAATAATTAAAAAAATATGGAAAAAAAATATTTTTGTAGTAATTGCGTTTTAATAATGCAAATAAGCACCAGTTTTTCAAGATTCAAGCTTAAACATGCAAGAGTCAAGTTTAAAAATACTCGATCGTGTTAAAGAAATGCAAGTTTATTCTAAATTTTCTTCACAAACAAATTGATAAAAAAAATTGAATATGAATGTGGTGTGTCCACTAAGACAAAGTGTACATAAAACTGATTGGTATTGGTCAACATGGGCCAGTTTGTGTGTGTGAGTTTATGGGAGGAGGGTTTAAGATATTGATATTGTTTCTCTCAAAAGTTCAGACTGTCCACTTTTACAATATATGCAGATGCCTAGAGGTCCAAATTATACAGATAAACATCATGGGCATTGCTTCTTCGCTGTGTCCTTTCCTAGTTCATTGATCCTTGACAGTAGACACATTAAAGTCTACATTTAAAGAATGTGGTTTAAATAGGGATGGATGAATTTATTCGCCAGGCGAAAATTTGCACAATTAGCCGCCGCCGAATAAATTTGCGAAATGGGCGAGAAAATTCGCTGACCAAAATTTGCCGGCGTCAAAAAAAAGAATGCCGGCGTACGTTTTTTTGGACGCCGATGCATTTTCGGCAAAAATTGGACGCTGGCATCAAAAAAACAGACGCCGGTGTCAAAAACGTAAGCCGGCGTCAAAACGAGATGCCCCCGCAGTTTCGTGAATTTTTCGCCGTTTCACGAATTTCACATGAGATTCGCAAATTTTTCGCCGAAACAGCGCAAATTCGCCCATCACTAGGTTTAAATTAACATGCATGCTGATATTGATTTTACAGGACAATATGAGTAGATTTATCAAAGCTTGAAGTCAAATGTTACTGTAATTTTTTTTTGTGTGTTTTTTGCAGCAAAACTCCAGAATTCAAATGTTTAAGTGCAAAAAACTTGAAAACTTAAATACAATCAGCAGCTAAAAGCTAGAAAGTCTATATAAAAGTCAATGGGAATTATATTTTCCAAACTCAAGGAATTTTAACATTTTACACGTTTTTGTAAAGAAGTTGAACTTTTGCATACTCATTGAATATGAAATGTAGAATATGGTTTTTAGTGTGATCAAAAGTTTTGAGTTTTTTTCACAAATAAGTGCCCATTAAGTATTTTTCTTCAAATTTGAATTAGTATATAACTGCCTCCCTATTCAGAAATATTAAAAATAGATTGAGCAGTTGATATACTTAAAAAAATTAAGAATTATATTAAATATTATCTTTTATTTTAGGGGCAGACCAGAGAATGAGAAGCACCGTGGAAAATGAGATGGTGAGAATTAAGAGTTGTGTTTATGTTCTGTATTGGTTAAATTACATTATCCATGCTCTATTCTCTATAAGAAAGGCCTTTTATTGGCTATTTCACGTGTGTTACCTTTGATAAAGCTCACTGAACACTGCTAATGAATATTTTAGATAAACTACTTTTGAAGAGGAACGGTCTCCCCTACAGTGAATTGGCATTGCTATTTAAATTCTGTCATTTTGAATTTTGAAATTCCAAAAACTTCATATGGTTTATAACTTGTAGAAGCGCCTTGATAACGCTCTGTGTGCACATTATAATCATTAGCCTGCATGCAAGCCTGTGTAGTTACTCAAACCTCTTTAAGACCAGGCCTGTTTACATATTCGGACCCAACCCCATACATCAAAATCAGCTACCATTAATTGTAATACAAAAACATTTCAATTCCCTAAAGGAAAGCAATTAGAACATTTCCACTTGCATAAGTACAGTAAATACAAATATGCAATTATTGTGTTCAAGTAATTAGTGAATCTGTCCACTTTCGCTTTGTTTGAAAATTTGCAAAAATGCAGGGAAATTTTCAAAAAATCACAAAAATGCATTCATTTTTTCCACTTTTACTTTTTTGCAATGTTTTTTTCATGACATTGAAGTCACAAAATACATTGGGGGTCTATTGATGCTTTGTTATGGTTTAATGAAAATATTTGCTGGAGGAAAAATGCTGAGTTTTACTGCAGATTCATACTTGCTTAAAAACTTTGTGCGCACAGTACATCATCCATTCTGTTAATAAGGGAAAAGGAACAGAAATTTAAAAACTCAAGGAACAGAAAGTTATGTACATGTGAGTGCGTATGTAATAAATGTATTGGTTCAAAGTACCTTGCGAAAGTGCATGATGTGTTGCAGAGCAGGGTGTAGGGTTCAGTATCAGAATAGTGTTCTATCTGCATGTAGTTTGCTCCTGAATTGTGCCTGAATTTCCTTTGCCCCCCCCCATATTTGTAGATTTAGAGGCCGATTCACAAAGGTTCGAATATCGAGGGTTAATTAACCCTCGATATTCGACTGGGAATTATAATCCTTCGTGTTATCAAAGTCGAAGGATTTTAGCGCAAAAATTGCGATCGAACGATCGAAGGATTATTCCTTCGATCGAACGATAAAATCCTTCGAATCGAACGATTCGAAGGATTTTAATCCAACGATCGAAGGAATATCCTTCAGACAAAAAAACTTAGGCAAGCCTATGGGGACCTTCCCCATAGGCTAACATTGAGTTCGGTAGCTTTTAGATGGCGAACTAGGGGGTCGAAGTTTTTTCTTAAAGAGACAGTACTTCGATATTGGAATGGTCGAATGGTCGAACGATTTTTAGTTCGAATAGTTCGATTCAAAGTCGTAGTTGTAGTCGAAGGTCGTAGTAGCCCATTCGATGGTCGAAGTAGCCCATTCGATGGTCGAAGTAGCCCAAAAAACACTTTGAAATTTGAAGTTTTTTTTACTTGAAATCCTTCACTCGAAGTTAGTGAATCGGCCCCTAAAAGTCTTCCAACACCCTAGTGTGTTTGCACATGCTAGAAACCTTAGATTGTAAGCTCCACTGGGACAGGTACGGATGTGAATGATAAACATTCTCTGTAAAGTGCTGTGTAATAAGCACTACATAAATAAAGGATACCAACAAATTACCATCAGAATGGTCAGAAAAGTGACCGAATGTATAAAAAAAATCTGTGACGTTAAGGCCATTTCCCCAATTTTTTAATTAAATCACTCTTAAGAAAAGTATTATGGAAGCAACGTTGATACAAGTCGCCTCAATGGCATACATGGAAGCTGGAAAGAATGGAATGCACAGCAGCACTTCATGCCTGAACTTTCGCTGACACAGCAGAGGGAGCAAGAGAAGTCCTTTCAGGACTGGCCA
Organism: Xenopus petersii; assembly: GCA_038501925.1. NCBI lineage: Eukaryota > Metazoa > Chordata > Amphibia > Anura > Pipidae > Xenopus > Xenopus petersii. The sequence continues at coordinate 15,502,093 of CM076686.1, forward strand.
TGTGCTTTTTATGGTATTTACCTTGAGAGAGAGATTTTTTTAAAAAAAATGAACATCCATGTGGAAAATATTTTTAATTTCTTCATTATTCAAACCTTGGCTGAAGTTTCTTTACTAATTGTCTTAATTTCCTATTGTTGAAACTACTTATTGTGTATCTTTTTCCCTGCAGGTTATCTATGCCGATGTGAAAGGAGCTTGAAGAAACCCCTCTAAAAATACACTAAAATGTATTGATTATAAATTCTTTTTACTGTTCTAATAATCAAAAAATAAAAGGTTTTATTTGGTTTGTGAAATTTGTACCTGAAGATTTGATAATAACCTTCCACTTTCAGTCCTGCTAATAGAAGGAATCCAAAAACAGGGACACAGAAAATCGGGATTGGAAACTTTTTTTACTTTTTTCATATTTTTTTAATTGCTTCCTTTGTTTTCCATATGCACTCATTTTAAACTATATTTTTCTATATGTGAAACTTTTTAAGCAACTTTTCATATCAGTGAACTACAGTTTTAGTCATAGGTTGTTATGGTTTCCACCACCTAAGAGCTGGAGGTTATGCCGAAAAGACATAGGACAATATTTAGCAAATAATGGGAAACACAATGGGGCAAATTCACTAAGATGCGAAGTTGCGCCAGGCGCAACTTCGCCGAGCTTCGCCGAGCTTTGCCGCACTTCGCCAGGCGTAGTTTCGCCAGCGCTCCGCAAATTCACTAAAATCCGAAGTTGCGCTCAGGGGTAGCGTAAGGTTGCGAAGTTGCGCTAGCGTTGATTCGCTATATAAAGCGAAGTTACGCTAGCAAAGGCTAATTTGCATACGGCGCGAAATTCAAATTTCAATGGAGGAACACGTATCTGCACTACAAATGCCAAGAAAACCTTCAAATCTGCAAATAAAAAATTTATTTTGCCCTACACATGTGCCCACTGTCTAGGTAAGTTGCCATGAGTCAGGAAATGTAGGGGGGAAGGAGGGGAGCCCCAAAAAAAATTTTGATCTTTTTTAGCCTATCACCCATCATGTAGAAAACACGCCAGCGTTTTTTGGGACTTAGAAATTTTTTTTACTTTTTTGGAAACAATCCCTATCTACTCTATTGCTCTTCGCCAGGTCTGAGGTGGCGAAGGAAGTCTAGGGTAAAAGGTAACGCTCAGTACACTGCGCAAGTTAGTGAATTTGCGTAGTTTCGTCGCTAGCGAAAATTCGCCTGGCGTAAGGGTGCGAAGTAACACTAGCGAAACTAAGCCAGCGTTCGTTAGTGAATTTGCGCAGTAGCGAAAATGCCAAACGCTAGCGAACTAACGCTAGCGTTCGGCGCTTCGCGTCTTAGTGAATTTGCCCCAATGTATTTCATAAAACAAAACAACTATTTCAACTCCAATTGTATTAGAGCCACTCACATCTGTCCCATAGTAATTGAGGTTAAAAAGGCAAATTCATCACGGTCGATTCTTTGCTGAAAAAAATAATTACAAGTTTGCTGGTGATCTACAAGGTGGCAAAAAATGTCCACTGATATTTGCTGTCCCTGGGACATATATAAAGTTCTCCTGCTTAACTTGGCCCACTTTCCACAAGTGCATTTTGCTACATCTCAGCCCTAAATTCACCATAGAACTCATTTAAGATTGCTACCACAGTTGCTGTCCAAAAATTGATGCAGTTGTTGCATGTATTAAAGCCATTTGTGAAAAGAAGACCTGCCTCCTGTCCAAACTTCATTTTGATGCCAGGCACCATGACAGATAACATTTCAAAAGTTTTTGACACAATTGTGTCTGATCTACCTCAGAACGCAAGTGCAATTGCATGAGTTTTGGGACATCAAATTGCATCAAGTGCAATTCTTCTTTGCAGCTGCAATCACACTACCATTGTAGGGGAAAGGCTACATTGTAATTAAAAACATAGCAAATTGTGCTTTAAACTGCACACTTCATTTACCCAAGTAAATTACTCCTATGCTCCTAGTTTCCTGATCTCTTTCCAAAACTGTATACATACAGTATGCTGTTCACTAGGGTTTCCACCTTTCCCCGCTGCTAATTCCAGCTGGGGGGGCGGGTGGTGACATCACTGGTGGGGCAGTGATGTCACAGGGGAGGGCGGTGATGTTTTGGGGTCAGGGTGGAGACATTGAAGGTCATGGCTATGACATGGCGGCTGTCGATTGACCAATTGACCAGACAGGTGGCAACACTACTGTTCACTCATTCATTAAAAGGGCACTATCATGACAACAAAAATGTAACAAATGTTATCTAATGGTAATAAGAAACTTTCCGTATATAATCAGTTTGCAATAGGGATGCACCGAATCCCCGAATCCTTCGCTAAAGATTCGGCCGAATACCGAACCGAATCCGAACCCTAATTTGCATATGCAAATTAGGGGTGGGAAGGGGAAAACAGTTTTTACTTCCTTGTTTTCTGACAAAAAGTCACGCGATTTCCCTCCCCGCCCCTAATTTGCATATGCATATGCAAATTAGGGCTCGGATTCTGGATTCGGTGCATCCCTAGTTTGCAAGTCTTAACTGTTTCCAAAAAGAATCAGGTAACTCGATTCTATGTGTGACACAATTAACTGTGTACTCTTGTGTTATAATTTGCGTGGGCACCTCATGAGGTGTCATGAAAACAATATCAAGTCCTTAAGGTATTATTTACTGTTTTGTAGCCTTTAATTTGCACAAGCAGATCGGCATCTTTGCTATGAATGCCCAATTAATTTTTGTTAATGTTGTCTAAACTGTAATCTATTAATAAGGAAGGTAATTGGTCTCCGAACTCATTATTGCCTGATAAATATTATAGTTTGTTTTTTCTCTAAACTCCCAGAGGAAATTCTCCTAGTAGGCCAGTTAAAAATAAGAAATTATTCAATAACACCACTGGGGATTTTAGGTACTGCTAAGAAATACAACAGTAAAAAAAACATCCTAGCAGGCACATAAGTAAAACCTGTGTATCATTAGCCATGCAGCATGCATTAGTACCCAATTTGCCTCATCCCAATGCCATTGTGTTTGCTTTTAATTGGGCTGTGAGCATTCAGCAGAGTAGATGTCTACAAGACTGAACTTATACACAATTATACCACTTGAACCTGGCTCAACAAAATAATTATTTTGTCAACTAGAAATGGCATCTGACTGCCGCTTTACTTAAAAACAGATGTTTTATAGTTGATAACATGGTTCTCACTGCTGAAGAGTCAACACTTGGGAGCCTATTTATTTAAAATCAAATTTAGTTTTTTCTCTACAAATCTCTAAACATTTGTGGTTTTTCCATTTTTTTTAAAAGCTCTAAAAATTGGAGATGTATTGAGTGTAAAACGCAATAACCTGTAAAACCCCTAAAATCAGACCTTTCAAAAATATAGTAGGTCTCCATGAGACTTCTCTCCTGGTTCCACTTCCTTTATATGGTCATGCTGTTGGGCATGGAGGACTGATATTGCTGCAACATAATTCCAGTGTAATAGGGAGCCTTGCCCCAAACAAATGCAATTGCACCTGTAATAAAGGGCCAAGTGCATAGTGCATGTACATATGCACTTGTGATTGCCCACCTAATTGAATATGCAAAGAATATTCACAAACACAGCTAATTAAGGGAAGTTGTTACGAATAGCTCACCATAAGTGTATTAAATTATTTTTAAAAGCTAGAGTGAGAGTGGAGTGTTAAGGATTAGGAGCAGTGGCAATTGACCTGTTTTGATTGTACAATGCCCTCAATTTCCTGTTATTGTGTGAATAGACCCAGTTGTTGGAGCACATTATTTTTAAATAAATACGTCTGCACTATTATGTATATTTTTTCTTTTCATGAATATTGGAGAATATCTGAGGACACCATTGACATAACATAGCACAGTGTGTTGCACTTGACACTTTATTATATATAATCAATGTACCATAATTCCTATACCTTTTGCGCTTCCCTGCAGAGTTTTGTTTTGTGTTGGAGTGTCCACTGTCCAGCAGAGTGGACCAGTGAAGGGCAGCTGCATTCAAGAAACCTAATACCAATTGAAGACTTCACAGTATAAGCGCTGAATGAACTTTGTTTGTATTGAATTGCATTTGTATGTGTTAGCAAATCTGATGCAAGATAGGCTAACATTTTTAGAGTACATTATCCACTGTCGGCTAATGTTAACATTATTTTAGCGGGGGGCGGAGCTAACTGCCGAGCGGGATGGAAGCAATGTGAAGGAGCTCCCGTGTCGCAGACTCCTTCGAAGCATCCGGTCCAGTCGTCTATCATGGGGAAACACGGTAAACCGAAAGACCAAAGTGGGGAGGCACAGAAAACGCAGAAACATACCGAAACTCAACACCTACTGAAGCAATTCTTTACGCCATCGGATTGTGAGAAAGCTGCGGGTGTTTCCAAGATGGCGTCTCATCCCGCCAGAGGCTCTGCAACTGATTCAGATAGTGAGTCGGTGAGTTCTGATATAACTACTCTGACTTATTTGAAATCACTGGCGACAAAAGCAGACTTGCAGGATATGATGACGCAGATAAAGCGTACTGTTAAGGAGGAGGTTGCGGGTATTTAAACTGAGATGTCTGCGCTTAACTCTAGGGTCGCAGAAATAGAAGACAGGAGTGATTCTGCAGACACTGTTATTGAAGCGCTTGCTATGGCGAATGCTCATTATGCCAAAAAGATTTATTCTCTACAACGCAGATTAGAGGATATTGACAATAGAGGGAGACGGAATAACCTCCGTATCAGGGGCCTTCCAGAATTGCCTGATGGGAGTAACCTGCATGCAACGGTTGTGACCCTCTTTCAACAAATACTGAATGTATCTGATACCCATGTTATTGACATGGAAAGAGCACATAGAGCCCTGCGACCAAAAGGCCTCCCCACTGACAAACCCAGGGACATTATTTGTTGCCTGACGCGGTTTCAAGTTAAAGAGGAGATCTTGACAAAGGCCAGGAAACAACAGCCTGTTAAGTTTTTAGGATCGGAGATTATTATTCTACAGGATCTTTCTTGGCACACCCTTCAACAACGGCGTATGGTTCGGCCAGTGCTGCAACAGTTGAAGGAACACAACCTCATGTTTCGCTGGATGTATCCGTTTGGATTACAAGTTACTAAAGAGGGTAAGACGAATACGCTGACGGGCCCAGAAGATCTGCATACCTTTTGCCAAGCGTGTGGTATTGATGAACCTGATGTTGAAGAATGGAAGCAGTTCTGCCACTCTCCTTCAGTTCCAGAGCTTGTGAGGAAAGATTCCTGGTCCTTGGTCTCCTCGCCTAAAAATAATAATAAGAAAGTTAAACAAACACCGGAAAAGAAGAAAGTTACAACGGACACTTGACTCTTTCTTTGGAATTTCCCCGTGAATTGTTCAATGGTTAAAGTATCTCAACTTCGGGACTGGTATATTTTATATCTTTATATTTCTCTTGTTTTTTTTTTTTTTTTTTTTTCTCTTTTTCTCATATATGCATATGCTTCGAAGGTCTGAGTTGCGGGACTTCACTTGTCTGTCAGACAGCCGGTACTTTTTCCCCCCCCAGGGGTACCGACAGGGCGTACCTGCCGATTTTTGACCCTATTTAGGGAGTCAAGTAGTTTGCCCCATAAGTTTTACCACTGTTTTCCCTTTTATATTTTTCCTTTTCACTGCTTATTTTTTAGTTGATGTTATTAGTGATGTGTTTTTATGTTGCTTTTATTCCTGGTATAGACACACACTCACGTGCACACCCGAGCCCTAAGGAGTAGTAGACCTGGTGCTCAGACCCTAGGAAGTCGGCACTTCCATAATACTGCACGAAAGAAGGAAGCAGGTACCGGCACACAGGTGCAATTCAAGTAGGGGAATTAACCCTTACGTGTTTATTCAGTCGACACACAACGTTTCGGGGGCCACTCCCCCTTCGTCAGGTGATACAGCCATACAAGTGAAACAGGTTTAAATACCCACAAGATACTCCCCACAGGATCCCATTGTCCAATTCTGGACCTTTTATTCCTGGAACACCTGTTGTTCGGCTTGTGTGGGCTGGATGTCGATTCTATATACAGCATAATGGTCATGGCTGGTTCCCTCATTTGGTCACTCCTGTACCTATGCGATGGCGAAGGTGATAAATGTATGCTCCCTTAATGTTAATGGGTTGAATTGCCCTGGGAAACAAAGTAAAATCATGAGGGAAATGGTGCATAAAAAAGCTAATGTTGTTATGTTGCAAGAAACCCATTTTGCAGGCACTGATTTTTTCTTACAGAAGTATAGTGAATTTCCCAATTGGTTTTATAGCAATGACCCGCATGGTAAGGTTAAGGGAGTAGCTCTAGGCTTACATAAATCATTGGCTTTTCAATTACAAAATGAACTGAAAGACATCGAGGGGAGATACGTTCTTGTTAAAGGGACAGTACACCAACAGAAATGTACTTTGGGCTAGGGATGTAGCGAACTGTTCGCCGGCGAACTAGTTCGCGCGAACTTCGACTGTTCGCGTCCGCCGCAAGTTCGCGAACGTCGCACGACGTTCGCCAATAGGCGTTCGCGTCAAAATCGTTCGACCATTCGACCATTCGATCGCTAAAATAGAACGATTTTCGTTCGATTCGAACGAAAATCGTTCGATCGAACGATTAAGATCCTTCGATCGTTCGAATCGAACGATTTTCGGATGTTCGAAGTTCGCGAACAGTTCGCGAACTGTTCGAATTTTTTGCCGGTGTTCGCGAACGGCGTTCGCGAACACATACTCGGCGGTTCGCTACATCCCTACTTTGGGCTGTCTTTATCTGCCAAACACCAACCAAGTTAATTACCTAATCAAACTCCTAAATAAAATTGAAGCCTTTGCGGAGGGATTGATTATTTTGGGTGGGGATTTAAATCTTACTTTAAATCCGACTATCGATAACTCCAGGGGTGCTTCATATCTACCTTACTCGGCCTTAAATAAGGCTAAAAAGCTTCGAACATCCGAAAATCGTTCGATTCGAACGATCGAAGGATTTTAATCGTTCGATCGAACGATTTTTGTTCGAATCGAACGAAAATCGTTCGATCGAACGATTAAAATCCTTCGATCGTTCGAATCGAACGATTTTCAGATGTTCGAAGTTCGCGAACTGTTCGCATTTTTTGCCGGTGTTCGCGAACGGCGTTCGCGAACACATACTAGGCGGTTCGCTACATCCCTACTTTGGGCTGTCTTTATCTGCCAAACACCAACCAAGTTAATTACCTAATCAAACTCCTAAATAAAATTGAAGCCTTTGCGGAGGGATTGATTATCTTGGGTGGGGATTTAAATCTTACTTTAAATCCGACTATCGATAACTCCAGGGGTGCTTCATAACTACCTTACTCGGCCTTAAATAAGGCTAAAAAGAAATTGCATCAATGCCACCTAATAGATACCTGGAGATATACCCATTACTCTGATAAAGATTACACTTTTTACTCTGCAGCTAAGAATGTTTATTCAAGGATAGATTATCTTTTTATTTCCCAGTTCCACTTAGCTATGGTGAAAATGGCTAAGATCCATGATATCATTTGGTCGGATCATGCGATGACGCAACTGCAGATTTTACTCCCTACCCAACCATCTGGTACATGGAAATGGCAGTTAAATGATACTCTATTAGACGACCCACAATGTATTACTGACTTAAAACAAGCTATACAAGAATACAATGCAAATGTTACACTAGGTGGGACCTCTTCCTTATCTAATTGGTTGGCGCTGAAATGTCTTGTGCGAGGACTATTGATTAAACATGGGGCAAGATTGAAAAGGGAGCGATATGCACGTACGGCAGCTTTGATAGACTGTATACATGTCCTTGAATTGGAACATAAACGCCATCAAACAGAACATCTCTTAACCCAACTTACCAAAGCTCGGTTGGAGCTACATACCTATTCGAATAATCAAACCAAGTTCTTCCTCTCTAGAATTAGGCAACAGTATTTTGAATTTGGTAATAAACCGGGGAAATTTTTAGCTAAAGCTTTGAAAAGGAAACAAGCCAATGCCTTTGTTTGCCAAATTAGGGACTCCCAAGGTAAAACTCAGATGACCCCTCAAAATATAGCTGACACATTTAAACGCTACTACGAAAAACTCTATAACTTGCAGGATTCTGAGAATTTATGTATGCGAACGAAATCCAGAACAACTCAGGATTATCTGTCACGGAATAGCCCTCCGGTCATTTCCGCTGATAGCTTTTACACGCTCACTAGACCAATTGATGTTGACGAGATTGGGGAAGCCATTAAATCTCTCAAATTAGGTAAAGCCCCGGGCCCTGACGGGTATACTCCCAAATTTTATAAACTTACTAAGGCGGACATACTCCCTCTACTTCATTCATTGTTTAACGATCTCTCACTTTCCCACCCTCCCAATAGAGAATTTTTATTGGCCCACGTATCAGTCATTCCTAAGGCTGGGAAGGACCTAACGCTTTGTAGTAGTTACAGACCCATCTCCCTACTTAATGTGGATCTTAAGCTTTACGCTAAAATTTTGGCCCAACGCTTGAAACCATTATTGCCCCAAATTGTTCATAGAGACCAAGTTGGTTTCGTTCAGGGTAGGGAAGCTAAGGAAAATATAAATAAGGTGATTAATTGGTTATTGTGGAGCAAGAGGTTGAAGATACCCTCCATATTGTTATCGACTGACGCGGAAAAGGCTTTCGATCGTATTGATTGGGCCTTTTTAGCTAAAGCACTGAAGGCTATAAATTTACCTGAAGAGTTCATATCTAAAATTATGGCACTGTACACGGTCCCGACGGCACAAGTCAGGGTGAATGGTTTAACTTCTGAGGCGTGGGATATTAGAAATGGTACTAGACAAGGCTGTCCCTTATCGCCACTTTTGTATGTCATTTGCATGGAATTCCTTCTTGTAGGTATTAGGAATAACCCCAATATTGAAGGCTTGAAGGTTGATGGTAGGGAATTTAAGGCGGCAGCCTTCGCAGATGACCTACTGTTGATGGTTACTAATCCACTTAAGTCATTCCCCTCTATTTTAACAGAATTAGAGACATATGGTGTCTGTTCGAATTATAAAATTAATATGGAAAAGTCGGAGGCTTTACCTATCTTACTTTCACGCCCGCTATTCACATCTTTGAGGTCTAGATATAAATTTAAATGGCAGGAAGACTTTATTACATATTTAGGTATTAAAATTACACCAGACCCACACCAGCTATTTGAGAGGAACTATCCACCCTTACTGACTGAGGTTTCTGGCATGTTGAAATCATGGGAGATGAAACGTATAACTTGGAATGGAAGAATTAATACGGTTAAAATGTCGATCCTACCCAAATTTATATATTTATTTAATGCGCTTTCTATACCTATCCCCCGTTCTTACTTTAAAGCAGTTAACGCTGCGATTTCGCTGTATGTGTGGAATGGAGGGAGAAGTAGGATTAGATGCACTACTCTTTATAGGCCGAAATTACAGGGGGGTCTGAATGTGCCTGACTTTGAAAATTACTATCAAGCCGGTATTTTAGCTAAAGTCTTAGAATACACTATGACTAACTCCAAGGTTCAATGGAGATACCTGGAGGATAGATGGATAGGCGGCTTATTGAGAGGTGTTGTCTGGAATAAGGGCATCAACTTTCCTAAAGAGGCTAAATCTCACTTATTAATTCGCAATTGTTTAGATATATGGCAACATCTTAATAAGCGATACACCTTTGCTCCCTATCCATCACCGATGCTGCCTTTGAGAAATAATGTTGAATTCTTGCCTGGGACTCTTGATGCTGGTTACAGGACGGCGTTTGGCTGTTCGAATCTAATCGTCCGGAGCTTCCTTCCTTCTGCTCGAGATCTTGTCCCTGTAGTAAGAAGTAATCGGGCCTTGTGGCAACAAGGGGATGTTTGGAGGTTGCAAAAGGTGGAACACTTTCTGAAATCCTTGAAGATTGATGTTTCCGCTGTTTGTCAAAAGCTAACTGCTTTTGAGATGTTGTGCAATTTGGATAAGGATCTTAGACATTCTCTATCACTGTTATATAGGATGATTCAAGATAGTAAATATGCTCAATTACCAACATACACATCGTCATGGGAAAAGGATTTGGGCATGCAGTTTACTCCTGTGGAGTGGGGCAAAATCTTTACTATCGTCTCTAAATGCTCGATCAGCAATAGATTCCAGGAATATTCATTTAAACTATTGGCAAGATGGTATAGGACACCAGTAGTGCTGTATAAAGCTAACCTGATACCGTCTGCTGAATGTTGGAGATGTAGTGCAGGTACCGGTACTCTGGAGCATTTGTGGTATTCCTGTCCAAAACTTGGGAACTTTTGGGCACAAATAGCAGATACATGTTCATTGATTATTAAATGTCCAGTAGTTTTAGATGCCTCTTCTGTACTCCTATATTATAGATATGAACCCCAAGATACGACAAAAAAAATCCTCCTTCTCCAGCTCTTGATGGCAGCCAAAGCCCTTATTCCAATGCATTGGAGGAAGGAAGCTCCGCCGACGCTTGCTAACTGGTACACGCTTGTTAATGAGATATGCTTGATGGAGGAGTTAACTGCCTTTTCGCATAATAGTTATCTTAAATATGCCTCAATTTGGTTGCCGTGGAAACAATTTCTTGCTGCCTCAGACAACACCTCTTAATATTGCCTGCTAGGGATACGATAGGACCTGACCATATTTCCCCTATGTGAGATTTTAGTTTATGGGAGACCTAGTCACACACACAGACCGACATAGAATAGGATTGGAGTACTAATTCATGCCAGGAATGCACTGTTGTTATAATTTCTATATGTTATTATTTGCAGTAGTTTTGCTTTCTATAACATGTATATACCCTCCTTTGACTATATGCTTGAATATATCTCTACCTATCTGGAGGATTGTAATTTTTGCGATGATATGTATAATGTGAATGTTCACAGCTTTATTGTTTTCGTGTATTATCTACATGTCAAATAAACGTTTGATAAACATAAAAAAAACCAAAAAAAAAAAACCATTATTTTAGCATGGTATGGTTATGTTTACAGTAGTATAAGTTATGCACTTTTTTTTTAGCCCATTGTCACATCATTAATAGCAAAGAGGTATTGTATGTTTTGCATAATATTGTAGTTAGCGCTGTTTTTGATGTTTCATACATCATTTTTTGTAAACCTCCAATTGCTGAGTGTGTTCTAGAGATGGCCAGATGAATCTATAGATACATAAACAGATACTGTAGATCTGTTAGTTTGGAATCCAAAAGGGATCTTTAGAGATTTTGTCTTTACATGTGCCTGCTGTGTGTTTTGTTTTAAGCTTGACCAGTGCCATCTAGTGAATATGAGACATCCAATACTTTTAGGTGCATACATTTCATCATATTTACAATTTATGCTGTAGTACTTCTTGACATTGTTGTTCATTGGTTGGGTCTACAAAGATGTACATGAAGAGTTTGGACGGGGCTCACATAAACATTGGGGTAACAGTCACCCTGCTCTAATTCCAGGGGTACCCAGGGCACAAATAAGCGCTCACCCCAAATCTCCCCCTAACTGACCTTCAGGCTGGGCCCCTTTAGCTCATAACAAGGTTACAGATATATAGAAACATTGGGGTAACAGTCACCCTGCTATAGTTCCAGGGGTACCCAGGGCACAAATAATCACTCACCCCAAATCTCCCCCTAACTGACATTCAGACTTGGCCCTCTTAGCTCATAACAAGATTATAGATATACATTGGGGTAACAGTCACACTGCTATAGTTGCATGGGTAAAGAAGGTACCTAAAAGTTTTTCTTCATTGCCAAAGGCCAAGGTTTTTTCCGCCCAAAACCTAGCGTGAGTTAGGAAACTCATGCAGTGTGTCCTTAAAAATTGCCCATGGCAAAAAGCATGAGCAATCTTAAATATGTCCCATTTTCACGAAAAAGACAAGGTGTATTTATTTAATTATTTATTTTTTAATGAACAAGTAACTAAGTGTATTTGTGAAATGTGTCAGGACACTGCCTTGTGGTACAGGTATGGGATCCTATTTCAGGAAACCCATTATACAGAAAGCTCTGAATTACAGAAGGGACATCTCCCAAAGAATCAATTTTATCCAGATAATCCACATTTTTAAAAAGGGTTTCCTTTTTCTCTGTAATAATAAAACAGTAGCTTGTACTTGATCCAAACTAAGATATAATTAATCCTTATTGGAAGCAAAACCAGTCTATTTGGTTTAGTCAATGTTTACATGGTTTTCTTGTAGACTTAAGGTATAAAGATTCAAATTACAAAAAGATCCATTATCTGGAAAACCCCAGGCTCTGAGCATTCTGGAGAACAGATCCCATACCTGTATGTTCAAGATTAAATACTTCTAAAATGTGTTCATGCTCTGACTTTATTGGCTGCAATGGTTTTGCAGTAATAAAACACTAATGAAGTGCTTGAAGTGAGTAACATAGTATGATACTTATTCTATTTATTCCTTTCTCTTTTTCCTTTGCACTGAGATAACCCTGTACCAGTCAGATGCTGATTTGCTCCAAAGCTCTAGAGAATTCTAATTGTGTTGGGAGCAGATGAGATTTGTAGTCATTGGCATCTGTAACCACATGAGACCATTATTTCATGATATTTAAGAACAATTGTCATGATGTTTGAATTTGCTATGACTTAACATTAAAAGATCATTTTGGAGACACCAAAACTGAATCAGTTGAGAAAAATGGGCGCTGTCATAAAGACAGACATGTATAGATCTTATTGACAGGCATTTTATTGACAGGCATTTTAAAAAAGGTAAGACAATACATTACACATGTGATAAGATATTCTGGAAGGAGGAAAATGATTTCATATCAGAATAATTTTAAGCGCCATCATGATCATTATATTATTTAAACACACATATAACACATGTATGTTGTTAATGACACAATAATCATGGATGATTGGAAACATCCCAATCCCTAAGGCTAAATATTTACATTATAGAGAAAATAAAGTATTTTTACTGCTATATTAGTTTGAGGATTAATGTATATTTTTTAGGATCTGAGGGGGGCTAGTTGAGGTGAGATTTGAGGTGAGTGCTTATTTGTGCCCTGGGCACCCCTGGAACTATAGCAGGGTGACTGTTACCCCAATGTTTCTAGATATCTGTAACCTTATTATGAGTTAAGGGGGCCCAGCCTGAAGGTCAGTTAGGGGGAGATTTGGGGTGAGTGCTTATTTGTGCCCTGGGTACCCCTGGAACTATAGCAGGGTGACTGTTACCCCACTATTTCTATACTGTATATCTTTAACCTTCGTATGAGCTAAGGGGCCCAGCCTGAAAGCCAGTTAGGATGGGGTTTGGAATGAGTGTTTATTTGTGCCCTGGGTACCCCTGGAACTATAGCAGGGTGAGTGTTACCCCAATGTTTCGATATATCTGTAACCTTGTTATGAACTAAAGGGGCCCAGTCTGAGGGCCAGTTAGGGTTAGCACAACAACTTTAATATTTGACATCTTATCTATATTTTATATCCTTTCAGCTAAACTGTGCTATGCAATATGGAGAACTCAACTCGAACCTCACCAAAGAGATTTATCCTTCTTGGCTTCACCAGTATCCCATACCTACAATCATTATGTGGGATCCTATTTGTTTTAATTTATATAACCACACTGTCAGGAAACTCCCTGCTTATCATTGTAGTGAGGATCAATGAGAAGCTGCAGACACCCATGTACTATTTCCTGAGCAACCTCTCAATGATTGACATTTGCTTATCTTCCACCGTAGTACCCAGAATAATAATAAACACCTTATCACGGGATAGAAGTGTCTCACTCCTAGATTGTGCATTGCAGATGTTCTTCCATTTATCTCTAGAAGGGACGGAGTGTTTCATTCTAGCTGTCATGGCCTATGATAGATATGTAGCCATATGTCAACCATTGCACTACAACACAGTTATGAACAAGAAATTCTGTATTTGTATGGCTTCTGGATCATGGACGTTAGCCTTTATCAGTGCATTCATCCATGTCTTTTTTACCTTTCAACTGCCTTTTTGTACATCTCTTGTTAACCATCTTTTCTGTGAGATGCCACCTTTCTTCCGTCTCTCTTGCAGAGATACTTGGCCCAATCTGGTAGCCATGTACAGCACAGCCAGTTTCATTGCCATGTGCTCTTTCCTTTTGACTCTCTTTTCATATGTAAAGATTATCTCCACTATCCTAAAGATCCGTTCTACTGAAGGAAGAAAAAAGTCCTTGTCCACCTGCACATCCCATCTCACAGTCGTCTCTCTGTTCTTTGGCACCATCTTGTTCATGTACATGAGCCCTCACTCTACATACTCCGACTTAGACAAATCAGTATCTATTATTTATTCTGCTGTGATCCCAATGTTGAACCCTATCATTTACAGCATAAGAAATAAAGATGTCAAAGGCACCATAAGAAAAGAAATGAATAAACTCAGAATTTCTAAGAAGTCTTAAAGAACATATTGTCTTCAAACCCACAGTTTAAATCCAACACTAGATTAAAATGGCTGATAGAAGTGAAGAAAGTACTGTGGCACTCTTGTTTTTACACCAGTTCAGTGACTGGGGTGCAGGAAAGGAAAGACAATTGTTTCCCAAGTTCCCAAAGAATCTCGGAGAACATATATAATGAAGTGGACTGGGTATGTGTAATGTACATGATATTTAAATGTTGCTAAATATAAGTAAAGTATATGGGCATATACTTTGTGTGTGTGATTATTTTTTAAATAATTTGGCGGAGGATTTTATTTTCAAAAATAAGGTGGTCAATAAACCATTTCCAGCGACTTCTAAATATGCTTCTAATACAATTTATAGCATTTGATTCTGGCAATTATGGGCCAATGTCCCAATAATTGTGGATAGCAACACTTATTAATCTCTTATTTGTGCTTTTACATTAACCACTTCTCAGTGAACTTGCTCTTTTTAGAATTGATCCATGATGCAAAATTGATCTCTGCTGCATGATTTATTAGTAATTTATTCTTTGTAAGATAAAACATTTTTAAAAACAGGGGATTAAATGACTACTATTTGCATCTGGCCACTTCTGGTACATCCAATTCTTAGGAAAAATTCCTCCTGATCTAAACATTGGCCTCACAAGCTAATATTTCCCTTTTGCAGGAAAAGATTTCTAAGTCCAATACTAATTCTTAAAGGCATAAGATCACCATTAAATGTTTGATGTGGGATGTTACAAACACACAGGAACTTGGCTTCCTGCACAATAAATCTTCTAACATAAAATATATAATAAAAGGTATAATATATGTTGGCTATTGGTCAGTTTATATATCCTGTTCTGCTGTGGTCCATTAGTGGCCTATTCAGTGGCAGCTGAGGTGACAGTGGATTAGCACAAAGCTACCACTACTCTGTTACCAACTTCAGGAAACAGGAATCAGATAGGTATAAGAAAAGCAAAAGGACAAAACATTTCTGTTGACCTCTGTGTGAAAAATTCAGATATTGATACTTAGCACAAAAGCTGAAGAATTCATCCATAATGGCTCATCAGTGATTCTAAGATGACCACATCATGATTCCAGTATTAAAATATATACAGAACAATATGTAGCATAAGCCATTCATCTGGTTAATATGGAACTAGCTGACATTTGAATGACTAAGGGGCCGATTCACGAAATTCGAGTGAAGGGTTCAAATAAAAAAAAAATCGAATTTCGAAGTATTTTTTGGGTACTTCGACCATCGAATTGGTTAAATTCGATCGAATTCGATCGAATTCGATCGAATTCGAAATTCGAATTCGAAGGATTTAAATTCCCAGTCGAATATCGAGGGTTAATTAACCCTCGATATTCGACCCTTCGTGAATCGGCCCCTAAAAGTAATAAACTGTAAGAATATGCTTCTCATTGAGAGTAACAGAAAGTTTGAAAAGCTTGACAATTATAAAGTATAGGTAATTTCTTTATTTATTTGGTCCAGTAGCGTTAATATTGAATATATGAAAGAATTTTTAATAATAGCATTTCATATTATATTCATATACTACCTTTGTGAACTATAGCAAAGATTTGTACCGTTCTAATAAATGCTAATTGTGAAATGTATCTTGTATTGTATCTACTGCATTTTCATCTATGCCATCTAACATTTATATACAACTATATTATGATTTAATGCAGGTATAAGCAGCAACGTATAGCTGAATTATTCACATCTTGTAAATGTTACATGTTCTAAGCTTTAAGACATTAATAAGATACTATGTAGGGGTAACATTATCCTATGCATCGAGTCTATGTGACCGTGTAGCAAGAGTTGATACCTGTAGCAATGCAGATCTCCTGATGATGTTGCTTTTAGTCAGTTTAGTTTCAATGAGATATCATGTGCAAATCATTTTATACATAAATAAAAATTAGAATTTTTGGTGGAAAAAAACTCAAATTGTTCTAGATTTATTATACCCCAAGGCTGCAAAAATACTCTGTCTTCAACCCGTCAAGGTCCTGTAGAAGTCAATGGCAGAGGTCCTATTTGCAATTTGACGATATTATTGTATGCACTGGGTTTGGTACGATTTTAGGCTTTCTGCCTACTTCGCAGAAAATTCCATGCACTAGCCAGTGCACCTTAACTCGCATGTGTAGGGACCAGGAGAGGGAATACCTTTAAGTCTCCCCCAGCCCACACTTCATGAATACAAATTCATTATGAAAGAGTAAGTACATGTGCTCCATACTGAGGTTTAGAAAATTGCTTTGCTTTGCTTATTCCTTCATACCTTTGTTTAGCAGAGGACAGTCATCACTGATGCACTTAGCTCACACAGGTTCAGCTGCTAATAAGCTACTGTAATTTGTGTTGTTTTAACCTGAGGCTTCCTTCATGGAACATGCATCTGAATGGGAATGAACGTCTTCAGGCACCACTGAGTCATTGCTCATTAAACCATCAACAGTAGAAACAGGGTGGGTGTGCAATATGCAAGGAAACATTAAATAGTGTGGGTAGTAGTGATGGGCGAATTTATTCGCCAGGTGCAAATTCCCGTGATTCGCCGCCGTCAAGTAAATTTGTGAAACCACCAGTACAATTTGCTGGCATTCATTTTTTTGAACACCGGCGCATTTTCACCAGCGAATGTACGCCAGCATCCAAAGACGGACACCAGCGCAAAAAATGAGACCCCAGCTCAGTTTCGTGAGTTTTTCGCTGTTTCTGGAAATTTGCGAATTATTCGTCGAAGCGAAATGCCACAGATTCGCCCATCACTAGTGGGTAGGGTTTCTAGGTAGGAGTAAATAAAAGATATGGCCAAACTGTTGGGGAGAGTACTACTAAATTGGAGATGTGGCATTCACTGTGGCATGTGCATTGGCAGTGTAATAAAGGCTCTTTGCTTGATGTCTAGATTGTGGATAGGTAAAGACGTCAGCAAAGAAATAAACTGCTGGCTGCACTTATGAGACACTGAGGACCACAAAGTTTCATGAAACACTGGGGTTCAGACTGGATGATTTGCCATGAAATGCTGGGAGGACAGACTATGTCATAAAATGATGGGGGGCACATTATGTCTGTTATGAATTTGAGTTTTTGTGTAAATATGAGTGTCAAGGATTAAACATTAACAAAAATAGATTGAGCTTTGATTTAACTGGGATTTTTTTTACCAATCAAGTTTTTGAACTATATTTTTAACAAATTGCATTCTGTGTCCTTTTTATAAAGTAGCAAACTGATTGCAATTATGATTATTTTACATCATTGTTAAAAAATTATATTTACAAAGCATCAGAAAAGTCATGTGGATCTGGAAAATTTGGCAAAAATGTCAAGGGTCTTGCAGTGATTACATGGGAATTTATTAGAACTAGTAAAATGTTTACCATAATATAGCAATAGAATTCTAATTTCTTTGACAATATTATCATGGGTAGTTAAATATTGATTCATTTCTCTCACTTTGCCAAAAAAATGTTTTTGTTCTCCTATAGTTTTTATTTGGCATTATCTAGAGAAAAAAATTGTTAAAATTCTGTGTTTGCACAAAATTTATCTTACCCAATTTCTTATATACAATTGTAAAACACCCTAAATATTGATGCCAAGGGTCTATGGAACAGTTTGATACCCTATATGCATAAATAAACCAAAGCAGCTGGCATGTAGGCAACCCAAAAAATATAGTGCATGTGAATTTTCCGCTGCCGATTCACCTTCTGTGAACAAAGATCCGTGACTGTGAATTATGTGCCAAAAGACCATCCTAACAGCACAAAGCCCCCAAAACCATATCTTTTTGGAAAGTACACATTCGGATGAATCCATCAAAGAGAAAGACGTCTTTCTATACCAAACTTCCAAACTGCAAAGCTTTTCTAAATGTAGAGGTTTTTACGGCATTTCTGGAAATCGCCTCAAAACATTGCAATATGCTGCATTTATCCCACACAATGTTTTACACATAAAGAAAAATTACACCTAAATATGGACTTAAGAGGTCTACTGAATAGTTTGATGCCCAATATGCATATATTTACCAAAGTGTGTGGTATGTACAGACCCCAAATGAAAAACGTGCATATGACTTTTTACACTGGCCAACTCAGCTGCTGAAAGCAATGCCCCGACTGTGCTTTATGTGCTGTAAGACCCCCAAACTGTAAAAAGACCCATAGAAAACCATATATTTTTGGAAAGTACATATTCTGATGGATCAAACAAGGTAAAATAATTTTCAAATCCATCTTGCTTCCTTTTTGAGTAACAAATTTACTTTTGTTGTATTTGTTATAAAATGCCATAACTATGGTGGCTACTCACTAAAAAGACGGTTCTGTGAGCTTATTAATGATATAAAGACACAACAAGCCTGTAAAACTGTTACTTAATGGGTAATTTATCAAAATCTGAATTTATCTGATTTTTTAAAATAAAAAAGTCAGACCAAACTGGAATACACGATTTTACCTTATTTATATTTAAAAAAGCACAATTTAATTGGATCGTGGAAAAAACTCGATAAAATCAAGTGAAAACCCTAATTGTATCATTTTTTTGGATTTTTAACGAATTGCTTGATTTTTTTGGGCTCGAATTCTACCATTTTTTTGGATTTTTTTTAACAAATTGCTTGATTTTTACCTGAAAAGCCCAAAATAGCCTCACTTTCAGATAAATTCAAGCCAGACCACAGAAGCTTCCAAATAGGATAGGGACCTCTCCCATTGACTTATACACAACCTCAGCAGGTCTGAGATGGTGGATTTTCAGATTCACACTTTTTGCAGCTTTGGGGTATAATAAATCTTGAAAAATTTGGAATTTTTTCCACTAAAAATTCAAATTTTCTAGTAAAAAAACTAAAATTTTTGAGTTTTTAGCATTCAGACTCTAATAGATAACCCCCTTAAAGTTTTATAAAAAAGGAAATAAATATAATCACAAATGAATGATTAATCTCAAACAGATTATGACACATTCCCAACATATTGCATATGACACTGTCACGAACGCCGCCCGGAGCAGTTCCAGGAGCTCCGGGCGGCACGTCTATTCCTTCCGGCGTCGCTCCCAAAATGGTGGCGCCCATGGCTGCCACGTGGGTAGCGGCGCCGGCGCAAACACGCCAGTGCATCGACGCCGGCATCAGGACGTCGGTGACGTCACTATGGCGCCAAATTCAAACATAAAAATGCTACCAAGATGCCAGAATGGCGCTCAAGTATAGGAAACATTGCCTATGTGTATCCTGGGTTCCCCGACATTTTGCTATTGCTGTAATCTTGTTCCTGATTATTATCCTGACCCTTTGCCTGGACTTTGGACTTTGCTGTTATCTGCCTGCCCGTGAAACTCTTGCCTGGATTCTGACTACTCCTTTGTTTAACCCTTTGGACACCGCGACCTTGCTCCCTCAAGAGGGCTTCCTCCTCGATCCTGACTACCTCCCTGGAAGGAGCTCCCGGCTCCCTGACAGACACTTGCCACACTTTCTTAGGAGATGTTAATTCAATGCACTTTTAAAAGTAATTTGGTGAAAAGAAACCGATAATTAACATTTTAAAACATTTTATATATATATATATATATATATATATATATATATATATATATATATATATATATTTTTTTTTTTTTTTTACTCCAGAAATTATTTGGTGTTTTCTATGGAGAGTTCAAATAAAAAATCACAGATTCATCCTTCTAGGCCTCACCAGTAGCCCATACCTACAGGCATTATATGTCCTTGTGTTTTTGATTGTATTTAGTCACAATAGCTGGAAACGTATTACTTCTCATTGTGGTTGGGACCAGTGTTCAGCAGCAGACACCCATGTACAGTACTTTTTCCTGTGCAACCTCTCCATCATTGACATCTGCTTTTCTTCCACCATTGTGCCAAAACTCTTGATCAATACTGTAGCTCGTGACAAAAGTGTGTCACTCTTAGGATGTGCTTTACAGATGTTCTTTTAGTTGGCTCTAGGAGCTGCTGAGTGTTTAATTCTGTCTGCCATGGCCTATGATAAATACACCTGTACACTACTACAAAGTCATGAATAAAAAAGTTTGCATCTGCTTAGTTTTTGGATCATGGACTGTCTCATTGATCAACTCAGCAATTCATGTGGACTTTTCTTTCCAGCTGCCTTTTTGCAGGTCAAACCATATCAAACATTTTTTTTTTTTTGCGAGATGCTCCTTTTAATATATCTTTTGCAGAGACACTTGGGAAAATTTTTCAAGGGTCGAATTTTGAAGTAATGGGTGTTTTTTTTGAACTCCCATAACTTCGAAATTCGACTAAAAAAAAACCAACTTAAATGTATTAAAAAAATCAACGTTTTTCTGCGAGTGAATAGGCTCTATTCAAAATGTTCAAATCGAAGTAAGATCATATTTGATTCTAAGTATTTTCAAAAAAACTTTTCAAAGTCCACCAATTGACTCCACATCGGTTCTATGAGGTTCCCCATAGGCTAAAACAGTAATTTGGCAGGTTTTAGATGCTGAATGGTCGAAGTTGAAGTTCTAAAGAGACAGTACATAATAGATGTTTGAATCTTCAATTTTTTTTCAAATTCGATTAAAATTTGGACTATTCCCTAGTCGAAGTACACAAAAATAGCTCCAATTTTGAATTTTTTTCTTTGAATTTTCACTTCGACCCTTGATAAATCCAACCCTTTGTTTAATGAGGTGGCCATGTACATCTCTGCTACTTTAATTGGCATAGGCTCATTTTCTTTGACTCTCACTTCATATGTTTATATCGTTTTCTCCATTCTTAAGATGTGTTCCGCTGAAGGAAGAATGAAAGCATTCTCCACTTGTGCGTCTCAGTGGTCTCTCTGTATTATGGTATTATCCTGTTTATGTATTTGCATCCTCACTCGGATGCAAATATATTTTCCAGTAACATCCAAGACAATGTCTCTTATATACACAGTTGTCACTCCAATGCTACAGTAAATACTATCACATGAGGAATAGGGAAGTAAAAAGCAACTTAAAAAATAAACTGACTATTCAAATGTGTAAAACATTCAAAACATGTTTGCCTTGGTTTTTCTGAAGGGCCTGTTTATTTACAGGATATTCTAACATACCTAAACATTATTAATAAGTATTATAAGTATTATAAGCACACTCTTAAAGGGGAACTATCGCAAAAATGAAAATTTAATATAAGCTTCCTCAAACTGAAGTAAGAAACCTTCTAAATACAATCAATTAAAAATTCAGTATTGTTTCTGAAATAATCAAGTTTATCTTCACTATTCCTCTCTCTGTTTCTATTCATTCTGTCTTCATGCAGCAGTTGGTTGTCAGATGAATGATCCAATATATCTTATAGAGGGGCTTCCTTTCCTAGCAGATGCATTAGAGCTCATTCAAATAACTGAATAAATAACAAAATAACAAAATAACTGCCTTTTGCACAAATTCTGCATGTAGAGAGACGGGATTTCTGGTGATTTTAATAAAGTGAGCTCTAATACATCTTCTAGGCAAAATGAGCCCCCTATAAGATATATTGGATCATTCATCGAACAACCAACTCCTGCATAAAGAGAGAATGAAGATAAACATATGCCGACAGAGAGATAGTGAAGATACACTTGATTAAACTTTCATTTACTAAATATAGCAAACCTACAAAGACAAAGCATGAGGTTTATATGGAAAACTTTTTGTAACTATATCAATGGTTGTTGCAATAAAAAAAAAGTAATTTATTATTTATCAGTTAAATATTGATAAATTTTTTCTCATTTTCACCAAAATGTTTTCATTTGTCTGGGTTTATCTGGAGAAGACATTTTTGTTGATATTTTGGATGTACACTTGCATCTATTTTGGGCTCAGGGTCTCAGGTTAGAAATTATACTTTATATAAGCTTTAAAAGATATCAGTACTGAGACTATCTGGCCCCTGAATTGTTTACACCTCAAATTCAGACAGTAAACTCCTGCATTGTTCACACCTGTAATTCCCACTGCATTGTTTATACCTGTAACATCTCTATAGTTCACACCCCTAAAACCCTGTACTTCTTACAACTCAGACCCAGACTGAAACTGCCCACATTGTTTCCCTGTTCACATCTCATACAAACTACTGAAGGGGCACCAGCATTGTGTCACTGTATGTAGTACAGTATGAACTGTTCATCTTAGAGTCCTGATATGTTTACATGTCTCCTGTTGTATACTGCCTTCCATATACTCCCTGTGTGTGCCATACTCTGCCTGCCATATACTCCCTGTATGTGTCATACTCTGCCTTCCCTATGCTCCCTGTGTGTGCCATACTCTGCCTGCCCTATGCTCCCTGTGTGTGCCATACTCTGCCTGCCCTATGCTACCCGTGTGTGCCATACTCTGCCTGCCCTATGCTCCCTGCGTGTGCCATACTCTGCCTGCCCTATACTCCCTGTGTGTGTCATACTCTGCCTTCCCTATGCTCCCTGTGTGTGCCAAACTCTGCCTGCCCTATGCTCCCTGTGTGTGCCATACTCTGCCTGCCCTATTCTCCCTGTGTGTGCCATACTCTGCCTTCCCTATACTTTCTGTGTGTGCCATACTCTGCCTGCCCTATGCTCCCTGCGTGTGCCATACTCTGCCTGCCCTATACTCCCTGTGTGTGTCATACTCTGCCTTCCCTATGCTCCCTGTGTGTGCCAAACTCTGCCTGCCCTATGCTCCCTGTGTGTGCCATACTCTGCCTTCCCTATACTCCCTGTGTGTGCCAAACTCTGCCTGAATAGCACAACACCATGTATGTTGCAGGTGGGGAGCTTACCCCTTTTATTTAAATTGACCACCTGTGCATCAACGTTTCGGGGGGATTAATCCTCCCTTCGTCAGGATACAAACATTTGTACACTCTGTTTAATGACGTACAGTTAAAGTACAATGGGCGTATATGCTGCAGCAAATACATTACACTACACAAGGCCAGGGAACCTTAATAAAATTATATAGAGTTGTTATATTGCCCTACACATGTGCCCACAGTATAGTTTAGGTGCCATATGTTCAAATAAGGGGGGAAGTAGGGTACCCAAAAAAAATTTTTGATCTTTTTCAGCCTACCACCCTTTAAAAAGGAAAAGACACCAGCGTTTTTTTGGGACTTAGAAAAAATTTAAATTTATTTTGGCAAACTTCTACCTACTTCATTGCACCTCGCCATGGGCGAAGACAAGTCTGGCGATAGATGTAACATCAGTAAAATCAAAAACTTAGTGAATTTGCAACCTCTAAGGAGATTGTTTATCAATGGTTATATTTTTTCCTGTAATTCAATTTTTTTGGGGCTAAAATGATTCATGTGAACAATGGCAAGTAAACCACGAATGAGAGGAATTTGTCCCCACAATTACATTTCTAAATATTCAGATTTTTTAAATTGTGCAATTATTTGAAGTAAAACAAAACCTCTGAAATAACACAAATTCAAATTTTGATAAATAGTTAATGTTAATTACCTCTACTAATGAAACACTGATAACATGTTTTAGTATTGGGTATTTTGTGTTCAAATTTAAAATGTAGCTTTGGTGGTCTTCACGTGTGTCCAATAGAAGTTACTATTCTGATGCATGTGCTGTAACTAGTGATGGGCAAATCTCACGTTTTTCGTGAATTTCACACAAAATTCGCGAAACAGCTAAAAATCGCGAAAAATCTTGGAAACGGAAAGTTCACAAACAATTCATAAAATTCAGCCGTTTTCACAAAAAAATCGTGAAATTCAGAAGTTGTCACGCAAAATCAAGCAATTCGAACCTTTTCACTGAAAAATCAAGCATTCCGAAAGTTTTCACGGAAAAATTGTGAAAATCGGAAATTGCCGCAGGCGAATTTTCACCAGCGAGTTTTCACAAGAGATTTGCGAATATATTCGCCGACACGAAACGCAGGAATTGCCCGCAAATTTGTGCCTGCCGAATTTATTCGCTCATCACTAGCTGTAACACGTTTTCCTTAATTTTTACATTTTTTGAGGTAATCCCCAAATTAAAAGTAAAGTATGTACTGTATGTATATTTGTATTTATATAGGTCTGTTTGTATAAACAATACATTAATAAAACATACAGGGATCAATACAATAATATGAATAAATACAAAATATAATTACATATATGTCTTTGCTGAAATTACTTTATTAATAAAAAAGAAATGCCATATGTAATTCACTGCTGCACTCATCCTGATTCATAGAACATATTGATAAATGTTTTTTTTTTTTTAAAGGAAACGTTTTAATTGTTTTTATTCCCAATTATACAGCGAAACATAATAAAGAAAAAAAAGAAAGACAAAACAAACATACAAAGAGTTCAGCTAAAACAATAGATGATAAATTAACTTTTTAATATAAAGCGCCTCTATGGGTTTCTAAAAAGGTTCAAGAAAATGAAAGTGGATGGTTAGTAGAATTCAAGGGTCCCTTGCGGTATACACTGCCTTATACAGCGAAGATGTATAAGCAACCATCTTGGGTCATTTTGCCTGATCATGTGCTTCAGAGGCAGACCAGGCTGGCCAGGCATCCTAGGCAGCCCAGCATGCCAGCTCGTCCCCCATCCGTGTAGTGTGCACATGCACAGTAGCAGCAAGCCAAGTACCAGGTCCAGTCTAGGGGTAGGCAGAAGAGGTACCTGCCCAGCGCCCCCAATTATTGCGCCCTAGGCAGCTGCCTCTTCTGCCTACTCCTAGTTCCAGCCCTGCTGTGCTTTCAGAAAGAGTCAGCGCTTCACAATGGAACTGCTATGAGATAAGCTATTGTTTCTCTTACTCAGAGTAACTGAAGGAGTTGCAGTGGGACTTGGAATTTTACTATTGAGAGGTGCAATCCCTCCAACTTGCTGTGCAACAGTAAAGAGAGAATGGCGTTTATCTGAGCACAAATCACATGTCTAAGGGCTCCTGAGAAACAACACTTCTAGTCCCATATTAGATTTCAAAATTAAATATAGAGATAATCTGTTTGCTCCTTAGAAAAAATGATTTTCAGTGCAGGATAGTTATTATTATTATTCATTATAATTTATGCCTCATTTAGAATGATGCATTTCATGGTAGAGTTGCAGTTTCTCATACTGAATCATCTTCTGTGAATTGGCCTTGTAGTTTTTACAATTAACTCCCCACGTTAATGAAATCCTCTGCAATAATCACTTTTCTCTCTTATGTATTTATCCTTTCAGTTATTTTGTATTAAGCATGGTGAATGCAAATCAAACCTCGTCAGACAGGTTCGTCCTTCTTGGAATCACGGGTATCCCAAACTCACAAGTATTATGTATCCTGATATTTATAATAATATATTTAATCACACTTACAGGAAATGCTTTACTTGTAATTGTGGTTGGAATTAATATCCGACTCCAGACACCAATGTATTTTTTTCTGTGCAACCTATCCATTCTTGACATTTGCTTTTCTTCCACCATTGTGCCTAAAATAATGGCTGTCAGCTTAGCTCAGGACAAAAGTGTTTCACTCTTAGAATGCGCTGTACAGATGTACTGTCACTTATCTCTAGGGGCAACTGAGTGTTTAATTCTGGCTGTAATGGCCTATGACAGATATGCAGCTATCTGTAAACCATTACAGTACAACACAGTTATGAACAAGAGATTCTGCATACTTATGGCCACCGGATCATGGATATTCTGCTTTGTCAGTTCTTTCATTCATGTTGTCTTTACCTTCCAGCTGCCTTATTGCAAGTCCCGTCACATCAATCACTTTTTTTGTGAGATGTCTCCTGTTTTAAGGCTATCTTGCAAAGATACTTGGCTCAATGAAGTAGCAATGAAAATCTCAGCTGGGTTAGTTGCCATGTGTTCTTTATTTTGACCCTGATTTCTTATTTTCATATAATCTCCACTATTCTCAAGATACGTACCAATAAAGGAAGGCTCAAAACTTTCTCCACTTGTGCTTCTCATCTTGTTGGGGTATCAGTGTACTATAGTACCATCATGTTCATGTACATGCGCTCTCACTCAGCTTATACTCCAGAGGTAGACAAAACATTTTCCATTATTTATACTGCTGTGACACCAATGCTAAATCCTATTATTTACAGCATTAGGAATAAGGATGTCAAAGGTACACTAAGAAAGAGGCTGAACAGACAAATGCCTGAAAAGTTCTAAGGATGATGACTTTATTATTTTTTTTAAGCAACTTGCTCAGTGTAAGTAAATTCAGTTTGGTTTTTATCTCACTTACATTTCAATCATATAAGTGGCTCAATGCAGAAATGGTTCATGTGTTTTAACTCAAATTTTCAGCAATTGTGAAGTTTTATAAATAAAACTCAGTGGTGAAATGAACAATCATGAATAGGCCACTCTAAATATACTTGATTTGTAAACTTAAAAAAGAGAACAAGAAAGAGAAAGAACTGACCCATGTATTGACACCCTCCCATCAAAGCATGTCCACAAGCTCGTATTTATACACCATTAAAACTTAACTTTTTATTACTGATAAATAAGATAAAAAAAGTCCAGTGATAATTAAAACATGATTAGGACAAGGGAGACGGATTAACTTGGGGTAGTGGGCTGGTGGTGGTACAGATACTGTAAGTGGTAAATGTATGGTAGTAGACTACATGCAATGTTATACAACCCCCTTAAAAGCACATAACCCAAAGGGTCAGTGGGGCCTAAATCGGTGGGTTTGTGTAAGTCGCTCACTTAGTTAGCACCCCCAATGTGTACAACATTAGTATGGGTAGAGGTGCTGCTAATCATTGGAGAGGCAGGCTTAGTAAATCCCAGAGCTTGCGTCTCTAGTGGAACAACCCCCGTTGGGCAGCCCTTGGTCAGCCAACCCCGTCACCCACAGCACAACCCTCCCAATTGGCGGATATCTGCTTTGATATGAGCGTTGAAGCAGTACATTGTAAACCAACCCCTTCACCCATTTGTAAACATGTACTGTTTGCTGAAAATGCAACTGAAGAAATTGTTGGGGCATGGTGAGAATCAGTAGCTTTTTAGTGATGTAAACTAGAAAATTCCAGGAAAAAATTGCATCCATCCTTTTTAATATTTTAACCCCGCCTCTTATCTGAATGATTCTTCTGTTCCACATAAGTATCATGGCATGTTCTAACGTACAATATGGGCAGGTGTCAGATATAACAGTTAAGCTGCCATTACATGGGCTAAGGGCTCTCCGGCACAATACTGACTGAACAGGATAGAAAATCCTTCTGGATGAGGCCTGCTTTGGTCTATTGATGAGTCCCTATCTAATGGCTTCACACATGGTTGACCACATTGGGTTAAGGAGGAAAACTGTCAACTTTGCCATATAAGAGGATTATTAGGGATATGTCCAGCGTTATTTCTAAATGTGCTGAGAAGCATTTGCTGTCAAGGGTCAAACATAGAAAGGGAAGGATTTTTTTTTCCCCCAGTAGATAATACCAATGGTCATAACAATAATACTCAATGGGCATCGGATCCATATTTAAGATACAAGAGAAAGGGATGCAATGTGTACCAATTTTTTCCTGCATGACAGAAAGTATAAACTATTCATGATCAATATCTTTGATTTAAATAGGCAGCAAAGTGGTCAGTGGGACTAGTAATATTATAGTAAACAAAGTTATATACTGTATGCCTGTATAACTTTATTATAAGGAGTTACTGGGATACACAGTGCACTGCAACTTTACAATATAGAAAAGTACATTAATATAATATAAATATAATTGTTTAAGTGATAAAAAAAGGCATTAGAAAGTAATAACTGCCCTGTAGGGCTTACAAATCAAAGTGAAAACACAATGAACAAAGAAGGATTATTGAACAAAACAGTTAGAACAGTTGATTAGAGAGCTCAGCTCAAACAGCTTATAATATAAAGGGATAAGGAAAAATTAACACATAAGGCTATACATTATAATTGGTGACAATCATTTATGCTATTGGTGTGGGCTAAAGCAGCTTCTTTAAACTGGTGGGTCATTAATGAGCTTTTAAAGAGCATTTAAAGAGCTAAACCCTTACTTGCAAACAAAATTTTAAGAAGGTCCAAAAGTAGAGGGGTTAAATGGAATCAAACATTTGGCTTGTGACATGTAATGGGAATTTAATAAAAGTAGATAAAATGCAAGGACCCTCATTTATACCAAGGATGCTCTTTTTCCTTGTAACACAGGGATCATGACATTGACCTAGTTTTCCTTTCTGCCAATTTGCTAATTTCAACCTCCATCACAGGTCTCCCTGTCTGAAGGCATCATAAGATTAACCCTTCTGTCCCTTACTCTCAAGGAACACTGTTATACTGTATCTTCTGGGAAGATCAACTGGTGAATAAACATCTGCAAAATGTGTTGAGGGCATAATATATTTGTACAGTCTGACTATAACATGTGGTAGAAGCCTCATATTAAAACTTGTTGCACCTGCTGTCATACAAACTTACACTTCAGCATAGCAGTACGCACCACTGTGAGCCCATTGTGTTAACCATGGCACACAAGGCAGTGTGGTTGAGGACAAGGGAGCTCTGTACATAACAGCACCCTTGTAATATGGATGCACAGAATCCAGGATTCGGCTTGGGATTCAGTCAAGATTTTGCCTTTTTCAGCAGGATTCATATTCGCCTAATCCAAGTTCCTGGCTGAACCGAATGCAAATCCAAAAAATTGGATTGGATTTTTCTTTTCATTAAACAAACAAGAAAGGCAAAACAATTTTAGTTGCACGCATGGTTCTCTTTACTTATCGTTTACATATGCATAGGTTATAGATTCGGTTTCGTATTTGGCCAAATCTTTCAATAAGGATTCAGGATTTGGCTGAATCCTAAAATAGTGAAATAATTAAATAATGGTATGTTTATCTTTGTATGCATATTTTTATTTGTATAGCACTCCTTAAGGGCAAAGCAGTGTACAGCAAAACAATAAATTAGTTTGTATAAGTAACAAACAAAGGGTCATTGAAATAAAAAGTAACAATGAGTGCATCATTACAAATACAATTCAAGTAAATATACAATATAATTACAATACAGATTCAGTGCTCAGTGTCAAGGAGACAAAAGGCTGGAGGACCCTTCCCCATAGGGCTTGCAGTCTAAATGGGAAGGTAACAGACAATTTGGAGGGGAATTAAAGTGCTGTAGGTTACAGTTTGTTACACTGTCAAATAAGTGCCAGTTCCCAGTTCAGGTGTTATCCAGGTGCTCCCAGAGGTAGTCTTTGAGTTTTGTTTTAAACAAAAGGAATGACAATTCAGGAATGACATTCCAAATGTAAGGAGTCGCAAGAGAGAAGGGTTTGATACGGGACAACAGTAGTAGTGGGGGGTACAACCAAGCGGTTGCTCTGAGAGGAGCGGAGGTTTTAGACAGGAACATATAGAGAAACAAGAGATGAGATGTAGTTAGGTGCAGAGGAATGAAGGGCTTTGAAGGTTATGAGGAGGAGTTTATAAGATATTCTTTGTTTGAGATAGCCAGGAGGCAGTTAGAGATTTGAGCCTCTGTTTCAGCTGTTAATGAAGTGGTGGATAAATATATTTGGGTATCATCAGCATACAGATGATGATTAAAGACAAATGGTTGAATGAGATCTCTCAAAGACAGAGTGTACAGGGAGAATAACAACGGGCCAAGCACAGAGCCTTGCGCACCCCGACATTAAGTGAATCTGGAGATGAGGTTCTGTTGGCTTAGGAGACAGTGAATGATTGGTTAGAGAGGTAAGAAGAATGCCAATGTGCAGCCTGGTTACAGATGCCAAGCGAATACAGAATCTGCATCAGGAGAGAGTGGTCAAATATCAAATGCAAATTATAGGAGGTCAAGGAGGATAAGGATGGAGAAGTGACTTTGGCTTTGGCAACCTGAAGATCATTTGTAGCTCTGCACAAAGCAGTCTCAGTAGAGTAACCAGGCTAGAAACTAGATTGCAGAGGGTCCAACAGGGTGGTGTGTAGAAAGTTAGTAATACGGGAGAACACAATACATTATAAGAGTTTAGAGGCAAGTGGTAGAAGTGAGACAGGACGGTAATTTGACAGACAGGATGGGTCAATCATGGCCTTTTTAAGAATAGGCTTTACACAGGCATGTTTGAAAGGAGAAGGGAAGGTTCAAGAAGCTGGAGAAGAATTGAAGATGTGAGTAAGTAGTGGGGTAAGCTCTGCAACACAGTGTTTGAGCAGAGAAGAAGGCATAGGGTCAAGGGGGCAAGTTATGGGGAGGACAAGAGAAGCTTGGAGACTTCAGACATTGTTGCCGGAGGGAAGGAATTAAGGTATCTTATAATTAACATAATAATGTAAATAATAAAATAGCTTATACGGCATTAAGTACTGAGCTTCTGCTATATCTTATTCCCAGTGAATTGTAAGCAAGTTAGGGGCATACATATGGACATCCATATACCACAACCAATAGCAGACCTGTTCCCACTATGGTACAAATCATTGTGGCACCAGCATCAGGCATACTTGCAGTGAAATTCTGGAAAAGTGTGGTGTGACCCACTTGTGCAGCATTAACTAAAACTAAACATTTGTGGTAACTGTTGATCAGTCCTGCACATCATCTCAGAAGAACATCTGCCCTTTTTTATTCAAACAGAACAGCTTCATCTCTTACCTTTTGGTGGGTTTTACTCACTTAAACCACTTGCTTTATTTCTTTCAATTGGATTAAGGTCAGGACTTGGTCATTCCAAAACACTAATTTTATTGGTAAAATGACTTGTGTGTTTAGGATCCTTGTCTTGCTACATGAGATTCAGTTCATGTACAGATGTCTTGACATTTTACTACAGAATTATCTGGTATAGTTTAGAATTTATTGTTCCGTCAATGATGGCAAGCCTCCAGGCCCAGAAGAAGCAAAACAGGCCCAATCCAGAACCATCACCATGTTCTTATGCTGGAATGCAGTGCTAATATTTCTCCACAACGCTCGTCATTTAAGACAAAAAGTTATTTTCTGGCTTCATCCATCCACAAAACATTATTCCAATATCCTTTTGGTTTGTCCGCATGAACTTTAGCAAACTGTAAATGATCAGCAATATTTTTTGGGGGAGAGCAGAGGCTTTCTCCTTGCTACCCTGTCATAAACATTGTTGCTGTTCAGTGTTCTCCTGATGTTGGACATTCACCAATGTGAGACAGACCTTCACTTGCTTAGAAGTTGCCCTGGCTTCCTTTGTAGCTTTTAGGACTATTAGACGCCTTGCAGTTGGAGTTATCTTTCTTGGTAGACCACTTCTGGGTACAAATCCACAAATGTGTTGTATGTGTGATCAGGCTTTGCTGGATCACCGTTCTTTGAAATAAAACAGGGTCTCTCACCAGACTCTGATTTAATCTTTAAATTTTATGATAATCATAATGATTCACTTACTTTTGTCACATGAAGATACTGTATACTATTGGATCATAAAAATACAATAAATACATGAACAAATATAATCATTGTTGTTTCATTTATTTAACTAGGTTTTCTTCATTTAATTTTTGGACATCAGATGATGTTTTAGATCACATTCATATAAAATATAGAACATTATAAAGGGTTGAGTGTGCTTCTGGAGTGGGGAGGGGATGATCTGGAGAGGGCAAAGATATTACTAAGAGTTTTGTTCTCCTTTAAAATAATATATACGCTAAAGACAGATTGACTAAAATTAGAACTTGAGAACTTAAGAGTTGAGGTTTAGACTCTCCTTCACTTTCAACTCAAGCAATAGTGCCTGAGAAGCCTTAGCTCAGCGGAGGAGTGACAGGAATTTGTAAAACAGAATAAGACTTCCACAGCAGAGATTTCAGGGCCAAATGTAGAAACCAGGTCAGAGGATTGACTGGGGTTGAGACAGGCAGCAAGATTTGTAGTCAGCACATAGGCCAAGGATCAGGAAACAGACAAGGGAAAATTTATAGACAAGGGTCAGGAACTGAGAGATC
This sequence comes from Xenopus petersii, assembly GCA_038501925.1. Taxonomy (NCBI): domain Eukaryota; kingdom Metazoa; phylum Chordata; class Amphibia; order Anura; family Pipidae; genus Xenopus; species Xenopus petersii. The sequence goes on from CM076686.1 coordinate 15,534,656, forward strand.
AGTCACGAATAGCAGGTTCAGAGACTTTACCAGCAGGTGTAGAACTAAGGCCTCAGAATCTATTTAAAGGCACTGAACATGCACCAAAACACCCTGACATACACAGGGGGAACAATGTGCAAAGTGCAAGCAACATGTGATGGTGGGTTTAAAATAGAAATCTATAAACTTCAGGCAACTTCAAAACATACCTATCTTTTTGCAATTTTTCTTCCTGTACAATTATTTTTTCTAAATATGAAGTTACTATAATTCCATATACACTTAAAAAAAATCAATTGTCCTGGGAGCCAACAGTCTCATGGCCAACCGAGACACCTATCAGATTGTATTTAAGGATCATGCATTCTTCTTTGCTCATATATATCGATGAGGATCATTACTTTGAAATTCAAAGAGTTGAAAAATCATAGAAAACTAGCTATGAATCAAAACACTTCAAGCAAAACATGTTAATAATTTCATAAAAAGTTTGGTTAATTGTATCTGCATACTGTATTCTACATTATATTCAGTGGGATTTCTATTTACTCTCCTTCGTCTGGATCAATTCAGATATTTAAAGATGAACCAGGTGAGCCTAAAAAATTATCCGTACAAGTAAATGTAAAATAGGTACATTCACAAAAATACCATAAAATATTGGATGCAAAACATTAAGTTATTTTGACAGTATAATTTCTTCATCAGGATAATAGCATTGTCTATAATGTATAATGCCTATAATGTATACAGACTAATAGTAGAGTAGAGTTTTCCATCACCTTGGTTAATTTAACCAGCCCATTTCTGAAGTTTAAAATAAGGGGCAGATTTACTAACATTCAGATTTTACGAGTCATGTTTTTGTTCTCTAAAAATTCGGGATTTTTTAATATCTCTAAAACTCTTAAAATCCAAGGTTTATTAAAGTGTAAAAACCCTGAAAAACTCTAATACAAATATTTGCCAATTAAACCAGGTGAGGTCCTTGGGAGCTGCGCCAATCCTGTTGGACCTTTTTTTCAGCCCTTTAGACTTTTAGAGGTTTTCTGATTTTTTTCACTATTAATTGTCTGAAAAACTAAAATTTGTGAGGTTTCAGATGTATTCATCTTTATTAGCACATCATTCAGCATTTTTTTCTGTAGCACTTTTTAGATTTTGATCTGTATGCACTTTTTAGAGAAAATAAGTTTAATGTGGTTTCAAATGCTCTAATTCCAATAAAATTCAACCTTTAATAAATGGGCCTCTAAATGTATTTTTATCAGTAAAGAATAGTATGTATAGCATTACATTAATTTACCTGAATCTATTCAATTTTATTACAGGTAAATGTTTTTCTATTACTGTACTTGCTAACAGACATGAAAATTACTTAATTGTCATTTTAGTATACAAGATTGGGTTCACATTCATTCTGTTGTATGCATATAGTTATTTCTAACTCTAGTTATAACTAACTTGAGCAAATTTTTCAGTGAAATTCCGCTTTTTGCCAACTGCAATTTTTTTTGCGACACTGCAGGAAAAAATTGACATCAACAAATTGACATCAACAAAAAAGTCGCCAAGACAAAAAAGACATGGCAAGAAAAAACACCCATTGACTTTAATGCATTTAAACAAAAAGTCCCAGAGACAAAAAATCACCCCATGAAAAAATGCCAATTGACTTTGATGCATTTGGAGTGAGAAAAAAAGTGCACGAAAAAAATTGTTGCACATAATAAAAAAATTTTGAACTTTTCTGCTTTCCTTCAGCTGTTATGAACAATACCAGAAAAGAGAGAAAATCTCTGATTTAATAGAGGTTCAATCACCAAAGGACCAAATGATATTGAAAGCACAAGTTGTTCCTGCAAGGGACAGGGACATGACATACCAATTCACTCCCTTCACATGCCATTATGCAATATGCAACATGCAAAGGGACTGCTGTTCAAGACATGTTGACTACAGCAATTAAAAGAGAAATGCATTAAGGAAGCCTCCAGCCAGCCATAGTGCATTTCCAAAATCTACTGTATATATGGTATACAGCTCAGCAGCAACAGATACTGACCTATACAGCAATTTGAATTAGGTACTAATTTAAATTATACTATAGATTTATAGTAATTTAAAGTTGGTCATTTGAATTTACTGTACATCATAAACTGGTTTTGCCTGTATCTCTTTATATGTGTGTGTAGTCCTATACCCAATATTTTTCATTTATACTCCACCTCTGTCACCTCTAGGGATGTAGCGAACCGCCGCCGATGTGTTCGCGAACGCCGTTCGCGAACACCGGCAAAATTTGCGAACAGTTCGCGAACTGTTCGCGAACTTCGAACATCCGAAAATCGTTCGAAGGATTGAAGTCGTTCGATCGAAGGATTTTCGTTCGAATCGAAGGATTTTCGTTCGAATCGAACGATCGAAGCCATTCGATCGAATGATTTCATTCGATCGAATGCTTCGATCGTTCGATTCGAACGAAAATCCTTCGATTTTAGCGGTCGAATGGTCGAACGATCGAGCGATTTTGACGCGAACGCTTATTGGCGAACGTCGCGAGACGTTCGCGAACTTGCGGCGGACGCGAACAGTCGAAGTTCGCGCGAACTAGTTTGCCGGCGAACAGTTCGCTACATCCCTAGTCACCTCATGCTTAAGAAGGTCATCCAGTGCCTGTACTTTGAAGGGACCCTTTTTATATTTTTCTGACATTTAATTCTTCTGAATTTTCTACCAAAAGTGTGTTGCTCTAGGACAAGACTTCCCATTCCCACTATCAAGGTTATAATGCAGCTCAAATGTACCTGAAGTGTATCATTTAGAATTTCCAATATTTCATATGAAAAACCCTATAAGAAAATCTATGGGGAAAAACTGGAAGTGAATCATGAGAAAAGAAAAATTTTTCCTTAGAATTAAATATCATCCATGAGTTTACATGTGATAAACTGTGAGATAATGTTTTCTCACTGAATTGAATCTGGCCCAATGTGTTTATGGTGGCCAGCTGATCCCATTCAGAATCCATGTACTATACATATAGTTTGGTTTAGGGATTGGGTTTGCTGGAAATTCCTATCCATGGGCCAATAAAGCAGATAGCAATGATAATTCACCCGTGTGTGGCCTCTTTAAAAGAAGGTACAGAGTTTGTGCGAGAGGGAACCTAAAAAATTTAACTTTGAAATGTAAAATAGTTAAAGATTTATTCAGTAACTCTAAACACATTTTGTACCCATAACCTTTTGCCATGATGTTCTCAGTCTTTCCTTCCAGACACAAATTCTACTTCTACAACCTCCTCCTCATTTCACTCCAAGCAGCTCTTTCTTTAGATATATTCTGAACAATTTTTTAGAAGTCATTTCTGACCAGCAATGAGTGGTATGGAAAGCGTAAATCAAACTTCTATGAACAGATTCCTCCTTCTTGGCCTGACCAATATCCCATACTTGCAGGCTTTATATGTTTTGATGTTCCTGATAATGTATGTCATTACATTGACTGCAAATCTTTTACTTATCCTTGTGGTACAAATCAATTCACAACTACAAACTCCAATGTACTTTTTCCTGAGCAACCTCTCTATTGTTGATTTCTTCTTCTCTTCCACCATAGTCCCTAAAATCATGGCAATCACTGTATCTCAGGATAAAAGTATTTCACTGTTGGATTGTGCAACACAGATGTTCTTCAGTTTATCTTTAGGAACGACTGAGTGTATTATTCTGGCAGTGATGGCCTATGACAGATATGCTGCTATCAATAAACCATTACATTATACCACAATAATGAATAAGAGATTTTGCATAAGTATGGCTGCTGGGTCATGGATTATTAGCTTTATAAACTCTGCCATTCATGTTTATCTCACATTTCAATTGCCTTTTTGCAGATCCCACCAGATCAACCATTTCTTCTGTGAGATGCCTCCTTTATTTAGATTGTCTTGTCGAGATACAAATCTCAATGAGGTAGTCATGTACATCTCAGCTGCTATAATAGGTGTGTGCTCATTCATTTTGACTCTCATTTCATATGTTCATATCATTTCTGCTATACTTAAGATTCGTTCCACTGCTGGAAGGTATAAAGCTTTCTCCACTTGTTCATCCCATCTTGCAGTGGTATCTCTATACTATGGCACTCTTCTTCTCATGTACATGCGACCTCGCTCTGCCTATTCTCCAGAAGTGGACAAAACCTTGTCCATTATTTACACAGCTGTGACACCAATGCTGAATCCTATTGTCTATAGTATAAGGAACAAACATGTCAAAAACACAATTAGAAAAAAAATTAACAAATTAATGCCTTGGCTTGTTAAATGAATTTCTTTGGTATCATAAGTTTTTTTTTTTAATTTATATATGTATTTCCTTACATGGTTGGTATGTTGAATGTTTCTCTTCTGCACTTTGATAAAGGCTGGGAATCCATCAAAAACTTCAATCTTCACTTTAATAAAATGTGTTGTTTCATCATAAGACCCAAGTGTGGACTTTACAGTCATTCATTTTTATGGAGTCCACACTCCATAAAACTAAACAACTGTGATGGAAATGTCATTGCAGAATCGAAAAATAACTACCATTTACTGCGTGCCCAAAAAGTTGGTGGATGCCTTATGCTATACAGGTCATTGTGTGTTGCACTTTGTGTACTTTATGCACTTAGTGGATTGAATACACTTTTTTGCTGCCTCGAATCTTGAGTGCTGCCTATTCTTGTCTAGAAATATAATTTTCTTGTCTGGAAATGTAATTGCAAAATTAAAACTCCCTTCTGTAAAAAGTTGGATTTATTTAATCCATCATATTGCATGTATGTGCCCAGAGTTCTTAATGATCATTCCTTTTAGAAAGGTCATAATGGGGATTGAAACGTTAGACAAAATAGAAAGAAGTACTGTTCCAGCATGGGACAAGTATGGGACCCATTATACAGAATGCTCAGGACCTGGGGTTTCCTGGATAACAGATCTTTCCATAGTTCAGATCTTTATGCCTTAAATCCACTAGATAGGGTTATTTATCAAAATCCGAATATATATGTTTTTTTAAAATTTAAAAAGTCAGACCAAACTAGAATCCACTATTTGACATTATATATTATTTTAAAAAAAAGTATGATTTAATTGGATCAGTGAAAAATTTGCGCGAAAATCCGAATTGTGTTTTTTTCTGATGTTTTTCCCAAATCTCTCAATTATTTCAGGATTTTTCCTAAAAAGTCTGAATTTTTGCCTGAAAAGCCAGAAATAGTCAGATTTTTTGGCTAATTCTAGTGCAGATCACAGAAACTTCCAAGTAGAATAGGCACAGTACTTCTCCCATTAACGTATATAAAACCTCAGCAGGTCTGAGATGGCAGATTTTTGGGTTCTAACTTTTTCTATCCTCGGGGTATAATAAATCTTTGATAGATTTTTTTTTAAATTTGGATTTCATATTTAAAAAAACTTGAATTTTTAGAATTTGGACTTTAATAAACACCCCTTTAAATAGCCTAATTATATCTTAGTCTGGATCAAGTACAAGGCACTGTTTTATAATTACAGAGAAAAATAAATCATTTTTTAAAATTTGGATTATTTGGATAAAAGTATGAGGCAGCCTTTTCCGTAATTTGGAGCTTTCCTGATAAAGTGTTTCTGGTTAATGGATCCCATAACTGTATATTTCCACTACCCAAAAGATGTTGATTTTTCCTACATTGATTTTTTGGTGAATATTTAAAAGGGGCTTTGGGTTGGAAACCATTGCCAGTTGTTATGTCTAATTTGATTAGTTTCCTGGGTGCGATTTGTGTTAATCATGGTTTTGATGCCTGCCTGTCTGACTAATCTGAACTCTGCCAATTCTGACCTTTTGCCTGCCTTACTATTCTGAACTCTGCTGATATTGACCGTTGCCTGCCTATCCTTGAACTCCGCATGTAGCGACCCCGGTCTGCATGATTATAATTGAACTCCGCATGTACCGACCCCTGCCTGCCTGACTATTCTTGCCTGACTACGCTTTATGGTTTAATCCGTGAGAACCGTCCAAAACCTTGGAAACTAACGTGTCCCTTTGTTCTTTCAGAACACTTGCTTGCTCCTCTCAAGTTAAGACCTGACGGCATCTGAGTAGATGAGGGCTCCTCCTGAGGCCAAAGGTGGCTGCTACAGGCAGAAGATTTAGCCGTGATCATGGAGCCTAGCACTTATTCTGAATTTAGGGAGCCATTCATGACAAGTGCATTACAAATTGCACAAGGAGATAAACATAGAATATGGTACCCCTCTATACAAATTCCAACAATGGACAAAAAAGTGGTAGATGAAGTTTAATACAAACTTATGTTGAAACATTAAATTAGGTACATTTAGAAAAATCTTAGGTGAAATGGGTTTATGAATACTAGTTGAAGTTTAATAGCCCCCTTTAACTCCAGGAAATAATTGCCAAGGTTAACATTCAAAATGTTACCTTTTCAACTAAATGTAAGTTTTGTCATTTCTATTTTCATGTAGTTCCTTTTTTCTTTTCTTTTTTTTTAATAATAAGATGTTTGTTAGCAAATGATGTACACTTGAGAAATCAAATGTCTTGAGAGTCAGCAACCTCAGGGTCAACAGAGACACATACCAGATTTATTTAAGGTTCATGCATTTGGTTTTTCTCAGATATAGAGATAAGGATCTGCACTTTAGAAATCCTGAGTTGAAAAAGCAGAAAGCTGAGCATCAATAAACCTCAAGCAAAAGGTGTTTTCCATTTTACAGGTTCTAAAAAAAGTTTAATTGCATCTACTATATATTCCATGGGCTTTCTACTGTTTTTTTTGCTTCTGTGCCAATACAGATATGTAAATATGAACCAGGTAAGGTTTTCTAAACTTTAGTTTTCCCAATTTTACTACTCTACCAAAGGTGACTACATTGGAAATATACATATCAGAACTCCCCCCCCCAAAAATAAAAAATATACGCAGAAATGCAAATTATACACCTGCACACAAACATACTCTAAAATTTAAGTATCAAAAACAACTGAAGAATTTAGCCATCATTTACTCTACAATCTAGCAGACAATTGATAAATAAAGAGGGTGCCTTTACTCATTAATGCATAAACCAGTTATATTAATTAGATTTTTTCTTCTGAACAATAAATTAACATATAATATATACAGTCTAGTAGCTGTCCAACTTGAGAAGTTTTCCATCACCTTGATAAATCACAGGCAAATAATCATTTGGAGGCCTATTTATGAAATGTCGATTTTTAGAGACTTTTGAAACCACAACTAAACTCACAAACTCTAAAACTATGAACGTCGTGGAATTTATTAAAAGATCAGAATTGAAAAAGTATGAATGAAAAATGATGCGTCTAAAATATGAATACCAATTCCTAGTGGGAAAAAAAACTTTCAAACTCTCTAAAAGTCTGAATTGATTTTAAATAGTCCAATAGGATCATGGCAGCTCCGATTGACTTCTATAGTACCTTCACAACTTTTATCTGGTGAAGATTTGTTTTAGTCGTTTTCATGGTTTTTAGAATTTTTTTTAAAAAAAAATACAAAAACCACACATTTTTTGATATTTGTGGGGGAAAAAAACAAAATTTGGGCACCATAGCTGAGTTTGCTAGATCCTAGGTTAGGCTTACATTATGTAGTTTCATTTTATGTAAATATTTACATTAAATATTATTTGAATAAATGACACAATCCAAATGGCACTACCAATTTTTGCTTTTCACATAAACAGAACATAAATCACATTCAAATATATATATATATATATATATATATATATATATATATATATATATATATATATATATATATATATATATATATATAAACGGAAGAATGAAACCGCACTCCTAGGATTTTGATGAAAAAACGTGGTAAGTTTTATTTCAGCGTTTCTGCTGCTACACTCGAGCCGTCTTCAGGAAGTGAAAACCCTAACCCCAACCATCACCTTTAACCCCAAAATGCCGCCAAAGTGCAATGTGACATCATCATTACACCAATCAGAGCATTGACAGGCATACTCAGTGAATAATAGAAAAAATCTCTACAAAGTGGATGTAGAAACAACCAGTGTATTTAAGATGTAAGCGCTAACACGGTATTATTACAACATCCGTGTGGCTCCACAGACAAGTGACCCCGTGCACATAGCAGAAGTGAGTGACAGCAACCACCCCCATAGGCGGATCCAAAGGGGAGTATCCCTATTCATTTCAGAGGAGGACGCACAGATGCGCCAACCACTGGTGGTTTCGCCCCTTAGACAGTGATCAGACCAACACACCGAATCCCTAATCCCTTTCCCCAATCTCACGGGTCAGCTGCCAAACGAAAGCCCTTAGAGCAACTACTTCTCTTCTATCGATCTCGCTGACAGCATCTGGGACACACCCCCTAATACATCACCGTGAGCGGGGTTCCCTGCTGCCAGACCACAACCGCGCTGTCAGATTAGATAAAGCGTTACGCTTAGTCACTCCCACAATTGAGCGTCACTCTCCACAGGCAAGCCCTCTTGGGAGCGCCGAGCCTGGTATTGCTCCTGACTCTCACCCACCAGTTTGCGGGCACCACTGCTCTGTGTCTGCGATACATCACATTTAGCTAGTGCTTACTCTTACATGGTAGCGTAAACCAAGGTAGTAGTGCTGACCTTCTGGGTTATTGTTCGCAGTTGCCTGACCCTCTAACGAAGCCTACTAGGGAATATAGGGATGGTTGGTCCGTTGCTCTATCGAGGGCCGACCTACTGGCAATGTAGTCCATCTCTGATATGTAGAGATATAGATATATATATATATATATATATATATATATATATATATATATACACAAAGCTGAATAATTATGATCAGTGCTATACAGATCACCACCAGCTTAGGGAGATTGAAACAAAAACAGTGAAAAAATAGAAATAAAAATGGTTATTGTGTAGTCTGTACACTACATTATCCACAATTTCACCCCCAATGTAAATACTTTGTGTATTTTTCATCTCACTATCCCAAGTCCATATCAAATTAAAATGCCTTGATACAAATACGTTTCCTTCACACAGACCAATGGGTTTCACAGTGTAAAATTGCTTCTAATCATAAAATCTACACCCAATAATATTGTGATAAGAATTTGAATATCTATTTAATGTGTAAAACAAAGTAATCCTCATTTTAAAACATGTAATACTACACCATATGCTCATGTGAACTCTCTTCCTTGCTTTTATCATCTTGGGCAAAATAAGAATTTACTATCTCCTTCAGCTTCTTTATCTGTTTCCAATATAAAAAGAAAGGGTAAGCTAATAGTGTAAAGCCTGAAATATAATATTTAAAAACAAATTAAAATGGTCAGTAAACCAGCCATTTCCACTTGCTACTATTAGATTAATAAACTGATCTCTTAGTTATTAATTGTACTTATAATTCTTCATTAATATTATATTTCACTGATATTTGTTGAGTGTATATCAAATTTCCACCATTGTATAGTCTCACTCTCAGATAAAGGGGAATGGGTAACATGGTCAGAAATTAGTCATTACCATTTACTGTACATTACATTTAATTTATCAGTGTAGTTATCAAAGACTAACTTATTAAAGGGTTGTGCCTGCCTCTTGGTGAGCTGAGTAGTCTTTATTTATGGGCATGGCCCACCACTTTGTCATCTACTGTATATTCCACCCTAGTCGGTTCCCACTTCAGAAGGTCATCTGCTGCCTGTACCCTCACTGGACCCCTTTACTGTAGTTTACCCTGCCATTTAATTCTTCTGCATCTTCTACCTTGGTTTTTAATCTATCTTGGCTGACCAAATTGGAAGTGTTTATGCTGTAGGCCAATCAAGGGAACTAAGGAAGAAAAGACTACCTGAAAAATGTTTCATTTCAAATGCTAAATCGTTAAAGGCATATTGAGTCATAGTTTATTAAAAGTGTGTAGCCATGAGATTTGCTTTTAAATAAAATTTCCATTGCTTTGATGTTCTCCTTAGTCTTGCCACAAATTCTGCTTCTACAACATCCTTCTTATTTTACCCCAAGCAGTTTTTTCTTTAAATATATTCTGAACAATTTTTCAGATGTACTTTTTGATCAGCAATGACTGGAATGGAATACTCCAATCAAACCTCCATGAACAGGTTCATCCTTCTTGGTCTCACCAATATACCATACCTGCAGGCTTTATATGTTTTGATGTTCCTAATAATTTTTGTCATTACATTGTTTGCAAACCTATTACTTATCCTTGTGGTGAAAGTCAATTCTCAACTACATATCCCAATGTACTTTTTCCTGAGCAACCTCTCCATTATTGATATTTCCTTTTCTTCCACCATAGTTCCAAAAATCATGGCAATCGCTGTATCTCAGGATAAAAGTATTTCACTGTTGGATTGTGCAACACAGATGTTCTTCTGTTTAGGTTTAGGAGCAACTGAGTGTATCATTCTAGCTGTTATGGCTTATGACAGATATGCTGCCATCTATAAACCATTACACTATACCACAATAATGAATAAGAGATTTTGTACAAGTATCGCTGCTGGATCCTGGATAATTTGCTTTATAAACTCTGCCATTCATGTTTATCTTACATTTCAATTGCCTTTTTGCAGATCCCATGACATCAACCATTTCTTCTGTGAGATGCCTCCTTTCTTTTTGCTGTCTTGTCAAGATACGTATCTCAATGAGGTAGTCATGTACATCTCAGCTTCTATAATAGGTGTCTGTTCATTTATTTTAACTCTTGTTTCCTATGTTTATATTATTTCCACTATACTTAAAATTCATTCCACTGCTGGAAGGCATAAAGCTTTCTCCACTTGTGCATCCCATCTAATAGTGGTCTCTATATACTATGGCACCATCCTATTAATGTACATGCGGCCTCACTCTGCCTATTCTCCAGAAGTAGACAAGACGGTGTCCATTATTTACACAACTGTGACACCAATGCTAAATCCTATCATATATAGCATAAGAAATAAGCATGTTAAAAACACCATAAAAGAAAAAATTTGTGGACTTATTAAAATAATTTCTTTGGCATCATCGAGACTATATACATATTTATTCTGCACTTCTTCAAAAATTAGAAAACAGTAAAATCGAATTAAAGAATTGGAAAATTAATTTACTCCCACTGAGGGCCGACGTTTCGGCCCTTATTAGAACTTTCTCGAGGATGATAAAGGTCCTAAGAAAGGCTTAATCACTGACCACAACAGAAGGAAGTGCTTGTCCAATCCTATTCTTCATAATAGGTAAATTCTAATGCAGTCAGTGCTGTATCAGTGAAGTGAGCTTTAGGTCTCTATGTTCTGAAATTATTGTTTTTACACACCCAATCATAGTGTGCAAAGGGTAAAATATGCTCATTGTGGCATTTGCATGCTGCTTATGGGTTTGCAAATGATCATATAACCTATGATTTTAAGCCCAGGAGACCTTAAAAGCACAAACACACAAGGGTCAGTTTTATCAGGTGACTTGCATCTATGTCTTTGGAATGTGGGAGGAAGCCCATCTAGACTGAGGTAGCATATAACACTCCTTGCAGATAGTGCTATCTTTAAAATACATTGAATGGTTGTCAGATAGGTCATACATGTAAAATCAAAAATGGACCTTAATTTAAAATGTCATGTACTTTTGTTATCTCAAGATTATCCATATACAGATACTGTTGTATATGTAATACAATTTAAAATATGGGGTACCTTACAGTATGAATTATCCCAGAGGGGACACCTTGTAGTTGGCTGGGCAAGGGATTGGGTTACTACTACCTGCAGCTCCTGGTAGAGCAACTCTTTCCTTTTGGATGGGCCCTCGCTGTACTGTTAGAGAAAAGGTAAACCACACTGAATTCACACACATAGAACTTGATCTCTTAAATAACTTGAGTGCCAGTGTTTCTTAAAACAAAAGGATAACTCTTTGTTAACTGAATGGTTCACACTTGCTTAACTGGTGCCGATTAACTGTAACAAACGTGAACAATTTGATAAATGCTCAAATGCTTTTATCCCTTTCTTAGTCACAGCTGTACTGTTTACAATACCCCACATGTAATACTCATAGATCACTGTTCCCAATGCTAGGCAATGTTCACAGACATTTATTATTCAGGAAACTCTTATTTCTAATCCTGAATACGGGAGTCCCTATACTGAGTACTAACCCTTTTACGTTTAATCAATAGAGCCTCTGTCTGCACTACTTTTACCTTGAAATAACACATTTCCAACTCAAAATGTTTCTGTTTGTACATCACACTTCAGCAGCTTGTCCTGAGGTCTGCAAAGGTACAGTGAATCACCTGAAATGCAAAATAACTAAAGGCAAATTGCATTGAACGCTCTCTTTACATAAATACTGGTCTTCACCACCAACTCAGTTTTAGGTCTCATTACCTAATCCAACACATTACCAAACACACTACTAATCATTTCACTCATATTACAACCTTTCCAGTGTCCTGAGCCCCCCAGGTACAATGGTTTAATGGAACTTTTTTTAATTCTTTATCCAACTTAAAGTTAATGGCCTACTTGCACACCCATGCAACACCCAGCATGAATTTTTGAGTTGCCCAGAAAATATTTGGCATATAAAACATCAGGTCTGTGACCACCATTTCCACATCTACTTTGTGTACTCTTCCCAGCCAGGAGTAGTCTCTACAGTCCAGTTCTCTAGTACCAGAGCACTCACTCCCTGTATAGATTCACTGTAAGCAACCTTAATATCCTCAGTTGGTTTTTATGCTTTAACCTTCCCCATTTCTTAAGTCGCTGCTCTTCTTGGAGACATTACCCCCCAGAGGGATCCCACCTCTTGTGGCATGGGTGTCACTGTAGGTTTGTGAATGGGCACTTCTCCCTTAGTAGGAAACCTCCCTCTGGTGCTTACTTAAGGCCCTCTGGGCCTGCCGCAACTCTGATTGGCTCTGACCTTCCTCTGGAGCCTCTCCAACACAAACCAGTAACTTTAAGTGTCATTTTCTTCACTGTAATCCAAACAGGAACTTAGTTTAGGTGCTACCTTCACTTTTATCTTGAATGCATATTGACTTGGCATCAGGCTCCTCAAACCTAGTCACCCCTTCCTGAGTGAGTTCTGTTATTACATGGGTTCATGAACAAGCACTTGTTCCTCAGTAGGAAGCCTCTCACTACTGCTTACTTGGGGACTCTCTGTGTCTGCATCTGCTGATGACCCTTCTCCTTTAAGTGTCTCTTCTCCAGCGTGAACAATCCCCAAATTGGCCAGTCTTTCCTCATAGCTAAGATTTTCCATACATTTTACCAGCTTAGTTGACCTTCTCTGCACCCTCTCTTACTCAATAATGTCCTGTTTAAACACTGGAGACCAAAACTGTATGGTACATTCTAGATGGGGCCTTGCCAGCAGGCCCGGATTTGTGGGCAGGCCGCATAGGCCCGGGCCTAGGGCGGCAAAATGCTGGCCGCAACAGAACCTGTCCCCACCTGTACTTAACCCACTTGCCGCCGCATGTCAACTCACCCTCCCAGTGTCGGCTATTGGAAAAATTCCAAAGCAGGGGAGCGGGTCGGGGTGAGCTTGTTAGCAGTGGGCGGATGATCGGCGGGAGGATGAGCAGGTGGGGGGTGAGCCCAATCCGAACCGGGCGGGGAGGTGTGCGGCCTAGGGGCGCACATTTTAGAAATCCGGCCCTGCTTACCAGTGCCCTACACAGTGGAAGAATAACCCCCACATCCTGCCAATCTATGCCCCTTTTAATACAGCTCAAGACCTTATTTGCCCTTGATGCTGCTGACTGTCATTGCTTGCTACAGCCAAGTTTATTATCTACAAGGACTCCAAGGTCCTTTTTCATTGTGGATTTGCCTCATGCAGTTCCATTACGGGAATAAGTGGCTTGGATATTTTTACATCCAAGGTGCATGAATTTACATTTATCAACATTGAATCTTATCTGCCACTTAGCTGCCCAGATTGCCAGTTTGTTAAGATACTGGAAGGAATTCATTGGGCTGCAAAGTTGTGTCTCATCTGCAAACACTGATACATTACTTACAACACCCTCCCCTAAGTCATTAATGAACAAGTTAAATAAAAGTGGATCCAATACAGAGCCCTGAGGGACCCCACTAAGATCCTTATTCCAAGTAGAGAGTATTTGATATATTTAATTGTATCTACGATATATTCCATGGGCTTTTTATTCCTTGCTTCTGGATCAATACAAATATGTAAAAAATGATTCAGGTGAGCTTTTATCAACTTTTTTTCCACAGTTTTCCCAAATTTACTATGAAGCTACATTGGTAGGGTCCCCATAAAATGTATCTTTACAATGAAATGTAAAATATACACATGCACACATATTCACAAATATACAATAAAATATGAGTTCAAAAAACATCAGAACTAAAGAATTCAGCTATCATTCATTCTACTGAACAGAAGGCAAAAAAAAAAAAAGAAGTGAGGTGGGTGAATTTACTAATTTATACATAATAGAAGGGACTTTAACAATCTGATTTCTTTCTCTAAATATTAGCATTTGCTTTTGTGAAGAGGGCTGACAGAAGCAGAGATTCAGATATCAAGAAAATCCACCATTTCAGGCTCAATACATGAAATGCACAGCAAGCTGAGACCAAAAAAGAAAATAAGATGGAAATATTCCTTAAGGTGGTGGGGTGCAGAATGGACTAACAAGAGAATCGTCATGTGGTTGACTGCAGCAGCCAGCGTGTTGCTGATTAAACATTTCTGAAGATACTAAGCTGGCTATACCTGTATTGACAATGTTTTCGATCATTTATAATACTGTACTGTGAATTGGTTAGTTAAGAAATCAAGTATGCTGTGAGATGTAATCTGTTTATAACACATATCTGGAGGCATTATAGTGCATTGGCAGATTATGTAATAATGAGGAGCTGCAGCTCTTCTTCAATTTCTCCTGCTCCATCCTTACAGTCTATGACCCAACTGATCAGATAGCAATGAGGATTCACCTCTGTGTGAATATATTAAACATATCCTGAACTATTTTTGTGCTTTCTGATCAGCAGTGAGTGGAATGGAGAACTTAAATCAAACCTCAATGAACAGGTTCATCCTTCTTGGTCTCACCAATATCCCATACCTGCAGACTTTATGTGTTTTAATTTTCCCAATAATCTATATCATTACATTGTCTGCAAACCTTTTACTTATCCTTGTGGTGAAAATCAATACACAACTACATACCCCAATGTACTTTTTCCTGAGCAATCTCTCCAGGATTGATATCTTCTTCTCCTCCACCATAGTCCCCAAAAATTATGGCAAACACTTTATCTCGGGGCAAAAGTATTTCACTGTTGGATTGTGCAACACAGATGTTCTTCAGTTTAGCTTTAGGAGCAACTGAGTGTATTATTCTGGCAGTTATGGCCTATGACAGATATGCTGCCATCTATAAACCGTTACATTACAACACAATAATGAATAAGAGATTTTCCATAAGTATGGCTGCTGGATCATGGGCAATGTGCTTTATAAACTCCGCCATTCATGTTTCTCTCACGTTTAAGTTGCCTTTTTGCAAATCCAACCTTATCAACCGTTTCTTCTGTGAGATGCCTCCTTTATTTTGGCTGTCTTGTCAAGACACGTATCTCAATGAGGTAGTCATGTACATCTCAGCTGCTATAATAGGTGTCTGTTCATTCATTTTGACTCTTGTTTCATATGTTTATATCATTTCTACATGTGTGCCTCCCATCTAACAGTTGTTTCTATATACTATGGCACTGTCCTATTGATGTATATGAGGCCTCAATCGGCCTATTCTCCAGAAGTGGACAAGACACAACTGTGACGCCAATGCTGAATCCTATTACCTATAGTATAAGGTATGAGCATGTTAAAATGCAATTAGAAAAAATATGAATGAACTTTTGCCTGGATTTATTAAAAGAAATTCTTTGGGATCATAAAAACTATACATATAAAATTTTAGTCTGCTCTCCTTCAAAAATGAAAAATGAGGTTCACAGAAAAGAATTGAGTTAAATAGAAAATAACATCACAATACAAGTAGGGGTCTAATGTTTAGCTCCTCATTAGGACATTTTGCAATCAATAATTCCTATCTCAAGATAGATATAGAGCTTAGGCAGGAGGAAGAACACATTTTTCATCAAGTATCATTAAGCAGCTATAAATCGAAGATGTGTTTGTGGTATGGAAGGGCACCTAAATATTTAGTATACTTTACATGTGGATCCTTTGTTCATAGAGTTTCTGGAGGTGAGGATGATTAGATTAGAGCTGGCATCTAAACCAACAGATAGAAAGCAATTGTTACATTATAAGAGTTATAATCCAGTGCATAAATTAAATTATATCCCTATAAGTCAGTTTTCCTGCTTGGTGGGGCCTCTGGCTACTCTACTAACTATGCTCAGCTTGCCTCTCCTCTAGAGAGATGTATTACAAATCATTCTAGCACTTACTTCACCTACTGGTAGCTACCGCTGTGCCAGGCCCTTCAGAACACAACTTACTCCAGCAATTGAGTCCAAAGAGACATGCAGGGGCAGATTTATCAAGAGTCAAATTGAAAAAATGAATTTTTAAATTCAAATTTTCAACTAATTTTATGGGGTTATTTATCAAAGTCCAAATTTATCTTAATATTTTCTGCTACAAACTCTGATCAAATTTGCTTTGCGGGAATAAATCAGATTTTCACATTTTTTTCGTAATTTTCATGGTTTTTTGGATGTTTCACACAATTTTTTGGGTGAAATATCCAAAAAAAAAAAAAGATTTTTGCCTGAAAACTCAGAAAACGTTGGGGTATTGCATGAAACTCAGCGCACATCAAAAAATTATTGGGACATCTCCCATTGACTTATATGCAACCTCGACAGGTCTGAGATGCCCGATTTTCAGCTTCATACTTTTCCATCCTCTGAATTTAATAAATTCCAAAAAACTTGATATTTTAAAAGTACAATTTTATAAAAAAAATCAAGATTTTTTCATGATTTTTGCATTCGGAGTTTAGTAAATAACCCCCTTATTGTATTA
Source organism: Xenopus petersii (assembly GCA_038501925.1). Classification (NCBI taxonomy): domain Eukaryota; kingdom Metazoa; phylum Chordata; class Amphibia; order Anura; family Pipidae; genus Xenopus; species Xenopus petersii. The sequence goes on from CM076686.1 coordinate 15,551,760, forward strand.
GACTAGGGAATAGCCCAAATTTGATTTGAATTTGAAAATAATTAAAAAATGTGAATATTGAAAATTATCATGTACTGTCTCTTTAAAAATTCAACTTCAACTATTAGCCATCTAAAACCTTCCAAATTACTGTTTTAGCCTATGGGGGACTTCCTAGAACCTGTTTGGAGTCTTTTGGTGGACTTGAACTTGAATTAAAAATGAAAAAATCAGCTTGTCAGTATGGAGTTTGTGGTTCAGAGAAAGTGTTTGTGCAAACTATCAGATTTTTATTTAATTATTTGTGGCCACTTCTAAAATGGGCAGTGGTAGTATAGTGTTTGTCATATACATTGCACTGAATTTTTTTATTCATTTATTTTTCTAAATAAGAAGTGAATATAAATTATGCTTGGTAGCACACCATATACGCTTAGGGTCAACAGCCTCAGGGAAAACAGAGATACAAACCAGATTGTATTTAAGGATAACAGATTCTGCTTTGCTTAGGTATACAAAGGAGGTTCATCATGTGTGTGTGTTGCCATTGTACAGCGTCTAAGTATGTAAAAGTTAATTACATATATTATATATTTCATCGGCTTTCTATGACTCCTAGACCACTACAGATACTGTATGTAAGATGAAGCAGGTGAGCTTTTATCAACTTTAGTTTTCCCAATTTTATTATGATACCAAAGGTAACTACCTAATATACATACTGTATTAGGGTCCCTCTAAAAATGTAACTTTGCAAGGAAATGTAAAATATGCACATACACACACACAGTAACAAGTACAAGATACCATTTTATTATTATAGAAAATAATTTTAAAAAATATATTCATTTGCTTTGTGAGATGGCCTTTCCATAATGCAGAGCTTTCCAGGTAGCAGATTTCCGGATCAGGAATTACATACCTGTACAAGAGTTTTTTCATCACTATGATTAATTTAACCAGCCCCTTTCTAGTCTCTTAGTTCCTCTGCACTTGTATTATCTTATACAGAGAATAAATGACACAATCAAAATTACACCAACTTTCTTAACTGTCTTTTACATGAGCAAAACATTATTTAATAGGATCTAAAGATGTTAGAACAGTATCTACAGCTTTTACAGAATGATACTTAAGCCAACATTACTACTTGAGGGGAGAGTGGGGGAAGGCATGTAGGCATAAACCTCTTGGTAGGGAGCAAAGCCTTGTGCAGGCCACAATGGAATCCTTTACTTAACACATACCCTGCCTTGTACCCTATGTAGTTCTCTCTGCTTCTAACGCAGGATTGCCAAATTGGTGCTAGGTAAAGTGTGCTGCCAACAGTCAGAACAGCCATTCAGTGCATTTAAATTTGGCACCAAGGGGTGAGCTTTTCCATTTCTTACTGCTCTTACTTTTTGTATATAGGGTAAAAGTAAAGGACCATTGAGATGTCTTACGTAAAGTGAATGTGAATGGACTGACTTTTTTCAAATAGTTCTGCTGTTCAGCTGATTTTAACCACACACAATAAAAAGAGACTGAATGGAGTAGGAGTAAACACATGATATAAACTGATCTGTCTAAGTTGGGAAACTGGGCAGCAAACTGGAAAATGAGGTTCAATGTTGATAAATGCAGGTTATGCACTTTGGCAAAAATAATATAAATGCAAGTTATACACTAAATGGCAGGGTGTTGGGAGTTTCCTTAAATGAGAAGGATCTTGGGGTCTTTGTGGATAACAAGTTGTCTAATTCTGGGCAGTGTCATTCTGTGGCTACTAAAGCAAATAAAGTTCTGTCTTGCATAAAAAAGGGCATTAACTCAAGGGATGAAAACATAATTCTGCCTCTTTATAGGTCCCTGGTAAGGCCTCATCTGGAGTATGCAGTGCAGTTTTGGACTCCAGTCCTTAAGAGGGATATAAATGAGCTGGAGAGAGTGCAGAGACTAAGTGCAACTAAACTGGTTAGAGGGATGGAAGACTTAAATTATGAGGGGAGACTGTCAAGGTTGGGGTTGTTTTCTCTGAAAAAAATGTGCATGAGAGGGGACATGATTACACTTTACAAGTACATTAGAGGACATTATAGACAAATAGCAGGGAACCTTTTTACCCATTAAGTGGATCACCGTACCAGAGGCCTCCCCTTTAGACTAGAAGAAAAGAACTTTCATTTGAAGCAACGTAGGGGGTTCTTCACAGTCAGGACAGTGAGGTTGTGGAATGCACTGCCGGGTGATGTTGTGATGCTGATTCAGTTAATGACTATAAGAATGGCTTGGATGATTTTTTGGACAGACATAATATCAAAGGCTATTGTGATACTAAACGCTATAGTTAGTATAGATATGGGTATATAGAATTTATGTGAAAGTAGCGAGGGGTGTGTGTATGGATGCTGGGTTTTCATTTGGAGGGCTTGAACTTGATGGACTTTGTCTTTTTTCTACCCAATTTAACTATGTAACTATGTAACTATGTAATGGAGTTAATTTCCTAAAGAAGTACAAATTGCAAATAATATTGTAGACACCAGTTGTTCAAGGGGAGGCATTTGGGCAGGACAAGGACATACAGCTTTACACATATCAATTACATTCTTCCATACAATTCAAGTGGCAAGAACCTCGTGTTACATTACATAAAGGGAACCCTTTTTCACGACAAGCTGATGAATATCTCCAATTGAAAATAAAACAGGGAATAAGAGCAAAAATTGCAATTATAGTGTTATCTATTCACTATGTTAGTTGCTATTTTACCAATCACTGTGAATTTCATACTGTGTGCCTCACTATCACAAGCAATTGTCAAATGTAAAATTCTTTGATAAAAAGAAACACATTTATATTAAAAAAATGTATTTTTGTCATCTTATTATCATGTGAATCGCTATGTACTTATCAAAGGTCGAGGTGAATTTTTGAATTTAAAAAATTAAAATTTTGGGCTATTTTTTGTGTACTTTGACTCGAGAATTGTCCAAATTTGATTTAAATTTATAAAAAATAATCAAAAACTCGATATCGAAATTTATCATGTTCTGTCTCTTTAAAAATTCGATTTCTAAAACATGCCAAATTGTTTTAGCCTATGGGGGACCACCTAGAACCTATTTGGAGTTAATTGGTGGACTTTGAAAAAAAAAATATTTAATTTTGAAATTTGAAAAAAAAAAAATTGGAAAAACTAATTTGGCCGAATACAGACCTATTCGATTGACAACGGACCTATTCCGCCAAAAAAAAAAACTTCAACTTAATTTTAGTTGGTCTTTTTGAATTTCGGCGTTTTTCACATTCGAAATTCGACCCTTGATAAATATGTCCCTTGTACTTTTAGCACCTTGAACAATTAGTATATTTTTTACCAGCTTGAGCTTCTTTATTCTTCTGTTTCCCATAGAAAATATTAAGGGTAAACTAATACTGTAATTCCTTAAATATAATATAATATTTTAAAACCAGCCTTGTCAGTTCTTACTTCAGAAGGTCATCTATTGAGATCTGCCGTCAATAGGTCAGATGCCACAAAGATTGGTGTGAGGTTGATCTAATTTTTAAAAGTAAAATAGTTAACACATTATTAAAAGTTCGGACACGTCCTATTTCCTTTTAGGAAAAGCTTGTTAACAAAACGTCAACATCTTGTTGATGTTCTTCTCACAACCACAGAATTCTTCTTGTAGAACCACCTGCTCATTTCTCCCCAAGCTTTTTTTTATTTTGAACTTCTGAATTTTCCAGATTTTGACCAGCAGTTAGTGGTATGGAGAACTCAAATCAAACAACTGTGAACAGGTTCATCCTTCTTGGCCTCACCAATATCCCATATGTACAGGCTCCATGTGTTGTAATGTTCCTGATAATCTATATCATCACATTGTCTGCAAACCTTTTACTTATACTTATGGTGAAAATTAATCCTCAACTACATACCCCAATGTACTTTTTTCTAAGCAACCTCTCCATCATTGATATCTTCTTCTCTTCCACCATAGTCCCCAAAACCATGTTAATCACCCTATCTCAGGATAAAAGTATTTCCCTGTTGGATTGTGCTGCTCAGATGTTCTTCAGTTTAGCATTTGGAGCAACTGAGTGTATTATTTTGGCTGTTATGGCCTATGATAGATATGCTGCCATCAATAAACCATTACACTATAACTCAATCATGAATAAGAGATTTTGCATAAGAATGGCTGCTGGATCCTGGTTAATTAGCTTTATAAATGCTGCCATTCATGTTTATCTCACATTTCAGTTGCCTTTTTGCAGATCCCACCACGTCAACCATTTCTTCTGTGAGATACCTCCATTCATTTGGCTGTCTTGTCAAGATACGTATCTCAATGAGGTAGCAGTGTACATATCAGCTGGTATAATAGGTGCATGTTCATTCATTTTGACTCTTGTTTCATACATTCATATAATTTCCACTATACTTAATATTCGTTCCACTGCTGGAAGGCATGAAGCTTTCTCTACTTGTGGATCCCATCTAACAGTGGTCTCTCTATACTATGACACCACCCTATTCATGTATTTGCGTCCTCGCTCAGCATATTCTCCAAAGTCTGATAAGACAGTATCCATTATTTACACAGCTGTGACACCGATGCTGAATCCTATTATCTACAGCATAAGGAACAAAAATGTAAAAAACACAGTTAGAAAAAAGATGAATGAACTAATGCCTTAGATCATTTAAATAATATTTTTGGTATCATAGACAAGATACATCTAGGGTTACCAGATCCAGAATGGTAAAGATGGCATTTTCTCAATGCCCACCAGGACAGTCTCTTCTGCAATAACTTTTGAATAAAGCAACCCCCAGAAATCCAGAAATGGATATTACACATTTATTTTATATATCTATTTTTTTTACTTACTTTTTAAAAAATGTTACAGTCCCTTTGTTATTGACTATGAGCACACAGCTCCTGGGGACCAGATATGGTTAAGATATTCAAAGTGACCATTTATGTACAGATGTTGTCTTGAATTTTATGGAAAGTGGAAAGGCTGATCATTCGTGTTATTTATTTATTGTTTATTTATTTATCTGCTATTTATAAATTGCTGACACTGCAGGACTTTACTCATAGATTATTCACATCAGTGCCTTCCCTTAGTTGTGCTTACAAGCTAAGGTCCATATTACACTATGATTAGTTTTATCAGGAGCCAGTTAAGGTGACTGTATTTTTTGTGGCTATGAGAGGAAACCGGAGTACCTGGAGGAAATCCACCCACACATGGAATCAAACTCAGGATACCAGAACTGCAAGACAAAAGAGGTTTTGCCTCAAGGAATATTTGCAAAATGGCAACACAGAAATTCAAGGTGAAATCACATTGCATTTAAAGGAACAGTTCAATGTTAAATTTAAAACTGGATAAATAGATAGGTTGTGCAAAATAAACATTTTTTCTAATATAGTTAGTTAGGCCAAAATGTAGTGTATAAAGGCTGGAGTGGATATCTATCATAATAGCCAGAATCCAACTTCCTGCTTTTCATCTCTCTAACTCTGAGTTAGTCAGTGACTTGAAGGGGGACCACATGGGGCATTACTGTTCAGCAATTGATCTTCAACATTCAGCTCAGATTCAAAAGCAACAGTTATGGCCCATGTAGCCCCCCTCAAGTCACTGATTTGTTACTGCTTGGTCACCAGGGTAACCAGTCAGTGGAAACCAAAAGAGCTGAAAAACAGGAAGTAGTGTTCTGTTCTGTTATGTTACACATCCAGTCACTCCAGCCTTATACACATACATTACATTTTCCCTTCTAACTAACTATATTAGAAACATATTTTATTTTGCACAGTCTATCCGTTTATCCAGTTTCATATTTTATGTTGAACAATTCCTTTCAAGGAAAACTAAAGCTTAACTACAGAAGTAGGGTAGAAATGGTGTACATTATGTACGGGCTTTTGTACCAGCCCAAGGCAACCACAGCCCTTTAGCAGGAAAGATCTGTGTCTCCAAAGATACCCCAGTAGCTCCCCATCTTCTTTTCTGCATATGCTCTGTGCTGCTGTCATTTATTGAACTTAGGGACCCACTCGCAATATTCAGTACACATAGGGGCAGATTTATCATGGGTCAAATTAAAAATTAGATTCTTTACATTTTTTAATTCAAATTTTGAGTTTATTTTAGTGTAATTTGACTAGGGAATAGTCCAAATTAGATTCAGTTTTGCTTCTGAGAAGTTTAAAATGATTATACAGGTTTGTAATTGCCATGTACCTTGCCTTTATAAATTTACTATTAAATATAAAACAACAAGGGGGGCGTGGCCGGGATGCTTAGCTGAGCAGACGTGTGGTGCTATAGCTCCGTGATCCTGAAATTATCCTGCCAACTGCCTTACTCAGTTTGTCGTGCAACGCTGCCTTATTTCTACACTACCACGGTGAGAGTTCTCCAGTGACACTTTTAATGGGGAAATCAGGCCAAAGACGCATTGATGGCTATACAAAACCACCCTCCACGCCGCGAGAACCAAAACAAATTGGTGCCAAAAATCCAGGCCCAACCTCTCCGGACCAGCGTGAGCCACTGTATCCGATAATGGATGCAGCTGGACCGGCCACTCAACTTCTCCTGCAAGCGATTGCGGACTCTAAGGAGGTGCTTACAATGAAGCTGACGGACACCAGCACAACGCTCACATCCAAGATTGAAGATAGACTTGTCCCTGCTGCGCCAAGATCTGCAGGCAGTGAGGGAACGCACAACAGAGGCTGAGCGCAGGATCAGCGACCTGGAAGATGTCACCTGCCCTCTGGCCAACTGGATGATGGGGGTGGGTCTTCTGGATGCCTGGCGGGCCAAACACCCAGAGCTGAGACAATACTCGTGCTACACGGTAGCAACCTCGGCCCTCTCCCGCATAGACCTTGCCCTAGCTAACCCAGAGGCCCTCCAGTGCATACAGGCAGCAGAATTCCTACCTAGAGTCTGCTCTACACATGCCCCGCTACAGATTACCCTTACCCTCCCTAGCCAAAAAAAGATCTCAATTGTGGCGTCTAGCTCCCAAGTGGATCTACAACAGTAATATCCGTGAATCCTTCACCCCTCTGCTGGCAGAATTCTGGTCCACTAATAAGGACTCTGCCCCTGTAGCAACAGTATGGGATACCTGAAAAGCTTGGACCAGGGGACAATTCATCTCCCTTATTAAAAGGGAAAGAGTCCAAATAGAGGCAGTCATAGAAGAGGCGAAACTGGCTCTTAGAGAGGCTGAAAATTCCCTTAGTTGTACAGATAACCCCCAAGCTCGACAAGCAATGTCAGCAGCACAGAGGTCTATTGACCTCCTCCATGTAGATAAATATTCTCATCTAGATATTGTTCGGTGGGCTGCCTGGTATGATAGAGGAGATAAAAATGGCCGTTTGTTAGCCCTACTTGCTAGGGACCCCCACCAGATAACCTCCATTCCCAAACTACTCACACCCACGGGTGAGGTGTTACACAACCCACAATCCATAGCCAATGCCTTTGGGAGTATTATAATGAATTATACCAGTCAAGATTACGGCCTGACCTCCCAACTTTAGAATATCTATCACCACTACCCTTTCCTACTCTGACTGGTGAACAACTTTCCCACTTGGAAGGTCCCATCTCAATAGACGAAGTCAAGAAAGCTATAGGCAGTCTGAGTTTCCCCAACAACAAATCCCCAGGACCCGATGGCCTGCCCATAGAATGATACAAGGCAAATGTGGGTGCATTAGCACCTGCGCTGGCAACCCTGTTTAATACTTTCTCACCACAGACTGCCATCCCCCACTCTTGCACACAAGCAATCATATCGGTACTGCTCAAAGTGGGAAGGCCCAGTCATCGTTGTGATTCCTACAGGCGATATCTCTGTTGAATGCAAACATCAAGATTTTTGCTAAGATTCTGACTGTCAGGCTCTAAGGGGTCATCAACCATCTAATACACCCTGATCAGATGGGTTTCATCCCTGGCCGAGCTACTGACATTAACATCAGGCGTCTATTTACGAATCTCCAAACCCAACATGAAAACACTGGGTCTAGAGTAGTTGTCTCGTTAGACACCGCCAAGGCTTTTGATACGGTAGAATGGCCATATCTGTGGGAGGTCCTGAGGCGCTTTGGGATAGGTGACAAGTTTATAGGTTGGATCCAATCACTGTATAGATCCCCGACAGCAGCAGTCAAGGTCAATTCCTTCCTCTCAGATACCTTTCAGCTTTTCCTTCGAAGGAAAACAAATATTTGGTCAACTCTCCCACTGTCTGGTGGTCTAATAAAAATGATCTACTTACCTAAATTTTTATACAAGTTGCATAACTCTCCCATATATATCCCACGATCAGCCTTGCAACCCTCCAACTCCCGACAACAAAAAGGGGGCCTTGCGTTACCCAATTTTCTGCTTTACTATCATGCCTCGAAACTGGTTTATGCTCATTGGTGGCTGACCCAAGACTTAAATAACCCAGCTCTCATGGTAGAAGCGGCCAGTGCCACTTCACTAGAGGCCCTAGCCAATCACTTGTACAGGGGTGAGTGATCTATGTTTCCTTCTACTCCCTCAATGGCTTGAGTCATAAGAATCTTTGGGATCTATCTGAAACGTTTTTACCCCCAACCAGACACTTGGTCCCCAGGTACCCCTCTGTGGGGCAACAGAAACCTTCCACATTTATGCAACTTCCCCCAGGCTGAAATTTGGGCTTTGAGAGGAATCAAATACTTGACCCAAGTAATAGAGGGGGGGGCCAGCTCAAATCCTTTCAGGAACTACAAGAAACATATCACCTACCTTCTCATATGCTATTCCGATACATTCAGCTCAGGCACGCCTTCACTACACAGTTCCCTTCCATGACACTAGATATCTCACAGAGCCAGTTGGAACTTCACCTCAGGAGGCCAACCTTACTGAAGCCAGTTACAATGATATACACAAATCTGGGCAGCTACTATAAGTCTCACCTAAATGGGCTCCTGCTAAAGTGGGCAGCAGATATCTCTGACATGGAAGAGGAAGCTTGGGAAGAGGTTTTAGACCAGGTCCCTGATCTCACTATCTCCAACAGAGATTCAGTTGAAGTTTCTCCATAGAACCTACCTGACTCCATATAGGTTGGCAAAGATCTATCCAGACACCCCAAACACCTGCTATAAATGCGGTATAGAGGTGGGGACCCTCATGCATGTGTTTTGGACATGTCCTCTTATCCAAAGGTATTGGGAACAAGTCCTTTAGTTCATAGCAACAAATTTCTCCCTTCCAAATATAAGATCTCCGGAGCTGTGTTTGCTAGGTTCCACGGGTCCCCTAGTGCTAAAATCATATCAGAGGCTTTTTTATTTACAGCTGTTGTACTACGCAAAAAAAGCCATCCTTTTAACTTGGAAGGACACCAGCCCTCCCACACTAACCCGCTGGAAAAAAGTCATTAATGACACACTGCCACTACACAAAGCAGTCTACTTATCAAGAGGCTGCCCTGACAATTCCACACAATTTGGGGTCCCTGGATTGATCTGCTCCCCACGGCTGCTCCCTAATAGAATCCCTTGTAACAAGCAATATAAGAATGGACAACCTAAGTTGTGAAGTGACCTAAGATGTTTTATCTGTGATTCATCTGTGTTACTGTTGCAATGATTGACAATGTGACCCTATTATTGTGCTATACCTGTCTTGCACTTGAACCTTAGACTGTATTATCTTTGTTTTATTCTTTTTAATTTCTTTCTTTTCTGTAATGGTTCAGATAATTTTTTCTTTTTGAAAATACACAAATAAAACCTTTTAAAAAAAAATATATATATATAACAACAATCTTTATGGCCTGATTTTGATGAAATAAATGTCTGTATTAGAATGTTTCCTTTCCACTGAAATAATCCGGTAACAGTCACATAGCTGGTTTATTCTGAAGCTCTAGAGAGTTCTTATTGTGTTGGGAGTCTTTAAACTCACATGTGAATTTCAAATATCATCAACACCTGGGAGCCCCCCGACAACTATTAAATGGTATTTAAGAACAAGTGTCACCCGGATCGCGCTTCATGTAAAACTGCACAGACTCGAAGATGTTCATTAATTAGACAAATGTACATCTTAAGAATACAGAATATTAAGCAGAGGTAAGAAAACACGTCACATCGAATAATAGTGATCATTTTGTTTTTTTTTCTTTAGAAATCTATATTATTGATGTTCTTATTATTGATGATCTTGAATACCCTAGAATGGATTGTTATATATTTTTTTAGAAGTAACATTTTGAATATATTTTTTACTTGCTAAATGATAATATTAAGGCTCTCAACTGAAATACATAAAGAAATGGAGCAAGCAGAGGGACTATGGACAAGAAAGAAAGAAAACCTGAAGTAATTTAAAAAAAAAATGGAGGAGATAATATTTACATGGTCCTCTGCTAGCAGTGACTATAATGAGCACTTTTTGGGATGGTGCAATAATGAGTTATCTTTTAGCGGGTTATTTACTGAAATCCAAATTTATCTCATATTTTATTTTAAAAAAAACACAACCATACTCTCATGCCCAATTTTAGCTTATTTATTAATAAAAAAAACTGAGTAAACCTCTCTTAAAATTTTTTTCTCCGAATCTCTCAAATTTTGCCCAAAAACCCAAAAAAAGTCAGATTTTCATGCTAAACCCAGCGCAGAACATGATACCGTAGGTGCCTGTCCCATTGACTTAATCAGGAACTCGACAGGTCTGAGATGGCGAATTTATTAAATTCAGACTATTAGCAGCATTGGGGTATAATAAATCTTGAAAAATTTGAGGTATTTTTTTTTCCAAAAAATTTGAGATTTCTACTAAAAAAAACACAATTTGTCGAGATTTTTTTTTTTTTCTAAAAAAGGTCTTTATTGTTTGCACCAAGCAGATTCATGTTCACAAACAAAATGCAACATGACAATACAATTATAAATGAGGGTCACAAACATAAACTGGAGTAGATCTACAGATACTTTGACCATCTAATGATTAGAAGTGTACATTGAGCATTAAAAAACTTTGAACCTTGAACAGATTATCTTTCCACCCTCCTCCCACCCTAGAACCTCACATCACTCACCATTGATTATGTCACATGAAAAACTATCCACGTGTTAATTGGGTATTCTCGCTTATTAAAGTATCCATTAAAGGATTTCTCCTTGCTAATTCTTCACACATATACCAAGTGGTGAATCTGAACACATAGGCAATTTCTCTTTGTCTAACAGAGGGTAGTGTTTGTATGTATTTTCTCCAGGTGGCAAAAAAAGATGTAACCCATAGCTCTCTATCAAGAGTGGCTTCCAGTCAATTCATACAGTACGCATAATAAGTTTAGTAAACATGACTTCAAGTGAAGGAGGCAAATTCGATATTAAGCACTGTAGTATAGCTTTTCTACCGACTGCCGAGACAATGTTTGCTAATTTCTTGTTAACTTATGGTATTTTTGCTGTGTCTCCAAAGATTGCCCGCGTAGGTGTAAGATATATCTGAATATGTATTGTAGTGTAGAGTTTACAATAGTCAGTGAGCACATTCCAAAACTGTTTGATCAATGGACAGGGCCATAAACAATGATAAAAGTCAGCTTTCAAGGCCTGGCACATTGGACAGGCGTCCGAATCGAACCAAACCACCTTTTTCCGTATATCGGGAGATTTGTTGAGATGTTAACATTCGGATTTTAATAAACAACCCCCTTAGTGTTTGTATATCTTGCTCATTGTCTGCTTCCTCCTATATACAGTATGTGAGTGTATGAGAGTAATGTTTCCCATTCAGGAAAAGTAACGTCATCTTCCTTTGGATTTGTGTTTTTTCATTTATCTCACTCTGCGTTGCATCTAAACATCTAAAGCACAAATTTAAGTCCCTTTATCCACAACGTTCTCATGGCATGGTCCTGTCTTAAAACTGCAGCTGTAATGTGCCTTATACCAATGCAGAACTACAATAAACTGTGGAAGAAACAGAGCTATGTTACATTTCTAAGTTGGTCATGCAAAAGTGAAGAGGGTGCAGGTACTGTAAATAATACCAATGGGATTACTAAAGGTTTGATGGTTTTCTTACAGGGTATCATATGCAGTATGAGCTTTTACAAATTAGGAATGGTTGTACATTTTTGATTAAAAAAACAGTTCTATATTGTTTGTTTAATTCTCATTATTATTATTTTGCAAAAGAGGGTTTGTTTTTGACGTCCTTTATATACAGAATAGGGACAAACATAGGCATCCATAGATGTGGCACTCAAGAAGGGCAAGAGTAATCCCTATCCCTATACAGGTATGGGATCCGTAATCCTGAAACCTGTTATCCAAAAAGCTCAGAATTACAGAAAGGCCATCTTCCATAGACTCCATTCTATCCAAATAATCCAAATTTTTAAAAATGGATTTCCTTTTTCTCTGTAAAATGCTTGTACTAGATTGTACTTGATCCCAACTAAGATATAATTAATCCTTAGTGGAGGCAGAACAATACTATTGGGTTTAATTAATGTGTAAATTATATCATAGACTTATGATATGAAATGCAAATTACACAACAATCCCTTAGAAAACACCAGGCCCCAAGCATTCTGGATAACAGCTCCCATACCTGTAATAATGTTTCAGTCTCAAGTAACAAGAGTCTCAGTAACAGTTTCTCTGCCAGGCAGTTGCAGCCCTGATTCGTGGTACAGGTATGGGACCTGTTATCCAGAATGCTCGGGACCTGGTGATTTTCGGATAACAGATCTTTCCAATTCATTGACAGTTAGATGCAATATATCTTATAGGAAGGTTCCTTTTGCCTAGAAGATGTATTAGAGCTCACTCTCTTAAAATCACCAGACATCATGTCTCTCTACATGCAGGATTTTGTTTGATTTTGTTTGTACTGGAATCAGTTACTTGATTGAGCTCTACAGCGCTATATAAATAAATGATGATGATAATTCATTTGCTAGGAAAGGGAGCCCCTCTATAAGATATTGGATCTAACTATCAATGAATATCTGACACCCAACTGCTCCATGAAGACAGAATGAAGAGAAACAGATTCTGAAAAAGGATAGTGAAAATCAACTTGATTAGTGATGGGCGGATTTATTCACCAGGCGCGAATTCACACGTTTTGCTGCCGGCAAATAAATGCGCGAAATTGCCGCAAAAATTCACCGGCGGCAATGCTAGGCGCCCATTGACTTTAATGGGCGTCAGAATTGTCCCCAGCATCGGAATTGTCGTCTGCGTCCAAAATATTTGGAGGCCGGCGTCAAAATTTGCTTTTCGCAAATTTTTCGCTGTTTCGCGAATTTCTCGGGAAATTCTCAACATTTTGGCAAAGGGAAATGGGAGAAATTTGCCCATCACTAAACTTGATTAATGCCGAACAATTCAGAATCTTTAAACATCGCCACCTTAGCATTATAATATACATCTGTATTTATAAATGAATTTAATATTTTACACAGCTATAGCCATGGGCAAACTATTGGCTGACAAAAAGGTGGGTAAAAATGTTTAGTGCCACAACATTTTACACCACTTTTTCATATTTTTTGCAAATTAACCATTTAAAACCTAACAGTTTTTTCTGCTATTGTTTTTTGTTTTTTTTTTCTTTATAAAAATACAGGTATAGGACCTGTTATCCAGAATGCTCGGGATCTGGGGTTTTCCAGATAAGAAGTCATTCCATCATTTATATCACCATACTAAAAAAGAATTTAAACATTAAAGAAGCTTAGATACCATCAAGTACAAGGTGCCATATTTGTACCTGTATAAGAGGAGCAGTAAAACCCACTAACTCAAATTCTAACTACAAATCAAGTATTTGTTCAGCTAATAAAACTTGAATGTAACATTTGGAATCCAAAAGCTTGCAAGGTGTCCTAGGCAAAATGTAAACTATTTATTTAATTCTACCTTTTCAAGTTTTTTTCTGTGCTTGTAAACTTACACGTTTGAGGTATTCTATTGGTTTTTTTTTTAGTGATTTTATTCATTAACTTTTTTTTGTATTTGGATTTTTAAATAAATATGGTAACTGTTATTTAAGTGGGATGATTGTTTCTAATTTATGAGTTTATTTGAAGTGAAAAAACTCTAAAATTACACAAATCTTATAAATAAGGCAGAGAATTTAATTTCCTAGTATGACTTAAAATTCTACTTTTTTTTAATTGCCAATGTTAAATCAGCCAATATGAAATTACGCTGTTACATGTTGTGCTATATTATGGTGTACTCCTTTGTATGCAGCCTAATTATATGCATCGGTTAGATTATTTATTGTTCTTCAGCTATCCAGTTTAAAAAGTCAAAAACTGTGTTGCTGTGGTCCAACTTACCCTGACAATCAGATAATGGCTTGAATGATATAAAACCTTGCAACAACCTAATTAATCAATCTTTGGTGTAATTTCAGATCTTTACAAATGCTTACGTTGAACTGAATGACAGATTTGCTTTTCCAATTGGATTTGACATGAAGATTCTTATGACAGTGTCCAATCACACCTTTGAGAACAGATTCGTTCTCATTGGCCTCACCAATATCCCATACCTACAGGAATTATATCTCTTAATATTTTTGATAATATATATAATCACAGTGTTAGGAAACTCCCTGTTTATCATTGTGGTCAGAATAAATATAAAATTACAGACACCCATGTATTTTTTCTTAAGCAACCTTTCAATTATTGATGTCTGCTTTTCTTCTGCCGTAGTACCTAAGCTTCTGGTGATCACCTTCTCCCAGGATAAAAGTGTTTCTCTCTTGGAGTGTGCTACACAGATGTATGTTAGTTTAGTTCTAGGAGCAACTGAGTGTTTAATTCTGGCTGTTATGGCCTATGACAGATATGCAGCTATTTGTAAACCATTACACTACAACACAATCATGAACAAGAGGTTGTGCGTTTGTCTGGCTTTAGGCTGCTGGGGAGTTGGTGTTATTAACTCTACCATCCATGTGTTCTTTACATTTCAACTGCCTTTTTGCAGGTCACGACACATTAACCATTTTTTCTGTGAGGTTCCTCCATTTTTCCGTCTGTCTTGCCAAGATACTTGGTTCAATGAGTTAGCAATGTACATATCAGCCTGTATAATTGCCATTTGTGCATTCTTTTTGACTCTGATATCTTATATCTATATAATCTCATCCATTGCCAAGATCCGTGCTCCTCAAGGAAGATATAAAGCTTTTTCCACCTGTGCATCCCATCTCACAGTGGTAGCTGTGTACTACGGCACCATCATGTTCATATATTTGCACCCGCATTCAGCCTATTCTCCTGAAATAGGCAAAATAGTGTCTATTATATATACATCTGTAACTCCGATGCTCAATCCCATCATCTACAGTATAAGAAATCAAGATATCAAAAGCACCCTAAGAAAAAATACTTATAAAGCATTCTCTAAATGCATTTAATTACATACATGCAAATAAAGTGTTTGTTCTGCATCAACAATGTCAGAATTTGACTGGTTCAATATCGCACTATACAGTCTTCCTGAAACATATTCATTTATATATTTATATTTCCTGTTAATTTGTTGTGTCATCTTTGAGCCTAGTGATGAGCCATAGAAGGGTGTCAATAAAGACTTTTCAACCCCATGGAAGATTTTATCAGGGGAAATAAAAAGCAACAGAAAAGATATGCCTTCTAGACATGTGTAGAGTTTGCATTGTTTTTGGGTTGTGCTGATTTTGCTTTATGAAAATTTTATAACCTCGCTTGATGTGAATGATTGATTGCCAGATTCAAATCAATGAAAACATCTTATTATGGTCGATTACGTGACAACTTACAGGCGGAATTCAATTTGATGAGCTAACAAAGATTAAAAAAATATTGAACTGGGAGATCTTGGTTTATTCTCACAATTTATCAAAACCTTTCTGACTCTCCAATTATATTCATTTTTTTAAAAAAAAACATAACAAGAGTAGTGGGAATGTAATAGTATCCCTTAACATGCCACCTGCTATAAAAAGTAATGCTGCAGCCACCATTGATTCTGTATTGTTATGTTGCTCTTTTCTATATGATAGCCTTCAACAACCTTTGATCTCAGACTTGGAAATGGTTAAATTGTATGACTCCATCAGCATTACTTTAGTTTTTTTTTACATATAGTATATATATATATTTATATATATATATATATATATATATATATATATATATATATATATATATATATATATATATATATAGTCCCAGCAAGTAGGAACGCACAATCATAAATAAATAGAAAAGCTGGGTGCCAGTGTTGAAATTCTGAATAACCCCACCAATGACCGCTCTCCTCAATTAATAAACTTAAGCAAAAGTCCAATCAAGTGAAGGTTTATTGGTGGACCAAAGTTTCCATTCTGTACAGGAATCTTTGCCAGGGCAGAAGATGTGCCAGTACACAGAAAGCTAATTAAATACAAGAAATGGTGCCAAACATGTAGCTAGGGCACCTAGCAACCTGTGAGAATACCAAAAAGTATGCAAATAGTCACCAAGATGGAGTCACGCAATTTATGTATACTGCCCGCTTACCTTAGGGTGATTACAAGTATTCCTATGTGGGATTTCAGCATTGCAGCCTGACACAACAAGGGTAAAGTGTGGCTTAACCCAACTTTAGTCTTACAGCGGTGAACCAGCAAGTGCCACGTAGGCTCTGTGAGTCAATCCCTCTTACCATTGCCTGGCAACCCCCTCAGCTAATGTTAGTCCATGCGTTTCGCTTTGACAGCTGTTTGCCGGTAGTTGCGTCCATGCATATAGCTTAAGCAGCCTGTACCGGTGACTGTGTGTTCCGCTTCCGGGTTGCCAGTTCGCTGCAAGACTAAGGCCGGATCAGTTAAAACAATTCCAGGTTTTCTTCCACTAAAAACTTGATCACTTCAAGTTTTTGGGTTCCACAATTCGAACTCACCAATTCAAGTTTTTCTTTAAATAAGAAACAATTAGAGTTGTGAGTTCATTCGAGTTCATTCAAGGTTTAAAAAAGCTCAGATAGCTCAAAAATCAACTTTTGATAAATAACCCCCTTAATGTTTAAATTATCTTCTGATAGACTAAGGTCTGAACTCCACAGCACAATGTCTTCCGATCCAAAGGCGACCAGGCGACCAGTCGGAGGTGCCGAATATAATGTAATTTATAGCAACATCGCACCTTCAAATTAATTATGCAACTAATTAGTGAAAATTCCAAAATCCCTTTTGCCTCTTTTTGTCCTCATCACCCAACCCCAGAGCACTGTTTCAGGAAGCATACCTCTCAATCCTCCTCAGTTTGTCGTGCTTGTTGCTGTCTGTTTTTCCAGGGTTCCTCTGTTAGATGCCCTAAAATTACCTTGACTGCCAACTATCCAATCTTCTCAAGCCATCATCACAACCCCCCCAAAGTACAGTATATCCAGCCAGGCGAGGCAGTGAAGCAATCCTAAATATGTATTCAACTGGCAAAAAGCTATTTAACCATTTACTTTTGCAAGATTACATGATTGCAATTTTTACCACATGTTTCAATCTGTATAGAATACTGTATAAAAAAACTCATATGAGAAAAAGAAGAGTTGGAGAAATATATTGCCATTTAATCCTTTACATGTCCCTCACCTAAATGTCACCCTAACTGGCCTTCAGGCTGGGCCCTCTTGGCGCATAACAAGGTTACAGATATATAGAAACATTGGGGTAACAGTCAAACTGCTATAGTTCCAGGGGTACCCAGGGCACAAATAAACACTCACCCAAAATCTCCCCCTAACTGGCCTTCAGGCTGGGCCCCCTTAGCTCATAACAAGGTTACAGATATATAGAAACATTGGGGTAACAGTCACCCTGCTATAGTTCCAGGGGTACCCAGGACACAGATAATAACTCACCCCCAATCTCACCCTAACTGGCCTTCAGACTGGGCCCCTTACTTTATAACAAGGTTACAGATATATAGAAACATTGGGGTAACAGTCAAACTGCTATAGTTCCAGGGGTACCCAGGGCACAGATAATAACCCACCCCAAATCTCATCATAACTGGCCTTCAAGCTGGTCCCTCTTAGCTCATAGCAAGGTTACATATAGATAGAAAAATTAGTATAACAATCATCCTGCTATAGTTCCAGGTGTATGCAGGTCACCTGCAGGGTGAGACTCTTGAGCTGATAAAATGGTTACAATTGTTTGTAGAGCCTAAACAGCTATAAAGGGATTTTGTTTGCCAGAAAACAGGGAACAGTACAGAAGAGCACTGGGGCCAGCAAAAAAAAAAGTGTAATGAATTATGACTTTTAAAACTCATAATTATGATTTTTAATTTCAAAATTATGACTTTCAATCTAATAATTATGACTTTAAAAAGTTGAAATTATGACTTTTAATCTCATAATTATGACTTTTAAACTCATAAATCATAATTATGAGATTAAAAATCATAATTATGAGATTAAAAATCATAATTCATCAGAATTTTTTTTTTGCCGGCCCCAGTGCTCTTCTGTAGAACAGAATTCATTTAAATGTTGATAGATTTCCAAATTTTCCAACCAAACTCAACTTCAAAAAAGTAAATATATAGATATACGTGTGGCACAGACTGAAAGGAAACCGCAACAAACCATTTCCTAATTACCAGTGGCGTAACTACTCACCGTCTGGCCTTGGTCCAAGATGGGCACCCGGACCCCCCCCCCTGGATTGCATGATGGAAGTGCTGCAGGCGTGCATGCTTTAAAATCTCGCCTTCCCCAGCTGCCTTTGATAACCGTTATCATGGCTCCAGCAGGCTCCAAGGGGGTGCAGGCCTGCACCCCCAGTAGTTACACTACTGTTTATATGTTAATTTACAGAAAGTTGAAATGGTGGAAATTCTTTTTAATCACACTGAATAGCTCCATTTTATCTATCCATTTTGAGGAGAATAATTGAGGGAAACACTTGAGTTCAAATACCTGAGGCCTACTCTTTAATTCTGCTCACATTTCAATTCTAAGCAAAGAAAGGTTGACCAAATGCTGTAAACTCCCCGATACTGACCCTGCCTTGGATATATGCTCAGCAGCTGACACAGAGTGTCCTCACTTGAAAGGCAGGCACAGAGCCATTACATGCAAACACTGAGCCAATGTGTGGCTTTGACAGGAGCAGGCAATGGGACGGCATCTAGCTACGGTAGCCCTTGCCCATAGAAAAAGGCTGGGAAGAGACAATAGTGGTCCCGGTTGCTCTCTAGTAAACTACAGGGCCAGACACAGCAAGTGCGCTAATGCACATCAGGCGCAAGTAGCTGGCGGGCAAACAGAGAAAGAGATGGGAAGGATTCCAACGTGAAGCTCAGTTTTATATATTTCTCTTGTGTTTGTTACCTTGAGCTCCGCAGAGAGTCTCTGATACATGGCTCACACCCAGCGGCATACATAAGCACCTGCTGGCCCGGGTGAAAGATGTACACCGCCCCCTCTCAAAATGTGTACACAGGAGAAAAGTCCCTCGCAACAAGATCTATTGCGGCTTTGGCGGGCCCCAAAGGGTTGCTACGTTGGTAGTTACGCCACTGCTAATCACGCTTAGGCAATGGAACCCCTTCCCCACCATGTTCTATTGTAAAGTGATGGTGTAACAACCTTACCTGGTGGTCTAGCGGGAGGGGGTCTGCAGGGACGCCTGCAGCCCCCCACGCTGCTCCTCTGGGCCGCAAATGGGGAATGGTTAGGGCCCCAGCCTGTCTGACGATTCTCCCACTTGCTCCATTTGTACTGTGACCTTCGGCCTAAAGACTGCTAACAGACGTGCCCCTTCGCCAGCCAGAACATCTGGCCTTGCACCCCTCGTTAAGTCCAGGTGGCACCCAAGTAAGCTGAGGGCTCCTCCCGAAGCTCAACAGTGGTCACACTACTGGTGAAGCCGAGCCGAGACCAGGTTGCTTGGCATTTGTTCTGGTATCGGTTGCCGGCCTTGACAGATGGATACGGGTTCAGGATTTTTGAAATCTCTCTTTCTTTAGTGGTTGGTGCACAGATTCTCTGGAAAGCAAAGGGACTTCAGGTCCCTCAAATATCACTTCACTATGTCACAATATGAGTGAGATGTTGCATTAAACTGTGAGCCTAAGGGGGTTGGCGAAATGGTCCTTGCGAGCACAGGCAAACTATCATGGTTTCCTTACAGCCTGTGGAATCTGGCATGTCTGTGTAAAAAATACACATTTATATTTATATATTTTTCAAAGCTGAAATAGTGTTAATGCACCCTTTCTACTTAAAGGAAAACTATACCCGCAAAATGAATACTTAAGCAACAGTTTATATCATATTAAGTGGCATATGAAAGAATCTTACCAAACTGGAATATATGTTTAAGTAAATCTTGCCCGTTTACATCTCTTGCCTTGAGCCACCATTTTGTGATGGTCTGTGTGCTGCCTCAGAGATCACCTGACCAGAAATACTTCAACTCTAACTGTAACAGGAAGAAGTGTGGAAGCAAAAGACACAACTCTGTCTGTTAATTGGCTCATGTGACCTAACATGTATGGTTTGTTCGTATGTTTGTGTTCACAGTGAATCCTATGATCCCAGGGGGCGTCCCTTATTTTTTAAAATGGCAATTTTCTATTTATGATTACCCAATGACACATACTACTAGAAAAGTATATTATTATGAAAATGGTTTATTTACATGAAGCAGGATTTTACATATGAGCTGTTTTATGCAATATATTTTATAGAGACCTACATTGTTTGGGGGGTATAGTTTTCCTTTAAGCCCAACTGAATAAACTCAAAAGGGTGGTATATCTTCCCTTTAGGTCTGCCTTGCCACAGGCAATTTGCTTCTGAGAAGTTTAAAATGATTATACAGGTTTGTAATTGCCATGTACCTTGCCTTTATAAATGTGCTATTAAATATAAAACAACAATCTTTATGGCCTGATTTTGATGAAATAAATGTCTGCATTAGAATGTTTCCTTTCCACTGAAATAATCCGGTAACAGTCACATAGCTGGTTTATTCTGAAGCTCTAGAGAGTTCTAATTGTGTTGGGAGTCTTTAAACTCACATGTGATCTTCAAATATCATCAACACCTGGGAGCCCCCCGACAACTATTAAATGGTATTTAAGAACAAGTGTCACCCGGATCGCGCTTTATGTAAAAATGCAAAGACTCGAAGATGTTCATTAATTAGACAAATGTACATCTTGAGAATACAGAATATTAAGCAGAGGTAAGAAAACACATCACATCGAATAATAGTGATCATTGTGGTTTTTTTTTCTTTAGAAATCTATATTATTGATGTTCTTATTATTGATGATCTTGAATACCCTAGAATGGATTGTTATATATTTTTTTAGAAATAACATTTTGAATATATTCTCTACTTGCTTAATGATAATATTAAGGCTCTCAACTGAAATACATAAAGAAATGGAGCAAGGAGAGGGACTATGGACAAGAAAGAAAGAAAACTTGAAGTAATTAAAAAAAATGGAGGAGATATTTACATGGTCCTCTGCTAGCAGTGACTATAATGAGCACTTATTGGGATGGTGCAATAATGAGTTATCTTTTAGGGGGTTATTTACTAAAATTCGAATTTATCTCATATTTTATTTTAAAAAAACACAACCATACTCTCATGCCCAATTTTAGCTTATTTATTAATAAAAAAAACTCAATTTAATCGGATCATAGAAAAACAAAATAAAATCAAGTGTAAATCTCACTCAAATTTTTTTCAAAAACCCCAAAAAAGTCAGATTTTCATGCTAAACCCAGCACAGACCATGATACTGTAGGTGCCTGTCCCATTGACTTATACAGGACCTCGACAGGTCTGAGATGGCGAATTTTTTAAATTCGGACTATTAGCAGCATTGGGGTATAATAAATCTTGAAAAATTTTAGGTATTTCTTTTCTAAAAATGTGAGTTTTCTAGTGAAAAAAACCCACAAATTTATCGAGATTTTAACATTTCCTTTTAGTGTTTGTATATCTTGCTCATTGTCTGCTTCCTCCTATATACAGTATGTGAGTGTATGAGACTAATGTTTCCCATTCAGGAAAAGTAACGCCATCTTCCTTTAGATTTGTGTTTTTTCATTTATCTCACTCTGCGTTGCATCTAAACATCTAAAGCACAAATTTAAGTCCCTTTATCCACAACGTTCTCATGGCATGGTCCTGTCTTAAAACTGCAGCTGTAATGTGCCTTTTACCAATGCAGAACTACAATAAACTGTGGAAGAAACAGACCTATGTTACATTTCTAAGTTGGTCATGCAAAAGTGAAGAGGGTGCAGGTACTGTAAATAATACCAATGGGATTACTAAAGGTTTGATGGTTTTCTTACAGGGTATCATATGTAGTATGAGCTTTAACAAATTAGGAATGGTTGTAAATGTTTGATAAAAAAAAAACAGTTCTAGATTGTTTGTTTAATTCTCATTATTATTATTTTGCAAAAAAAGAGATGTAACTGAGAAGTCCAGTAGCTGTAGAGAGGGTTTGTTTTTGACGTCCTTTATATACAGAATAGGGACAAACATAGGCATCCATAGATGTGGCACTCAAGAAGGGCAAGAGTAATCCCTATCCCTATACAGGTATGGGATCCGTAATCCTGAAACCTGTTATCCAAAAAGCTCAGAATTACAGAAAGGCCATCTTCCATAGACTCCAATCTATCCAAATAATCCAAATTTTTAAAAATTGATTTCCTTTTTCTCTGTAAAATGCTTGTACTTGATTGTACTTGATCCCAACTAAGATATAATTAATCCTTAGTGGAGGCAGAACAGTACTATTGGGTTTAATTAATGTGTAAATTATATCATAGACTTATGATATGAAGATGCAAATTACACAAATATCCCTTATTTGGAAAACACCAGGCCCCAAGCATTCTGGATAACAGCTCCCATACCTGTAATAATGTTTCAGTCTTGAGTAACAGTCTCAGTAACAGTTTCTCTGCCAGGCAGTTGCAGCCTGATTCGTGGTACAGGTATGGGACCTGTTATCCAGAATGCTCGGGACCTGGTGGTTTCCATAATTTGGGTCCTCATGCCTTAAGTCTGCTAAAAATTCATTTAAACTTAAATAAACCCAATAGGCTGGTTTTGCTTCAAATAAGGATTAATTATATCTTAGTTGGGATCAAGTACAAGCTACTGTTTTATTATGACAGAGAAAAAGGAAATCATTTTTAAAAATTTGGATTATTTGGATAAAATGGAGTCTATGGGAGACAGCCATTCGGAGCTTTCTGGATATCGGGTCTCCGGATAAGGGATCCTATACTTGTATTAGTTTTTTCATCCAGAGACACCTGAGCCCAGCTTTTTTACATGATTGTGTGGGAGAGAGAGAGAGAGAGAGAGAGAGAGGCAGAGATAGAGTGTGCATGAGATTGGTTCTGCTTCAGTATGAATGAGAGAGTGAGTTTGCCTTTACTGTATGTGAGTGGCTGTTACACCAAGGGAAGACTCCAAATTATTCCAGTTTAAATGCCTCTGTATATTACAGTATTCTTAGACAGGTGTTATTGTTTTTGGGGTCAGTTTCACCATTGATTGTCAGCATAAATACTAAAGTATCTCAGAAGTGTCCGCAGTGACTGCCAGTATTTTACATATATTTTTTCATACAACCCATGAAGTGGACTTTTTATATTTTATATTAAAGGGGAACTATAGCAAAAATGAAAATTTAATATGTGCTTCAGCATACTGAAATACGAATATTTCTAAATATGATTAATTAAAGATTCTGTACCGTTTCTGAAATAATCAAGTTTATCTTCACTATCCCTCTCTCAGTCTCTGTTTCTCTTCATTCTCTCTTCATGCAGCAGTTGGGTGTCAGATATTCATTGACAGTTAGATCCAATATATCTTATCGGAAGGTTCCTTTTGCCTAGAAGATGTATTAGAGCTCACTCTATTAAAATCACCAGATATGCAGGATTTTGTTAGATTTTGTTTGTATTGGAATCAGTTATTTGAGAAAGATCTAATACATCTGCTAGGAAAGGATATATTGAAACTGTCAATGAATATCTGACACCCAACTGCTGCATGAAGAGAGAATGAAGAGAAACAGATTCTGAAAAAGGATAGTGAAAATCAACTTGATTAGTGATGGGCGAATTTATTCGGCAGGCGCGAAATCACGCGTTTCTCCGCCGCCGAATAAATTTGTGAAATTGCCTCAAAAATTCACCGGCGACAATGCTAGGCGCCCATTGACTTTAATGGGCATCAGAATTGTCGCCAGTGTTGGAATTGTATATTTTGGACGCTGGCGTCAAAATGAGCTTTTCACAAATTTTTCGATGTTTCGCGAATTTCTCGGGAAATTCGCAACATTTTGGCGAAGGGAAATGGGAGAAATTTGCCCATCACTAAACTTGATTAATGCCGAACAATTCAGAATCTTTGATTGTATTTAGAAAGGTTCTTATTTCAGTATGATGAAGCTTATATTAAATTTTCACAATAATGAAACCCCTCCCTATATTTCATCTCTAATCTCCAAATACACTCCTTCATGAAACCTACGCTCTGCTTCTGATCTTCGCCTCACTTCTCCTCTGATCACTTCTGCCCATTCTCATCTACAAGACTTCTCTCGAAATGCATGGGTGTTTTTTCACAACAACCTTTTCCAAATCGCACACCTTATTTTGCAGTGAATTTTCAGCACAAAATAAGGGGCTGATTCACTAAGGGTCGAATATCGAGGGTTTATTAACCCTCGATATTCGACTGGTAATTGAAGTATATCGAAGTAGAAGGATTTAGCGCAAATAGTGCGCTCGTACGATCAAAGGATTATTCCTTCGATCGAACGATTAAATTCTTCGAATCGAACGATTCGAAGGATTTAAATCCAACGATCGAAGGAATATCCTTCGATCAAAAAAAGTTAGCCAAGCCTATGGGGACCTTCCCCATAGGCTAACATTGACTTCGGTAGCTTTTAGATGGCGAACTAGGGGGTCAAAGTTTTTTTTAAAGAGACAGTACTTCGACTATCAAATGGTCGAATAGTCGAACGATTTTTAGTTTGAATCCTTCGATTCGAAGTCGTAGTCGAAGGTCGAAGTAGCCCATTCGATGGTCGAAGTAGCCCAAAAAAAACTTCGAAATTCGAAGTTTTTTTTACTTCGAATCCTTCTCTCGAAGTTAGTGAATCGGCCCCTTAGTCATAGTGAAACCCATCACTAGCCATGAGTGCAAGTTGGAAAAATGTGTTTGCCAACACTTAACTTTGTCCTCCAGGGGTAAAATTCTATGTGGCCCTTGGGTGTCCAAAAGCCAACTTCTTGCACATCATTCATGAAGTGCAGGTAGGAGAACCTGTAGGAGTGGGGTGCATCTGAATATTTAAAAGTGAAGTAGACCCCCTTGTTCAATGAATTACACCACTGAAAGAAAATACAGAAAGCAGAGGCAAGAGAAAAGTGTTGACACTGCTTTCAGTGTCCTCACAGGGATAGAGATTGACAGCACTAGATAGGTGCCTAATAGAGAGAAAATGGCCAGAAAAAAATGGCAAATTGGTTTAAATGTAGTTAATTTACTTTACTTTACCCTTTAGAATAGAGATTGATAGCAATAGACAGGAGCCCAATACAAAGGGGCAGAAACATCTCAAGTTGATATAGACATCTGAAGTTGTCTTTTTTTGGGCCAAAAAAGTCTAGACTGCTGCATGATGCTGGTGAGAATTTGTTGGTTATAAGACATAGCAATACATTTGAATTAACATGCAGATTGATTGGTTATTGAAGGGTTTAATAATCATGAAAACTAAAAAAAAAACATAGGATACAACTCTAACCATCTCTCAGTCCTGAAGAATTTCCGGAGCAGCATCTAAGACAGCTTTTTCCAATTTAATTAATAGGACATTGACCATCAACCATCTTGCCGACAAGACATTTACAAATGGGGGAGTAAATGAAAGGGGGATCTAATGTATCATACATTTGAATATCAAGAAACATTCTATGAAAATACTGCTACATAATCATCGATTTATTGCAGAATTTTGTATCTTACTTGTACAGATACAAAGGTCACACGATTGATCAGAAATGATAAGTTACGATATTAAGTTCACACTACATTGAAACACTGAATATTAGTTGATTCATTAATTATTAATATTTTTCCATGTTTTCATTTTTTTCAGCTGTTTTGTGGTATGTGTTATGGAAAACTCAAATCAAACCTCAGCAAACAGATTCATCTTGCTTGGCCTCACCAATATCCCATACCTACAGGCAATATATGTTTCGATATTCTTTATAATCTATATAACCACACTGTCAGCAAACTCTCTGCTTATCATCGTAGTGAGGATCAATGAGCAGCTGCAGACACCCATGTACTTTTTCTTGAGGAACCTCTCCATTATAGACATCTGCTTTTCTTCCACCATAGTACCCAGAATAATAATAAACACCTTATCACAGGATAGAAGTGTTTCACTCTTAGATTGTGCATTGCAGATGTTCTTCCATTTATCTATAGGAGGGACGGAGTGTTTGATTCTGGCTGTTATGGCCTATGACAGATATGCAGCCATATGTCAACCATTACACTACAATACAGTTATGAACAAGACATTCTGTATCTGTGTAGCTACTGGATCATGGACTTCTGCTTCTATCAGTGCTTTTATCCATGTTTTTTTTACCTTCCAACTGCCTTATTGTCGTTCTCACAACCTTAACCATTTTTTCTGTGAGATGCCTCCTTTCTTTCGCCTTTCTTGCCGAGATACTTGGCCCAATGAGTTAGCTGTGTACATCACAGCCAGTATAATTGCCATGTGTTCATTCTTTTTGACTCTCATTTCATATATTCACATCATTTCCACTATTCTGAAGATTCGTTCCAGTGAAGGAAGACAAAAATCTTTCTCCACTTGCGCATCACATCTCACAGTGGTCTCTCTGTTCTATGGCACCATCTTGTTCATGTATATGAGACCCCACTCTGCATATTCAGACATAGACAAGGCAGTATCCATTGTTTATACGGCTGTGATCCCAATGCTGAATCCCATTATTTACAGCATAAGAAATAAAGATGTCAAAGGCACCATAAGAAAACACATGAATAAGCACATTTCTGAAAAGTCTTAAAATAACCTCAATTTGTTATTCCACTGTGTAAATTGCAGAGTGTTACACGACACCCAAAAGCTGATTGACAGAAGTGTAAAGATCCCTTTTCGCTTTAAGTTTAGTGTATGGGCTATATTTACTTGAGGGTGATGAGCAAGAAAGAAAATTGTCCTCTAAATTCAGCAAAAACCTCTACAAAAGCCTATACAAGGCAAATCAGAATGTAAAGTGTAAGGGGTTTATTTATCAAAATCCAAATTTTTCTAATTATTTAATTTAAAAAAGTCTGACAGAGTTCGATTTTTCCTGAATTGCTCAAATTTTTTTTCGGGAAAAAGCCTCAAATAGTTGGACTTTCGGACTAATTCCAGCGCAGACCACAGAAACTTCCAAATAGGATACGGACATCTCCCATTGACTTCCTCTGCCGGTCTGAGATGGCGTATTTTCAGATTCAGACTTTTTTTCAGCCTCAACGTATAATAAAGCTCAAAAAATTTGAGGTTTTTTTTCCACTAAAATTCATATTTTATAGAAAAAAAACTCGAAATTTCTAGCATCTGGACTTTAATAAACAACCGCCTACAGTAAGTGGTTCAAATTGTTTCTAAATCACGGGTAGTGGATATTTTAAAGAGAATTTTGTGAAAATTGATTTTTTTTTTTTTTTTTGAAAAATGAGCTTTGGGAAATGTGGGGGAGGCTTATTTGGTTGTACCTGGGGCTCAGCATTGAAGCTGTGCTATTTATGTATGTTATTTCTATATTATTCTTTTTAGACTGTACCTGTTTCAGACAGGTTTACTTTATACTGAATCATTTCTTTCAAATGACGATTTAATCCATTTTTGTCCCATGGGAACATTTCCTGAACATAGAACATCTACAATATTTAAGGGGCCCACTTCAACAGCCTCTTGACTGGTACAAGGCACAAAAGCAAATACAGTTTTTCATCTATAAAAAAAACTTATATAATGCAATGCTAATTGGCACTTATGGGTTAGTGTAATAAAAATTTGCTGTCTAGTAGCCCATAGCAATCAATCAGCAGAGTTCCATTTACTGGTCAGTCCTCTGAAAGCAAACAGCTCATCTGTTGTTATGAGTTACTAGACCTGGGAAAACCCATGTGCAATCTAAGTAGAACTGCACTAAAGTTACGTTGCTATGAACACAAGAAAGTTTTGAATAGTGTTACCTATTAGGTACAACTTTAACTTAATACATGCACCAAACAACATTTTTGATAATATGTATGACTAGGGATGGGCAAATTTGACCCGTTTCACCAAAAATTCGCCACGGGCGAAATGTCGCTAATGCCCATTTAAAGTCTATGGGCGTCAAAAAAAGTTTGACGATCGGCAAATGTTTTTTTGACGCGAAACACCATTGAAGTCTATGGGCGTCATTTTCGTGACTAAACAAGGTGAAAAAAATCACCCATCCCCAATAACGACAGTGTTAGAAAACTCCCTGCTTATCAAGGTAATCAGAATAAGTGTGCAGTTAATGACAACTATGTATTTGTTTCTTAAAGGGGTTAAGAACTTTTAAGTTAACTTTTTAGTATGATGTAGACAGTGAAACAATTTGCAATTTGTTTTTTGGGTTATTTTGCTTTTTATTCAGCAGCTCTCCAGTTTGCAGTTTCAGCAATCTGGTTTCTAGGCCCCAAATTAAATTAGCAATTAATAATTGATATGAATAAAAGACTGGAATATGAATAGCAGAGGGCCTGAACAAAAGTTTGAGGAATTAAAAGTAGCATTAACAACACATGTGTAGCATTACAGGGCTTTTGTCTTTTAGATGGAGTCAGTGACCCCAATTTGAAAGCTGGAAAAAGTCAGAAGAAGAAAGCAAATAATTCAAAAACTATAAACAATAAACAATTAAGATCAATTAAAAAGTTGCTTCGAATTGGTCATCCTATAGCATACTAAAAGTTAAGGGGGTACATTTATCAAAGAGTGAAGTTCCGCCACTAGAGTGAAATTCCGCAGCTTTCAATTCATTTCTATGGGATTTTGAAAGGCATACTGTATTTATCAATGGGTGAAAGTGAAATGGGAATTTCACTCTAGTGGCGGAACTTCACTATTAACTTCACTCTTTGATAAATATACCCCATAGTGAACCATCCCTTTAAGCAAGCTTTCCATTATTGATGTCCATACCACAGTTCCTAAACTTCTGGTGATCTCCTTAGCCAAGGATGATGTAGCAGCTGCTGGGTGTTTCATCCTTGCCATCACAATCTCTGGAAGGTTTGCAGCCATCTGTAAATTGGGTTGAATGTTGGAAGCTCTGGAAGGTGGTGCATTGCTGGTGAGGTTAGGGACTAGGTTTATTATGTTGAGGAAGGTTAAAGGTAGATTGGCTGCATCATGTGTAGGGTTTTGATGCATCAACCCAAGATTGGCTAAAATGTAAGTCAGTAACTGCTGAAATCCAAACAGGGAGTTTTGAACTGGCCAACTGTTGTAAAAGTCACACTGTCAATTTCAAAACTAGACAGGTGGCACATCTATCTGTAACCCAGACGCAGTGCTATATTCACGGTAGGCAGCATGGAGAGAGATACATAGGCTTACCCTTTTATACCTCCTACCCATCCCCAAATGTGCATATTATTCAGATACATACATTAGGGCATGGCAGTGGACACAGACCACAGCAGGGCCTAGACAGAGCAGGTGGTAAAGACAGGGTAGGCATGTAACCACCAATGTTGCACTATGCACTTCACTCTACATTTCTTATCCAGTGGGGGATTCAGATCCTGGGCAGAAGTCTTCTCTACATGTAATTTTGCTATTGTACCTGTCTGGTGTAATCATAAATGCCTTTTGCCCCTATAATGTTTTGAACTCGAAACTGAATTCCAAGTGGAGCAAAAGAACTCAAAAAGTTCATGTACATGTATATGAACTAAACAATTTCATGAAGATGTAATATTGGGTGTTATTCACAAATCAAATATTGTCAACAAATAAACCAGTCGAGCTCTACTAATTATCATTTGTATCGAGCTTGAGTTCATGAGTAGGTAAGTGGTAAATGATCCACACGGCAGGTTCTTTTTGTGTTGTGACTGGCAGATCTTATGAAAAACAAAGAGATAGATGACCAATTTTTGTAGTGCTCCAAAATTGACATCAAACTAGGAATATTGAGAAAAATAAAGAAATTTACTAAAAATCTGATTTTCTTGTGTTGTACATATACATATGAGTTCATGTTGACATGCTCCTTCTTTCTTTCCAGACACCATTATTGTATTTTTTTTGATCTATTGATATATGTACCCTGAAAATGGCTGTAATTCCAGGGTCCCCACAACAGGTTGCCTCAATGGCCACAACAGATTTGCACCCACTTGCACACAACAATGCTGTTACTAGCATCTGTCCAAGAAGCTACGTCTTTTCAACGCTGAGAAAACTGCTCATAAGAGAATATCCCATGTATATAACCATATACCAGCATTATTATAACAATAATAAGAGACTAAACCCCCACCTCGCGCAGCTAACTAAATTAATACCAATGCCAGGGCCAGATTTACATAGTGGGCTCCCCTAGGCCCACTGCCGTTCGTGGGCCCTATACCCTCCCCTTTATTTCATCATCTGAAATGGAGCAATGGGGGATTGGTGCATGGGAAATTTAAAAAATTATTGTATCTCCAGAACATCCCCAGTGTTTTGGAATCAATGTGGGTGTGGTTGGGCCCTAAAATCCTGCTGCCCTAGGCACGGGCCTAAAAGGCCTTTCCACAAATCCGGGCCTGACAAATACACAATAATATGTGACTAAATATTACACAATGCATTACTGACACCTTAAAACATTAACCCATAAACTCAAAGGCCCCTTAAATGATGATTGCTGGCATTTTTTAAAATTCGTCATATATGAATGCTACAGCACAAAGTAAGTATATTGTACACGTTAAAATGCAGTGTAATATAAACATTTGTGCTAGTAATATGGGTATATAGCAGTATGTGTTCTAATGATCAGGAAATTCAATAATAAAATAAAGCCCAAAATCAGCCTACACCAAGGGCTGGAACCAGAGCAGGAATAGAAGTAGCATTCAGTCAATTATTGGAAACATTAGGTATCAAGGCATCCATTTACCATCAAGTATGTTGGCATCTTATATTGTATAATCGTTGCTTTCAAGGCAAATGAAATTGTTAAGGGCTCCCACCCTTTCCAGCTATAGTCAGGTGATTCCAGTGGTGGCCAATAAAAGGGCAACAGAGTTTGGGAGTTTTAACCTTGAAAGCAGCAAGTAAGTTGCAGGTAAAACTTAGTCACTGTGTGAAATGTATAATGAAGCAATAGAATTCTTAATTGATCAGATAAAGGTTGAGTGTAGGACTGGCCATACCAAGGATGACTGTGACGTAGTTGGCCAGCTTAAATATATTGCAATATATGGACAGACAATCCCTGTAAGGAATAAGGCATTTTTAATAGCTTAAGGCTTAAATGTCTCAGTGTCCTGAATATATTGAAAATGGCAGTAACGGAACTAGGTGGGGTGGGCCCTGGTGCGGGCCATGCAGCCGGGCCCGCCCCCACACTCGTCCATGTGATTTTTCTCTGCGCCTGCAGCCGACTCCAGCCGGCAGCAGCGCGCAAGATCTGCCGGGGGGCCCTGCGGGGGTGCGGGCCCTGGCCCAGTTGCACCCCCTGCTCCCCCGGTAGTTACGCCCCTGGATAATGGGTTGAGTGCAGAGGACCTCTTGTATTTGCCTGTATGATTTTTGTGGTCACACCCCTCTTAATGAATTAAAAATTAGTGGTGATCACAACGTTCCCTTGTTGTTAAACTGTTACGGGCAATACTAATCCTTCTTGTATTTCAGATGCAGATTTAACACATCAGCAAAAGCATTCCACAAGTAATTATACAGTCAAATGAATCTATGTCTCACAACTCCAAAGGCCTAAGAAAATGTAATTAGCCATTTAAAACAAAATCCATTCTATATGTATTAACCTTGAAAATCCACTCGGGTTCATGATTTGTTAAAATTTTATCCAGGACCCCTCCCCTAAGGTCATTATTTATCCTATTACTACCTTGAAAAGTAATCCCTGCATAGCATCCATTAAGGTTGCAGTATATATGATCACGGAGTATGAGAGAAGGAGAGATAACCGTAAGAGAGCACTGTCCCATTTGGAGAGATCAAGGTCTCAATTAGTGCAAAGAGATGGAAAAACTTGAAGCAGAATATGGATTAAGGTTGATTTGTTAGTTACAGAGCAGGTATCAAGAAGAGTAGGGATGTAGCGAACTGTTCGCCGGCGAACTAGTTCGCGCGAACTTCGACTGTTCGCGTCCGCCGAATGTTCGCGAACGTCGCGCGACGTTCGCCAATTGGTGTTCGCGTTCGATTCGAAGTAAAATTTCGTTCGACCATTCGACCATTCGACCGTTCGATCGCTAAAATCGAACGATTTCCATTCGTTCGAACGATTATAAGCATTCGATTGAATTAAAATCATTCGATCGAATAGCTTCGATCGTTCGATTCGAACGAAAATCGTTCGATCGTACGGATAAAATCCTTCGATCGTTCGATCGAACGATTTTATCGAGCGTTCGAAGTTCGCGAACTGTTCGCGAACTGTTCGCTTTTTTGCCGGTGTTCGCGAACGGCGTTCGCGAACATCAAATCGGCAGTTCGCTACATCACTAAAGAAGAGTGCAAGAGAAGGGAAGAGGTAAGACTGAGGGGCAGATTTACTAAGCTCAAGTGAATAGTTTGAATGCAAAAATATTCGAATTTCAAAGTAATTTTTTGAGTACTTGACCATCGAATTGGTCAGATTCAATCGAATCGAACGATTCAAATGATTCAAAGTAAAAATCGTTCGACTATTCGATAATCGAAGTACTGTCTCTTTAAAAAAAACTTCATACTTCGTCACTTTAAATCTACCCAAGTGCAATGTTAGCCTATGGGGACCTTCCAGAGCACGTACGTTTTTTTTTGATTGAATAAAAATCATTCCATCGATCGCTAAAAATCGTTCGAATAGTTCGATAGAACACGTACGTTTTTTTTTGATTGAATAAAAATCATTCCATCGATTGCTAAAAATCTTTCGAATTTTTATTCAACATTTTGCGCTAAAATCCTTCGAATTTGATATTCGAATTCGAAGGATTTTACTACGAGGGTCGAATTAGAGGGTTTTTTAACCCTAGAAATTCGACCCTTGACAAATCTGCTCCTAGAAAGCTGAATAAGATTAGATGGGAAAGAAACATGAGGTTAGCGTTATAGGAGCAGGAATGGAAGCAACGTAGCAGGAAAGAAGATTTTAAAGGAGGGTTAAAGGAAGAAACTACATTTCGAAGCACTATGCAATTTGTTTTAGTTTGTTATGACTTTGTGTTCTTTCTTGTTGACACTCCTGTCCTATGTCCAATAGAGGCAATGTGTTTCTCTAAATTGTGATTCAAAATTCTATTTTAGAGTGTTAAGAATACATTTGATTTAAGAAAACAATATTATGAGACTGTATATGATCCTAAATCTGTTTTTAATTGGATCATTGGTAGCAAACTTCACCAACTCTGAGACAGCGTGAGACACCTTGGTTGTTAACTTTCAACATATTTTGGTTAGTGATAATACAGTGATTATTATACAGATTTTAGTGTCTGGGTGACAGATCCACTTTAAGATTCCACGGTTTTCTTGAAAATATATTAGGAAAACGTGCCTGAGTATAAAAAAATGGTAAGTTATGAAGACACAGGGTATGATATTGATTAAATGTAGGTAAATGTCTTTCTTTCAGACTTTTCATTTCCATTATCAGAACCCTTTCATAATCAGATAGTGAATTATTCTGAAGCTCTAGAGAGTTCTAATTGTGTTGGGAGTCTTTCAGCTCACATTGGATTTTTAGATGCCATCAACATCTGGGAACACCCCAGGCAATTAATATATGGTATTTAAGAGCAAGTTTCACTCTGTTCATGCTTCATGTAAAAATGCACAGACTAGATGATGTTGGAGAAATGACAAATGAATCAGGCATCTCCTCAAAAGATGTTCACTAATTTAAAGGCCTAGATAACAACAAGTATCTGCTACAAAGGTAAGAAAATGCATCACACAACCAGACACTGGCAAACTGTAAAAAGAGTGCATTCTATTATAACAGAATTATAAAAGATATAATACTTAAAGTTTCTTAAATGCAGTAAAACAAATTTGAGTTGGTAGGCTCAGCAACTTGCAGCCTTCATAAACCATTTCAGAAACCATTTCGACAACAACAACAAACTTAACAATACAAACATTCTTTCACTCTTTTTAAGGTTAGTGTTAGCTCTCAGTTCATCATTTCACCATTAGGACCTCCTGTACTGAATCACCCAGAGATAATCTGAGCTTCACGTTGCTCTCTGGCTGCCTCCAGGTAGACCAGTGTCCATCTTACATGATCTCCATGGTGGCAGAACTTTCTCTCCATCTCCCATTAAAGGAAGCAATGTTGCTCCCTCTTACATCTAGAGCTATCTCCCCCTCTCACATTCAGGGAAGAGCAATCATATCATTCAAATGCAGTAGTTCAGCTGCAGAGTAATTTCCTGGCCAGTAGAAAAGATGAAGTTCGCCCTCATTTGTTTTTCCAACAAACCTCTGCAGCCCAGATCATGTGCTATAAATTCACATATTTCTGTACAATTCTAAGCCAAACATACATGACGTTTAAGTACATGTATATTTAGACAGACCAGACACAGGTGTTAAAATGCTGAGGCACTCAAATGAAAGAGCCCCTGGTCCCAATTATAATGTTTTCAGTAACTATTGATTCCCTTTTTCCCCCCTGATATCATTGCAAGGTGTCTCTGCCAGGCAGCTGCAGCCTAATACAGGTATAGGATCCCTTATCTGGAAACCCGATATCCAGAAAGCTCCGAATTACGGAATGGCTGTCTCCCATAGACTCCATTTTATCCAAATAATCCAAATTTTTAAAAATGATTTCTCTGTAATATTAAAACAGTAGCTTGTACTTGATCCCAACTAAGATATAATTAATCCTTATTGGAGGCAAAACCAGCCTATTGGGTTTATTTCATGTTTAAATGAATTTCTAGAATACTTAAGGCATGAAGACCCAAATTACAGAAAGATCCGTTATCCGGAAAACCCCAGGTCCCGAGCATTCTGGATAACAGGTCCCATACCTGTACTTTGTATTTCATCCAGAGACACCTGAGCCTCTGTCTGATCATTTGAAGGTGTTGGAGGATGTGTATGACACTGTTTCTGCTTCTGTGTCTGTAAGAATCATGAGAGTCTGCTTGTACATGTATGGGATCCATTATCCAGAAACCCGTTATGCAGAAAGCTCTGAATTACGTAAAGGCTGTCTCCGATAGACTCCATTTTATGCAAATAATCCAAATTTTTAAAAATGATTTCTCTGTAATATTAAAACAGTACCTTGTACATGATCCCAACTAAGATATAATTAATCCTTATTGGAGGCAAAACCAGCCTATTGGGTTTATTTCATGTTTAAATGAATTTCTAGAATACTTAAGGCATGAAGACCCAAATTACAGAAAGATCCGTTATCCGGAAAACCCCAGGTCCCGAGCATTCTGGATAACAGGTCCCATACCTGTACTTTGTATTTCATCCAGAGACACCTGAGCCTCTGTCTGATCATTTGAAGGTGTTGGAGGATGTGTATGACACTGTTTCTGCTTCTGTGTCTGTAAGAATCATGAGAGTCTGCTTGTACATGTATGGGATCCATTATCCGGAAACACCAGCACAACATGGATAATTCTAGCAGGATTTAACCTTGCTCGTTTATTTGCGGATGCAACGTTTCAGCAAGGTTAAATCCTGCTAGAATTATCCATGTTGTGCTGGTGTGTCCTGTGTCTACGCTGTTTTTGAGGTTGTCCAATTCCTCTAACATCTAGCACCTGGAATTCGTGTGACTTCGGACGGCCAGGGTGTACGAGTGTAAGTTCTTCTTTTTTGCATACATTATCCGGAAACCCGTTATCCAGAAAGCTCTGAATTACGTAAAGGCTGTCTCCGATAGACTCCATTTTATGCAAATAATCCAAATTTTTATTTCTCTGTAATAATAAAACAGTACCTTGTACTTGATCCAAACTAAGATATAATTAATGACATAATTTTCTAGTAAACATAAGGTATGAAGATCCAAATTACAGAAAGATCCATTATCTGGAAAACCCCAGGTCCCAAGCATTCTGGATAACTGGTCCCGTATCTGTTTATAGTTGGCTGCACCCCAAGAACACACTGAATTACAGTTTAAACCAGTGATCCCCAACCAGTAGCTCTTGAGCAACATGTTGCTCCCTAAACCCTTGGATGTTTCTCCCAGCGGTCTCAAAGCAGGAGCTTATTTTTGAATTCCTGGCTTGGAGGCAGGTTTTTGTTGCATAAAAACCAGATGTACTGCCAAACAGAGTCTCCTGTAGGCTGCCAGTCCACATAGGGGCTACCAACAGCCAATCACAGCTCTTATTTGGCACCACCCAGGAACATTTTTCATGCTTGTGTTGCTCCCCAACTGTTTTTACATCTGAATGTTACTCATGGGTAAAAAAAGTTGGGGACCCCTGGTTTAAACTTAAAGTATCTGTAATTATTCTGTAATTAGAAGGTATGCATCATTGTTTTAATATAATTTCTCATAGTTTGGTGTTTAGGGACAGTTATATCATTAATAGCCAGCTCTGCCAAACAGTGTCCCAGTAAGTGATTGGTTATGGAAAAATTTGAAAATTGTGAAAATGTAAAAAGCTATAAGCTGTGATTTTCCCAATAATCATATCTCAACCCAAAATAAATTCTGGAGCAACATCATTAATGGAGCATTGACCATCATCGAACATCTCTTAGATACGATAAGAAAAAAGGAAATCATTCAACAAGGGAGCAAATAAGAAAGAGGGGGAATAATATGCAATACATTTGAAATTTCAGAAACATTTAACAAAGCACTGCTATATTAATCATCATTTCATTACAGGATTTTGTTTCTTAGTGGAAATGCGTAGGAACGAGTAAAACATAATTAATCATAATATTATATTTATATTATTATTATAGCATTTAATTATTTAATGACTATTCCCTAATTAGTAATATTTGTACAATGGTCATAACTTTTTGTAATTTTCCAAGTTTTAAATTTACTGTATTTCAGCTATATAGTGCTACTTGATATGGAGGACTCAAATCAAACCTCATCCAGCAGATTCATCCTTCTTGGCCTCACCAATATCCCATACCTACAGGCAATATATGTTTCGATATTCTTTATAATCTATTTAACCACACTGTCAGCAAACTCTCTGCTTATCATCGTAGTGAGGATCAATGAGCAGCTGCAGACACCCATGTACTTTTTCTTGAGGAACCTCTCCATTATAGACATCTGCTTTTCTTCCACCATAGTACCCAGAATAATAATAAACACCTTATCACAGGATAGAAGTGTTTCACTCTTAGATTGTGCATTGCAGATGTTCTTCCATTTATCTATAGGAGGGACGGAGTGTTTGATTCTGGCTGTTATGGCCTATGACAGGTATGCAGCCATATGTCAACCATTACACTATAATACAGTTATGAACAAGACATTCTGTGTCTGTGTAGCTACTGGATCATGGACTTCTGCTTCTATCAGTGCTTTTATCCATGTTTTTTTTACCTTCCAACTGCCTTATTGTCGTTCTCACAATCTTAACCATTTTTTCTGTGAGATTCCTCCTATCTTACGTCTTTCTTGCAGGGATACTTGGCCCAATGAGTTAGCCATGTATATAACCGCTGGTATTATTGCCATGTGCTCATTCTTTTTTACTCTCATTTCATATATTCATATTATCTCCAATATTCTGAAGATCCATTCCACTGAGGGAAGAAAAAAATCTTTCTCCACTTGTTCATCACACCTCACAGTGGTCTCTCTGTTCTATGGCACCATCTTGTTCATGTATATGAGACCCCACTCTGCATATTCAGACATAGACAAGATAGTGTCTGTTATTTATTCAGTTGTGATCCCAATGCTGAATCCCATTATTTACAGCATGAGAAATAAAGATGTCAAAGGCACAATAAGAAAACACATGAATAAGCACATTTAATAACCTTCCATTTATTGAATTCATCCCACATTGTCCCATCCCATAAGGTTATGGTAAAGACAACAGATCGAGTGGAAGAAACCCATAAGTGAAGACTTCCCTGTGGGTCACGTGTTGCACAATTTTAGTGTCTGGGGCATGTTTTTTAAGGATAAAAAGGAAGAAAGCAAATTGTCTCTATAACAGAAATGCATATGTACAATGTAAGTGATTTTGCTGATACCCATGTACAGTACAGTGGAGCATTTTGTGAGAATCTTCTTCCAACACAAGCTTTGGCAAATGTGGAACGCAATTACACTAAAATAGTATTGCAACTTTTGTGATTGCATAGAGGAATTCATAACATAACAGGTTCCATACCTGAATTACAATGCAGTACTAGTGCTTTTAGATCCATGTTTCTGCTATAGCAATGAGAGTGAACGAGACAAAACGGCGTAACTGCAGAGCAGAGAAAGTAGTATAATTAACATTTTACATTGTATAAATATGTGAAATATGAATATGTAAAATAACACAGCGTTATTAAATATTCTTTAAAAAGTGGGTCTTGGCTTGGTAACAACTAGACGTGTCCTGGGTTCCTGCAGAATCCTCTGTGGAGACTAACTGTAGAACCAAAGGCAGGGATAAAAACCAAAACAACCCACTAGAAAACAAAAACATATGCCATTGTAGGGATATGAAAATTTAGATACCCTTACCCATTATTGACAGGCACATCCCTAGTAATATGGACGCCTAGGTGGGTCCTTATGGGGACCTTGTGCTTATGTAACCCCTGTAGTTCTCACAGTGTACACCAGATGGCACTGTGCAGTAGTATAAAGGTCTTGAGAACCATGAGGTCTGGGTCCATTACTTTAGCCCAAGCAGGCTGGAAGGGAATGGGTAATGTGATCCTATAAGCATTGGCTCTAGTAAATAGATTAGCAGTACTCTGTCATAGATTACTCTAGGAGTGATAGAGAGCTTAAGTGGTTGAGCAGCTCAAAGCTCCGACAAGGATATTAGAGGGATTAAGATCCCGGGTACTAATAGCCCAGAAGTAGGGACAAAGTGTTGAGACTAGGGATTATAGGAATTCCCCTAGATGCCAACTAGATGCCAACTAAAGAGATACTGAAAGCTGGCTGTACCTTTCACATTACTGCTATCTCTGCTGACATGAACCCTTGCCTGTGGTGATCCAGCCCAATGCATGGTGCTGAGTATTTACTTCCTTTATGCTACTTGTTCTGAATACTCCTTTGTGGATCTGTGCTATGTTTAAATAAATATACCGTTCTGGTTAAGCATTAAAGAACTGCTGACGCCCATTTATAGTGCGATTGCACCTGGTTACAATTGCACTACACCTTGCCTCCACCCCGTTGCGAGGGCTTTCCCCTGAGAGAGAGGGCCTCATGTGTGGTATTACCCCACACTGAAAGTAGCAAAAACTGACCACAGTAAAGTCAGTTTACTATAGCGCTACACCATAAAAACATGCTTTGCAAGGTGCATTCCTTAAGAAGTGTGGTAAGACATCTTTCTGACCTGCTGCCAATGTCAAATGAAAACTACAATGCCAAGAGAAGAATGGGATAGTAGTCAACCTAATACTTTTAAACATATAGTACAGAACCCCTGTGCTGAATGGAAAATAGACTAACACATACAAGCAGACCTTAGGGAAAGGGGACATGAGTTAGATAATAGTAATATCATAGCCAAAAAGACAAAGTCAGCCGAGGTTTCATCATTAGTAGTGAGCTGTACTTGGTCTTCAAGCATGCGGCAGATGTTCCTGAAGTCCAAAATACAGTTGAGCTCTTATATAGGAAGTGGCAGATGTCTGAGAAAAAATTTCTTTTGTAAATTATTAATAACATGAATAAAAGTTAATTCTAGTCAAATTGTGTTACTGTCAGCATAACCAGATTAGGATAAAAGAGTTAACACCTTTCAATAAAGGTTGCAAATAAATATAGGTCAAATAATCTGATGTTGAGACATTATTTGTAATGAGGAATTGCTTATAAGGTTGTTTGAGGACATTTATTGATAACTTTTTGACATAATTGCATTTTTTTCTTTTAATCCAAAAATTCTTAGAAAACCTGAATGTAGGTAGGTTTAAAATGTAGATATTTATTTAATTTCTGCATTTTTATTTGAAAAATCAAAAAAGTCATGCAACTGTGAAAATTAATACATTTAAAAAAAGGCCTCATCACATTACGGGGCAAATCAACATCGCACGATTCAAGAAATTCACAATATTGACCATTCGATTCAATTTTTCAAGATCACTGGAAAAATATAAAAAAAAAAAATCCCACGTTTATTTGCAAGTATGCTAGTAACTGAGAAAAAAAATTGTAATTAAAAAAGCTAAATTTTAAGGGGCCGATTCACTAAATTCGAGTGAAGGGTTCGAATTAAAAAAAATTCAAATTTTGAAGTTTTTTTGGGCTACTTCGACCATCGAATGGGCTACTTCGACCTTCGACTACGAAAATCTAACGATTCAAACTAAAAATCGTTCGACCATTCGACCATTCGATAGTCGAAATACTGTCTCTTTAAGAAAAACTTCGACCCCCTACTTCGGCAGCTAAAAGCTACCGAAGTCAATGTTAGCCTATGGGGAAGGTCCCCATAGGCTTGCCTGGGATTTTTTGATCGAAGGATTTTCCTTCGATCGTTGGATTTAAATCCTTCGAAAAGGATTTAATCGTTCGATCGAATGAAAAATCGATCGATCGCAGGATTTGCGCAAAATCGTTTGACTTCGATATTCGAAGTCGAACGATTTTAGTTCCTAGTCGAATATCGAGAGTTAATTAACCCTCAATATTCGACCCTTCGTGAATCGGCCCCTAATTGTGTTCTTTTTTCTTTATGAGGTTCAAAAAATGAATAAATGAG
Organism: Xenopus petersii; assembly: GCA_038501925.1. Taxonomy (NCBI): domain Eukaryota; kingdom Metazoa; phylum Chordata; class Amphibia; order Anura; family Pipidae; genus Xenopus; species Xenopus petersii. Next base: position 15,593,070 of record CM076686.1, read on the forward strand.
CCCCCCTTATACAGATTTAGATACAAAAAAGTAGGTATTATTATTTTCTATATAATATGGAACTACTGGGCCCAATGACCTGCAGGATCGTAGAGATGCAGGACTTGATATGTCTAGGAGGATCTGTCCCCCTTCCCCCTATGATGGCTGCTATTGGTTAGTGGGATTCCAGAGTTTTTTAAAAATGGAATGTTCTAGGGACAGCTTACCAGTTCCAGTGCAGCAGTGGGATCAAAGTGTTACCCCCCCCCCCAGTTATAGTAGAAGTGGTTAGTTGCAGTCAGGGAATGGTTTGACTCTGAGCCCTAATTTGACTGAAATGGGTAATTGGAAAGGTGAGTGGGTAACTGGGTAAGCCTGGGGTCCTGAAAAAGGTGGTGAGCCTAGGATGGATACTTAAGAAAGAAGGCATGACCCAGGCTTTAGGCTCTGCTTCAGGGTCAGTTATCTGGGATATATTGTCATTGTTTGGAAAAGGTTAATGTTGTTCAAACAGTTTGCAATACGTTTTGTATAGCTGTCTTTGTTAACATGTTAAGCAATTTGTTACTAAACAACTGTAACAGGGCCACTCATGGCTGGTGAGCACCTGTCACAACTTGTTACTCACGCACCACAGCATTCTCCCTTCTGAAGCCTCCAGGGCCCTTGTCTTGTAGGATGCACTGGCAGGAGCATCATTAGCTGTACAGGGGCCTCCTTTTGCCAAGTAACTCCTACCCCTGATTCTCTACTGTGACCTCACATACAAGCTTCTTCTGTAGGCTCTACACTAACCTTAATGCTCAATTCCCTGACTGTGGTGCACACCACAGGGCTCTAGTTCCCACTATCACTCTTTGTTGGGACAACAGGCTGTCAGTGCTCATTAGCCCTCTCTAACTATCACTCCTCAAGTGAACTCACTTACCACTACTATCCACTAGCTAGCACTAACAGTACCAACCTCCTCAAGGGTCTGGCCACTTCAATCTTATGCTGCTTCTAGATGTTACAGGCCAAAAGAGGAGCAGCAAGGTACTGTCTTATATAGGTTTTCAGGTGGACCTAGTGCCACCTGTTGGCTGCACTACAGCATAGCTAAACTATTTAAATTATAAAAATAAATTCTTTATTTTTACCCCTTTACACAACTGCATACTTCTTTTTCCAAACATGTCATTTCAAATAATGGTGGGTTTGGGGATTATCGGAACATGGCAAATCTCGATGCTGCACTTTTCATATTGGGCAGAACTTAATTTTATGTAACAATTAAACAAGAGTACTACAGAGCATGGAACAAAAATGTATTAAGGGTCTCTGTAATATATATTATTACTTATTGGGCCAAACAAGGCAGGGCAAACACCAATGATTTGCATTAAAAAAACTGGGCAAATAAAAGCTGTTTAGTTTCTATAGAATAGAATTGTCCCTAAAGATTTTAAACAACTTTATTTTATTTACTTTTCCAAGTTTAATATATATATATATATATTAAATAATCACATATGCTAGTGCTCTAGAATAAAAAAAGGGTTGCAGCAAAAATGTGTTTTGTCACATTTTTTTCCCATTGGTGGTATTATCTTAAAGTTGAAAATTGATAAATCTGCTCAATAAACAGAAAATTTGTCCTTACCTGAAATTTTCTTTTTCTTTAGTCCGTAAGACAGCACACAATGGGTTAAGGTCTGAACCAATCCCTGTTAGGACAGAAGAATAATCACCAATTAGCAAGGTAGTATTAGCCCCCCCACCCTTAACCCTCCTCCAGTAGTGTTATATGACAAGCTAACTATCAGGAAGAGAGAGACACAATTTTCATGCCGAATGCTTTATTGGGAGGGCAAACAAAATTTGTGCTGCCTTACGGACTAAAGAAAAAGAAAATTTCAGGTAAGGACAAACTTTCAGTTTTCTTATCGTCCTACAGGCAGCACACAATGGGAATTAGCAAGCTAATAGGGAAGGAGAAAAACAGAAAAATCGTCTCAAGCTGAATGAAGGGCTGCTTCAAGAACTCTGCTGCCAAAGGCTGCTTCTTGAGAGGCTGCTAAATCCAACTTGTAATGCTTCACAAATGTATGCACATTACTCCAAGAGGCTGCTCTACAGATTTCTGTAAACTCCACTACTCCCTTTTCTGCCCAAGAGGTCGCAACTGCCCTTGTAGAATGAGCCCGAAGAGGAAAAGGTGGATCCATTTCCAGTGTAGAGTAAGAATTGGTAATAGTATTCTTTACCCATGAGGCAACAGTCACTTTAGAGGCCTTCTTTCCCCTTCTTTATCCAGCAAAAAGAACAAACAAGCCAACCGAAACTCTGAATTGTTTTGATCTTTCAATATAAATCGACAGACATCTATGTAAATCTAAAAGCTGTAACTTTTCCTCTAATGGATTAGTAGCTTGTTGACAAAATGCAGGCAATATTATTTGCGAATTGATATTGGTCGATGTCGGTACCTTCGGTGTGAAGTATGGCATAGTTCTCAACATCACCTTATCCGGAAAGAATAAAGTATAAGGCGGCACTGCTGCTAATGCCTGAATCTCCCCAATTCTTCTTGCAGAAGTAATGGCAACTAAGAAGGCCGATTTCCATGAAAGATGCCTGAGACTGGATTCCTGTAATGGTTCAAAGGGAGAGTCACATAACGCTGTCAACACAATGTTTAAATCCCATGGAGGAACTAGAGACCTCAACCTCGGCCTGATCCTTGACACTGCTTTTACAAACCTTCTTACCAAAGGTTCAATCGCCAAATTCATGGAAAGAAAGACTGAGAGTGCTGATATCGGGACTTTCAAAGTGTTCGGTTTTAACCCTTTAGAAAAACTATCTTGCAGGAATTGAAGAATCGCTGGTAAGGAACAATCCTTTGGGGAAATATTTTTACCTCTACAACAGGAGCAAAATACTTTCCATACTCTAGCATAGGCCGTGGATGTTGATTGCATCCTGGCCAGTAAAAGAGTGTCTAATACCTCATGTGAGAGACCTTGGAGAGCTAGCAACTCCTTCTCAGCCTCCAAGCCGTTAGATTCCACTTTGATGGGTTCGGGTGCTTCAAGCCTTTCTGAATGAGGTGATCCTCCCTGTTCAGAAGAACCCAGTATTCCCCCTCTGACAACACCATCAAGTCTGAGAACCATGTCCTCCTGGGCCAAAAAGGAGCTATTAAGATCACAGATGCCCCTGATCCTATTTGATCTTCTGGATCACCCTCTGAATCATGGGCAAGGGAGAAAAAATGTATGCCATCTTGAAATCCCATAGTACTGACATTGCGTCTACAAAAGTCGGATTGTCCTCTCTCGACAGGGAACAGAAACTGAACAACTTCTTGTTCCTCCGAGTCGCTATCAGGTCTATCTCCGGACATGCCCACCTGAGAACAATCTGACGAAACACCTGAATATTTAGTTCCCAGTTCCCTTGATCCAAGTACACTCTGCTCAGAGAGTCTGCCACAGAGTTGTCCACCCCTCTTATGTGGACTGCCTTGAGAAATTGGAGATTCCTCTCTGCCCAGGACATGATCTTTTGGCATTGCTTCATCAAGAGAGGAACTCTGGTTCCCCCCTGTTTGTTCAACTAAGACACTGTCACCATGTTGTCGGAATGTATCAACACTTGATGACATTTCACCTGATTCTTGAATCTCTTCAGAGCCAATGTGACTGCTCTTAACTCTTTGAAATTCGAGGACTCAGTCCTCTCCCAGGATGACCACTTGCTCTGGGCCATATACCCCTGAGGTGCGCCCCCCTAGCCTAACGCAGAGGCATCTGTTGTTAGAGAAACAAACTGAGGCGTTCTGAAGGACTTCCCCTCGGCCAGGATCTGAGTCGTGCTCCACCAAACCAGATTTTCCTTGAGACTGACTGGAATTAGACATTTCCTGCCCAAAAACCATAGGCGACCGATCCCAACTCTGAAGTATTCGACGTTGGAGTGGACGGATATGAGCCCTCGCCCAAGGAACTGCTTCCAAGGAGGCAGTCATCATCCCCAAGACTCTCATGGCATCCTGTAGTGTCACAAGACGGGATTGACTCAGAAATCTCACTGCCGATCGTAGGGCCACAATTTTGTCTTGGGGAAGGAATACCTTAATTTCCTTCGTATCTATTTGGAGCCCCAGAAACTTGATAGATGTTACTGGATCCAACTTTGACTTTGCCTTGTTTATGATCCAGCCATGGCTCTCCAACATCGATATTACTATATCTCTTTGGCAGAGTAACTTTGTGTAAGAGGAAGCCTTCACGAGCCAGTCGTCCAGATATGGGACTACATACACCCCCTGTCTTCTCAGGGCTGCTGCTAAGACTACTATTACTTTCATGAAAACCCAAGGGCCGAAGTAATTCCAAAGGGTAAGGCCTTGAACTGAAAGTGGTGAAGAACGGAACCCAGTACTACTGCTATCCGCAGATATCGCCTGCTGTTCTTATGAATTGGAATGTGCAAGTAGGCATCCTTCAGATCTATTGTTATCATAAAATCTCCTTCTTGAAGAATGCCTAACACAGACTTGACAGAATTTTTCCTTTTTTATGAATTGGATTAGATACTTCAAATCTATAACCAGTCTGAAACCTCCTCCTTGTTTCGGTACCAGGATCACATGAGAATAGATTCCTTTCCCAACTCCCCTGGAGGAACTGGCTCTAGTACTTCCATTTCTATGAAATCTGTTATGGATTTTTCTAGAGCCATACATTTTCTTTGGTCGGAAATGATTTTGTTGACACAGAATCTTTGCTTTGGAGGATGATTGAAATGTATAAAGTAACCTTCTCTTATTATACTGAGAACCCAGGAATCGAAGGTTGTCAACTCCCAAGTATAGAGGAAAAAGGACAGCCTGGACCCACTTCCTCCTGTACTCTGGCATCAGAATGCCCCATACTTTCCTTGGTTGGGCTCCTTCTTTTGCTTTGATTCCCTATCTGCCCATTTTGATCTGAAATTCCTTGGTCTGGATCTGAATCCTGTGGATCTGTCCTGATCTCTATCTGTTTTCTTATAAAGTTCGACCGAATCGGTGATCTTCTTGATATGGAACGAAAGGACCTTTTCCCTGAGGCCTTTTGCCTATCTTGAGGTACCAGGCTTTCCAGCAGTTTATCTGACGGGCTGCCAAACAATTTCCCTGGCTCGAATGGAATTGAAACTATTGATCAAAGCCATATCTGCTGACCAAGCCTTGAGCCAGAGTGCTCTCCTTCCGGCCATAGACAAGGCCATTGTTCTTGCCCCTAACTTTAGATTTTCAATCGATACGTCACACAAGTAATCTGATGCCAACTTGATTGACCCCATCATATCTAAGAGGATATCTCTAGATGTTCCTGCTTCAATCTCCTCCTCCAAGGAGTTTATCCAATATGTAAGTGCCCTGGATACCGACACAGAAGCAAGTGCAGGCTTGCAAGAAGTAGAGCCTGCCATATATGTTCTTCTTAATGAACACTCTGCCCTGCGATCTATCTGATCCTTTATTGTGGATTCCTCAACTGGAATGGTTGTCCTTCTTGACCACCTAGCCACTGGAATATCCACCTTGAGAGTAGCTTCCCATTTTCCAATGTCCTTGCTATCAAAAGGGAACATCAGCTTAAATCTTTTGGAGGTTTCTGGCTTTTTTCCAGGATCTTTCCATTCTTGTTCTATAGTCTTTGAAATGGAAGGGTGGACTGGAAAGGTAACAGATTTCTTTTCAGAAAAAAAGGGCAGCTGGCTATCATGTGAAGTCACCAAGGGAGGTGAACCACCTTGACTCATTACTTTCTTCACTTCTTTAATTAACTTCTGTACTTTCTCTACCGGAAAAAGAAAAAAATCCTCCTTCCTCTTGTTTATTTTTGCAGAGGATGAGGATGAATCATCAGAATGGTCAGAATTAGATTCAGACTCAGGATGGTACGAAACCACTGAAGGTGTATGTGATTTAGGAGTTACTGATTTAAAGTCCTGAAACATCTCCTTAAACCATTCCACAAACTGCTCCAACTTATTTTCTTTTGAAGAGTTTCTGGAGCAACGATCACATTTATTCAAATCACAGTTGTCAGGCAAAGGTTGATTACAGCCCACACACACTGTGCCTGGATTTTCTCTTTCTTTTCCCCGATGCTCTGGCAGAGTCAGACATCTAAGGGAAAAAAATGGAGGAGTATAAATATAACATAAAACATTGTAATATTTACTCATGAATAGGCACCGAAGGCTACAACATGTACCTTCACAGCCTCCAACACAGACCAAGCAACCTGGCAGCGTGTTTGCAGGAACTGCAGCAGCTATAAACAGCAACCCCCTTGAAGTAAAGGGCTGTTATATGGGCCCACTGAAGAAAAAAACTTAATTCAAGAGGGCATAACATACCCCCTGCAGCACTCACCGCTCCCCTACCGCAGCTTCCACTTAACGGGCTCAGCTGATGACGTCATTGCGCTTCTCTCTCAGCGTTCCACACCGAGGAGACGCATCCAGTCATGGCGTCGCCAGCCTTCTGCGAACCACCAAACTGCCAGGTATGCGAAAAGGGAAGCCTTGCAGTCCCCCCTGAGCAACCCACCCTCAGGTGGTTACTCATATGGCCATCGGACCCCTCAGGGCCCGGTTCTTTGGACCTACCTGTCCCTTCGCTCCTACCCTAGATAGGACAGAAGAAAAAAATTAACATGAGTCAATTTCGGTCTCATGTTTTTCTATGGTCATGATTCAACCCTGTCACTTTGCTGTAGAGAAAGGACTGCTGTCCAAGTAATGGCATTGGATAAAATGCAAAAGGAAATATAAAATGCTTAGTGTAATATATGGCTCTACCGCAGGAATTTAGAAACCCAAGACTTGCTATGGCTGAATGCCAAATCTGCAACAAAGAGAGAAAACTGGTAGGTTGGCTGCAATACAATATGGGTCCAATGTGTTCTCAGTACACTGCCCCTTAATAAAGACAGCTGCTGCTCCGCATCTGCGACCTTTGTAAAACGCAATTTACTAATCCCTGCAATTATCCAACAGGCAAGTCTCTGATTATACTTATCCATAGCTGTCACAGCAGTAATATGTCATTAGTTGAAAGAAGTTGTATAAAAACAGAATAATCCCAAAATCAGCTTCTAGCCATAAGTGTGTGTGTGTGACTGTTACAACAAGTAAAGCTGTATACATTTGAGAAAGTGAGATTCAGCAAAACATTCACCAAGGCAGCGTCAAGCCATGTGGTTGTTAGGACCCCCTTACTGAACCACTGATACTTACCTTTTCCCTGTTCTCCCCAGAAATTACACACGACAGTCCAGGATGGATGTAAAATGGCCACAGCTTTATTAACACTGTAAAGAAGCTAACAGGTTAAATAACAATTGAATAAACATTGACACTACTCCCGGGAATGCTTGCCTACTCCAATGGAGTGAATGGGTCCCCTTGCCATGCCGGCCAACCTGCTGCACTGCGCTAAGGTGGGCAAGTGAAGGCATCAGTAGGCTTCACTCCAAACTTCTACCTCCCATGACTATTACTCAAGCAGGTTAAACCACAAACCATAAATAGAAGGGGTACTAGCCCCTTCCCACTCTGGAAATCATCTCCCCGCTAAATTATAAAATCAGCCACAATGTATTTATCTCATTCACAAGGGTTTACAACCCCTAAAACTTGTGTGACACCGGCCATTTGTGTCCAGTTAATTTACATTACACAACTGTATAAATCATTACAACATACAGTGGTGTAAAAATGTTTGGTATATTTAAATTTTTATACACTTTTATAAACAAGCCCAAGTATGAAAAAGTAAAAAAAAAAAACACATTAAAAAGTTATATTAATAATCAGATTTTCTTACTTTAACTTTCACTGAGATAACACGTTAACACATAACTGTTTTATGCCCTTGGGAATTCTAATTGCGTTGGGAGTCACAAGTGATTTTCATCCGAGGTTTGTCTAAAGCCATTCACATCTGGGAACCCCCCCACAGACAATTAGTAAACGATATTTAAGAGCTGGTGTCTCCCAGTTTGTGCTTCATTCTGCTTCACATAAACAAGCAGAAACTGGAGAAATTCAAAATGAATCAGGCACATTCTGAAAAATGTTCACATTAAAGTCTTAGACAAATGTGTCTTCTTCATGAATTGAAAACAAAGGTAAGATATTGCATCACACATTTTGAGATATTTTTTAAAAGAAGATATATAATAATTAAATGTAAAACCATATTATTATTATTCTCATCGTCGATGATATTAACCACCCTAGAAATGACATTTTGAATATTACACTGCATATCATTTCCTAAATGATCATGTAAAACACTAAACCTCTACAGTTTCTCAACAGAAAGTAGATTGAAGATAGATAGATAGATAGATAGATAGAAAGATAGATAGATGATAGATAGATAGATAGATAGATAGATAGATGATAGATAGATAGATAGATAGATGATAGATAGATAGATAGATAGATAGATAGATAGATGATAGATAGATAGATAGATAGATAGATAGATAGATAGATGATAGATAGATAGATAGATAGATAGATAGATAGATGATAGATGATAGATAGACAATAGATAGAGATATAGTCACACAGCAAAAGGGCAGCACTCCGTGCTTTAGTAAAATTGCCTTTATTTCCACATGAAGGGCAACATATACAGCAACGTTTCGAGCCACACACGGCTCTTTGTCATAGATAGAGATATATACATAGAAAGAAATATGATAGATTATAGATAGATAGATAGATAGATAGATAGATAGATAGATAGATAGATAGATAGATAGATAATAGATAGATAGATAGATAGAGAGAGAGAGATAGAGAGAGAGAGAGAGAGATAGATAGATAGATAGATAGATAGATAGATAGATAGATAGATAGATAGATAGATAGATAGATAGATGATAGATAGATAGATAGATAATAGAGATAGATAGATAAAGATAGATAGATGATAGATAGATAGATAGATAGATAGATAGATAGATAGATAGATAGATAGATAGATAGATAGATAGATAGATAATAGAGATAGATATATAGATAAAGATAGATAGATGATAGATAGATAGATAGAGAGAGAGAGAGAGAGAGAGAGAGAGAGAGAGAGAGAGAGAGATGACAGATAGATAGATAGATAGATAGATAGATAGATAGATAGATAGATAGATAGATAGATAGATAGATAGATGATAGATAGATGATAGATAGATAGATAGATAGATAGATAGATAGATAGATAATAGATAGATAGATAGATGATAGATAGACAATAGATAGAGATATATACATAGAAAGAAATATGATAGATTATAGATAGATAGATAGATAGATAGATAGATAGATAGATAGATAGATAGATAGATAGATAGATAGATAGATAAATAAATAGACTCTATATAATTCAGTAGCAATTAGCACATATTTATACTTAGTTCTCATTTGTGGAAAAATCAAGTCAATTAAAATGTTAATTATTATTATTATGATAATGCTGATAGTAGTTAAGGAACGGTGGGAAATGTAATTTTTCAAGTGTTTAATATAGATATAGGGACATGCATAGTTGTCTCTAGATGGCCAAGAGTCAGATCCCTATAATAGAATTTACAATTCTAAATGATTGTGGCAACTGCTGGTTCTCTGCCTCCCTCGTTGCAGATCTCTCTAATAGGCAACAACAGCCTGATGCTTGTTATTTTGTGTGTTTTCATCCAGAGACACCTGAGCCACAGTCTGGTCACATGGTACCATGTGAGAGACTGAGAGTGTGTGTATATCTCAGTGTAGATGAGGACAGGGTTGAATTAGCCTCCCAGGGGCAAATTCACTAAGATGCGAAGTTGCGCCAGGCGCAACTTCGCCGCACTTCGCCGCACTTCGCCACACTTCGCCGCACTTCGCCAGGCGTATTTTCGCCAGCGCTCCGCAAATTCACTAAAATCCGATGTTGCGCACAGGGGTAGCGTAAGTTTTCGAAGTTGCGCTAGCATTAATTCGCCAAGCGAAGTGAAGTTTCGCTAGCGATGGTTCATTTGCATACGGCGCCAAATTCAAATTTCAATGGAGGAACACGTATTAGCACTACAAAGGCCTAGAAAACCTTCAAATCAGCAAATAAAAATTTTATTTTGCCCTACACATGTGCCCACTGTCTAGGTAAGTTGCCATGAGTCAGGAAATGTAGGGGGGAAGGAGGGGAGCCCCAAAAATATTTTCCATCTTTTTCAGCCTATCACTCATCATGTAGAAAACACGCCAGCGTTTTTTGGGACTTAGAAAAAATTTTGACTTTTTTTGAAACAATCCCTATCTACTCTATTGCGCTTCGCCAGGTCTGAGGTGGCGAAGGAAGTCTAGCGTAAAAGGTAGCGTTCAGTACACTGCGCAAGTTAGTGAATTTGCGTAGTTACGTCGCTAGCGAAAATTCGCCTGGCGTAAGGGTGTGAAGTAACACTCGCGAAACGACGCCAGTAACGAAAAATGCCAAACGCTAGCGAATTAACGCTAGCGTTCGGCGCTTCGGCGCTTAGTGAATTTGCGCCCCAGTGAGCCAAGACCTTAGTTGGCCTCAGTCTAGGACAGTCCCCTGCAACAATTTTAATTACTTACTTACCAATATTTAAAACTGAAAGATCAATGTCAAACTATTGTGAGAGTGAGTTCTAGATGACAGGTTTTGTAGTAATGAGAGATAAAAATGAATCTGAGAGTGTGATCCTGCACTGTTGTATAAGGATAGCAACTTTCTTCCTAATTATCACTTATTATGTTAGGTATAGTAACTATACCTGTATACTTAAATCCAGGGCCAGAACAAGGGGTAGTCAGAAGAGGCACCTGCCTAGGGTGCAACGATACAGGGGTGCTGGGCAGGTACCTGTTTAAGGGTCTTCTGACTACCCCTAGTTCATGTTTGCTCCCCTCTGTCACTCTGCCCTCTTCTCTACTGCTCTCCCAAACCCTGCCCTCTGCCCTGTTGCTCTCACCTACCCTCCCCTCTGTTGCTCTCCCCTGTCACTGTAGCCCCCTGCATGTAACATCATGGAGTATGCACGTGAAAATTCGCACGTGCATTAACAAGAGGAGAAGAGGAAGGTGGCCAGTTGGGTTGCCTAGGGTGCCCGTCAGCTTTGCCCTGCACCCTTATTATGAAGGGTGCTATGTAATAAATGGTGTTAAAATAAATAAATATTTTTCATTGCCTAAGTAAAGAAAATGCACATCTTATGTACTGGCAAATCCCAAATGTGTTCTCAAATTATATGTAAACTAAGTGATTCTGACAGTAAGAAAAATGTTTGCATTGTGCAAAAGTTGTGCAAAAAAATGTTGATCATTTTGTTTTTTGCTATGTATTTCAAGGAAGCTAAAATATCACGAGAAGAAAAATAATTGTCGACTTGCTTGAATGCTAAAAATATATTTCCCCTTGACCTCTATGCTAATTTGACAGGTTTTACGTGTTTTACATTTTCGTTTTATTTTATCCTTGCTTAACAGTTTTTTGGTAAATTGTGCAAAATCACAAAGGTTAATGTAATGTTTGAAAAAAAAAAAAATCCTCTAGTTACAATATACAACCATCCACCTACACAGTGTCATTCTGTGTAATTATTTTGGTTATTGTCTGAGGTTGGTACCACCAAACGTGTGTATAATTTTGCTTGTTTGCTGAAATATGCTTTCGAAAATGTGTAGGGCATAACTTAGAGCAGTACATGCAAATAAAGGAATAAGTGTGGCTCACCAAAAATCCTTGTTGGTTTAATTCCACGGGCTATCCTGTGTTCGATATCCCAAATCAATATCAATAATGCAATTAGTTGTGGAACAAATCCAGGGCAGCAAGCTTGACTGCAATATTCTTTATTGGGAAGCAGAGTTACACAACATGTTTCGGGCAATGCCCTTTGTCAAGTGGCATTGCCCGAAACATGTTGTGTAACTCTGCTTCCCAAAAAAAGCATATTTCACCAATAAAGAACATTGCAGTCGAGCTTGCTACCCTGGATTTGTTCCACAACTAATTGCATTATTGTTACAGCAGTACATGTCATTTAAGACCCTTCTTCAATAGGGTTTGATAATCACGAAAATTAGTTCAAAGCTATGGCTTTTTTATAGTATGTTTTGGAGCATCAGGGAAAGCTTTTTTTTATTTTTAATTAAATAGGCATTAACCAGCAGCCATCCTAAAAAATAGCTGAGCCACGAGGGAGGTAATGATATCAATTTGAATTATTGTATTGAATAACTGCTCCATAAACACAAGCTTGAAACAAAGTTAATATCCCCAATCTCTCTTGCTATCATTTGTAACATACATATAACATTTTGACATTATTCCATGTTTCCTTTCAGCTGTATCATATTATGTGACATGGAGGACACAAATCAAACCTCATCAGACAGATTCATCCTTCTTGGCCTCACCAATATCCCATACCTACAGGCAACATATGTTTCAATATTCTTGGTAATCTATATAATCACACTGTGGGGAAACTCTCTGCTTATCATCGTAGTGAGGATCAATGAGCGGCTGCAGACACCCATGTACCTTCTTCTGAGCAACCTCTCCATTTTAGACATTTGTTTATCTTCCACCATATCACCCAGAATAATGATAAACACCTTATCACAGGATAGAAGTGTCTCAGTCTTAGATTGTGCTTTGCAGATGTTCTTCAATTTATCTATAGGCGGGACGGAGTGTTTGATTCTGGCTGTTATGGCCTATGACAGGTATGCAGCCATATGTCAACCATTACACTACAATACAGTTATGAACAAGACTTTCTGTATCTGTGTAGTTACTGGATCATGGACTCTTTCCTTTATCAGTGCTTTTATCCATGTCTTCTTCACATTCCAACTGCCTTATTGTCGTTCTCACAACGTTAACCATTTTTTCTGTGAGATGCCTTCTTTCTTTCGTCTCTCTTGCCGAGATACTTGGGCCAATGAGTTAGCCAATTTCATCACAGCCAGTATAATTGCCATGTGTTCCTTCCTGTTAATTCTCATTTCATATGTTCACATAATCTCCACTATTCTGAAGATCCGTTCCAGTGAAGGAAGACAAAAATCGTTTTCCACATGTACATCCCATCTCACAGTGGTCTCTCTGTTCTTTGGAACCATCTTGTTTATATATATGATCCCTTACTCTGAAACTTCAATCATAGGCAAAACAGTGTCCATTATTAACTCTGCTGTGATCACAATGCTGAACCCTATCATATACAGCATAAGAAATAAAGATGTCAAAGACACCATAAGAAAACAAATAAAAAAAAAAAAAAGATTTTTTTTTTTTGAAAAGTCCTAAAGAACTTCCATTTATTGGATTTATCCTCAGAATGTAAATCAAAGATCACTACAATATGGAAAAAAGATTGTAGACTCGGAAGCTGGCAACAGGCTAGAGATCCTTGTGTGGTCTCCTGCTTCTGTAATGGGACATTTTTTCATGAACATAATACCTTCTAAAAGCAGAGATAAATTCAATAGTTTTACAAAAGATATGATTCTGGGTACAGCTTGATTCAAATGGGCCACATCTATTCATTCTCTGTTTGTACTAGGTGAGTCAAGGCCAAAATCCTTAAAGAGTTCTTATTTGATGCAGAGAAAATCCAAAACGTTTCAGTATTCATATGTAGTAGAGAAGTGTTTTATTACCTGAATAATAGATTTAAAATAAAAGAAATAGGAAGGCCTGCACAGTTTAGTGCCCTAAAGATAATGAGCAGGAGGCAAGTCATGCAAATCATTCCTGCACCCTATTTAGTAATAAATTACATCCAATTACTGTATATTCAACAAACACAGGGTTGGTTACATAGTTACATAGTTACATTGGGTTGAAAAAAGACAAAGTTCAACCCCTCCAAATGAAAATCTAGCATCCATACACACACCCCTCCCTACTTTCACATAAATTCTATATACCCATATTTATACTAACTATATATTAGTATCACAATAGCCTTTAATATTATGTCTGTCCAAAACATCATCCCAGCCATTCTTAAAGGCATTAACTGAATCAGCATCACAACATCACCCGGCAGTGCATTCCACAACCTCACTGTCCTGACTGTGAAGAACCCCCTACGTTGCTTCAAATGAAAGTTCTTTTCTTCTAGTCTAAAGGGGAGGCCTCTGGTACGGTGATCCACTTTATGGGTAAAAAGGTCCCCTGCTATTTGTCTATAATGTCCTCTAATGTACTTGTAAATTGTAATCATGTCCCCTCGCAGGTGCCTTTTTTCTAGAGAAAACAACTTTAACAGTCTACCCTCATAATTTAAGTCTTCCCTCCCTCTAACCAGTTTAGTTGCACTTAGTCTCTGCACTCTCTCCAGCTCATTTAAATCCCTCTTAAGGACTGGAGTCCAAAACTGCACTGCATACTCCAGATGAGGCCTCACCAGGGACCTATAAAGAGGCAGAATTATGTTTTCATCCCTTGAGTTAATGCCCTTTTTTATGCAAGACAGAATTTTATTTGCTTTAGTAGCCACAGAATGACACTGCCCAGAATTAGACAACTTGTTATCTACAAAAAACCCTAGATCCTTCTCATTTAAGGAAACTCCCAACACACTGCCATTTAGTGTATAACTTGCATTTATATTATTTTTGCCAAAGTGCATAACCTGCATTTATCAACATTGAACCTCATTTTCCAGTTTGCTGCTCAGTTTTCCAGTTTAGACAAATCACTCTGCAAAGTGGCAGCATCCTGCATGGAACCTATAGTTCTGCACAATTTAGTATCATCTGCAAAAATAGAAACAGTACTTTCAATGTCCACCTCCAGGTCATTAATAAACAAGTTGAAAAGCAAGGGACCTAGTACAGAGCCCTGCGGTACTCCACTAACAACACTGGTCCAATTAGAAAATGTTCCATTTACCACCACTCTTTGTAGTCTATCTTTTAGCCAGTTCTCTATCCAGGTACAAATACTATGTTCCAGGCCAACATTCCTTAATTTAAACAGTAACCTTTTGGGGCAGATGTATTAAGGGTTGAATATCGAGGGTTAATTAACCCACGATATTCGACTGGCGAATTAAAATCCTTCGACTTCAAATTTAGAAGTTGAAGGATTTAGTGCAATTCGTTCGATCGAAGGAATAATCGTTCGTTCGAACAATTAAATCCTTCGAATTGAACGATTCGAAGGATTTTAATCCAACGATCGAAGGATTATCCTTCGATCAGAAAAAACTTGGAAAGCCTATGGGGAAAGCCCCATAGGCTAACATTGACTTCGGTAGCTTTAAGGTGGCGAACTAGGGGGTCAAAGTTTTTTCTTAAAGAGACAGTACTTGGAATATCGAATGGTCGAATAGTCGAACAATTCGATTCGAAGTCGAAGTCGTAGTCGAAGGTCAAAGTAGCCCATTCGATGGTCGAAGTAGCCAAAAAAACACTTCGAAATTCGAAGTATTTTTTATTCTATTCCTTCACTCGAACTTAGTGAATGGGCCCCTTTGTGTGGCACTGTATCAAATGCTTTAGCAAAGTCTAAGTAAATCACATCCACTGCCATCCCAGAATCGAGGTCTCTACTTACCTTCTCATAAAAAGAAATTAAGTTAGTCTTTCAAGATCTATTATGCATAAAACCATGCTGGCACAAACTCATAGTATTATGATTTGCCATGAAGTCCAGTATCTTATCCTTTATTAACCCTTCGAAAAGCTTTCCTACCACTGACGTCAGACTAACTGGCCTATAGTTTTGAGGCTGAGAATGAGATCCTTTTTTGAATAGAGGCACCACATTAGCAATTCGCCAGTCTCTGGGCACTATGCCAGATCTCAATGATTCCTGAAAAATTAAGTAAAGAGGTTTGGCAATCACAGAGCTAAGCTCGCCGGTACAAGATTAAATATGACAATTCAATATATTTTAATTTTGTTATTGATATGGTGCACAAACAAAATGTCACATACTGCACCCTGTATAATGATGTCCTTTGTGCCTAAAAATTATTGCTACATATTTTATATACTATAGATTTGTAAATATTTAAATGTTAATAAAATACCCTTATGCATTTGTCTTTGAATTATAGCAACTATATATTATAAAAGGATCCATTTGTCATACACAAGAAGCTGCATTTTTATACTCATTCGATGATTATTAAACAGTACACAACTTTTGAGGAATACGTTTAATTGAGCTGGAACATGGCCTTCATTTTGGGAGGGAATGCATCAGGGAAACAATATTTAAAGGAATAGTTCAAAGTAAAATATAAACTGGGCAAATCAATAGGCTGTGCAAATTTAAAAATGTTTCTAATATAGTTAGTTAGCCAAAAATGTACAAAGGCTGGAGTGACTGGATGTCTGACATACTGTAATAGCCAGAATCCAACTTCCTTTTCAGTTCTCTAACTCTGTGTTAGTCAGCGACTTGAAGGGAGACCACATGGTCACACGGAACATAACTATCCAGTGAATGTGCAATTGATACTTGGCATGCACATCAGATTCAGAAGTATGACACATACAGTATGGGTCCCCTTAAACCACTGATTGGTTACTTGGCTCTAATATGACTCTATTAGGGTTATGTAATTAAAGGCACTAAGTTTGCCCAGGAGCAATAAGCCATAGCAACCAATCAGCAGAAAGAATTTAATGGCTACCTGATTAAAAGCAGACATCTCATTGGTTGCTATGGGTTACTGCTACTGGGCAAACTTAGTGCCTTTTATTAGATATGGGGGATAGTGCGTCCCATCCTCATACGCCAGTGAATACTCTTCAACATCTTGGTTGGAAAGGCTGCAGCTTGATTTATTACATAACTTTACATTAACTTAGGATAAGTTACCCACCAAAGCATCATTATTATAATAACTGAATAGCATGTTGACATCCATGTTGACGTTGTCGCCGTTTCACAAATTTTTCGCTAGTTTTGCAAATTTCGCAGGAAATTCGCGAAATTCATGGTGAAACGGGACAAATTCGCTCATTACTACTTACAATCAATTAACAATACCCCATTTAACCAAAACCCATTCTCCAGCGTAAGGCTAAGCCTCTGCCAAATACTTCCTCGTCTACTTTCTTCTTAACTTTTTAAAGGCTAAGCCCTTAACCTTGTTTGCTTTCCTTTACACTACAATTCCCATAATGCCAAACCTGCCACCCCTACTAGTTTCTCTACTTGTCCCTCAGTCATGGCCCCTTTCCGCTCACCTGTCCCAGGCTCTCTACATAGAGATTTTGACTGTAAACCAATCAGAGAATGGCAAAGTAGAACACTGGGTTTATTCCAAGCCTTTATAGGTTACATTTTTGGCTGACTAACTAAATTGAAACCATTTTTTTTTATTTTACACAGTCTACCTATTTACCCAGTTTTTATTTTTACACTGAACAATTCCTTTAGGATCCCCAGCCCACAGTATTGTGTCACAGCTATGGCAATGCAGGGAGAAATGGTTCTCAATCATTTTTCTTCAAGGCCTCATATACTTTCAGTACCCAGACCTTGCTATGTAAATCTGAACTTCTGTGGGCTACAGAGGGGGAAGTTACAGACTATTCCTTAATTGTTGGTTGACTGGGCACTGTGTTAATTACTTTAATCCAGCACTCTCACTCTTCTCTCCATTTGCTGATATTGATGTAGATCATATGAACACAGTAAGCATATATAGTCATGCTGCCCAGTAATGCTGCTGCTTAATCTTGCATTTCAAAGCACCTTACCCCTAGATTAGACAGGTTTTGCATTTATGTCTCATTCAAATGAAAGTGATTATGGATATCGGGAGGGTTACTTACTAAAATCTCAATTTATCTAATTTTTTATTAAAAAATGAGACCAAAATACCAGATTTTACCATTTTTATTATTAAAAACTTTATTTAATTGGTTTGATTTTTTCTGAGTTTTTTTCCTGAATCACTAGATTTTTTCAGATTTTTGCACAAAAACTTAAAAATTATCAGATTTTCTGACTAATTCCAGCGAAGACCACAGTAACTTCAAAATAGGTTAGGGACCTCTGCCATTGACTTTCAGTATACACATCCTCAGCAGGTCTGAGATGGAGTGTTTTCAGATTCAGGCTTTTTTCTGCATTGGGCATCAATAAATCTCGAAAAACTTAAGTTTTGCCCCAAAAGGCTAGACCGGAGTTAAGTAAATAACCCCTTTGAAGTTAGCTCGGAGTTCCTTGATTTATATAAATGCACTTGACCCAAGCTTCATGCCTTTATACATATGTGGTCATGAAACTCTTCAGTGACATCTAATATCCTTAAAACTTAAAACAGTAGGGGGCTATAATACAAGAGAGTAGATCAGAGTTTTCTACCTTTATATGGTCACAGAACCCCTTGGTAACTTAGAAATGCTAATAATTTATAATAGAGGGTACATTTTACCATATAATACATAAGTGATACATTACTTATTTAATAAAATATGAATTTATCTCATAATTGAAATAAAAAAAGCATTTTCCCATATAATACATAAGTGAGACATTACTTATTTAATAAAATACAAATTTATCTAATAATTAAAATAATAAAAAAAAAGCTCAACCAAACGTTATTTTGTGTTATTTATTAGTAAAATAACTTGGTAAAATCAAGCAAAAAACAGAATTGCACAATTTTTTTGGACTTTTTTTCCAAATCACTTGATTTTTTTGGATTTCAGTCCTAAAACATAGATTTTATCGGATTATCAGGCTAAACCAGTTCAACCACGATATCTTAAAATTGGGAAAGGGACATCTCCCATTGACTTATACATGACATTGACATGTCTGAGATTGTGTTTTTTTGCAGCATAATAATTTTTGCAGTATAATAAATCTCGAAAAAATTCAGGGTTTTTTTCCATGAAAAATTTTAGTTTTTGCCCCAAAAAGCCTGACCTGAGTTTAATAAATAACCCCCTTAGAGTTCCCTGTACATTATAATACAGTTCTCTGACCTCTATATCTCAGCTAACAACCTTGTGAATTCATATAGTGACTAGTCACTTCATATACACAGGCCCGGACTGGCAATCTGTGAGTTCTGGCAAATGCCAGAGGGGCTGCTGTAAGATGCCATAGAAAGTGACTATTAAGTGGGCTGGTAGGGGGCTGTTTGGGCTGGAAGGGGGCTGTTTGGGCTAGTAGAGGGCTGTTTGGGCTTCTGTGTACTTGGAATGGCAGGGCCTATTTTGACTCCCAGTCCAGGCCTGCATATACAGTAGTCACTATGTCACTCCTCAGTGACATCTTATACCATTTCAATTTAGGCTTTAATTATTATAATTATACCTTATTATTCATCAGCTGTAAATATATTTTGATATTTCTATGTGCCTAGCTATATTAACTTGGCATACATATGGATTTTTCATTATACTCTCCAGTCCAGACCCTATGGACTAGTTGATTCTGTTGTCGAGATAGCCTTGATCACCACTACCCTGACCTTAAGGTCAGAGCCACCTGTTTGGCTGTAAGAGCAGTGTTTACTCCTTTATGATGTCTCCCTTTTATTTCTGTACTGCTTTGTATAATTTTCCCATGTAAAAGTCTATATAATCCCATTGATTTCTTTAGATTTTGGTAAATTTAAAATCCACAGAGCCTGTATCAAACTTTGTCTTTCACCTCATGTAGTCTCAATTAACTGAATTAAGTTTAAAAACTCTGAAAACATTTTATTTAATTGGTATAGTATAAAGTTGCTTAACATTAGACATTATTTAAGTTTTGCTTACATCCCCTTTAAGACCATTTGCATTTGTTACACAGTTGTATAAATCATTACATATATACTCATGTTTTTATAAAGCCTGCAGTAGTTTTTAGTTTTAGGGTTGTTTAATAGACAACATGAAAAGTTATTTTCATTTTCAGATTCTGAGACTTTCCACTGTGATAGCCCCATAACAGATTTATTCTGATGTTTCTAACAATTCTAATTGTGTTGGGAATCATTAAAACTCACAAGTGATTTTCAGATGAGGATTGCCTAATGGAATCTGGGGCCGCCCCAGGCAATTAATAAATGTTATTTAAGTGCAAGTGTCGCCCAGTTTGCGCTTCGTTCTGCTTCACATAAAAAGGCAAGAACTGGAGAAATGAAAAATGAATAAGGCATATTCCTCAAAATGTTCACTCATTTAAAATCTTAGACAAATTTACCTTCTTCTTTTGTAAACAAAGGTAAGAGATTGCATTGCACATTTTGAGATTTTCTGAAAATTATAATTTTTTAGCTATTTTCAGATATATAAAATAAACAATGAATCATGACCATTCTGCTATTTCTATAAAAATGTTGTTATTGAATGACCTTGAACATCCTAAACCAGATTAACTACTTGTTAGAAATTACATTTTGAATATAAAAATGACATTTCATTTGATTATTGATTAAGTAAAACGCCACAGTCTCTCAGCAGTATTATATAATAAATAGGGGAGACAGGACAATGGAAAATAAAAAATAAAAAAAATAGAAAATAAAAGATTAGAAGAGGGTACAGGTATGGGACCTGTTATCCAAAATGCTCAGGCCTTGGAGTTTTCCGCATAAGGGATCTTTCCATAATTTCCATATTTTATACATTACGTTTTACATTAAGATTTAAATGTGAATTAAACATAATAGGCATAGTTTGCCTTCAGTAAGGATACATTATATCTTAGTCTGGATCAAGCAAGGTATTGTTTTATAATTACAGATAAAAAGGAAATGGAGACGGCCTTTCTGTAATTTGGAGCTTTCTGGATAACGGGTTTCCAGATAACAGATGGAATACATGTGTACCATGGTTCTGTGTTAACAGTGTCTAACAATGAGCACTTGTTTGTACAGGTACAGTAATGAGATTTTTCTTGATCCTCGTGTAACGTGCTCATTATCTTTTACTCTTATATTAATGTACTGTATGAGAGTAATGTTTGCCATTTAAGAAACATAATGCCACCTCTCTGTGGATTTGTGTTATTTATTATTCATTCTGTGAGACATAAGTATAACTGTACAGAGCTATGTAACACCCCTTGTGATCAGAACTGCCTTTTCTTCCCTTTGAGACAACTTGCTTGAACTGTGGCAGAGATGAAACTTCACATGTAATACATATAAGGATAATTAAAAAGATAATAATAGGAAAAATAGGGCTATATTGTATATGTTGTCAGCTGTGTGAGTGAGTGTGGTGAAGGTATTGTTAGCAAAGTTAGAGATTATTGTATACAATATGTTTAAGGATACGCTATATGATTCAGTAGCAATTAGCAGATATTTATAATGACGGTGTAGCGCTATAGTAAATTGTGTGTGTGGTGCACTACTATTGAGTTCCACTCCCAATAAATGTGCTCCGGATGAGACCTATAATCTTAGGGAGTAAGCCCTCGCAACGGTGTGGAGGCAGGGTGTAGTGCAACTGTAATTGGATACAGGGTATAATAACTGGGTGCCAGTGGTTCTTATAACTTAACCATGAACATATTTATTGAACATACACAATCCTCAGTGGAGTATACAATAGAGCAGACAGGATTTTGCATCATTATTGGATAGGCAGTACTCACAGCACCATTTGGTCAGTATTAGTCCCCCCATGCAAAAGGATGTGCTCAGCAATAGTAAAGGTACACCAAGCTTTCAGCCTTTTCCCTAAGTGGAACCTGAGGGGAATCTATCTACCCTGTTCCTATACACTTAAAGGGGCAAATTCACTAAGATGCGAAGTTGCGCCAGGCGCAACTTCGCCGAGCTTCGCCGCACTTTGCCGCACTTCGCCAGGCATAGTTTCGCCAGCGCTCCGCAAATTCACTACAATCCGAAGTTGCGCTCAGGGGTAGCGTAAGGTTGCGAAGTTGCGCTACCGTTGATTCGCTATGTAAAGCGAAGTTAAGCTAGCGAAGGCTAATTTGCATACGGCGCAAAATTCAAATTTCAATGGAGGAATACGTATCAGCACTACAAATGCCAAGAAAACCTTCAAATCTGCAAATAAAATTTTTATTTTGCCCTACACATGTGCCCACTGTCTAGGTAAGTTGCCATGAGTCAGGAAATATAGGGGGGAAGGAGGGGAGCCCCAAAAAAATTTCGATCTTTTTCAGCCTATCACCCATCATGTAGAAAACACGCCAGCGTTTTTTGGGACTTAGAAAAAATTTTGACTTTTTTTGGAAAAAATCCCTATATACTCTATTGCGCTTCGCCAGGTCTGAGGTGGCGAAGGAAGTCTAGCGTAAAAGGTAGCGTTCAGTACACTGCGCAAGTTAGTGAATTTGCGTAGTTTCGTCGCTAGCGAAAATTCGTAAGGGTGCGAAGTAACACTAGCGAAACTACGCCAGCATTCGTTAGTGAATTTGCGCAGTAGCGAAAAATGCCAAACGCTAGCGAATTAACGCTAGCGTTCGGCGCTTCGCAGCTTAGTGAATTTGCCTATTAGTCCCTATTTCTGGGCTATTAGTACCTGGGACCTTAATCCCTCTGACTCTCCTCGTCGGAGCCTTGAGCTGCTCAGCTAAATAACCTGTCTGTCTGTCACTCCTAGAGTGACCTCTTAAAGGAAAACTATACCCCCAAAATGAACACTTAAGCAACAGATAGTTCATATCATATTAAGTGGCACATTAAAGAATCTTACCAAACTGGAATATATATTTAAGTAAATATTTCCCTTTTACATCTCTTGCCTTGAGCCACCATTTCATGATGGTCTCTGTGCTGTCTCAGAGATCACCTGACCAGAAATACTTCAACTCTAACTGTAACAGGAAGAAGTGTAGAAACAAAAGACACAACTCTGTCTGTTAATTGGCTCATGTGACCTAACATGTATGGTTTGTTGGTATGTTTGTGAGTACAGTGAATCCTACAATCCCAGGGGGCGGCCCTTATTTTTTAAAATGGCAATTTTCTATTTATGATTACCCAATGGCACATACTACTAGAAAAGTATATTATTATGAAAATGGTTTATTGACATGAAGCAGGATTTTACATATGAGCTGTTTTCTGCAATATCTTTTTATAGAGACCTACATTGTTTGGGGGGTATAGTTTTCCTTTAAGGGTGAGTAGCCTATCCTTACTAGACCTTACCTGTCTAGGTTGCACAGAGCTCTACCTGCCTGTTCAGGTTAGAGCCAGCACAAAATGGACACTGAAAGCATGGCTTCAGAGCCTTTTATATCCTAGCACAATGCCATCTGCTGGTCACTGTGAGAAACAGCAAGGGGCATAGCTTAGAGCAGGAGAAGGAAACAGTTACCCCCCCAACTGTATTTTAGGACCCAGTTAGGTGTCTATAACACTGAGGGGCTGCCTGCTAAATAATACTGGGGATGGCTATTTTACACATCCCTACAATGGTACTTCTTTTTTGTATGTACTGTACTTATTTGTGGAAAAATAAAGTACCTTAAAAAGTTAATTATTATTGTGATTATGTTAAAGGTACAGTAAAATGAAATGAAAATCACATTTTGGGCCAGATTCAATTCAGTGAGAAAAATATCACATGAAAAGTCATGGACGAGATTCAATTTGAGATGCAATTCAATTAAAAAAAACATCTCACAGTTTATCATTTGAAAATTATATTGAAGTCACCAAATTGTATCTCGTCCATGACATTTCACGTGATAAACCATGAGATAATGTTTTCTCACTGAATTGAATCTGGCCCAATGTTGCTCCGCAGACTGCATCGGCTATCTGCTAGGTAACCTGTGATTTGAATGGCTGCCCCCATGGCTCCTTGCTTTTATAAACTATAATTGTGTTTCTGAAGCAAACACACACCAGTGCATGGCAACACTATATCATATTTCAATTAATTTAAAACACTTTCATTCAATGGTGTAACTTTTGCTTTTAGGAAGGAAGGACCTTTTCCTTTTTAGGTGCTTAATATAGATATAGGGACATGAATAGTTGTCCAAAGATGGACCAAGGGCCAGAATTTACAGATCTAAAAAATTGTGGCAACTGCTGATTCTCTGCCTTCCTCCCTCGTTGCAGATCTCTCTAATAGGCAACAACAGCCTGATGCTTGTTATTTTGTGTGTTTTCATCCAGAGACACCTGAGCCACAGTCTGGTCACATGGTACCATGTGAGAGATGGAGAGTGTGTTTTTATCTCAGTGTAGCTGAGGACAGGGTTGAACTAGCCTCCCAGTTGGCCAAAACCTTAGTTGGCCTCAGTCTAGGACACTTCCCAGAAACCCTTTTTAATTAATAACTTTCAACCAATATTTAAACCGGTTACATTGATATCTAACTATGACGAGAGTCCTAGATGTCAGGTTCTGTGATGGCATTTATTTTTTCTAATATAGACTTCTGGACTATGCAGTTCAGTTATAAAACATTGTATCCAGAATACTCAGAAAAGGGGTCTTTTTGTAATTCAGATTGCCATAACTCAGGTACTGTATGCTTAAAAAAACTTTTAAACGTTAATTAAACCCAGTAGGGTGATGCTGCCTCCAATGAGAACTAATTATATCTTAGTTGGGATCAAGTACAAGCTACAAGCTATCGTTTTATTATTACAGAGCAAATATAAAACCATTTTTAAAAAATTTAATCATTTGATTACAATGGAGTTTATGAGAAACAGCCTGAAACAGCCTTTCCTTTAATTTGGATTTGTCTGGATAACGGGCTTCCCAATAACAGATCCCATATCTGTACTGTACAATTCTATAATTATTCTATATTTTTTATATTATATAATTATAAAATATACAATATAAAAAAGAATATTTTGGGACTTCTAAAAATTTGCACCCGAGTTTCAAATTTTGAAGGGTGCTAGTATTTATTGTGTTAAAATAAATAAATATTTTTATATGTCTAGAATGTATAGAAAAAATACAGAATCTTTTCTACTGACAAATCCTAATGTGTTCACAAATTATATACAGTATAAACTAAGCTATTCTCACAGAACGGATATTCTACTCGAATATTTAATACAAGGCATCTGTTAGAACTGAGACAACCTTAACACCTATGGCATATTTTTTTTTAAAAAATGCAATTTTGTATTTGAGGTTTTCAAGGTTTTTCCACTTTATAAATCTCAAATTTTTAGTGATTTAGAGAAACATTAAAACAACCGCACATTTTTAGAGAAAAAATACAATTTGTGAAAAACATAGAAATTTGAATGTTAGTAAATAGGCCCCTTAGTTCTTTCCCCATAATTTGTATTTATAAATAATCACAAATTGGTTCATCACAATAGCTTAGGGGGGTATGTATCAAGGGTCAAATTTCGAGGGTTTAAAATCCTCGAAATTCAACCATCGAATTGAAAATCGAGGGATTTTTATCATATGCGAACGATCGAATGATCTGATAGAAAACATTCGATCAAACAATGAAATAGTTTGTGACGAACGATTCAAACGGTTTTTATCGATCGATCAATGGATTTCGAATGATTTTTACTTTGAATCGTTCAAATTGAAGTCGAATGGTCGAATATACTGTAGCCTATTCAATGGTCAAAGAACCCAAAAATTTACTTCGAAATTCGAACTTTTTGAAATTTGAACCATTCACTCGAGATTAGTAAATCTGCCCCATAAAGTGGTCAAAAAAAATAAAAAATAAAAAATCAAATATATATATATATATATATATATATATATATATATATATATATATATTTTTTGAAAAAATGTCCTCTAGTTACCATATACAATTACACATCTATAAGGTGTCATTCTGTGTAATTATTTTTGTTATTGTCTAGGGTTGGTACCGAATGTTGGTACCTAATATCAGTAATATCATTGACTAAAACAAGGCAAAATATTAAGAGTTTCTGAAGTTTCTGTTGTCACTTCCTTTACAGAAAGTGACTGGCACCACTAGAATAATGCCCAACATCTATGGAGAGAGACAAGGGAAAAAGGTTTGAAGCTTACTATCTGCTAGGTTTTTTTTACCCTACAAAATAAAGATTGATAACACTACCCAGGTGCCTTATATACCAGGGCATAGAAAAATCTGGGACTGTCTATTAGTTTCCTTAGAAGGGTCAAAAAGTGTAAGAAGATGTGTAGTACATTACATTTAAGACCCTTCTTCATTGGTTAAGGAAGGGTTGATAATCATGGAAATTAGTTCAAAGCTATGACTTTTGAAATATATTTTGGAATATAGTATATTTTGGAATATCAGAGAAAACTTTTTTGACATTAAGGGGCCCATTTACTTAGCTCGAGTGAAGGAATAGAAGAAAAAATACTTTGAATTTCGAATGGTCAAATATGGCTACTTCGACCATCGAATTGGCTACTTCTACTTTCGACTACTACAACTTCGAATTGAACGATTCGAACTAAAAATCGGTCGACTATTCGACCATTCGACCATTCGATAGTCGAAGTACTGTCTCTTTAAAAAATTCTTCGACCCCCTAGTTCGCCACCTAAAACCTACCGAGGCCAATGTTAACCTATGGTGAAGGTCCCCATAGGCTTCCTAAAAATTTTCTGATCGAACGAATATCCTTCAATCGATGGATTAAAATCCTTCGAATCGTTCGATTCGAAGGATTTAATCGTTCGATCAAACCATTATTCCTTCGATCATGCGATCGCAGGAATAGCGCTAAATCCTTCGATATTCAAAGTCGATGGATTTCAATTCAGCAGTCGAATATCGAGGGTTAATTAACCCTCGATATTCGGCCCTAGGTAAATCTGCCCCTAAATAGATATTACCCATCAGCCATCTCAAAATATAGTTGAGCAACTGATGAAGGTAATAATATAAAGTTGAAATTTTAAACATTTTTTGAAAGAACTGCTACATAAACACAGACTTGACACAAATAGTGAATGTCACCAATCTCTTTTACCAGCAACGTTTCTGCCATAACTATAAAATGTTGACATTTTTCCGTGTTTTTTTTTTTCTTTTCAGGTGTGTTGTGTTATATGATATGGAGAACTCAAATCAAACCTCATCAAACAGATTCATCCTTCTTGGCCTCACTAATATCCCATACCTACAGGCAATATGTATGTTATTATTCTTTATAATCTATATAACCACACTGTCAGGAAACTCTCTGCTTATCATCGTAGTGAGGATCAATGAGCAGCTGCAGACACCCATGTACCTTCTTCTGAGCAACCTCTCCATCTTAGACATTTGTTTATCTTCCACCATAGTACCCAGAATAATGATAAACACCTTATCACAGGATAGAAGTGTTTCTCTCTTAGATTGTGCATTGCAGATGTTCTTCAATTTAGCTGTAGGAGGGACGGAGTGTTTGATTCTAGCTGTTATGGCCTATGACAGATATGCAGCCATATGTCAACCATTACACTACAATACAGTTATGAACAAGACATTCTGTATTTCTATGGCTACTGGATCATGGACTCTTTCCTTTATCGGTGCTTTCCTCCATGTTTTTTTTACCTTCCAACTGCCTTATTGTCGTTCTCACAATGTTAACCATTTTTTCTGTGAAATCCCTTCTTTCTTTCGTCTCTCTTGTCGAGATACAGGTCCCAATGAGTTAGCTGTGTACATCACAGCCACTATAATTGCCATGTGTTCATTCCTTTTCATTCTCATTTCATATGTTCACATAATCTCCACTATTCTGAAGATCCGTTCCAGTGAAGGAAGAACAAAATCTTTCTCCACATGCACATCCCACTTCACAGTGGTCTCTCTGTTCTATGGCACCATCTTGTTTATATATATGATCCCTCACTCTGAAACTTCAGTTATAGGCAAAACAGTGTCCATTATTAATCCAACTGTGATCACAATGCTGAACCCTATCATATACAGCATGAGAAATAAAGATGTCAAAGGCACCATAAGAAAACAAATGGGAATAAAAGACATTTTCTGAAAAGTCCCAAAGAACTATCATGAATTGGACTCATCTCTAGATTGTAAATCACAAATCACTACAAAAAGGGATAAAAATATAGGAGCTATAGGTGCTGCGAAGGGTAGAGATGGTGGTGTGGTCTCCAGCTTTTGCACAATTACAGTGTATGGGACATATTATTTACAGTATCTGATCATGATACCTTCTAGAAGCAGAGATAAATGAGAATCCATTATAAAAGATGTGATTCTGGTTGATGCTTGAGCCATAGGGCACATCTATTAATTCTCCATTTGCACTAAATTGATATATGGTAAAGTTGCTTAAAATTAAGCATTATTTTAGTTTTGGGTTACATCCCTTTTAAAACTGGTGTGCCACAGGCCATTTGCTTCTAATAACTTTACACTCAGTTACATAGTTGTATAAACCATTAGATAATATACAGTATACGATTTTGCAAAGCCTACAATAGTTTTAAGGGTTTTTTTTTTTTTGATAACATGAAAAAGTTATTTTAATATTCAGATTCTGAAGTGAAGTCAAGTGATTTTCAGATGAGGTTTGGCTAAAGGAATCCACATCTGGGACCGCCCCAGGCAATTAATAAATGCTATTTAAGTGCAAGACTGAGTGCAGGACAAAGGTAAATAAAAGATAAAAATAGGCCAGAGAGTATAGGTAAGGGACCTGTCATCCAGAATGCTCAGGCCTCTGAGTTTTCCAAATAACAGATCTTCTGTAATTTGGATCTTCATACCTTAAATTGACTCAAATAAGATTTAAATTTGACTTAAACACAATGGGCATGCTTTGACTCAAATAATGATTAATTATATCTTAGTCGGGATCAAGTACAAGGTACTGTTTCATTATTACAGAAAAAAAAAGGAAATAATTTAAAAAAAATTGAATTATTCTGATAAAATGGATACTGCATTTCTGTATAATGGATTTCCAGATAATGGATCTCATACCTGTGTACCATGGTTCTGTGTTAACAGTGTCTAACAATGAGCACTTGTTTGTACAGGTACAGTAATGAGATTTTTCTTGTTCCTAATGCAACGTGCTCATTATCTTTTACTCCTAATGTATGAGAGTAATGTTTGCCATTTAAGAAACATAATGCCACCTCTCTGTGGATTTGAGTTATTTATAATTCATTCTGTGAGACATATGTATAACTGTACAGAGCAATGTAACACCCCTTGTGATCAGAACTGCCTTTCCTTCCCTTTGAGACAACATGCTTGAACTGTTAGAAATGAAACATAACATGTAATACCTATAGGGATAATTAAAAAGATAATACAGGTATGAGACCTGTTATGCAGAATGCTCAGGACCTGGTGTTTTCCGGATAATGGATTTTTCCTTAATTTGAATCTTTCTGTAATATGTATCTTCAAACCTGAAGGGGCAGATTTATCAAGGGTCGAATTTTGAAGTACAAAAAACTTCGAAATTCGACCATCGAATTGAAAAACTTGAAAAGTTTTTTCACCGAATTTGCCAATACTACGATCGAACAAAAATCTTTCGATTGAACGACTAAATCGTTCGAATCGAACGATTCCAACGATTTTAGCGTATGATCGAAGGATTTTTATTCGATGTGTAAAGACTTAGAAAAAGTTTGTAAAAGGTCCCCATAGGCTAACATAGCAATTCGGCAGGTTTAGTTTGGCGAAGTATTGAAGTTGACGTTTTTTTAAAGAGACAGTACTTCGATTATCGCATGGACGAATATTCAAAAGAATTTTACTTCAAATAGAATTCGAAGTAAATTCCCAATGAAGTCTATGCAACTGAATTCCGAGAATAATTTTTCTCCTCCAATTGAATCCTGTCCAATTGAATTTCCACCAGCGCTAATTCACTAAAATGCGCTAATTCACTAAAATGCGAAGTTGCATCTCAGCAGCCGAATGCTGGCGAAGTTTCAGTAGCGTTAATTCGTCAGCGTGAGCATTTTATAGCGTTAGTTCTCTTATACTTAGGTAAATTTGAATAGGCGGGTACATACAGGTCATTTATATGTGTCTTTATTAGAGATTTTGGTACAAATACTTGAAGTGGCCACTTATTATTACACATTTCCAAGGAAGCAAAATAATGACAAAAGAGATCCTCTAATGTAGACATGAGCCCACCCTAAAACAAATGTGCCATGCCCCTCAGATTGGTAAAAAAAAAGTTAACAAACATTTTTAATAGTTAGAACTTTTAAAGGCAATCTTACTTTAAAATATGAAAAAATGCCAGCGTTTTTTAGAATTGTTGTGACTTTTCGGCATATAACATATGATGTGACTGACATAAGATTGAGTAGGATGACACTTCATCTTATTAGTTCGCCTGGTCTAAGGGGGCGAAGGAAACTCTGGCCAAAGAGGTAACATTCTGTAAAATTCACACTCTAATGAATATGGGAGTAACGATCATTCACCTGAGCGAAAATTCCCCTAGTGATAGAGCACGAAACTACGCTAGCTCTGTCACTACCGAATTGTTCTCTACGCCTATTAGTAGATTGGTGATGTGCCTGTGGATGGGATTTCTTGTGAATTTTCACTAGCGATGGCCACTTCGTCCTACAGTAAATCTTCCCCCATGAGTTTTCCCTTATAAAACAGGAGATAACCTTATGTTAATAAATTGAATTTGGCCCATAATATACTGTTGCCCTGCACTGGTAAAAGTTATGTGTTTGCTTGGGAAAGACTACTGTAATATATATAAGTATTTATAGAATAACTGTGTGCAGTCATCTAAGAGAAAAGGCACAGGTTACTCAGCAGTAGTGAAGGGAGATTCTGACCCATTTCGATTCACCCAAAATTTGCGAAACAACAAATAAATTTGCCAAAATGCATTGAAGTCTATGGGTAACAAATTATTCTAGACACGCGAGGCAGCTCAACAAAGTTTAGTTGGCTGCACAACAAATTTTTTCACCCATTGGAGTCTATAGACGTCATTTTTGCAGAGAAAAATTTTGCTCATCACTACTCAGCAGATAACATAAGCTCTGTAATAGAATACAGTGTTATTCTGCAGACTGCATCTGTTATTTGCTATGTAACGTGGGACTTAAATGGCTGCCGCCATGGCTACATAACTCCTTGCTTATATAAACTATAATTGGGTTTCTGAAGCAAACACACACCAATTTTACCAGTGCATGGCAACACTATGAGGCCCATTTATCAAAGTCCAAATTTATCTCAATATTTTTCTGAAAACGACTCCGACCAAATCTGCACAGGTTTTTTCTCCTTTACTTCCTTTCTTCAGTCTCCTGAAAATTCTTTGTGGGAAAAAAACCTGAAAAAAATGCAAAATAAACAAATTTTTCAGATTTTTCAGATATTCATATTTCATATAATCTTTGGATTATTGCAAGAAACCCAACACAGATCAATATATCTTTGTAACTTCTCCCTTTGACTTATATGCAACCTCGGCAGTTCTGAGATGCTGTATTTTTGGATTTGGGTATAACAAATTATGAAGAATTTGTGGGGGGGGGGTTTCACTAAATATTCGGATTTATACTAAAAAGTAAATTAAAGTTATAGTAAATAACCCCTACATTATATTTTAATAACTTTAAGGGGCACATTTACTTTGCTTGAGTGAAGGAATAGAATTAAAAAAACTTCGAATTTTGAATGTTTTTTTTTTGGCTACTTCGACCTTCGACTACGATTCGAACGATTCGAACTAAAAATCGTTAGAATATTCGACCATTCAATAATCGAAGTACTGTCTCTTTAAAAAAACTTCGACCCCCTAGTCCGCCACTTAAAACTACCGAGGTGCAATGTTAGCCTATGGGGAAGGTCCCCATAGGCTTTCTAACCATTTTTTGGTCGAAGAAAAATCATTCGATTGTTGGATTAAAATCCTTCGAATCGAATGATTCAAAGGATTTAATCGTTAGATCGATTTTTCGTTCGATCCTTTGATCAAACTATTTGCGGTAAATCCTTCAACTTCGATATTCGAAGTCGAAGGATTTAAATTCGGCAGTCGAATATCGACTGTAAATCTGCCCCTAAAACACTTTCATTCAATGGAATCTCAAATTCAATTCTTTGAGGAAGGAGGGGAAAGTTTGTCTTTCAGGTGCTTACTATAGATATAGGGACATGCACAGTTGTCCAAAGATGGCCAAGGGCCAGAATTTTAATTAAAAATTTTAAATTTTTTAATTTGATTACAATGGAGTCTATGGGAAACGGCCTTGCCATAATGGTGGTGTTAAAATAAATAAATAGGTTTAAATTTATACGTAGAAAAAATGTGAATCACAATCTGTTCACAAATTATACAGTATATAAAATAAGTTATTCTCACAGAAGGAAATGTTTCTCTACTACTTAATACATACCTGAGTAATTTTCCTGCAAGACCCCTGGTAGAATTGAGACAACCTTAACAACTAAGGGGCAAATTCACTTAGATGCGAAGTTGCGCCAGGCGCAACTTCTCCGCACTTCGCCACACTTCGCCAGGCGTATTTTCGCCAGCGCTCCGCAAATTCACTAAAATCCGAAGTTGCGCACAGGGGTTGCGTAAGTTTTCGAAGTTGCGCTAGCGTTAATTCACCAAGTGAAGCGAAGTTTCGCTAGCGATGGTTCATTTACATACGGTGCAAATTCAAATTTCAATGGAGGAACACGTATCACCACTTCAAATGCCTAGAAAACCTTCAAATCAGCAAATAAAAATTGTATTTTGCCCTACACATGTGCCCACTGTAGGTAAGTTGCCATGAGTCAGGAAATGTAGGGGGGAAGGAGGGGAGGCCCAAAAATATTTTCGATCTTTTTCAGCCTATCACCCATCATGTAGAAAACACGCCAGCGTTTTTTGGGACTTAGAAGAAATTTTGACTTTTTTTGAAACAATCCCTATCTACTCTATTGCGCTTCGCCAGGTCTGAGGTGGCGAAGGAAGTCTAGCGTAAAAGGTAGCGTTCAGTACACTGCGCAAGTTAGAGAATTTGCGTAGTTACGTCGCTAGCGAAAATTAGCCTGGCGTAAGGGTGCAAAGTAACACTAGCGAAATTACGCCAGCGTTTGAATTAACGCTAGCGTTCGGCGCTTCGACGCTTAGTGAATTTGCGCCTTAAGTGTCTTGACAAATGGGATAACCATTTATCAACATTGTTATTTTAGTGGTTTCAGAGATTTTTGAAACCATGAATTAATTAATTTTCTATAAGACATTTAATTTATTAAAAAGTATGAAACAAAATGCTGAACATTGCACAAAAAAAAATACAAAAACCTCTAAAAATTCAAATTGCAAGGTACAATGAACTCAGCTCCCATTGAATTCTATGTGACAAAAATATTTTTACTTGCCAAAACTTCATAAATCCCAAATTTTTAAAGCTTTAGAGAGATTTAAAAAACACAAATGTTAATAGAAAAAAATTAAATTTGTGAAAGAAATAGAAATGTGAATGTTAGTTCTTTCTCCATAATCTTGAGCCAAGATATTTGAAAGTTGAGATATGCTTTTTAATTCATACAGTATATTTCAAGGTAGTTTTCAATTAGTTTGAATCAGCTGTGATATTGTATATGATATGGAGAATTCAAATCAAACCTCAGCAAACAGATTCATCCTTCTTGGCCTCACCAATATCCCATACCTACAGGCAATATATGTTTCAATATTCTTTATAATCTATATAACCACACTGTCAGCAAACTCTCTGCTTATCATGGTAGTGAGGATCAATGAGCAGCTGCAGACACCTATGTACCTTCTTCTGAAAAACCTCTCCATCTTAGACATTTGCTTATCTTCCACCATATCACCCAGAATAATGATAAATATCTTATCACAGGATAGAAGTGTTTCTCTCTTAGATTGTGCATTGCAGATGTTCTTCGTTTTATCTGTAGGAGGGACAGAGTGTTTGATTCTAGCTGTTATGGCCTATGACAGGTATGCAGCCATATGTCAACCATTACACTACAATACAGTTATGAACAAGACATTCTGTATTTCTATGGCTACTGGATCATGGACTCTTTCCTTTATCAGTGCTTTTATCCATGTCTTCTTCACATTCCAACTGCCTTATTGTCTTTCTCACAACCTTAACCATTTTTTCTGTGAGATGCCTTCTTTCTTTCGTCTCTCTTGTCGAGATACTTGGCCCAATGAGTTAGCTGTGTACATCACAGCCACTATAATTGCCATGTGTTCATTCTGTTTGACTCTTATTTCATATGTTCACATAATCTCCAATATTCTGAAGATCCGTTCCAGTGAAGGAAGAAAAAAATCTTTCTCCACTTGCACATCCCATCTCACAGTCGTGTCTTTGTTCTATGGCATCTTGTTTATATATATAATCCCTTACTCTGAAACTTCAAGTATAGGCAAAACAGTAACAATTATTAATTCGACTGTGATCCCCATGCTGAACCCTATCATATACAGCATGAGAAATAAAGATGTAAAAGGCGCCATAAGAAAACAATTTTTTAAAAAAAAGATATTTTCTGAAAAGTCCCAAAGAACTATTATGTATTGGACTCATCCCTTGATTGTAAATCACAGATCACTACAGTAAGGAAAAAAATATAGAGACCAAGGAGCTGGGTGGTGTGGTCTCCAGCTTCTGCACAATTACAGTGTATGTGTCATATTTATCTGATCATAATACCTTCTAAAATCTGAGATTGATGAAAGTACCATTATAAAAGGATTCTGGTTAAGGCTTGAGCCACATCTATTCAATCTCTGATTGTGTTAAGTCTAGACTAGTTAAGTCAAAGTCAAAATCCATAAAGGACAAGGAAAGGCAAAAAATAAAATCCCATTTTTTCTCTCTTTAATGGAAAAGAAACCTATCTCCAATATACTTTATTTAAAAAATGTGTACCGTTTTTATAAGAAACCTGACTGTATGCAGTGAAATTCTCCCTTCATTTACTGCTGTGGATAGGAATTGTCAGACGGTCCCTAACTGCTAAGCAGGGAGACAATCATACTTATGAACAGCAGGGGGAGCCCCCGCCTTACTTCCCAGCCATGCAGAACTCAAGCAGCTTTGTTTATGACGATCCCTAAGCAGCACAGACCAGACTGAGCATGTGCAGGGTCAGGCAAAGATGTTTAACAAAGTTACAAGATGGTGACCCCCTGTGGCCAACTTTGAAAGCAGAAATCATTTGTTTGATTAGGCTTGTGGTGCAGTAAGTTCATGTTTATGTTTAGTATACAAAATACAGCATTTCTAGCCTTATTCTATTTTAGACTTTACTTGTCCTTTAAAGGGTGCATAATTGATGGTACATCAAGAAATGTTACAATGCAATAGATTTTCAAACATCTTGTTCAGTTATTTTTAAGGTGCACAACAGAAATGTCCTATACTACACATGGGCATCCGCAGAACAAAATATATTGGAAAAAACACTTGTACCCATATTTTGGTTTCCACACAAACCTAACAACAGATTTTCTATAAAAATATAAAGTAGTAAGTGTTGCACATATATAACATTGCCATTCTATTAGTGACACAAACTCCTTGTTTGCCAGGACAACACTTGGTCTTTTCTACTTTCTTAGCACAATTATTAGCCAGTGGTTTGTACAATGTAATTCCCTCTAGAGTTCTAGTTACAGCTGGATACATACAGTGGGGGTATGTGCAAGAATTCTCTGTCAGTTACATGCACAGCTTAAAGGAGAACCAAACTCTTTATACTAAAATCCCTTTCCTTCCTAACCTACATAGACCCCCTCCCTGCTCCCCCCAGCCTAGGTGTTACCCCTGGTAAATGCCCCTAATTCTTTATTTACCTCTCATTGCAGATTCAGGGCATCGGAGGGTCGCTTTCTTCTCTTCTGTAATCTTCAGGTCTTCTTGTGGCACTTCTGCAATTTCCGCCACTTTCAGCGCTTGCACAGTTATCAAAGGCTTAAGTTCCCCTTTTCATTCAGAGCCTCATGGTGGATACAGGGTCTCCTACAGTTTCCAGGAGCAGAGCTCTTGGATTGGTGCAGCATGGCTGATCCCAAAAGCAGTCACAAGGTGTCGCTGTGCCCTATAAAAGGGGATTGCCATATGCTCAGCCATTACTGCTGGAGGATTCTGCTGAGTTATACTTCACTAAGGAGTAGTAAATTCAGCTGCCACTATGTAAAGGCAGGAAGGCCTCGGAGGCTGGGGTGGTGACCCCATGCCTGGTAGCTCGTTCAAGAGCATCTGGAGCTCTGGATTTTCCCAACTGAATATGAAATGCTTACGCTATATACAGTGCTGGGAGATACAGTTCAGCTATGGATTCAGCAACAGTGTGCTATAGACAGTGCTTGGGGCTATGTCTGAAGGATAATACAAGCTGCATATATTTATGGAATGGATTCAACATTGTGGATGCCTGCTCCAGCTCTAGGGGAGCCTGCCAGCTCTGTGTGTGAGCCCTTGGGTGAGTGATGCCAGGGGAGGGTGGAAAAAGAGAGGATCCAGCAATATTCCATTAGTGACCCGGGCTTTGTTTATGCCTGCCACGAAGGAGCCAGTACCTAACCGGAGGGAAAGGTATTTTGGGCTGCTAGTGCTACTTGGGTCCTAATGTATTCATTTGGGATATGTGACTGAGACTTTAATCTGCAAATGAGTAGTGCGGGACTTTGCCTGGCATGGAGGGCCAGGAAATGGACTGCCACAGGTTCCCATGGGAGTGGGTTATATTTGATTGATGTAAATGTGTTTTTACTTACCCTTTAAATTACACTTTCTTTATATAAAGTTGTTGTTTTTATAAAAGCAAAGTGTGTGTTGCATGTTATTTCTAATGCAGGTGTATTCCAGGATCCCATTAGGTAGAGGCACTGCCAGAGAAGAGAATTCCCAGTACCCTTTCACCTTGCAAAGGGGACTCAGGAGCTGTAAGTGGTAAATATTTTGATGTACCACCTTGGCACCAGGGGGGTGGCCAAAAATGGGTTACATTAATAAAGCACTTTTTCCCTAGCAATCATTACTTTCAACCCACTATTCCCATTATTTTATCTTCTGTGCTCTTGTTTATTTTCTCTCCTCTACCTTTCTTGTCCTTTTCTCTTACTTTCCGTGTCGCTGCTGCTGCGCCTGCCTGATTACATTATGTTTTTTGTTTTTTTTTCAAAAATACCATTGCTTTATTCTGGCATTAATTATTAAAAAGTGGATTATTTCAGAGAGATTTAATTGAGCTGGTACATAGCTTAAATGTTGGGACGTATTGCATCGGGGAAACAATGACAAAACATTATGGGATAATATGACTAGCGTAACAATTTTTCTACCTCCAAATAAATTAAAGTCGATGGGCGTTTTTTTTCTTATGGGGACTTTTTTTGTCCTAATGTATTAAAGGCAATGGGTATTGTTTCTTATGTCAACGTTTTTCTCCAAATGCATTAAAGTCAATGGATGTTTATTCTTATGGGCGTTTTTTCTTATGGCAAATTGTCGCTGAAGTTTGGTGAAAATATTTGCACATGCGAAATTCAGAACTTTGCCTCAAATCCATGGCTGGCGAATAAATTTGCTTATCACTAATGGTCACAGAACCCTGTAGTACACACATCGGGATTTTTCATCATTCTCTACAGTCAAGTCTAAGCCAAGCTCATTACCACTTGCTCACACACTTGCCTGCATTTTTTTTGGAGACCAAAATGAAACCCAAACAGAAACAAGAATGTTCAAACTCTGTGCCTATGGTTAATGTTCGAAATCACTGTGCAATGAGCAGTGCTGCAATATATAGGTTTTGTAAAAATAAAATAAAGATTGCCAATTTGAAAACACATCCCAACTAACTAAACTGCATCAGACACAGGTAACTGAAAGGAGCCCAGGCTTGTCTTTAGTACTGGATTGCAGAAGCAGACATCCTTGTTTATATCAAAGACAGTTTCAAGTATGCTCGTATCTGATTGACTCTTACTCTCTTATTAGATCCACAGCTGTTGATTTTATCTTACTCTCTAGATTTCACCACTAATACTCCAAATACAACTTTGTACTCATAGATATAATATATAAATCTGCATGCCAAATGATATCTCAAACTTTCTAGCATCTAGCTATGTTATAATAAATGTTACCAGGGGCTCAAATTTGAAAAGGTCCAAAAGAGAATTACTCCTAGGAAGTTCTTGAACGGCTGGAATAAATAGCTGTCATTCAGCATACTTTATTTACAAACCTACTAGTTTTTTCTGTCTTGGCAAGTGGCAACCCCATTACCCCAGTAAATGTCTGGATAATTGAAGTCACCCATAGTAATAACTTGACCTAGTTGTGAAGCTGTTTCTATTTGTAAGAGTAGTTGGGCTTCATACTCGTCA
The DNA here is from genome assembly GCA_038501925.1 of Xenopus petersii. Lineage (NCBI taxonomy): Eukaryota > Metazoa > Chordata > Amphibia > Anura > Pipidae > Xenopus > Xenopus petersii. The sequence goes on from CM076686.1 coordinate 15,631,381, forward strand.
CATACAACTTTTTGCCTAGTCAAAATCTCTACCCAGAGGCATCCCACTCCCTCACCAGTGGCAGCTATGGTTATTTATTTAGTGCATGGCTTTAATTCAGGCTTTAAAAACACACTCCTCCACCCTTTTTAATCCCTCTGTCCCTCCTAAAAAGGGTGTAACCATTTAAATTCACAATCCAGTCACATGTTTCATCCCACCAGGTCTCAGTGATACCAATTATATCACAATTTTTAGAGCATGCATTTAATTCTAGGTCTCCCATTTTACCTGACAAACTTTGCGCATTAGCCAGCATACAGCGGAGGTTACTACTTTTACTTTTGAATACACATCTACAGACACTCATGTATTTTCTCCATAAGAAATCTTTCTATAGTAGACATTGGTTCCTCTTCCATTATTGTCCCTACACTCCTTACAGTTACAGTATGTGTCCCTGGATAGAAGTGTTTCTCGATTGGAATGTGCATTACAGATGGACTTACATTTAACCCTAGGAGGTACTGACAGCATGCGTCTAGGAGTTTTGGAATGCTTCTGGGAGGTTTGCAGCCATCTGTAGGCCATAGCAATACAATACAGTCATGAATAAGAGATTTTGCATTTGTATGGCAGCTGATTGCTAGACTGTGGGTTTTACTAATTCTATTATCCATGTTGCTTTTACATTTTTGCTGCCATTCTACAGGTCCCACCATCTTGACCATTATTTCTATGAAGAGCCTCCTTTCTTCAGATCCATACTAATACATTGTACTGTAAAATGAACGTTCCTTTCATTAGGCATTATTTTAGTTTTTGGGTTACATCTCCTTTAAGACTGATGTCCCACAGGCCATTTGCTTTTAGTAACTTTATACTCAGATACACAACTCTACATATACTCATGATTTTACACAGACCCTTAGGAGCAGATTTATTATGGGTCAAATAGTAAATTTGAATTCGAATTTTCAAATTCGGGTTGTTCCTGTCATGCCTTTCCTGGGGAACATTGTGGAGTACCAGGAAAAAGATGCCTAAACACTAGGTAACCCAGGGTGTAACCATACACAGCATTAAGGAGGTCAGAATCCATGATAATGGTGAAAGAATACTTTAATAAACTTAGGGAAGTGATTACAAGTAACGGTGCTCCCAATGTATGTACATAGACAAGCAGAGACACAGTCCAAAATCAGGCCAAAGAATCAAGGCAGGCGGCAGACAAACAAAGTCGAGGGACAGGCCAGGAGTCAGAACCAGAGAATCCAAAAGCAGGGCAAGGAGGGACACCAGGGTACAGGAACAAGGCAGAAACTGGAACAGGATTTGGAATCAGGAACAAGGGACAGAGTGGGTCACGAGACTTGGAACTTGGACAGGATCAGAAAACACAGGAACCTGCAGTTCACAGCAACATCTTAAAGGGCATGTAAAGTTTAAAATAGAATAAGGCTAGAAATGCTGTATTTTGTATACTAAATATAAACATGAACTTACTGCACCACAAATAATTTATGCTTTCAAAGTTGGCTACAGAGGGTCACCATCTTGTAACTTTGTCATACATCTTTGCAAGACCAAGACTGTGCACATGCTCAGTGTGGTCTGAGCTGCTTAGGGATCGTCATAAACAAAGCTGCTTGAGTTCTGCATGGCTGGGAAGTAAGGTGGGGGCTCCCCTGCTGTTCATAAGTATGATTGTTTCCCTGCTCAGCAGTTAGGGACCGTCTGACAATTCCTATCCACAGCAGTAAATGAAGGGAGAATTTCACTACATACAGTCAGGTTTCTTTTAAAAACTGTGCACATTTTTTATTAAAGTATATTGGAGATAGGTTTCTTTTTCATTAAAGACAGTAAAAATGGGATCTTATTTTTTTGCCTTTACATGCCCTTTAATGAGCAGAGGCCAGGGCAGAGGCCAGGGGCAGGCTTATAAAGGATCAGGATTAAATAATCAGAAACAGATGGGGATAATGAGATGGGCAGAGAAATGAGTACTTTGTGGAATTGTGAGTACATTCGAATTTATTAGAGTAAAAAAAAAAATTGCATACATTCGAAGTTTGACCTTTTATAAATTTGCACGTTAGTGTTTTTTATAGATGACATGAAAAAGTTATTGTAATATTTCGATTTTGAGTCTTTTCACTGAGATAACCCTTTAACAAACAGCTGATTTATTCTGATGCTCCCAAGAATTCTAATTGTGTTGGGAGTCATTAAAACTCACAAGCGATTTTCAGATGAGGATTACCTAATGGAATCTGGGACCGCCCCAGGCAATTAATAAATGTTATTTAAGTGTCATCCAGTTCATGCTTATTCTATCCTTTTCTTCTTTCCAAAGGATATCTGTAACGCATAATGAATATGACAGTTTTGTTGTCTGCTTTGTATAAGATGAAAATGCAAATAAAAACTATTGAAAAGAAGAAATAGTGCAGGAACAGGCATAGTCTGAAAAAAGTTCACTCACATAAAGTCTTAGACAACTTTATCTTCTTCATAAATTGTAAACAGAGGTAAGAAATTGCATTGCACATTTTTACATTTCTTGAAAATTTTCAAAAATGTGTAATAATCTATCTGTGTTATTTTAAGTTGCATTCAGATATATGATAATAATGCACCGTGATCATTCTGTTATTTCTGAAAAAAAATTATTATGAATGATCATGAACAAGATGAGTGACTTGTTAGAAATTAGGTTTTGAATATAAAGTTAAATGTCATTTAATTATTGATTAATTAAAACTCTACAGTCTCTCAATGATATATAATAAAGGGAGGAGCAGATTGTGTTTTCTTTTTGTTTGTGCTTTTATGGCCCCAGCTTACTCTATTTGATTCAGCAGCAATTTGCACATATTTTTAAATACTTTTATACTTCTCCTTTGGGAGAACCAAACACTACCTAAATCAAGTACAGTGCCTTAAAAATGTTCATTAATAACAGAATGTGCATTGATATTATGATTAAGTTGATAGCAGTGTAGGTCCAATAGTTGTTTAGGAAGCAGGGAAAATGGGGCAAATTCACTAAGATGCGAAGTTGCGCCAGGCGCAACTTCTCTGCACTTCGCCACACTTCGCCAGGCGTATTTTCACCAGCGCTCCGCAAATTCACTAAAATCCAAAGTTGCGCACAGGGGTAGTGTACGTTTTCGAAGTTTCTGCACTACAAATGCCTAGAAAACCTTCAAATCAGCAAATATAAATTTTATTTTGCCCTACACATGTGCCCACTGTCTAGGTAAGTTGCCATGAGTCAGGAAATGTAGGGGGGAAGGAGGGGAGCCCCAAAAATTTTTTCGATCTTTTTCAGCCTATCACCCATCATGTAGAAAACACACCAGCGTTTTTTGGGACTTAGAAAAAAATTTGACTTTTTTGGAAACAATCCCTATCTACTCTATTCGCCAGGTCAGAGGTGGCGAAGGAAGTCTAGCATAAAAGGTAGCGTTCAGTACACTGCGCAAGTTAGTGAATTTGCATAGTTACATCGCTAGCGAAAATTCGCCTGGCGTAAGTGTGCGAAGTAACACTAGCGAATTTACGCAAGCGTTCGTTAGTGAATTTGCGCAGTAACGAAAATGCCAAACGCTAGCGAATTAACGCTAGCGAATTAACGCTAGCGAATTAATGCTAGCGTTCGGCGCTTCGGCGCTTAGTGAATTTGCGCCATAATATGAATAAGCCTAGTCTTCCAGAACTGCCCATGGGTCGGGTTTATATAATGCAATTTAAAGCTCTAAAAACATTGCAGCAACTGATGATTTTCTGCCTCCCTCCTAATAACACTGCAGATCTCTCTGGGTTGATTCTTGTTATTTTGTTTGTTTTCATTCAGAGACACCTGAGCCACAACCTGGTCACGTGGTGCTGTGAGAGAAATGGAGCGTGTTTTTGAGTCTGCTTCAGTATGTAAGCCAGTTGCACTCCATTACCTTCAGACAGAGAATTTGTATTTTTCTCCTTTACTTGCCCTCAACCCAGCTGGGTGAATGGCAACTCCCAGCACACCCAGCTTTCAGCTTTTTACTTAATGGAACCTAGGGGAATCTCTACATCCCTAAGTTTATACACTTAGTCCCTATTCTGGGAAATCAGTACCCCTGGATCTTAGTCCCACTCACACTCCTCGTCGGAGCTGCTCAACTAAATAACCTGTCTATCTTTTCCTAGAGTGATCTATTAAAGAGTATAGCTTATCCTTTATTAGGCCTGGCCTTAGGTTCCACTCCCCATTCCCTAACTGCTAGAGTAAGGGCTAAAGCAATGGACCCTGAGCACATGGCTGCCCAGGCCTATATATTATAGCATAGTGCCATCTACTGGACACTTGAGAACTACAGGGGGCATAGCTTAAGGCAGGATAAAGAGACAAGTCCCCCGCCTAACTGTATTTTTGGACCCATTTAGGCATCTAAAACACTAGAGGATTGCCTGCCTATATTAATAAGGGTAGCTAATTTTCCAGACCTCTACACCAGTATAATAGTGGCTATTAGTCAGGTTATTATGCTGTGAGTTGCATGATGGTGCCATAATTTTTTTGGTGCACAAACAACCTGGCAAATTGCAATGGGGCACAGTCATGTACATAGGTACAAGGAGTAAAGTGCAATTTTGAGTGCAATCGGTATATTTTTTCTCATAATGTAGCATATGTTCCCCCTAAATTCTAGCACCATCATGGGCACAACAGGTGTCTTCCTAACGAAAATTTCTGGTCATTCGCTGTGTAGGGACCTATAGGATATCCTATCCCTATAGAGTTAATCCCCTACCTTTTGTATGTAGTTCTCTTTTCCCCTGTTATTGGGCCAAGCCCTTGTAACTGGCAAAGTGTAACACCCACACCTATTGGACAAAGAGTGTAATGACACTCCCCTGCCACACTGCTATATAGTGTTGTGCAGGGAGTGTCCTCTTCCTCTTTGGCTCCTGGTGCTGCTGCTAGGTGAATCTCCATTGAGCCTGGGATCACCATAGGCCCCAGTAAGCCTTTACCCTAAAGGGACCTGACACCTTTAGTGCTAAGTCGGGGACCAGGTAAACCCCGTGAACGAGGACCAGTTAGCATAGTAAGATATTGTTATAGTCTCTCTAGGAGAGAAAGACAGAGAGGTGTAGCAGAAAGAGCAGCTGTCGCTCCAACAAGGATTGTAGGAGGAAGTAGCTTCCCACAAGGCCTGTTTGCCTTTAGAGCAGGGACCTCAGTTGTTAGGGCAGTAGGTGAGCAAAGGACTACCTGAACCCTACCTGATTGATCCCGATCCCCTCACTGTGCAACGTCGGTTGAATTGGGATTTGATGTACACCTATCTGCAATATCTTTTGGGAGTCGCATCTGTTTGACTGTGAACCTTTACTGTCCAAAGTGATTCCACATGCTGTGTCCTCAGAACTATTGTAAGTAAACCTGTGGTCATTTGCCTTTGGCATAATAAATCTTGCTCCTGTTTTACCTTTTTAAAGAACCTCCTGGCGTCCATTATTCTATTTTTGTACTTATATGCCTGTGAGTTGTAGTTCAACTACAGTTTAAAGGGGAAGCTTCCATTTGGCGAAGGCTCTGCCCTGGGTGAGGATTCGCAATGTAACCCATGCTCACTACCTAGCTGGTCACCCTTAACTCCTAATTGGCAGAATAGGCCAAGAAAGCGTTACAGCTGTCTAAGTGATAATTCTAGCGCCTATTGATGTAGGGCCCAAAGGAAAACCTGGAGCTCCAGCCTGGTCAGGAGGTGGAGGTAGTGCCAGGGTTCTCCTGCATCAATAGGCACAGCAGCACCCAATTTGAAATGGAAGGCAGGAAGGACTGAAAGGCGCTGAACTATACAGAAGTGAGAGGAGCACATTTTGATATATGGAATGAAATATGATTATATTTGATTTGAAATATGATTAATGAAAATGATTTTAGGCTGCAGGGAAATGTGCAGGTTGCCCACAGCACTTGTGAATCTATATGAGCCCTAATAAGTTTACTAAATTATTCTCACACAGGGAAAATTCTTACATTTTTTCCTGTTAATACTATTTTTGATGGTGATGAATTTCTTCCTATAATTTTAAGCATATTTATTAAAAAATCACAAATGTGTTGATCATAGTTGCTTTATGTCTTAAGAGAAATATGGGAAAATTAAAGAATTGCTTTTTTTGCCCTATCGCCCGGCGAATTGTCGCTCAGGCGAGTGAACATTACTCCGCAAATTCAATAAAGTACGAATTTTACAGAGCATTACCTCTTTTACCAGAGTTTGCTTCGCTTAGATCTGGCGAACTGATAAGATGCAGCTAAATCCTTCTCAAGTCAGTGACATCATATTCTGTATGCTGGAAAATCATAAAAGTTGTATTTTGTATAGTTTTTGTATAGTTGTATGTTTTTTCATTTTTTAAAAGCGATTGCTTTCAAAAGTCCTAACTTTTAAAGATTTTTGTGTTAACATTTTTTTCCCAACCATTTGAGGGACATGCCACATTTGTTTTAGCTCATGTCTAGGATCTCTTTTGTCTTTTTTTTCAAGCACTTGCACCAAAATCTCCAATAAATGTTCATATGACCTATATATACCTGCCCTATTCAAACTGATCAAAGCATAAGAGTACTAACAACGTTTCACTAGACAGAAATTAAAAATAGCAAAAGATCTATATGAAACGGTCACAAAATTTCGCTAGCATTCTGCTGCCCAGATGCAACTTCACATTTTAGTGAATTAGCAAAGTGGTAGTGAATTTTCTTCTGGCGAAGTGGCGCCAAGGGTGGCAGATTGTTCTCTGCCGAAAATTCACCCTTTAGTGAATTTGCCCCAATAGGACAAGGAATCCATCTGTCTTAGCCCTGATGGATGATCGCTTGGCCCTTGGCTCGCCAAACCATACATTCTTTACATGTATGGTCAGCTTTAGAATTGGAAAAAAGTCTTAACTGATGAATTATGCTAAAAATGTGTAAGGCACAACACAAAGCAGTACATGACAATTAAAATTCTTCTTCATTGGAAAATCAAATGTTACAATCCATGGCTTTTCCAATCACCATTTCTAAAAAATGTATTTTGGAGCACCATCTGGTAGAGCTTTTTATAGAAATCCTACATAGGTATCAACACTTTTATAGATGGGAAAACAGTTGATCAATCCAGGGAAGTAATATAAATTTGAAATAGAAAACATTTTATGAAAGTATGAACTGCAAGATAAACATCCATTTTTTGGCAGCATGTTTGTTTCTTTTTAAAAGTTACAGGACTAGGAAAAATATAATTAATAATAAATTAAAGCAGGCTGATAAGTATACAGACTTTAGACTCTTCATAATATTAGTAGCAATATTTGTGCCATATCATTTTGCCATTAACCCATTTTTCCCTTTCAGCTCTACCATGTTACGTGATATGGAGAACTCAAATCAAACCTCATCAAACAGATTCATCCTTCTTGGCCTCACTAACATCCCATACCTACAGGCAATATATATGGTATTATTCATTATAATCTATATAACCACACTGTCAGCAAACTCTCTGCTTATCATCGTAGTGAGGATCAATGAGCAGCTGCAGACACCCATGTACTTTTTCCTGAGCAACCTCTCCATTTTAGACATTTGCTTATCTTGCACCATAGTACCCAGAATGATGATAAATATTTTATCACAGGATAGAAGTGTTTCACTCTTAGATTGTGCATTGCAGATGTTCTTCCATTTAGCTGTAGGAGGGACGGAGTGTTTGATTCTAGCTGTTATGGCCTATGACAGATATGCAGCCATATGTCAACCATTACACTACAATACAGTTATGAACAAGACATTCTGTATCTGTATGGCTTCTGGTTCATGGACTCTTTCCTTTATCAGTGCTTTTCTCCATGTTTTTTTTACCTTTCAATTGCCTTATTGTCGTTCTCACAACCTTAACCATTTTTTCTGTGAGATGCCTCCTTTCTTTCGTCTCTCTTGTCAAGATCCTTGGCCCAATGAGTTAGCTGTCTACATCACAGCCAGTATAATTGCCATGTGTTCGTTTGTTTTAATTCTGATTTCATATATTCACATAATCTCCACCATTCTGAATATCCACTCTAGTGATGGAAGAAAAAAATCTTTCTCCACGTGCACATCCCATCTCACAGTGGTCTCTCTGTTCTATGGCACCATCTTGTCCATCTATATGAGCCCTCCCTCTGCATATTTAAGCATAGGCAAAACAGTGTCCATTATTTATTCAGCTGTGATCCCAATGCTGAACCCTATCATTTACAGCATGAGAAATAAAGATGTCAAAGGCACCATAAGAAAACACATGAATACGCACATTGCTGAAAAGTCCTAAAGAACTTCTATCTATTGGACTCATCAGCACATTGTACATTGCAGAGCATTACAGTATGAATTAGAGATCCAGTAGTTGATGAAGGGTAAAGATCCATGTGTGGTCTCCTGTTCTTGAACAATTTCAGTGTATGGGGCATATTTATCTGATCATAATACCTTTGCAGCACTGCTTTTCCCCATCCAGGACTACAGTAGCTTCCATTTAAATTGTGTAGACTTGAGCACCGGGCACATAAGAGCCTCAGTTTCAGCTGGGCCTTCGCATGGAGGAACAGAGAGGTGTTTCAGAACTTTACCTTCAGCTCCAGGATTTCCGGACACCAGGAGTCCTTGAACCAATAACAAGTGTTTATTTAGCACACGCAATAAAGTATTCATGTAACAGCAATTAACTCTTTGCAATCCAGGGCTTTGAATTTCTCTTTGCAGGAAAGATCCTCGAAACTGGGATTTACAGTGCAGTGCCTCCTCCTAGTGGGCACTGAGGAGAACATCTCAGGGGGTTTCCAGTAGGAAAATAAACACACAGTTTGTAGTAAAGCAAGGCACTCCCCTGGGTCCTCCTCCTTTCCCTGAGATGCGCTGGGGCTCCCAGTCAATCGGATTGCTCTCCAGCTTGTCACCGAACTGGATAATGTCACTGACAGAAAAACAGGGGAAAGACTTGTCTGATCCCCTACATACCAATGTCTGAGCTGCTGTAAAGTAGTTACAGAAATACAATTGCAGAGCATATCACACACTGGTGATTCTTCTTGAGCACAGATTTGGCAAGATCCAATTTTTCATCTTTGTGCTCCTTTAGCATACCTGGATCACCTACAGTAGAACCACTAGGGAAATCTCTATCCCTATCCACTTTGATCCCTACACTAACACGGAATATCACATGGGAGAGATACTGTACCTCCAATCTACTACTCCTACACTGGATCATAGAATGGTTCTTTCTAGCTGATGTGCCTATCTTTCTAGGCTGGCCTACCTAGCTGTACTATGACAGGAGCTCACATATCACTATCTGTATATCTAATTCATGGGGTCACTGTTACCCAACTTCACCTCACTTAGGGCACACTCTTTACTGGGGCCTAATTCCCAGGTTCTGCAGCAGACATCCATCTTTCCCAGAATGTGGCTTTCCCTTTTAAAGCCTAGGGGAATCCTGACACCTCCTGGCTAAATATAGAACTGCCAGGTGAACGTTTCTACCTGGGATGGTAGAGGAACCACTTCACAACTGTAAATTAGGCCCAACTCTTAGCCAACCAAAACCTTCCCACTAACCATGGGCAAAGCCATATGGGAAGTTAACTCTACAGTTCCTTAACCCTTCTAAAACAAATAATAGTAGAAGAAATGATCCTGGGTACAGCTTTAGACAAGGAGACCATATCTATTCAAATTCAGTTTGCACTAAATAATTTTTTTAGACAATGCATAATTTAAGTTATGAGGGAGCCTGTATGGGCATGACTGGAAGGCAGGGGGGAGAGGAAGAAGAGGTAGGAAGGGGAAGTGAGATAAGTAGGCAGTCCAGGAGGAGTTTGGGATAAAAGGGAAATAGTGGGAGAAATCACTTCCTTTTCCTACGTCAGAGTACCACACAGGTTAGGAGCATTCCCACCCTTTTTTCCTTGCAGGTTATAGAAGAGTTAGTGATGGTAAGTGCCTGGGAGCAAGGTGGAGGGGGGGTTATTTAAAAGGGGTAATACTGTAGGTTAGCATAGGTCAGTATTTGTCGCAGCATTGGCGGTGGTCCTGGGAAAGAAGGGAGTTAAAAGGAGGGGTTCCAGAGAGAACGAGGAACATTATATATAACTAGCCAACTCAGGCATGGGGTCCCATGGTGGCATAAAAATTGAGAGTACCATTGAGTCGGTGTATTGTGTCTGATGGGTAAACAAAAATTCAGGAAGGGTTCAGCCATACAGAAGTACAATGCACAGGATGGTAATGCCAGGACCATCTGCCCAAGGCAATCAGAACAGGGCAGAAATAAGTAGGATAACAAACTATGTTATAGAATGTTATGTATAATAACATTTTAATTGTTTGTAAACAGTTATTTTTATTACAGTTTATTGGTGGTTTAAAATGTTTGAGCTTGAAAAGTCAATAAAGAAGCTGCTGCCATCATTATCCAATAAATTGGTGTCATCTGTTTTACTGGGGAAGTTTTGTGAAGGTGAGTGGTCGCATCAAAAGAAAAAAGAATGGATTGGTATGGTGTTTCTGGTATTCTCTCCACTCCAGGCCTTTCACAGTCATGCATAAATTATTCAGGCAAAATTGTTACAGGTGTGAACAATGCAGGGGGGATTAAAGGTGAACAATGCAGGAGTTTACTGTATTAATTTGAGGTAAAATTTTGGCAGGGGAAGTTAATCTCAGTATTGATACCATTTATCGTGGTGGCACACGCTCTGATTTGGGGAGATTAGTCGCCCATCAACAAATCTCCTCTTCTTTTTGTGGTTGTAGGGGACTCAATTATTAGGAAAGTGGAAAGAGTAATCTGTCGTCCAGATTGCTACAACTGTGCAGTTTGCTGTCTACCTGGTGCCAGGGTTCGGCATGTGGTTGATCAGTTAGACAAATTATTAGGTGGGGCTGGGCATGACCCAGCTGTCTTAGTGCATATCGGTACTAATGACAAAATAAGTGGTAGATGGAAGACCTTAAAGAGTGATTTCATGGATCTAGGCTCTAAGATCAAGAAAAGGTCTTCCAATGTCATCTTTTCTGAAATTTTGGGGTTGCCAAGTAGGTTTGTAAATATGTGAATGACAACTTTTTATTCCAGCTTGTTCAAGAACCTACTAGGAATAACTCACTTTTGGACCTTGTAATAACTAATAATACTGAACTCATTTCTAACATTTGTGTGGGTGAGCATTTAGGGAATAGTGATCATAACATGGTCTCCTTTGAGATTCTGTTGCAGAAGCAATTCTATAAGGGAGTAACTAAAACACTTAATTTCAGACCTGCAAACTTTGACAGTATAAGGGCATCTCTGCAACATATTAAGTGGGAAATGCTTTTCACAGGGTTAAATACAGAACAAAAATGGGAAGTCTTTAAAATGCTGCTTAATAAATATACTGTACATGTCATAGTCCCCTTTTAAGCAAGGAACGGTCTTTGTTGGTGTTGAGGTGGGTAAGAAAAGACGTGCTTTTAAAGGCTTTCAAGTTAGCTGGTACAGCTGAATCATTTATAAGGTACAAGGAGGCCAATAAATCATGCAAAGAAGCTATAAGGCAAGCTCAAATTGATATGGAAAAGGATATTGCAGCTAGCAGTAAAAATAATCCAAAATTATTTTTTAAATATGTTAATAGTAAAAAAATTAAGCAGGAAGGGGTGGGACCTTTAGTATCAGAGGGGGCCAGCTGGTTGATGAAAACAAAATAAAAGCGCAGATTCTGAACTCATATTTGTCATCTGTCTACACAAATGAGGAACCAGTTAATGAAGGTTTCCTTTTTAATAGTCCCAATTATAGTAATACAACTAATGATGCATGGTTCATACATGAGGATATTTAAAAGAGACTAGAACATGTTAAGATTAACAAAGGTCCAGGGCCAGAAGGTATTCATCCCAGGGTACTTAGAGAGCTTAGCTCTGTGATTGCCAAACCTCTTTACTTAATTTTTCAGGATTCATTGAGGTCTGGCATAGTGCCAAGAGACTGGCGAATTGCTAATGTGGTGCTTCTATTCAAAAAAGCATCCTGTTCTCAGCCTCAAAACTATAGGCCAGTTAGTCTAACGTCAGTGGTAGGAAAGCTTTTCAAAGGGTTAATAAAGGATAAGATACTGGACTTTATAGCAAATCATAATACTATGAGTGTGTGCCAACATGGTTTTATACGTAATAGATCTTGCCAGACTAACTTAATTTCTTTTTATGAGAAAGTAAGCGGGGACCTCGATTCTGTGATGGCACTGGATGTGATTTACTTAGACTTTGCTAAAGCATTTGATACAGTGCCACACAAAAGGTTACTGGTTAAATTAAGGAATGTTGACTTGGAACATAGTATTTGTGCCTGGATAGAGAACTGGCTAGACTATAGACTACAAAGAGTGGTTTTAAATGGAACATTTTCTAATTGGACCAGTGTTGTTAGTAGAGTACAGCAGGGCTCTGTACTAGGTCCCTTGCTTTTCAACTTGCACTTTGGCAAAAATAATATAGATGCAAGTTATACACTAAATGGCAGTGTGTTGGGGGTTTTCGTAGATAACAAGTTGTCTAATTCTGGGCAAATTAACAAATCTAATTTTGAAGTTTTTTCAATGCGATGAAAAAATGATGAACATTGCACAAAAAAACACAAAAACCTCTAAAAATTCAAGTTGCAAGGTCCAATGAGCTCAGCTCCCAGTGAACTCTATGTGGCCTGAATATTTTTACTTGCCAAAACTTTTAATTAGGGGTTTTCAAGGTTTTTACACTTTATAAACCTCAAATTTTTAAAGCTTTAGAGAAATTTAAACACAAATGTTTAGTAAAAAAAAATAGAATTTGAATCTTAGTTCTTTCCCCATAATTTTGGGCGTATTAAAAATTCAAGAAATGCTTTTTAATTCATATATTTCAAGGAAGTTTTCAACTTGCTTGAATGCAGAAAATTCACTTCCAATTGGCTTCTATGGTATTTTGACAGATTTTATATGGTGTAATTTACAATTTATTTTAAATTGTATCCTTGTTTAACAGCTTTTTGGTAAATTGCACAAAATTGATGCCCCACAGTTACGATATACAATCATACACCGATACAGAGTCATTCTGTATAATTAATTTGGTTATTGTCTAGGGTTCGTACCTAATGTTGGTGCTTAATGTTCAGTTACTAAGACAAGGCAAACTATTTAAAAAGGGTTTCTGAATTCTCTGTTCCTTTACAGAACTGCTGAAATATGTTAGAGAAATTTTGTAGGACATAACATTTAAGATCCTTCTTCATTGGTTAAGGAAGGGTTTGATAATCATGAAAATTAGTTCAAAGCTATGACTTTTTCAAAGTATGGGGCCGTTTTATTAAGCTGCAACTTTTTCAGATTGGGCTTTTTATCGCCAAAAATCTGAAAAATAGTTGAGCAACTGACGCAGATAATAATATAAAGTTGAAATTTTAAACATTTTTTGAAAGAACTTCTACATAAACAGCCTTGAAACAAGTAGTAAATATCTGTAATCAATTTTAACAGCAACATTGTGGCCTTAACTATAACATTTTGACATTATTTCGTGTTTTTTTCTTTTCAGCTGTGATATATGTATGAAATGGAAAATTCAAATAAAACCTCATCAAACAGATTCATTCTTCTTGGCCTCACCAATATTCTTTGTAATCTATATAACCACACTGTCAGGAAACTCTCTGCTTATCATAGTGAGGACCAATGAGCAGCTACAGACACCCATGTACCTTCTCCTGAGCAACCTATCCATTTAAGACATTTGTTTATCTTCCACCATAGTACCCAGAATAATGATAAACACCTTATCACTGGATAGAAGTGTCTCATTCTTAGATCGTTTTATCTGTAGGAGGGACAGAGTGTTTGATTCTAGCTGTTATGGCCTATGACAGGTATGCAGCCTTATGTCAACCAGTGCCGGTCTTAGGCCAATTGGACCAATTGGGCCCAATTGGGCCCCGCGCCTGTGGGGGCCCCGCAGTTCCGCACCATGGCAACTAGGCAAGCGGAACTAGGAAATGCTTTTACTTCCTCGTCCCCACCAATGATCACTTGCGCACTTGACAGATCAGCTTTACAGATGTCCTAAAATGCTTTCCGTACAGCTGGCTCTGTTCTGGTTACTTCACATGCTGTGTGAAGCCCCCTGCTACCTGTGAATGTGATCTTCCTGTCTCCAGACTTGGCTGCGTCAGGCAAGAGTAAACTATGGCAGCATAGTTATTCCCCTGTACTAAGCACAATTCAGCAGGAAGAGCCCCTAAGTTTGCTCATAGTCTGTACAGAGAGATCCCATAAAACTATGGCAGCATAGGTATTCCCCTGTACTAAGCACAATTCAGCAGGAACAGCCCCTAAGTTTGCTCATAGTCTGTACAGAGAGATCCCATAAAACTATGGCAGCATAGTTATTCCCCTGTACTAAGCACAATTCAGCAGGAACAGTCCCTAAGTTTGCTCATAGTCTGTACAGAGAGATCCCATAAAACTGGTTACATATACAGTGAAAATCAATATCTGTGCTGTGTGTTTTTTATTTGAACTCCATAAAAATAAAAATGAGTAATTTTTTTTATAATCCATGGTTCTGCACACACATCTGTACAGTGATCGCTAAAAGATGCAGAAAATATTTTTTTGTGCACATAACCTAAAACAACTTAGAAGGAACACAATCCCCAATTGGCAGTACTTATGGGATAGAGGGAAAGGCAGTGACTATTTGCCACCCACACTGGAACCCTTTGCCAGACAACAAAACTCTGTCTAGGCGGCCCCGCCAAAATAATTCCAATTGGGCCCCGCAGTTGGTAAGACCGGCCCTGATGTCAACCATTACATTACAATACAATACAGTTATGAAAAAGACATTCTGTATTTCTATGACTACTGGGTCATGGACTTCCTTTATCAGTGCTTTTCTCCATGTTTTTTTACCTTCCAACTGCCTTATTGTCGTTTTTACAACATTAACCATTTTTTCTGTGAGATGCCTCCTTTCTTTCATCTCTGTTGCCAAGATACAGTACTTGGCCCAATGAGTTAGCTGTGTACATCCCAGCCACTATAATTGGCATGTGTTCATTCCTTTTGACTCTCATTTCATATATTCACATAATCTTCACTATTCTGAAGATCCGTTGTGGTGAAGGAAGAAAGAAATCTTTCTCCACCTGCACATCCCATGGTCTCTATGTTCTATGACACAGGTCTTGTTTATATATATGATCCCTCACTCTGAAACTTCAAACGTAGGCAAAACAGTGTCCATTATTAATCCAACTGTGATCACAATGCTGAACCTTCTCATATACAGCATAAGAAATAAAGATGTCAAAGACACCAGAAAAGTCACAAAAAACTATCATTTATTGGACTCATCCCTTGATTGATAAATCACAGATCACTATAGCAAGGTAAAAAATATAGAGACCTAGGAGCTGGCAAAGGGTAGCAATGGTTGTGTGGTCTCATGCTTTTGCACAATTACAGTGTATGGGACATATTTATCTGATCATAATACTTTCTAAAATCTGAGATAGATGAAATTCCATTATAAAGGATGTGATTCTGGTTATGGCTTGATCCAAAGGGGCCAAACCTATTCATTCGTACAAGTTCCTTAAAGGTTGCATAACTGATGAAGAGAAAAATCTAAAATGCTTCAGTATTCATATGTAGTAGGAGTTTTAAACTACCTTAATTATAGTTTTAAAATAAAGCAATATGAAGGCCTGCAGAGCTTAGTGTCCTAAAGAATGAGCAAAGTCAAGTCATATGAATCATTCCTGCACCCTACCATTATTACAATACTAAATTACATCCATCAAACCCAGGGTTGGTACATCAAGAAATGTTAAATGCAACAGATTTTCAAGGTGCACAACCAAAATGTGATATACTTCACCCTGTGTAATGATGTCCTTTGTGCCTAAGAATTGCTATTACATGTTATTATATAATATAGTTGTGTAAATATTTAAATGTTAATAAAATATCCTATATGCATTTGTTTTTGACTTAAAGCAACTATATATATATTATAGAATGATCAATTTCTCATGTACATTATTTCTTCCAAAAAAGTCGATTATTTAAGAGAGATTTAATTGAGCTGGGACATGGCTTATATTTGGGTATTGCATCAGGGAAACAATAACAAAACAGTATGGTATAATAAAGCCACAGAACCATGCAGTAACTTCTAGAATGCTGATAAGTTACATTAGTATTAATCCATACAATACATAAGTAAGACTTATGTCCCCTATACATTATCCCTTATAAAACAGTTTAGTGATTTGTATGTCTCAGCCAACAACCCTATGACTTGATATAGTCACTTAGGGACATAATTTATCAAAGGTTGAATTTTGAATTGAAAAAACTTCACAATTTGAATTCAAAAAAACCAACCGAAATTAAGTCGAAGTTTATGTTTGGTCGAATAGGTCAGTTTTCGATCGAATAGGTCCATATTTGGCCAAATTCGAATTGTTCGAATCGAAGGAATAGTGCATTCAATCACATTTGATTGACTCCAAATAGGTTCTAGGCGGTCCCCCATAGGCTAAAATAGCAATTCATCAGTTTTTAGATGGCGAATGGTTGAAGTAGAATTTTTAAAGACACAGTATATGATAAATTTCAAAATTTTAATTTTTTACAAATTCAAACCGAATTTGGACTATTCCCTAGTAAAAGTACACAAAAAATAGTTTAAAATGTTAATTTTTTTTCATTCAAAAATTCACCTCGACCTTTGATAAATCTGCCCCTTAGTATACAGTAATCACTCCTCCGTGACATCTTACATCATTTCAATTTACAGAAGCTTATATTTTATTTATTATACCTTATTATACAACAACTGTAAATGTATTTTGGTCTTTCTATGTGACTAGATAAATTGCCTCATATATAGCACAGTGTCATAAAAGTAAATCTAAACAAAATAAAATACATTAGAACAAAGAAAAATAAATAAATACATGAAAGAAATAAAAACAATAAAGGACTTAGAACACTGTATGGGAAATAATTAGAAAAATTTCCAAGAAATATTTTGACTATTCAATTCCCTTATTCAGAAGATCTTATAAATCCCAATTTATTTAGCAATTCTTTCTTGGCTTTTTATCTTGACCATAACCAATAAAAAGAATAATAAGACTTTTCTTTCTCAAAATTATATCTAAAAGATTCTTGCAAGCATAACTGACTTAGTGAAAAAAGAATTTCCTTCAAGGTAGGGGCTTCCTTCTGTATCCAATAAAGAGATATAAGTTTCCTCATAGTATTTATAAAAAGATGTAATAAATTAAAAATCTCCTTCTCTATTTACAAGACTGGATTGTCAAACAAACTATCACCCTCAATTAAATCTAATAAAGCAAAGGTCGGATATAATTTGATTATTTTCTCTTATCTAAGAGATACAAATCATTCTAATTTTCCCAAAATTGAGAGATTAAAGGGCAGGACCAAAAATAATGAAACATGTCCACGTTCTCAGCCTCACATTTTGGGCAATAAAATGATCAAGTTTTTTATAACAGGACCCATAACTCTTATGGACTAACTTTAAATTTTGCAGTCTCCAATTCTCAGCTCCCAACCTAGTATTATAACTTTTAAGAGACTTTGGGGCAAATTTACTTATGGTCGTATATCGAGGGTTAATTAACCCTCGATATTCGACTGCCGAATGGAAATCCTTCGCCTTCGAATATCGAAGTCAAAGGATTTACCGCAAATAGTTCGATCCTTCGATTCGATTAGAACTTTAATCCATCAATTATTCGATTTTAATCCATCGATCGAATGATTTTTCTTTGACCAAAAAATACTTAGAAAGCCTATGGGGACCTTCCCCATAGGCTAACATTGACTTCTAGCTTTTAGGTGGCGAACTAGGGGGTCGAAGTTTTTTTTTTAAAGAGACAGTACTTCGACTATCGAATGGTCGAATAGTCAAACGATTTTTAGTTCGAATCGTTTGATTCGAAGTCGTAGTCGAAGGTCAAAGTAGCCAATTCGATGGTCGAAGTAGCCAAAAAAAACATTTGAAATTCGAAGTTTTTTTAATTCTCTTCCTTCACTCAAACTAAGTAAATGGGCCCCTTTATGAGCTGAACTGATGTAATAGGATAATCTAGGAATTTAGACCAACATGTAGCAGAAAGATGTACTAGATATAAAACTGACTTTATTTTGAATTAAGTTATGACTCGCAAGAGCTAATGAGCTAGTATTAAAATATAACCTCAAATGTTCTTTGATTTGAAAATATAAAACCCTCTCCTTATCAGAAAGATTAAATCTATTTTGTAACTCTTCCTAAGAAAGAAGCTTTCCTTTACCTAAATCCAATACATCTCTTAGCAAAGTTGGAATATTATTCTTAAATCCAAGTAAAGAGGTGGGAAATATAAATACGAGTAAAAGGTGTAATACAATGGTCCATTCCATGACTCTTAAAAATAAATTTCCAAACATATATAGAGTCTCTGAAAATTGGATTACTCTTGAAATACTGTAGCTAGGAATATCACACCACTTTTGATGAATACTCGAATACTCTTGAATACTTGATAAAATATGACCAAATGAAGGATGCTAAAATTCAATTTCTGTATTAGTAAATCTAGACCCCCCCATATATCCATTCCATAAAACAACACAATGACGCTAAATTAAATTTCCTAAAATTTGGTACATTTAGGCCACCTTTAAATGGGTGAAATTGCAGTTTATCCAAGGAGATCTTAGGTTTTCTAGAGCTCCATAGAAAGGACGATAAAGCTGAATGTAAAGCTTTAATATCAGAGTGCCTAAGTAATAATGGGAGGTTTATTAAGGGGTAAATGAATTTAGGAAAAATAAGCATCTTGAAGAAAATGTTCTTCCAATTTAAATTTAAAGGTGCATCTTTCGATTTTTTACATTGTGAAATAACAAATTTAATAGCAGATGAAAAGTTTAAGTGATATAATTTGGTCAAGTCAACTGGAATTTTAAAACCTACATATATTAAAAAATCTTTGGGCTTTCTCAGATTTAGATTTTTTAATACAGAATTGGAAACATGCCCAGAAACATTAAAAAATTCAGTTTTCTCAGATTTAGATTTTATAACCAGAAACCCTTCCAAAGGAAACCAGAAAAAAGTCCCTTTTTATAAGTTGTAATTTCCCCTCTCACTACTGCCTTCCAAGTTACCCAGAAAAGGGTTGTATGACATTCATTCACTTTAACTAACAAAGTCCATCTATTTTACAGCAATTCAATGAAATATTTTCTATCCAATAAAAATGTTTGGAATGACCTTGGGATTAAACTTTTAACTCTTTGTGAACCAATAATACTATATATCCATGGCCATCTTATCACTAACATCATTTGATACAAACAAGTAATCAACTCTTGTACCAACCAACAAAAAGTAATGTCCTTTTCAGATGGATGGAAAATTCTCCAGGCATCATTTAAACTAGTATCTGTAATACAATTACTGAACAACTTGGAATTTCTCTTAGAAGGACAAGGAAACAAAGGTATTAGATCCATTTTAAAATTGTGAATTTCATTGAAATCTCTCCCAACAAAAATATTTATTTTAGGTAACAAAGAAATCTTATGTGATATCTGAGAAAAAATGCTTCTTTGTCTCTAGTAGGGGCATACATAGAAGCAAAATGCCAAACTTTATCCCTTATCTTAACTTCCGCAAAGATTAATCTACCCTCTTTGTCTTTCTCTATGTGAACAATATCAAAATTTAAATTCTTCCTAAATAAAAGTGCAACCCCATTTTTCTTTTTAACTGCTGCAGACCATTTCCCCTACCCAGCCTTTAAAGAGCCTCCTATTATCATCTTAATTTAAATGAGATTCCTGTAAAAGCGCTACATCTGCATTTAGTTTCCCTAGATGTTTCAAAATCTTATTTCTCTTAGTAAAATGATTGAGACCATTAACATTCCAGGAAATAACATTCAAATTGATATTAACAAGACCAAAAACTAGCTAAAAAGCTAATTCCTAACAAATAGTGAAAAATACTTGCTTTTTTCCTTAAGAAGTAAAGGAAAAGACCAGGGTATAACACAACCGCAATTTAACCCTCATAAAAAATATATATAATAAATCAATGCTTCATACTCTCATTGTCAATAGAGTGAGACAAACTGCCTGTTGGAGAACGTGGATATCTGGACCTGTCTCTTTGAATAGTATCAGAAGAAGTTTTATTCTGAGAAGGCTTAAGACCCAAAGCAGAAGAGGAATCCATACCATGGGGTCTGAAATCTTGTGTAGATTTTCCTGAACGCGGAGTAGTATTACTTAACTTAGATATACTTGAACTCAAAGAACCAACATTTTTCTTTTCCAAATGGGAAACAAACTGACCTGCTTCCCTAAAGTCATTGAAGACTCTGTTGCCTGCAAGAATTAGAAAACTCTTTCCTTTTCTGTGAAAGAAATTGAGAATAATCCTGAAATATTAGAATTCTATTTCCATCAATCTCCAGCCCATTTTATTTTTGTAAACAACAAATTCTTTTCCGAGTAATCAAAAAACTTGACTATGACAACTCTGGGTTTGGCTCGGTTAGAATCAGAAAGTGGGCTAATTCTATGTAATCTTTGAGCTTGAAACTGCCCCAAGCATGCAGGAATAACCTTAGAAATCAAGTTCTGTAAAGAATCAGCTTTGAGAGATTCTGGAAATACAAAATGAAGATTATTCCTTCTCGACCTGTTCTCTAAATCATCTAACCTAAGTTGTAAATCTCTTGTCATTTTTTCAAGAATATCAATTCTAGATGTTGAATTAGTAGAGTCATCAAAAACTGAAGAAAGCATGTATTTCTATTCCATCATCTTTTTTGTGTGTCCTTCCAACTTTTCAGAAATCAGATTAATCTTCTGTTGAAATGTATCTAATTACTTTTCTATAGTAGACTCTATCATAGGGTTAATTAACCAAGCAACTTCTGAAGCAATGAGAAGATAGTCACATTTATCTAGTTATCATTTCCTTGGAAGTCGGTGAAGATAAATGAAAAGACATAGAGCCCTGATCTGATCTCATAGGTTTTACTATTATGTTTAGTAAAAGAAGGAGAACTTGCATTTTAAGAATCCATATTAAAGATTATCTTATACTTTGAAGTGCAAAAAATAAAAACTCTCATTCCCCGTTTCACACTTTTCTCAACTTTTGGTTATCTTTACGCTCCCTTTTCTTGTTTTTTTCTTTCCTTCCTATTTCCTTCTTCTCCTTTCTCCCAGCTCAGCTTATAATTGTTTTCTCTCTTTTTTTCTCTCCTTCCTCTCCTTCCTTTTTTCCTTCCTTTTATTTATTTTATTCCCTTTTCTGAATTTTACTTTTTTCTTTTTTTATCTTTTCCTCTTTTTTCCCCTTTTCCCCTCTTTTTTTCTTTTTCTTTCTTTTTTTTTCTTTTTTTCCTATATATAACTTTTCTAACTTTTCATCCTTTTCTTTAAGTTTCTCTTCTTCTTTTTTCTCTCCTTTTCCCCCTTCCCCTTATTATTGGCAATGTAATTCATTCCATGAACATTTCTCAAGAACAGCACAGTTAGTTGTTCAATTTAATGGTGCTTAATGTATGGGAGAATATATAGGAGAATGAAAAGGCATTAAATACCAAAGTCAAAGTTACAGTATTCTGGCCAAACTGTGTGAAAACTCCAGCAATACGTATCTCTCAAGATGAATCAAATTCTCCTCACAATAAAATCAATAAGCATCTCTATAATATTCTTCAGCTGATTCATTCAGTAAACCAGCCGCCATTAACAGTAATATCCAAGTTACCTCATTAAATGCACACAATTTTGCAGAAGTCCCCAATTTACCGGTTTGCTAATATCAACAAGCGATTCCGTTCTGCAGGGCAAGTGATAATCAGTAGCTATTACATTTTTCAAGATAACCGCCACTAAATCCCAAAACTCTCTGAGGAGCCGACATTCAAAGCAGAGATGTAGTTTTAGAGATTGTATCTCTCGTCGCATACACTCCGGAGTTACTAAAGTCATTACTAAGTAACTGAAGATTGAGGATGTTCTATGCACTTTGCCTGATTTGAGCTGCCAAAGGAAAGTCTTGTGAAAGAGGTAACGTTCAGTAAAATCCTCATATTAGTGAATTTGCGGAGTAACGTCCATTCACCAAAGTGAAAAGTTGCCTTGCATTAGACATTGTGGCGTACCAGGAAAAAGGAAGCCTAAAGACTTGTTAACCTGGGGTGTAACCATACACAGCATTACAGAAGTCAGAATCCATGATAATGGTGAAAGAATACTTTAATAAACTTAGGTGCTCACAATATATGTACAAACTTGAAATAATAGAAAGCAGCAAGCAGAAACACAGTCAAGAATCAGGCCAAAGAGCCGAGGCAGGCGGCAGACAAATGAAGTCAATCGACAGGCCAGGAGTCAGAACAATGGAATCCAAAAGCAGGACAAAAAGGGACACCAGGGAACAGGAACAAGGCAGGAACTGGAACAGAACTCGGAATCAGGAACAAGGAACAGAGTGGGTCACGAGACTTGGAACATTGACAGGATCAGAAAACACAGGAACCTGCAGCAAGATCACAGCAACAGCTTAATGACCAAGTCCTGCGCAGAGGTCAGGGGCAGGCTTATAAAAGCTCAGGATTGAATAATGAGAAACAGATGCTGATAATGAGATGGGCAGAGAAATTAATAAATAACCTCCCAGTCGAATTGTGAGTACATTCGAATTTAAAAAAAGATCACATACATTCAAAATTTGACCTTTTATAAATTTGCCCATTAGTGTTTTTTTATAGATAACATGAAAAAGTTATTGTAATATTCAGATTGTGGGTCATTCCACTGAAATAACCCTTTAACAAATAGCTGATTTACTCTGATGCTCCCAAGAATTCTAATTGTGTTGGGAGTCATTAAAACTCACAAGCGACTTTCAGATGAGGTTTGCCTAAAGGAATCTGGGACCGCCCCAGGCAATTAATAAATGCTATTTAAGTGTCACCCAGTTCATGCTTCCTCTATTCTTTTCTTCTTTCCGAAGGATATCTGTAATGCATAATAAATGTCAGTTTTGTTTTCTGCTTTGTATTAGATGAAAATGCAAATAAAATCTATTGAAAAGAAGAAATAGTGCAGGAACAGGCATATTCTCAAAAAAAGTTAACTCACATAAAGTCTGAGACAACTGTATCTTCTTCATAAATTGTAAACAGAGGTAAGAAATTGCATTGCACATTTTTACATTTCCTGATAATGTAAAAATATGATAGATAATAATTTGATAGCAGCATTATTTTAAGTTGCATTCAGACATATCATAATAATGTTATCTGTTATCACTATAAGAATTTTACTATAGAATGATCTTGAACACGATGAGCTGCTTGTTAGAAATTACATTTTGAATATAAAATTAAATGTCATATTGACCTAAGAGTAAGAGTACTAACGGCGTTTCACTAGACAGAAATGAACGATAGTGAAAGATCACTATGAAATGATCAGATAACTTCGCTAGAGTTCTGCTGCCCAGATGCAACTTTGCATTTTAGTGAATTAGCATAGTGGTAGCAAATTTTTGTATGGCAAAGTGGAGCGAAGTGTGGCCAATCTTTCGCTGGCGAAAATTCAGCCGTTAGTGAATTTGCCCCATTGTGTCTTATCTGCCTTAAGGTGGTCATACATGGTCTCAGAGAGACTGTATTAGCATCTTATTTGCCCATGTATGGTGTCCTCAAACGAGCTTGCTGACCGGAGAGAATGGGGGGGGAGAATTGAGCAGATATGGGTAAATTTAAAAATTCCATTGGGACAAAGAACCCATCTGTCTTAGCCCTGATGGATGATCGTTTGGCCCTTGGCTCACCAAACAAGACAAACTTTACATGCATGGTCAGCTTTGGAATTGCCAAAAAGTCTAAACTGATGAATTATGCTAAAAATGTGTAAGGCACAACACAAAGCAGTACGTGACAATTAAAATTCATCTTCATTGGAAAATCAAAAGTTAAATAGGTATCAACAATTTTATAGATGGGAAAACAGTTGATAAATCCAGGGAAGTACAGTAATATAAATTTGAAATAGAAAACATTTTATGAAAGTATGAACTGCAAGATAAACATTCATTTTTTGACAGCATGTTTGTTTCTTATTAAAAGTTACAGAAACAAGTGAAAATATAATTAATAATAAATTAAAGCAGGCTTATAAGTTTACAGACTTCAGACTCTTCATAATATTACTAGCAATATTTGTGCCATATCATTTTGCCATTAACCCATGCCTTTTTTCCCTTTCAGCTCTACCATGTTACGTGATATGAAGGACTCAAATCAAACCTCATCAAACTGATTCATCCTTCTTGGCCTCACCGATATCCCATACCTACAGGCAATATGTCTGTTATTATTCTTTCTAATCTATATAACCACACTGTCAGGAAATAGGGATGTAGCGAACTGTTCGCCGACGAACTAGTTCGCGCGAACTTCGACTGTTCGCGTCCGCCGAATGTTCGCGAACGTCGCGCGACGTTTGCCAATACGAGTTCGCGTACGATTCGAACAAAAATCGTTCGACCATTCGACCATTCGACCATTCGATTCCTTCGACCGCTAAAATCGAAGGATTTTCGTTCGAATCGAACGATCGAAGCCATTCGATCGAATGGCTTCGATCGTTCGATTTGAACGAAAATCCTTCGATCGAACGATTAAAATCCTTCGATCGTTGGAATCGAACGATTTTGCGGATGTTCGAAGTTCGCAAACTGTTCGCGAACTGTTCGCATTTTTGCCGGTGTTCGCGAACACATAAACGGCAGTTCGCTACATCCCTATCAGGAAACTCTCTGCTTATCATCGTAGTGAGGATCAATAAGCAGCTGCAGACACCCATGTACCTTTTTCTGAGCAACCTCTCCATCTTAGACATTTGCTTATCTTCCACCATAGTACCCAGAATAATGATAAATATTTTATCGCAAGATAGAAGTGTTTCACTCTTAGATTGTGCATTACAGATGTTCTTCCATTTAGGTGTAGGAGGGACAGAATGTTTGATTATAGCTGTTATGGCCTATGACAGGTATGCAGCCATATGTCAACCATTACACTACAATACAGTTATGAACAAGACATTCTGTATTTCTATGGCTTCTGGTTCATGGACTCTTTCCTTTACCAGTGCTCTTCTCCATGTTTTTTTTACCTTCCAACTGCCTTATTGCCGTTCTCACAACCTTAACCATTTTTTCTGTGAGATGCCTCCTCTCTTTCGTCTCTCTTGTCGAGATACTTGGCCCAATGAGTTAGCTGTGTACATAACAGCCAGTATTGTCATGTGTTCATTTCTTTCAATTCTAATTTCATATATTCACATAATATCCACTATTCTGAAGATCCGTTCCAGTGAAGGAAGAAAAAAATCTTTCTCCACTTGTACATCACATCTCACAGTGGTCTGTCTGTTCTATGGCACCATCTTGGCCATGTATATGAGCCCTCCCTCTGCATATTTAAGCATAGGCAAAAAAGTGTCCATTATTTATTCAGCTGTGATCCCAATGCTGAACCCTATCATTTACAGTATGAGAAATAAAGATGTCAAAGGCACCATAAGAAAACACATGAATAAGCACATTTCTGAAAAGTCCTAAAGAACTTCCATTCATTGGACTCATAGGGACATTGTACACTGCAGAGCATTACAGTATGAATTGGAGACCCATTCGTTAATGAACCATGTGTGGTCTCCTGTTCTTGCACAATTTCAGTATATGGGGCATATTTATCTGATCATAATACCTTTGCAGCCCTGTATTTCCCACCCAGGACTAGCTTTCATTTAAATGGTCTAGACTAGAGCACAGTTGCATAAGATCCTCAGTCTCAGCTGGGCCTTCACATGTAGGAAAAAAGAGGCATTGCAGAACTTTACCTTTCAGCTGCACAAACAGGATTTCTGGACACCAGGAGTTCTTGAACCAATAACAAGTGTTTATTTAGCACACACAATAAAGTATTCATGTAGCACCTGTAACCCTTTTCTTACCACACTCTTGTAGAATCGGACCACACTCTTTTAAATAGCAATTAACCACCTAGTGGGCACTGAAGAGCACACCTCAGGGGGTTTCCACCATGAAAATTTGCAGTAAACCAAATATAACTTTATATAATAATAAAGAGTTAAACAGTAATGCAGTAAAACCCTGCACTGGAGATCCTGAGTGGTCTATCCACAGTATATCAATGCCATAGTCCCACAGTTTCCACTCTGGGTGGAACATGACAACTAGCACAGTTAAGTCCTTGGCAATTTGTCCCTTTCCCCAAGAGCTCTTATGTCCAAAATGTAGGGCTGCCCCAAGGTTTCTTTCCCTTTGGATCTAGTAGTTGCTCCCATGCGTCAGGTGCATGAGCTAGACCAGTCCTTACTCTGGGGAATCACATGTAGCCAAATTATCCACAAGCCAGAGACAGAAACTAGCTCTCTTAATATATGAAGCTCAAATGCTTACTCAAAGCAGAACACACCACAGCCCTCTCCAAGCAACACTGGCAACATCTCTGCTGTGCTGGGTCATCAGACAGGTAATGTAAAAGAATTATGCAAATACTTTATGGCAAAGTTATAGGTTTCTTTCAAAGGCAACATTATGATAGGTTTAGAAAGGAGTAAAATTTTTGGTGTCAGTATCTCTTTAAAGCTATTAAGGTTGATGCAGGTACTGAACTTAGAAAACAAATGAAAAAGGGGTTGAATATAGCAAAAAGATGGTTGTAGGAATGTAATACCAGGGGAAATAAAGAAGTGAATGCCAAGAAAGGCAAGGTACAAGAACAAATATATGTCAGGAAATAAGATAATGAAGGGATAGTGCTAGATGAGGAGGACTTCCCTCTGGCTCCATGCACCCCACCTACCATTGCCCCAGATAATCCCCCACAATATCAACCTCAAGATACCCCAGTAACTACACCAGGCCCTTCACTACATTCTCTGTTGCCACAAGAAACTGATATCCTACCTATGATTGAGGTCCCCAACCCCTTAAGTGCCAGGCAGAATCAACCTCAAATCATGTGGATATATAAAACTTAGACTCTAGAAGATGTTACAAAGAGCTACCAAAGGCATACACCACCCCAAACAAGATGCCAAAAGGTCCTATAAATGGAACGGTTATGCCTCAGTTATCGATTAAATGGCAGTGAAATCCAACAGGTATATCGGCAGGTATTGGGACCAGATTAGTGCATTGCAGTAGGAGATTGGGTGCCGGCAGATGCCCAGAATGTTGCTTGGCCCCATAATGATGCTCAACTTAAGGTCCTCTGTGGTAATCTTAACAAACGCATTAGGTACAAATGGCCTAAAAGAGCCAATTGGCAAGAAGTTAATACCTGTCGCCAGAGCGAGGATGAGAATGTGGATTGATATTATAGTAAACTGAAGGAAGTGTTTGACACATATAGTGGTGTACCTATACCAGATCAGGGCATGGTAAATGATGAGTCCTTATGAGCAACAACTAAAAAAATGCATTCCTACAAGGATGTCTGCCCTAGATTAACAGTTTTGTGGCTAAGCCATGTCTCAACAGGAGGGATGGTAAATATTATAAACAAAGTCTTTACAACATATGGCTTCTCAAACGACTGTAAAAAATTTTGTTTGGCATGCCATACCTGTAACAAATATAATGTCCAAGGTGCTCTGCGTCCCAAACCAGGGTCGTTTCCACCAGCAACATACTCATTTTAGATGGATTTTATCAAACTCAATAAATGGGAGAACAAGAAATATTGCCTTTTCATTATAGATGCCTTTTCTAGATGGGTGGAGGCTTTTCCATTACCCACACCAGATGCCCTCAGTGTGACCAGGGTACTAACAAAAGAGATTATTCCACAATTTGGGATACCAGAGCACATCTATAGTGATAATGGTTCCCACTTCTTAAACCAGATCATCACCCAACTAACAAAGCCACTGTGCTTATCAACAATCAGCTGGGTTAGTGGAAAGGCAAAATGGCATATTGAAAAACAGGCTAAGGAAATTAATGGAGGAAACAAAAATGATATGGGTACAGTGTCTGCCTGTAGTATTATTGGCTATAAGAATTACTCCCAGCCACAGTTTAGCCAATTTCAGACCATTGAGGAAGAGGCAGATCAGAGTTAGGCCGAATATATGTGCAGAATGTTAAATAAACAAGAGCTTCTTACTACAAAGAGAGCCCATCCCAACAGAACTTGTGAAACCTGGAGACTACATGTGGGTAAATGTAATAAAAAGAAAGAATTGGATGGCTCCTTGGTGGGAAGGGCCTTATCAGGTATTACTGTCCACCCCCACTGCTGTAAAAATCGCAGAAAGGGTGTCTGGGGTACATGCCAGTCATTGTAAACTAGTGAAAAAACTCGGGCAAGCGGTTAGGTAACCCAAATACGTCTTTTGGTACAGTCTGACTACAAAGGGGGCTCTTTCCACTAGGGAGGAGGCTGTCCCGACGTCAGTGAAGAACCATGGGACTATTTGGGAGCAGTAGTAGGAATAGGGAAAAAGTAGAACCATACGATACCTGGACACCATTCTCAAGGTGGGGTTGTGCAGGCATGTTGGCACTAATAACTTTCATTCCATTTCCATGGCTTTTCTTTCCCTTTCATCCTAATGCTGCAAACCACAATAATACACCCGCTAGGGAGCATCCCTCACCCCCAAAAATAGGACCCTTTGGAGTGTAGGAACAACAGGTAGATGTGATTGGGGACCACCTCCCAAGTATTATTTAAAACCACCATGGAGCAGACCCCTGAACATTACCATTATCGAAGGAACCACCACCACAGTTGAATTTGATGCCTGCTACGTAATTTAGTGTGATTCTCTAGAAACTGCTAGATCCTTTGCCAGGGAAAATAAGTATATGTGCATTATTGTTGCAGGAACAGACCCTATGGGATTGATTAATGTAACCGTAAGTAAGGCAGAGGCCATAAAAAGTTATTCCACAAACCCATTCCTCAAAGAAAACATCGCTATTTCTGGTATTCTGAGCCCAGACCCTGAAGGGAGGGTGACTTACACAATCTCACCCTCGGAAAAACTTTAGAAATAGAAACAGGTGTCCCTGAGGGGAACGAATGGTTAAAGTGGGTCACATACACGGTCACCCGGGAAGGGAAAGAAAACGACTTTGCTTGCGTAAAAGCACGGCCAGCCCTTGGTACAGTGCCATTCCTGCTAAACCCTTATAATGACTTAGAAGGGTTGCAGTGTGTGCTTACGTTATATACCCAAAAACAACCCACAAACTGTACCACCCTGTCCCTTCTCTATCCTGCTAGCCCTTTGAAAGATTTGCCACCTGCCATTACAATGTATGCAGGTAATCACACCTGTTTCCAAGATGGGCAAGGGTGCAGTCAGAAATTACAGACGCTGCCAGCTTCCTTCTGTGCCCGCAATATAATTCTGACACAGAAAGATACCACATTTAAAAAACGATCGTTCCAGGACCACTGTAATGTGCGGGCAGATATATGGTGATGTGGAGACATGAAATTGCGCCCCATACTCCCAAGTCTCTGGAGTGGGAGCTGCTGTTTGGTACAATTGATATTGCCTTTCTATGCTTTTTTTATGTGGTGGCTTTCCCTTTTAAAGCCAAGGAGAATCCTGAAACCTCCTGACTAAATATAGAACTGCCAGGTGACCGTTTAACCTGGGATGGGGAACATCTTCCCAACTGTAAATTAGGACCAACTCTTAGCCAGACAAAACCTTTGCACGAACCATGGGCCAAGCCATATGGAAAACTAACTCTACAGTTCCCGATTCATTTTCCGAAGTCGCCCAAAGTTGCCTTATGAGGCAACTTTGGGCGACTTCAGAAGTCGAAGCGATCCGAGTGCCATCCCGCCGGCAATTTACATGGGAACGGTATGCTATAATGCAGAAAATAACACATATCCAATAATACACATGACACCATATCTTAGAATAATACACATGACACCATATCTTAGTTGGAGAATGGCCGCAGCAGAATTTATTAGTAGATTTTTTAAACATACCATGTACTTTCCAGATACATAAAACTAGCCAGCCCAATTCCTTCATTGGGTAGCCTATCCCAATTGTTCCGCCTTTTGATTCTTCCGGCCAGGAAACTACTTATATAACAAACTTAAATTTTTCCTCCAACTGCGACAATAGTTTTGGTTTTTTTTTTGTTTTTTTTTTGTTTTTAAATAATAAAATTAACAACATATACTCAAATATATTACACAAATGGGTTGGTGGGTGCAAATCTGGACAGCATGTTGACGATGCTCCTCCTTCACCGATCTTCGCCGACTGACATGTAAGCTAGCCGCGAACCGGCTTGTATACCCCTTCCTTTAGGACACGTGATTGCTAACCGCCAATCACCTTTCTTTTCTACTCAGCTGTCGCCCGGGACCTTCAATCAAGCCAGGGACTTCACTGACTGCAATTTCTACCTCAGGTAAGCATATAAACTTAACATTTTTTCCTTTACAGCAACCTTCCCATGCCTGCTATAAGTGTTAGGCACACTTAAGCTTACATTCTAGCCAGCGGGAAGGCATTTCCGGAAGATTAGTGGCCCGAAGAAGAGGAGATTTGTTGCTGGACGACTAATCTCTCCGAATCAGAGCGTGTGCCACCACCCTTAAAGCTGACACAAGGTAAGCAGACACAGCAGCCAGACTTCCATGTGAGGGGCCACACAAGGGGGGGCCACCAGTTGGACAGCACTGGCAGTGGCGTAACTAGATATCACTGGGTCCCAAATCAAAATATTTCTCAGGCCCCCAAAATGTCTAGAGGTTGACCTGTTTTACAATTGTTATTTAAATTGTATATAAATTAGGACCTCATAGGGCTTGCTTCGTCTGTAGTTACACCCCTGAGCATTGGCATAAATCATTTCACAACTCTACATATACTCATGGTTTTACACCTTCTTTAGCAGTGTTACGTTTTAGAGGTTTTTTTATGGATAACATGAAAAAGTTTTTCTTTAATATTCAGATTTTGAGACTTTCCACTGTGATGATTTATTCTGATGCTCCCAAGAATTCTAATTGGGTTGGGAGTCATTAAAAACTCACATGGGTTTTCCAATGAGGTTTGTCTAAAGGAATCCACATCTGGGACCGCCCCAGGCAATTAATAAATGTTATTTAAGAGCAAGTGTCACACAGTGCATGCTTCAATCTGCATCGCATAAAAATGCAAGAACTGGAGAAATTAAAAATGAATCAGGCATATTCTGAAAAATGCTCACTCAACAAAATGTATCCTCTTCATAAATTGTAAACAGAGGTAAGAAATAGCATCACACATTTTGAGATTTCCTGAAAATTTAATACAAATATATGTGATAATTTGATCTTAGCATTATTTAATTAGTTGCATATATATATTGTGTTATTTTCTAGAAACAATTTAATTATTAACTGATCTCAAATACCCTAAACTAGATGACTACTTATTAGAAATGACATTTTGAACATAAAATAATATTTCAATTGCTTATTGATTCTACAGTCTCTTAATAATATTATATTATAAAGGGAGGAGCAGGTAAATTAAGTGAAAACCAATCAAAAGATAGAGGACATGGGGTACTTGTACATGAGATTTTTCTTGGCACTCATTTAACTTGCTCATTATTTTTTAAGCGCTATATAAATGTTGTGGTTGTACTTTAATGGCCTAAGTAACAAAGTTGGAGAGTGCTAGATATAAGTTCTCTTTTGTAAGATCCAGATACTTCCTAAATTAAGTACAGGTATTGGACCTATTATCCGGAATCATCGGGACCTGGGGCCTTCCGGATAACGGGTCTTTCCGTAATTTGGATCTTCACACCTTAAGACTACTAGAAAATCATATAAACATTAAATACACCCAATAGGCTGGTTTTACTTCCAATAAGGATTAATTATATCTTAGTTGGGATCAAGTACAAGCAACTGTTTTCTTACTACAGAGAAAAAGGGAATCATTTTTAACATTTTGGATTAATTGATTATAATGGAGTCTATGGGAGATGGCCTTTCCGTAATTCGGAACTTTCTGGATAATGGGTTTCCGGATAACGGATCCCATACCTGTACCTTTAAAAAGTACATTATTTTACAGCAAAATGTCTATTGTTATTATGATTATGTTTAGTGATGGGCGAATTTGCACTGTTTCGCTTCACCAAAAACTTAGTGAAACGGTGCCGTTGTCTCGTTTCTGACGCCAGTGTCCGTTTTTTTTTTACGCCAATCGTGCAAATTCACTCCGAATTCGCGCCTAGCGAATAAATTCGCCCCCATCACTAATTATGTTGATAGCAGGAGAGGTCCAGTACAGTAGCTGTTTAGGAAGGAGGGAGAATATTATTTTCTAGGTGCTTAATATATATAAATAGTGATGGGCGAATTTATTCGCCAGGCGCGAATTCACGGCGAATTTGCGCGATTCGCCGCCAGCGTCAAAAATTTTTTTTTCGAAAAAACGGACGCCGGCGTCTAAAACGTGCGCTGGCGTCGAAAACGGGCGCCGGCGTCGGAAAAACAGGCGCCGACGTCAAAAACAGGCGCCGGTGTCGAAAACGAGACGCCGGCGCAGTTTCGCGAATTTTTCGCCGTTTTGCGAATTTCGCGCGAAATTCGCGAATTTTCCGGCGAAGCAAAACGGCGCAAATTCTCCCATCACTGTATATAAATATAAATGGACATTCATAGTCATTCAAAACCGGCCATGAGCCAGGTTCCCACAATGAATTTTAAATATCTAAAAGATTGCAGCAACTGCTGATTTTCTACCTCCCTCCTGATAATGTTGCAGATCTCCTTACCAGGCAACAACATGCTGATTCTTGTTATTTTGTTTGTTCTCATTCAGAAACACCTGAGCCACAGCCTGGTCACAGGTTTCCATGTGAGAGACAGAGAGTGTGTTGGAGACTACGTCTGCTTCATCCTATTGGTAAATGTAGAGTCTTCAGTCAGGGAATATTTGCAACTGAAAACCAAGTGTAATCTCCAGTTCAGTGAAGAGTAGGTTCAACTTCCAAAAGATTCAAAAGTTCCGAGAAGTGCTACCAATCGTACCTCAAAAAAGAAAAATGGAGGAAAAAACAAGAAAAAATATAGTGCAGCTTAGCATATTCACACCTCATTGTAATTGCATTCACACATTCTCAGTGTTATATTCCCCACGTAACCTTTAAGTGCAGGTGAAATATTCTCATACATACTCATACACCATCGGATATAGTGCACTGTGTTATTGAGAAAGAAAAGGGTTTTAGAGTAGGTGGATACTCACACATCAATTTAGCAAGTCTCTGGTGGTTGATTATACTCACAAACAACTAGGTTATATTTCACTCATCGAGAATATAGTGACTCCCAGAATCCTTCCTTTGGACAATAAAGAGTGGCATGTGGGAAAAACATTTCACAATTAATATTAAAAAAAAAAAACTTTAAAATCAAGAGCAGCTCACCCGCAGTGTGTACTGAGATGTCTGTGGCATTCCTCAGACCTCACTGCCCATGTCCGTGTTACTTCAGATTTTGTCACAACTGATGCGTTTCGCCAAATGGGCTTCTTGGAAGCTGTAAATATACAAAGAACACTGCACTATATTTTTTCTTGTCTTTTTCTCCATTTTCCTTTTTTTGAGGTAATATCAGTATCACTTTTTGGAGCAGGGAATATTTGTATTTGCCCTCAACCCAAACAGGTGAATGGCAACTACCAGCATGTCTCTGCAGAGCAATCTCACAAGCAACGCTTACACTCAGGATGGATTACTGGAGGAAGGGAATAGTTATACTTTAACTTGCAGGTTAAATGAATGAATTGAATGCCAGTGGTTCTTAAACAATTAACAAGAACTTTATTAAACAGCAAGAGTTAGAATAAGGATACCAAATTATTGTTTAAAGTCTAAATGCAGATGAGTGTGTAATATTAGCAGAAGAGACAACAATGCAAAATAACATACTTATTACCTTGGTACACAGAGAAGGTGGCACATGTTAATTGTGGATACTATCCAGGAGTAAGAAGGATATCCATCGTGGTGCTATGCGACCCCTGGAGCTACCGCCCCTTCCTGACCAGGCAATAGCTCCAGGAATGGCTCAGCGCACTCTACAGCAATAGAAAAATTAAATCAGACAAAGACCGGAACTGATGCCAAACTGACTGCAAAAATATCTGATGCAATTGCATCTGGTTTACATTAGCACACTTGGGGGAACATTTACTTAGGGTCGAATATCGAGGGTTAATTAACCGTCACTATTCGACTGTCGAAGTTAAATCTTTGACTTTGAATATCGAAGTCGAAGGATTTAGCGATATTCGCTCGATTTGAAGGATTTTAATCCATCGGTTGAACGATTTTCCTTCGATCACAAATTGGCTAGAAAGCCTACACAATTTATTTAGAGAATACTGTACACATTATTGTAAAACATAAGAATAAGTTCCATGCCCATTTAAAAAAATGAGGCTGAAGGCTGAGTGCTTTTATACAAACCATGGAACTCCGAGGTGACTTCTAATACAGATTAGTAGCACCAATTACACCTGAGGACACACCAAGGACTGTTTATAAGGATAGAATTTACAAGATATCGATGGCTCAAGTTTATTATATATGTACATGTTATCCAGAATGCTTGGGACCTGGGGTTTTCTGGATGATGGATTTTTCCATAATTTGAGTCCGCAAACCTTAAGTCTACTATAAAATCATTTAAATATTAATTAAACTCAATAGGCTGTTTTTGCCTCCAATAAGGATTAATTATATTTTAGTTTGGATCAAGTACAATCTACTGTTTTATTATTACAGAGAAAAAGGAAATGATTTTAAAAAAATGTAATTATTTGGATAATATTGAGTTGAGTTTTCTGGATAATGGGTTTCTGGATAACCATATATGAAAGTTATTTCATTTCACAGTGTAACAGTGTATAGTTAAATTAATTGGTTGTCACACTAGCATTGAATTGATTGCACAAATTACTAAGCACTTTCACTTATTGATGAACCTTAAGGGTAATGTACAATTTTTAAATCAATTTTAAAATAAAATAATCAGATAGTGTGGGGTTACTACTGTGTGTTTTTTATTAATTGATGTTTAGTAAATATGTCTCTACACAAATCTGATCAACTAAATATAAATTAAAATAAACTATAAGAATAATCTTTTGGTTTTGACAGGATAACAGTGGTCATTAGAGAGTTACTATGCTGTGAGTTTTAACTTTAATTTCCAAAATTTTAAAACCTTGCATGATGGTACCATAATTTTTTGGCGACAAAAAGGTATTTTTTACAATGTGTTCACAAATACTGCGTTAAAGGGAGACTTCTTTACATTGTTTTTAACCATCTGTCAAGGGCTAGTGGCTCTAGTAGGTTGGAGTCAACTCAGGACCAAGGAGGAAGTGGGTGTGCAGACTGACAGGAAGTCTGCACTTAAGCAGATCAAACAGAATAAGGTCGATATGCAGGCAAGAAAGTCAGGGCAGGCAGCGAAACAGAAGGGTCAATAATAGGCAGAAGGGTAAGGAATCAAGGATCAATCAATACAGCAAATATAAGTCACCCAGGAATTCACTCAGGAAGAACCTGGGTCTTTGGTGTCCTTTTATTTTGAATTTGGCTCCAAACTGCGGCGTGATGATGTCAAATGCTGGTGCGATGACGTCATTACACTACAATGCACATGGAGCACGGGCACTGCCATTTTCAGTAAAGAAGAGGAGCACCATCAGGCTCTCCTCACACCATCTCATAGATGAGAAAACAGCTCATTATTGATACAGTTCATCATGATTGATGGAGGTAATAATATCACGTTTGAAAAAACATTTTATGAAAGAACTGTTGATAATCATTCATTTTTATTGCAGCATGTTGTTCCATACTTAAAAGTTACAGGAACAAGTAAAAATATGATAAATAAATTAAAGTAGGTGGATACGTTAACAGATTCAAAATCTTCACAATCTCTTTAACAATACAGGTATGAGACCTGTCATCCAGAATGCTGGGGACCTGGGGTTTTCCGGATAATGGATGGAAGACCGCCTTTCCACAATTCAGATCTTTCTGGATAATGGGTTTCCGGATAACGGATCCCATACCTGTAATAATAACTAACTTTGCCATTAATCCATGTCTTTTTTTCCTTTCAGCTATATTGTGTTATATGATATGGAGGACACAAATCAAACCTCATCAGACAGATTCGTCCTTCTTGGCCTCACCAATATCCCATACCTACAGGCAATATATGTTTCAATATTCTTTATAATCTATATAACCACACTGTTGGGGAACTCTCTGCTTATCATTGTAGTGAGGATCAATGAGCAGCTGCAGACACCCATGTACCTTCTTCTGAGCAACCTCTCCATTTTAGACATTTGCTTATCTTCCACCATAGTACCCAGAATAATAATAAACACCTTATCACAGGATAGAAGTGTTTCACTCTTAGATTGTGCATTGCAGATGTTCTTCCATTTAGGTGTAGGAGGGACAGAATGTTTGATTATAGCTGTTATGGCCTATGACAGGTATGCAGCCATATGTCAACCATTACACTACAATACAGTTATGAACAAGACATTCTGTATTTCTATGGCTTCTGGTTCATGGACTCTTTCTTTTATCAGTGCTTTTATCCATGTTTTTTTTATCTTCCAACTGCCTTATTGTCGTTCTCACAACCTTAACCATTTTTTCTGTGAGATGCCTCCCTTCTTTCGTCTCTCTTGCCAAGATACTTGGCCCAATGAGTTAGCCAATTATATAACAGCCAGTATAATTGTCATGTGCTCCTTTTTTTTAATTCTGGTTTCATATATTCATATTATCTCCGCTATTCTGAAGATCCGTTCCAGTGAAGGAAGAAAAAAATCCTTCTCCACATGCACATCCCATCTAACAGTCGTCTCTCTCTTCTATGGCACCATCTTGTCCATATATATGAGCCCTCACTCTGCATATTTAAGCATAGGCAAAACAGTTTCCATTATTTATTCAGCTGTGATTCCAATGCTGAACCCTATCATTTATAGCATGAGGAATAAAGATGTCAAAGGCATCATAAGAAAACAAATGAAAAAAAAAGTCTAAAAACTTTCATTTCATGGACTCATCCCCATATTGTAAATCACAGAGCATTACAGTATTGATTGGAGATCAAGTAGCTAATGAAGGTAGATATCTGTGTCTGGTCTTCTGTCCTTGCACAAGAGTATGGGGCATATGTATATGATCAGAAAACCTTTGCAGCCTGTATATTTCAGCCAGGACTGGGTTCCATTTAAATCTCTCTGGACACCAGGAGCTCTAGAACAAATAAGAGTTTATTATTGAGTTGAGGTATAGTGGTTACAGCCATAAAATTGCAGGCCACGCACTAACATTCCTCATAGACTACTGACGTGGCAGGAGCCACTTCACATCTTGACACTCTTTAGTAGACCTGGATCACATTCAGTGGAACCTCCAAGGAATCTTCCAACCTGCTTCCATTATGATCCCTACATTAGAGTCCTACACCAGGTTGGGTACCCGTGGAATACCCACAAAGCAATTGGGTTTTCGGCAGAAAGTCTCCATTCCCTGACCATGTGGGCATTCAGAGGGTAGCTCTGCTGGGATTAACACTCTCCCTCTCACCCTACCTTTGAATTTGGAAGGGTTTTTTCACCTTACCCTGCTGACCAGAGTGATGTCACTTCCAGTCTACAGTAACATCACATCATTGGGTGGTGGGCTACAGGTCAACGGGTCTGGGTCGGCACTGGTCCTAGAGTGTACTATAACAGAAGCTGACCTACCACTATCTATATAACTCATTCAAACGGGTCACTGTTCCCAGGCTTTATTTTACTTAGGGTGTACTCTTCACTGGGGCCTAAGTTCCAGGCTCTGCAGCAGACATCAACCTTTCTCAGTAGGTGGAAGCCAATAAAACATAACATGTTGTGGCTTCTCCTTATAAAGACTGCAGAATTCTGACTCCTTTTGGCTAAATCTAGAACTGACAGGGGAATACTCTAACCTGAGATGGGAACTCTCTGTAAATTAAGGCCAACTGTTTAGCTAACCAAAACCTTTCCAGTTTGTTAGGCAATATGGAAAGTTAGCTCTACGGGGCTGAAATCATAAATTAAATACTATGTATAAGATATGATCCCGGGTACAGCTTTAGCCAAGGAGACCACATATATTTAAGCTCAATTTGCACTTGGAAGACAAGGCCCAAATTATTTTAAAGGATGCATAATGTATCCAGTGAAAACCTCCAAATGTTCCAAAGTTCGTATATAATAGGGAGGTGTTAAATAACTACCCTAAAAATAACTTTAAAATAAAAGCAATGTGAAGGCATGAACAGCTTAGTGCCCTAAAATAATGGGCCAGGAAAAATCTAGCGAATCATTCCTGCAATTCTACTCCCATTCGATTAGCATACTTTATGAATTACGTTCATATATGGGCTATATCATATAAAAAATATATTTTACTGTACATGCAGCAAACCCATTGTTGGCTCATCATTGAATATTACAACACAATATTTTGTTCAGTTATTTTTATGATGCACCACCAAAATGTCCCATGTGTGATGATTCCCTATCATATATTAATGTATAATAAACATATGTAAATACTTAAATGTAAAACTGTTGCACCTTTAATGAACGATTCATTGGATGTAGTAATAAAGTCTATGTGCATTTGTCTTTGAATTAGAGCAAATACAGTATATTTATTGTAAATGATCCTTTTTTTCATGAACATTATTTTTTTTCCAAAGAAGCTTTAAACACAATTATTCTATAATTCATTTTATTATTAAAATGTACAGAACATCTGAATCCAGGTGGGGTATTTCTAAGAGATTTAATTCAGCTGGGAGGCTCAAATCCTTGAACACCACTCACATTTTTGGAGGCATTGCTTCTGGGATAAACAGAAACAATATTTAAGCTCTTGCTCACAGCATTGTGTCTCAGTGATGGCAATCCTGTACTGACCTGGAAGGATCTTCTCAATCTTTTTTCTGCAAGGTCTCGCACACTTTCAGGATCAATTTCTCATTCATCAGAACTATCCTTACTGTAATTACAATGAGGGTATCTTTTAAATACAAAATAATTTATTTAGAACATTGATAAAACATATGGGGAATTTCTGTTTTTGTCTTGTACGAGTCGTGACCTAAGGTAAGTTCTTTGAAGATGTTTAGAAACAATTAATTAGATACAAAACGTTATTCTTCTAAAAACAAGAAATAAGATTCCTGTACATGTATGGGACCTGTTACCCAGAATGCTCGGAGCCTGGGGTTTTCCAGATAACAGATCTTTCTGTAATTTGGATCTTCATACCTTAAGTCTACTAGAAAATCATGTAAACTTTAAATAAACCCAATAAGCTGATGTGGCTGTCAACAAGAAGTAATAATATCTTAGTTGGGATCAAGAACAAGCTACTGTTTTATTATTACAGAGAAAAATGAAATCATTTTTTAAAATTTGGATTACTTGGATAATTGGATTATTTGATTATAATGGAGTCTATGGGAGACAGCCTTTCCATTATTTATTGCTTTCTGGATAATGGGTTTCCGGAAAGAAGGATGTCATACCTGTATCATCAATGACGCTAAGGGGCAGATTTATTAAGGGTCGAAATGAAAATGAACATTTGAATTCTCAAATGTTTTTTTGGTCAAAACTCGATTCGAGTTTTAATTCGAATTCGAATGTCAAGATTTATCATACTCTGGCCCTTTAATAACTCTAATTCCACTATTTGCCACCTAGAGAGGTCCAGGGATCAATTTGGTGGTGTTTGCAGGTTTTTTCAAAGAATCTAGTTTTTTTAAATCGAATCAAATTTGATTCGGGTTTTCGGGTCGTTTCAATTGGTCCGAGTCAAAAAAAATTTGATTTTATTAATAAATTTCGATTGGTTAAATTTCACATTTATGGGAGTTTATGGGAGTTTTAAAAAACTCACATGAATTTGAAATTTGACCCTTTATAAATGTACAGTATATACTCCCTGAGTATATATTCATAACATCGCACAATATTGCATGCATAATATTTGTATATTTGTGATACTCACATTTCCCTGATTGTATAACTTGGCAGCCTTGCAATAAGCCCAGGATTTTTTACATAGGCAAGGTAATGTAGGTGCATGGTAATAGGCCACTTTTATGAAAGACAATTACATTTTTTTTTATTATACAATCTCCAGTCTATACCACTTGTTCACACACTTGGGAGCCTATTTATTAAACCTCAATTTGTTCTGGTTTACTTGAAAACTCAAATTTTTAAAATTTTATTATACATCAAAGCTGCTAAAAATCCAAATCCGAAAATACTCCAGCTACTTTTACAATTTGAAGAGGTTGTGATCCGCGTTTTGTATGATGATCCGAAAAAGTCATACAATTCGAATTTTTGTTCAGTTTTGTCTAAACTTTTCCCGCACTTGCCTTTTCAAGCTGATTATTGATAAATGAGTTAAATTAGTGGATGGGAGTTAGGTCGACTTTGTTTTAATAAAAAACATGAGATAAATTTGAGTTTTAGTAAATACACCTCGTCTTCATGGTTTTGGAGGCCAACAGGAAACCCAGGCAGACACAAGAACACTGAAACTCCATGCAGATAGTTCCTGTTCTTAATCATACCCAAGACCCCAGTGTTGCGATATATACTTTTTGTAGAATTAAACTCCCGATTGCCAGCTTAAAAATCACTTCCTAATTGAATTAAGGGCACCACACACTGGTTACTGCAAGGCCATTGGAACCCAAGCCTGTCTTTAGTTTTGAATTGCAGACATCCTTGTTTATATAATATACAATTTCAAGTATGCTCTTGACTAATTGTCTCATGCCCCAAATGCCACTTGACCCCTCTATATCTAGAGTTCTCTTTCATAAAATCCACAGCTGCTGATTTATTTCAAAACATTGTACAATAGATCTCATAAATGAATCTGTATACCGAATGATGTCTCACATTTTGTTTCCATACAGCTATGTTGTTATAATGAGCATTACCAAGAACTCAACCCTGATCACCAAGAACAGATTCATTCTTCTTGGCCTCACCGACATCCCATACCAACAGGCTCTTTGTGTCCTAATATTACTGATAATATATATCATCACTCTGTCAGGAAATGTCATACTTGTCATAGTAGTAAGAATGAATACACATCTGCAGACACCCATGTATTTTTTCCTAAAAAACCTCTCTATAGTAGATATTGGCTTCTCTTCCACCATAGTGCCTAAACTACTTCTAATTACTGTTGCTCTGGATAGAAGTATTTCACTCTTGGAATGTGCTTTACAGATGTACTTCCATTTAGCCCTAGGAGGTACTGAGAGCATACTTCTGGCAGTTATGGCCTATGACAGGTTTGCAGCAATCTGTAGGCCATTACAGTACAACACAGTTATGAATAAGAGGTTCTGCATTTACATGGCAGCTGGTTGCTGGACTGTGGGCTTTGCTAACTCCATCATTCATGTTGCTCTTACATTTAAGCTGCCTTTCTGCAGATCCCACCACCTTGATCATTATTTCTGTGAAGAGCCTCCATTTTTCAAGATCTCCTGCCAAGATACCTGGCTGAATGAGGTGGTGATGTACATTGCAGCCT
Organism: Xenopus petersii; assembly: GCA_038501925.1. NCBI lineage: Eukaryota > Metazoa > Chordata > Amphibia > Anura > Pipidae > Xenopus > Xenopus petersii. The sequence continues at coordinate 15,673,286 of CM076686.1, forward strand.
CTATACTTGGAATTCTTTGCTTGTTTTTGACTCTTGTTTCCTATGCTCAGATAATCCGCACCATTATCAATATCCGTTCCACTCATGGGAGAAGAAAAGCTTTCTCTACTTGTGCATCCCATCTGACAGTTGTTTCCTTATTCTATGGAACCATTTTATTTATTTATTTAGGTCCTGGCATTACCTACTTTACTGAGGCAAACAAGTCTGTGTCAATGATTTATACAGTTGTAACGCCAATGCTAAATCCCATTATCTATAGCATAAGAAACAAGGAGATCAAGGAAACAATTAGAAAAAAACTGGCAAATCTTTATGTAAAAACAGTAGAGGAATTTCCATAGCACTTACTTTTCTATACCTATATGTTTGAGAGCACATTATGTAAGTTCTTAAACAGTTGCATAAACTTTTATTTATGTGCACAGGATCAGATGCCGAGTCTCATAAAACAAAATTACATTTATTAGCCTTAAACCTTTAACTGCTACTGTTAGTATACTATTGCTGTAGGATGACTTGCTGATTGCGAGTAGAAGAGGTAAAAGTACATAACTGAGGCACAGCAACTTTTACAATGTATACAATGCAACATGAAATATGAAATGAAACATTATTAAATCATGTTTAAAATACATAACTTCTGTTATGAGGAGCCCTGCCATCCCATATGAAAACCAACTATGTTGTGTCAACATCATAAAGAGACACTTCTTAGGAACACCTCTGCATCCAAAAAATGCAAACATCTTAGAAGTGCATAGGACTTCCTGGTGACAAGTCCAAGGGGGTTATTTATCGAAAATGCCAATAACTCAAAATTTTTTAGTTTTTTTGCTAAAAAATATGAATGGAAAAAAACCTAGAATTTTTCGAGATTTATTATACCCCAAAGATGGAAAAACATCTGAATCCGAAAATCCGGCATCTCAGACCTACCAAGGCTGTATATAAATCAATGGGAGAAGTCCCTATCCTATTTGGAAGGTTCTTTGGTCTGAGCTAAAATTAGTCCAAAATTCCGACTATTTTGGACTTTCCAGGCAAAAATCTGAAAAAAACATGCAATTCAGGAAAATACTCAAAAAAAATCATACGATTCGGATTTTCTCAATATTTAGATTTGTCCCCGGTCTGATTAAATTTTTAAATAATAAATAAGGTACAATCATGGATCAAACTTTTTTTATTTAATTAGTCTGAAGAATTGAGATTTTGATAAATAAGGCCCCTAGTGTCATCTAGCTCATTGGTAACATCCATATTGGATATTGTTCATTATAATCTCAAGGTGGTATAATGCACATAAACACCAATGGATCGACTCCTCTCAGGTAGAGTAAGAACCCATCAGAAGTGGAAAGGTCCTTCAACTGCACATTAACTTTCTAGGCATGTTTTGCTAAGACCACCAAGTGTAATACAGAATCCAAAACCAGGTCTATTTAACTTGCAAAACTTAACAGATAAAAAGTGATAACCACCTTCATAAATGATAAGGTGAAGGTGCTATTACTGCTGCCTTCAGTCTGAGCCATTAAGATACCCATAATATGTCCAGATTGCAAACATAAAGGAATATGCATTAAATACAGCCGATCCCTCCACACATGTTGACTGGGATCTGCAAATACTAATCCTATCCAAAAAGATCTGTAGCATGTGGTGTCCATCATAGAAGAGTTATTCATGCTTGAGTTGACCAGATAGAGATTCATAAGCGAAATGAGGTCATAAAGAAATGTGATAAATGTAAGGATCTGTAAATGCCACATTTTCTTTATAAAAAGTAGTCAAGACTAAGTAGACAATCCAGCTATAAAAATATAGAAACAGGCAATCTAGAAAACAGAGACAAAGGCTTAACAGCTATTTGAAGTCTACTGATGTAAGAAACATATAAACCCAACTACCCACAATTATTGGTATGTTTATGTCACGGCCAGCACCCAATACCAGAACAAGTGCCAAGCACCCTGGTCTCGGTTTGGCTTCACCAGTAGTGTGACCACTTTTGGGCTTCGGGAGGAGCCCTCATCTTACTTGGGTGCCACCTGGACTTAATGAGGGGCACAAGATGAGATGTTCTGGCTGGCAAAGGGGCACGGCTGTTAGCAAAGTCTTTTGGGCCGAAGGTCACGGTACAAAAGGATTAGGCAGAAGGATGGTCAGACAGGCTGGGTCGAGGCAGACGGATATCAGAATCGTCAGGCAGGCAAGGGTCAAAACCGGGTTGTCAATCAAGGGGTTAAGCTGGAAGAGTTGTCGTAGGCAGGCAAGGGTCAGGATACAGAATGCAGAGTAGTCAGGGAACAGGCAGGAGTCAAAACCGGATAATCAGGACAAACAGATACAGGATTAGATGCACAAGGCTCAGGAAACCACTAGAAGCCCAGTTCTATCACGGGCATCTGTCTGCAGTCAGAATGGGTCTTTTATAGGGGAAAGAATTTGGGCCAAAAAAGTGCACATTCGCACCAAAACGCCACAAGAATTTTAACACACTTGGACTATTTTGGATATTTTTCTACATTTTTTATATTTTTTAAAAAGTGGATTATGGATTTTTATCATCATGGACACTATGGACACTAATTTTGTTCACTGGGGGAGTCGAGAATATTATGCACTTTATATATTGTGTATTCAGATGTTTTGGATAATTATATATGCTAATTTATTAATTGAACACCCTATTTCTAACGTCTGCACTATGGTTTCCACATGCTTGACAAAGGGGCGTGAACCCGAAACGTTGCAGTCCGCACAATAAACAAGCAGGTAACACTGCAATTTGAATGCCTGTGTGCCGAACCTCTTCTGTTCTATACATAGGTCAACAACATATCCATACCTGGGGTGCTGTATATAATTTACTGTTACATTATTCAATATTACATAGCCATAAATATGTTGCTTAGCTTTCTTGCAAAAGACCATGACCTTAAGGATTAATTATATAAAGTGTTATAATTATAAAAAATGTAAAGAATGTCTGAGGAATCAATGTTCATTGAAAAAGCATAATTGAGCTGGGAATCTCAAAATATTAAACATGACATATCTTGGGACGGATTGCATCTGGGACAAACAGAAATACAATAAATGTTCCAGCCCACAGCAATGTGTCTTATTTAAGGTAATTGCACGGAAGAGCTGATTCTTATACTTCTTCTTCAAGATCTTGACATCCAACCCTCATTCTTTTGGCATATCCTTATTGCAATTCCAGTAAGAGTCATCTGTACATTTTCATATTACCTCCACAAAGTCTTCATCAGAAAAAAATGCAAAGTTTGGTGTTATCTTGGAAATACAAAATAAATCATAGAAGACATTTTAGTCTACCATAATGTTTGATGAAGGATATGACTTGGACCCAGCCAGAATTTCAAGTGGCCTTAGAAAGATCAGTTAATATGAGTTAAATACACAACTTTTATGAGTTAAATATATTATGTTTATGGCACACGTGTAATTTCTATTCTTTCTTGCATGAGTTGTGATAAAAGAAAAGGTAAGTGTTTTTAAGATGTCCAGAAATGTTGGGCCAAAAGGTTGTTTTAAAAGAATACTGGACATAGGATAGGGACATAGGATACTCAACATAATCAACACAACCAATGACTTCTCTATCTCTCTATCTCTAACAATATTACATATACAGGTATGGGATTTATTATGTAGAATGCTTGGGACTTGGGGTTTTCTAGGTAAGGAATCTTTCTGTAATTTGTATCTCCATTCTTTAACTCTACTAAAATATAATTTAAACATTAAATAAAATCAATAGGATTATTTTATCTCAAGTAAGTAAGATGCGCTTCCAAAAATAGTTATGTTCTTTCGTCGCTAGGGAGAGTACATCAATAGTGAATTAATCCTTTAATAAATGGTCATAGTGAGAAGCAACGCTACTCACACTAAGGGGCAGATTTATCAATGGTCAAAGTGAAAATTAGAATTGCAAAAATTCAATTTTCAAGCTAATTTTTGTGTACTTCGACTAGGGAATAGTCCAAATTTGATTCAAATTTGAAAAAAATAGAAAATTCTAATTTTGAAATTTATCATGTAATGTCTTTTTAAAAATTTGACTTCGTACGATTTGAAAGCGCTATTGCTTTGATTCGTATGATTCGAATCTGAACAAAAACTGGACCTATTCGGCCAAAAAAAAAACTTTGACTTAATTTCAGTTGGTCTTTTTGAATTAGAATTTCAAAGTTTTTCAAATTCGACCCTTGATAAAGCTGCCCCTTAGTATGGTGATTGATCTTCCGGTTTTGCCTGCAAAGAGAACTTTTATAATGAAGAACCGTCGGTGGTTATACTTCAGGTCTCAGCGGCATGTCCAGTCCATGATCAGCTCAACGTGGTCACCAACGGTCTCTGTGGGCTCCTCGTAGCAACCACTTCGAGAGGCAGCATACTGACTTTATAAGATTCTACAGGGAAACACTATTTTCACATATAATGCGTTTGAGAAATTATGAGAACATATGAAACATGTTGGGCTTTTTACGCGTTAAAATAAAAGTATATTATAAGAACCATCAAGTTAAAAGGAGAGCATTATTATACTGTATGTGAAAATAGTGTTTCCCTGTAGAATCCTGTAAAGTCAGTACACTGCAGCAGGCACTGGTACTACATGGTCCTACATAGTCTTGTTTTTAGTACTGAAGTGTGGTGTGAATGAAGAAACAAGTATGATATGATACATCCTTATTTCCTACAGTTTCAAGCATGCTACTGTCCAGCATTAGACAGGCTGCAACCCCCAAGTGGGGAGGTCGGAAGCCACGCCAGTGGAGCGGGTCTGGGCTGGTGGGGCACAACAGTTTTTTTCCCGGTGTCTCGTCAGCCCAGTCCTTCCCTGCTACTGTCTGTCAAGCAGTTTTACTACAGGTATGTGTCCTGTTATCCAGAATGCTCAGGGCCTGGGATTTTCCAGATAAGGGTCAAACCAAGTTCCACAGTGAAAATGATGCCCATGGACTTTATTGGGTGAAAAAAATTGTTGTGTGACAAAAAAATGTTGGCGCAGTCAAAAACAAAATTGTTGCTGTTTTGCGGATTTTTGGCAAAATGGGTCAGATTTCGCCCACCATTAATCTCTATACCTAATACTAGATCTTGAAACATTAAATAAACCCAATTGAATTGTTTTGCTTCAAATAAGGATTCATGACATGTTAGTTGGGATCAAGTATAAGGTGCAGTTTTATTGCTACAGAGAAAAGGGAGAATCGTTGTTAAAAATGTAAATTGTTTGATGGCCTTCCAGTAATTCAGAGCTTTCTAGATAATGGGGTTCTGATACATGTACTTTAAAAAAGAGAGTGGAACTAAAACTGAAATAGCCAATTAACCCAACTGCCTAATGCTCCCTATATCTACACTCCATTATATCCACATCTGTTGATTTTATATTGGTCCTTAATGTTCACCGCTTACAAAGTATTTTTCAGTTAAAATGTTTCTACTAACAGTTCTTATGGCAAATCTGTGTACCTAATGACCTCTCAATACTTTGCTTCCATCCAGGGATGTTATAATGAGTGGCAACGAGAACTCAAATATAACCATTGAGAACAGATTCATCCTTCTTGGACTTACTGACATCCCATACCAACAGGCTTTATGTGTCCTAATACTACTGATAATATACATAAATACATTGTCTGCAAATCTGATACTTCTCATAGTAGTGAGGATGAATATACAACTGCAGACCCCCATGTATTTTTTTCTAAGTAACCTCTCTATAGTAGACATTGGCTTCTCTTCCACCATAGTGCCTAAACTACTTGCAATTACTGTGGCGCTTGATAGAAGTGTTTCCCTGTTGGAATGTGCTTTACAGATGTATTTCCATTTAGCTCTAGGAGGTACAGACAGCATGCTTCTGGCAGTTATGGCCTATGACAGGTTTGCAGCCATCTGTAGGCCATTACAGTATAATATAGTCATGAATAAGAGGCTCTGCATTTGCATGGCAATTGGTTGCTGGACTATGGGTTTTGCTAATCCCATCATTCATGTTGTGCTTACATTTAAGTTACCATTCTGCAGGTCTCACCATCTTGACCATTACTTCTGTGAAGAGCCTCCATTTTTCAAACTCTCCTGCCAAGATCCCTGGCTGAATAAGGTTGTTATGTACATTGCAGCTTTTATACTTGGGATTTGCTGTTTGTTTTTGACTCTTGTTTCCTATGCCCAAATAATCCGCACCATTATCAACATCCACTCCACTCACAGGAGAAGAAAAGCTTTCTCTACTTGTGCATCCCATTTGACAGTCATCTCTTTATTCTATGGAACCATTTTCTTTATTTATTTAGGTCCTAGAACTACTTACTTGACTGGGGCAAATAAACCTGTGTCTTTGATTTATACCGGTGTTACTCCAATGCTTAATCCTATAATCTATAGTATAAGGAACAAGCAAATAAAAGACACCATTAGAAAAAAACTGACAGATCTTTTACTAAAATAACCAGAGGAATTTCCCAGGAACTTACATTTCACTATTTGAGGGATCTTTGTTTTGACAGATTTCTTTCTTTTTTATTTTTGCATATTCATGTTTTCAATGAGAAATGTGATTCTTTCTCAATTAAGTCAGCAAATGTTATATTCTTCAAGGTTGGACGGACAAATAAGATGAAAACATAGGTTAACAGATAATTAATATGGGTTGTAACAGGGGCTGTGGCTGCAGAGGCAAGTAAAGGGGCTGGGAAAAAGAGATGGGGTATAAATTGACCTCTCTGTCCAGGAAGGAGGAACCAGGAAGTGTGGTATAAGATTGCACAGTTGGAGAGAGCTGAGAAGAAAAGAATGTTAGTTAAATATTTGTAATTTATATGGAATAATTATCCCTAATATCACATGAGGTGCTATCAAAGAACAGATTTAAGCAAGAATGTGTTTGTTGTATATGTTATAAACAAAATAAAAATATGATGTGAATAAAACGCAAACAAATTTCTGCTTGAAGTTATCCTGGATGCTATTTCTTAATTTGCAACAGGTATTACCATTTCCATTTGAGTGAATTCCCACAATTAATAAATATTCAACACTATGGGGCCTATTTTTTTTTGGTCAGTTTTGGTCTCCATCACTCAAACAGGACATTATTGTATTAGAGAGGGTACAGAGAAGGGCAACTAAGCTGGTAAAAGGTATTGAAAATCTTAGCTATGAGGAAAGACTGGCCAAATTGGGGATGTTCCCGCTGGAGAAGAGGCGCTTAAGGGGAAATATGATAACTATGTATAAATATATAAGGGGATCATATAATAATCTCTCTAATGCTTTATTTACCAGTAGGTCTTTCCAGCTGACACAAGGTCACCCATTCTGCCTAAATATTTGGAAGGGGTTTGTTACAGTGAGAGCTGTGAAGATGTGGAATTGTCTCCCTGAATCAGTGGTACAGGCTGATACATTAGATAGATTTAAGAAGGGGTTGGATGGTGTTTAGCAAGTGAGGGAATACAGGGTTATGGGAGATAGCTCATAAGTTGATCCAGGGACTGGTCCGATTGCCATTTTGTAGTCAGGAAGGAATTTGTTCCCCCTCTGAGGCAAATCGGAGAGGTGTTTTTTGCCTTCCTCTTGATCAACTGGCAGTTAGGCAGGTAAGAGTTCAAAGGTTGAACTTGAAGGACATGTGTCTATGTTACTATGTATTCATCATACTGTGTGACAAATAATGTCAGAAAAAATTATGTCAAAAGCTGTGTTATATATATGGCAAATGTATCTAGGTGTGTGTTTTATTTTATGCCACCTAAATGCAGGAATTACATCATTTTACACCACTAAAGACTGTGCATTATCTTTTAAATCAATGGGAAAAAAAGTTTGCGTCAAAGAAAAACATAGACAAACCCTACATTGGATGAAAACCAAATGATTGCTTTCCTTTACTCCATATTTTACAAAGATGTACAAAATCACTGAAAATCAATACACAGCTGGAGAAATAAAATTATTTTACTCAGTGATGCCTGCTGGTGGTTGGTGTATTTTGTCAATGGCCCCTAATTATATACTTTAAGATGACTGTAGGCATCAATACTATGCTTGTCTATGATGACTAGGCCCCAAAACTGCACTGCATAATTAAGGCAAGGCCTTACTAGGGATCTATAAAGAGGCAACATTATGTTTTCATCTCTACTGTGTTTATATCCCTAGCTTCATTGTTCTTTTTTGTGCAAGAGAGTACTTTATTAGCTTTAGTAGCCACTGACACTGCATAGAGTTGCAAAGTCTGTTATCCACAAAAAATACAATTTATTTTACAGTTGGAACTAAGGCTAAATGACTGATAAAGCAATGTTTTCATTTATCTGTAACCGTGTTATATGCTTATGGGTGCCTTCACCAGAGGTGTTTTAAAATGATGGAATTGTTGATCATTTTAATATATTTCGTTACTGTTTAATAAATTCTAAACATGGTATATTTCAATCACATTGAATCAAACAGCAAACATATCTCTACTCTCTTTGACCCTGGCTGACATTCTGGTTGGTTCATATACAGTAACGGAATCCCCCAAATAACAACTATGCTGTGATTAAAACACATAAAGTAGACACAAAAATGTATATTAGTACCTTAGGGGGAATAATCAAATAATTAAGACTAATAGGGGAGTCTTAACAATCATCTGTTGTTGTTATTGTTGTTTTTAATTAGCTTCTGGGTCATAATGACTGTATAATGTACTATTTAAAAGCAAGCATTAATTGTTTCACATTTGCTCTTCCTTATACAGTAGAGAATGACTGTATTATCCACACAAAATGATTTTTTTTCCCAATGCATGCTCTAACCTGATAGCTCTGATAGAAAAGCATATGTCCTTTCCTAAAATGAAATGAGAAGACAAATAGCAAATCAGAATTAAAAAAAAATACCATCATAATCAATCAATGCTATAAGGAAAGTGAAACATAATCAAGAGAACAAATATTAGTTTAGACAAAACTCACCCTTATATGAATTCAGCAGCTATATTCTCCTTCCAGCCTTTCACTAAGGTAAGCAAATTGGTTAGTTCAAGATATATGGGTTTTTATGTGTTTTTATTTGTTTTCTGAACAGGATTTTCATTTGGCACATCTGAGATTAAGAAAAATGTATTATATAGAGCATGAGCATTTTTGGATTAGCTAATTGTGAATAATTCTATACAACTACTTACATCCAGATGTCATATTGACTGTATAATGTATTGGGAAATCCTTAGTTAAAGATGTAGTTAAATAGTGATATTGAAATAAGAGAAAATGTTTATTGCTCCTTAAAACTAGGGTACCTGTACCTTTTGATGCCTGGACAAAATATTATCTCTGGTGCCAAGACCTGCCCTCCCTTTGATGTTATACACAGGCCAAACACACTTGGTACCTTTGGCAATGGGTGTTATTCTATGTGAGTCACCATTAAATTATAAAATAATAATTAAATGTGTTATATACATATATAGCAACCAGGATACATTTTACATCTTCCCTTGTTTATTTGGGATTTCTCCAGGTGTAGAATTAGGTTTGCCCCAATATTATGTATTGGAATGCCTGTAGGAAAGTGTCATTGTATATTTACTCTGACAAGAACTGATGTGCATAAGTAAAGGTAAAGTGTAATATGTCAATATTAAATAGGTCAGTGAAAGAGTCTGCAAATAACCAGAGGAAAGCTCACCAAACTGAAGCTCACAAGATTTCACCACTCTTTATTAATTCATATGGGATTTGTTTTTCTCTGGTTATTTGCAGTCTCTTCTAGTGATGGGCTAATAAATTCATCAGGTATGGATTCACAGTGAGTTTCCGCGTTTCTCCTCCAGCAAATACATTTGCGAAAACTGCAGCAAAAATTCACTGGCGAAAAATCAAACGTGAAAAAAATTGTATTTAATGTATTTGGACAAAATAGTAGCACGTTTAAAAATTGTCGCACACATCAAAATTGTAACTCGTCAAAATTATTTTGACGCCCATTGACTTCAAAGCATTTCGCAAACGCCACAGATTCGACCATCACTAGTCTCTTCATTTAACTGACCTATTTAGTATATTAGACACATACAAGAGTCCTTTGCACTCAACCCATTATCAATATATTTAAGACAGAGACATTTTGTGCATACTGCTACTAAAAAATGCCTTACCCTTTAAACAAAACAGGGATTGTTTGTCCATATATTGCAATATATTTAAGCTGGCCAACTACGTCAAAGTCATCCCATATCTGGCCAGTCCTACGCTCAATTTTCATCTGATTCATTAAGAATTCTATTGCTTCATTATACATTTTACAAAGGGACTTAGTTTTACCTGCAACTTACTTGCTTACTTACTATTTAGTATATTACACTTTACTTTAACACTTTCCTTCAGAAATCCCCACACATACATAAACAGATGCAAAAGGTCAGTTCTATCAGAAGCCAATTAACCTGCAGGTATGTGTTTGCGCTATTGGGGCAAACTAAATTCTACACTTGGAGAAATCCCAAACAAACAAGGGAAGAGCATACAAACAAGTGCTTGGTGCAATGAAAGGAACAGAATCAATAACCCCAATGTTGGCAGGAAGACAGGAACATCATCATTGCCATTGCATATGTATGCATTGTACACTGTATATGTATGCATTATTAAAAGAAGCTGATTGCATTTTAATTTTAAAATAAAAATTTAATAACAAATATTATCTCATATTATATAAGGAGGCTACTTGTTCACATTCATTCAAATCCCCTTATTTGTATGTTTAAGGTTTAAGCAAACGAATCCCAGATAACAATAAAATCCCTTCTGATCATAACAGGACTTCTTCAAATATTTCCACCACTTTATTGTAAAGAGCTAATAGCTACATTTTCTTATACTAAAAAAATTATCATGATTTCAGTTTAAGCAAACTGATCCTAGATATCAGATAAATCACTTCTGATCATAACAAGATTTCCTCCAATATATCCAGTACTTGTCTTTAGTATGCTAATAGCTACATTTTCTCCTATTTAGTGTTCATGCCCGGAGAATTATGGATTATCTAAATCAAACTTTTGTAAATCGATTTATCCTGCTTGGACTTTCAGATATACAATACCTACAGGTTCTTTATGTCTTAATATTCTCAATTATATATGTTATCACAGTGTTGGGGAATACACTGCTTATTATTGCAGTACTAATTAATGTCCACTTGCAGACACCCATGTATTTTTTCCTTACTAACCTTTCCATTATTGATATCTGCTGTTCTTCTACCGTTGTGCCTAAAATGCTTGTAAACACATTATCTCTGGATAAAAGTGTGTCACTTGTGGAATGTGCCTTGCAGATGTTTTTAAGTCTGGTTCTTGGAGCAACAGAGTGTATAATATTGACTATAATGGCCTACGACAGGTTTGTAGCCATCTGTAAACCACTACACTACAACACAGTCATGAACAGGAGAGTTTGCATTTTTCTGGCTGTCTTCTGTTGGACCGTGGGCTTTATCAATTCTAGTATCCATGTGGTGTTCACCTTCCAGTTGCCTTTTTGCAGGTCTCACCATATTGACCATTACTTCTGTGAGATTCCTCCTTTCTTGCAGCTGTCTTGCAGAGATACTTGGTATAATGAGGTATTAGTGTACATCTCTGCATGTTTAATTGTGATTTGCTCATTCTTTTTGACTCTTACCTCCTACGTTTATATAATCTCCACCATTCTCCAGATCCATTCAACTAAAGGAAGACAGAAAACATTCTCCACTTGTGCATCCCATCTCACGGTGGTCTGTATATACTATGGCACAATTATGGCCATGTATTTGGGCCCTCACTCTGCCTATTCTCCAGAAAGATCCAAGATTGCATCCATTATTTATACATCTGTAACACCAATGTTGAATCCCATCATATATAGTGTAAGAAATTATGATATCAAACAAACCATAACAAAAAAAATTAATAAAGAAGTACAATTAATAACAATCTCCATCTTTTAACAAGATTTGCGAGGTGAGAACCAAGTTCCCAATTTTTTGTAGATGAGTAACAATGGTCTACGACTGATTTTCAAAGTCAGGGCTAGGACTTTTTATTCCAGTTACAGAAAACCTTAACTCTACATTATACAATGATATTATTGACAGTTCTGTGCTTCCAATAACAAGAAGGCATTTTTTTAGAAAAATAATACATGCACAAGTAAGGTTTTTACAGAATTAGATTGCTGAGATGGATGTGGCCTGCACAGAGCCCTGAACTCTATCTAATTTCACAGTGTACCAGGCCAAGTCTGTGCTGATTGCTGAATGAGACTGAATAGATGCAAATCCTTCAACTATGTTCCACCATCTAGATGATAAGTAGAGGCTGTTACAGCAGCAAAAGGATAAGCAACTTTATAATAATACCCTTCTTTAATTCTTTTTGGCATAAGAAATTGGACTGGCAGGTTCCCAGATATTTTTGTAATATAGAGGCCGAAACATATGCAACAATAAAACTTTTTACATTTTGAATAAGACCTGAGAGTGCGGATCTTACTTGCTGGATACAAATCGTAATAACTTATACTGCACAGAGGCAAGCTATACTTATTTTCGAGAGTGCTGGTTTTCTCGTGGACTGTTATATATAGGGATGCACCGAATCCAGGATTCGGTTCAGGATTTGGCCAGGATTCTGCCTTTTTCATCAGGATTCGGATTCGGCCGAATCCTTCTGCCCGGCCGAACCGAATTCGAATTTGCATATGCAAATAAGGCGCGGGAGGGAAATTGCATGACTTTTTGTCAAAAAACAAGGAAGTAAAAAAGGTTTTCCCCTTTCTACCCCTAATTTGCATATGCTAATTAGGATTCGGATTCGGTTCAGTATTCAGCCAAATTTTTTCCCAAACAATTCGGGGGTTCGGCCGTGTCCAAAATAGTGGATTCGATGCATCCCTTGTTTTATATATTTATATACACACAATGTATAGTAAGAATGTATAGTAAGAAGTTGTGTCATGCTTTATAGCTGACACTAGCTATAATTAAAGTGGGTATACAGAACAGAGCACTCAGATACCCCAAACACCTGAAAAAAAGACAGCAGAGCACATTGAAGGAAACAACTCCATATCAGTTTTTAAAAGGTGCCTTTCAAAAGTATTTGTCGCCTTTACTATTTCTCTCCCTTGACTGAAATACTATACTTAAATTGAATTATTTGTGATATTTCTCCTCCTTTTCTTATTATTTTATGTAAGAAAACATAATACTCTTGGACTTATCTTCATCAACAGGGTTTGCACTTCTTGTTAAAACTAAAATATGGGTGAAATACTACAAAGAACATGTTTAAGACTGTGGTCAGCTAGATCATATCCCAAACACAACACAAAATAACATTAAAGTGTCTGAAGAACAAAAAAGGTGCAATTACCCAGTTAAAGCCAAAATCACAAATAAAGAGAATCTGTACAACTCTCTAAAGATTGTAGTGGCTCAAATGTTGGACCTGACTACTTTTTCAAACATATATTACTGATTTAAAAAAAATTATGCATTAAAAAAATAAAAGCTCAGTGCTTTGATAAAATCAATCACAGAGAATGCAGGTTTTATATTTCAGTGAAATGAGAGAACTGGTCAAGGGAACTAAGGCAAGGCACGTTTTGCACTTGTATGAAAACTGAATATATTCAGTAACCTAGAATGAACTCGAATGACCTTGAAACTTGAATGGTATTTTATTTATGAAAAAGCTTGAAAATCTAAAAATCGACCCAATGATACCAACCAGAAAACTCAAATCCAATTGGAATGCAATTCAAAACTAGTTTTTCTCTGAAAAAAATTAGAATGTCAGGAAGGCTTTTAACTTCTTCAAATAGATCAGCGGAACTCTGCCATTGACTTCTAAATAAACTTGGCAGGTTTTAGGTGGCGACCTATCAAATTCGAGTTACTTACAGAGTAAGGGGATGATAAATCTCAGATTTGAATTCAAATTTGAATTTCGAATTCTAATTTAAATTGGTGGTTTTAAATTCAAAATTGTGAGTTTTGACCAAAAAAAAATTGCAATTTGCATTTACCATTCGAACCTTAGTAAATCTGCCAGAGGAGTTCATTTAATAAAACTCTTCTTAAACTAACAAAAAGAAGCATTTTGCATCAATTTTAAAAAGTCACACAGAAATGAGATGGTAAATACCACCACAATGGTATTATAACAAAAAAGCTAAGTTTTTATAAGTCATATCATTCAGGTGTTCTCACCCAGACTGACTATAGTAAGAAGTAGATGAACAGACAGTAAAAAACTGAATTGCACTGCCATGTTGCAGTTCTTGTTTGTCTTTGATTTGCAGGTGTACCATCAGGGAAAAGATACAGATAAGCTGTATCTGGAACAATAAATGTGGCTATATAAGTAAGCAATGTTCTGAGTTGATAAGGAAATTAACATTTTAATCTATTTTTCTCATTGAGAAGGAAAAGAGGAGTAAGCTGAGCATTGCTGTGGCTTGCTTACATTTGTGTAACTAGATGAGCACTGGTGCAAAATGTACATTGGATTCCTCCTCTTCCATTCTTTCTAAACAGATAGCTTTCTGCTTCAGAGCCATGGACTTCCCAACAGGCCCCATGATGGACAGTCCCTAGTACCCTGGTCCATTATTTTTGCTGCTATTTGCTAAGTAACTGCAGTTGGGTGGTTGTGCTTGACACAAAGTATTGAACACCCAATAAAAGGAGCAGGTGAAAGGCCAGGGTGAGGTATACACAAGAAAGGAATAACACATTAAAAAATGTGATAACAGAGTTAGGTAGAGGGCAATAGATAATTCCAGAAAGTCTAAAATGTGTGATTTTGTGATCGCTCTAGTTATTTCAAAATAATAAAAGAAGAGAACTCAAACAGAATCTCTGCAAAACTTTTACTCCAGGGTGTGGTTACATGACATGTTTCAGGTAGATACTTTATTATGTGTACAAAGACCATTACCATGTGCTTATATGTGTCCAAAATAACCTTTAACCCAATTATACCTAGGGTATTCTGGGTAAACACTTCAATTAGATCTCATTATGCCCACATTGATTCTATACTTATTTTCAAAACCATAACATTCATATAGATATACATTTGAATACGTTATTAATACAATGTGGCATATAAGTGCAAATAGTAAAAAGCATTATAAATACAAAAGGAAAAATTTGGTTTAAAAAAAGTCCAAAAAATAGTCCAAAATTGTCCATAATCAGAATGTAAGCAGCGATTCCTTTAGAGAAACCACAGGGGCATCAGTCATAAACAGTCCACACTTATGGTTGGCCACTGTATAAAACTGGCCCTCCCGATGATGGGAAACTGCCCAGAAAGGGCCTATCCCAGGTACCATGCCCATATATTGCAGAACTACAGTTATATTATGTGGTCTATGGCAGTGGCGTAACTAGATGTTACTGGGCCCCACAGCAAATTCATTTTAGTAATCTTATTTAATTTAAATTTACTAAAATATTCTGAAATGTCTCATTAATTAGGGCCTCATGGGTCCCCCTATACCTCCTGGACCCCCTGCAGCCACAGGGTCTGCTTCCTCTGTAGTTACGCCCCTGGTCTATGGATTACAATTAGTGATGGGTGAATAAATTCACCAGGCGTGAATTTGCGCCATAAAAATTGTTGTGCATCAAAATTATTTGGAAGCCCATTGACTTCAATGCATTTCACAAATCGCTAATTACAATTCATGATACACTATGAAAAATATTTCTTGTGCAGTTAAGTTTTGCTTTGTCTGATGGGGCACTGCGTAAGGGAGTAGTCCGGACCTAGGAGGAAGCCAGGAGCAGAAATCCAAGTTGTGGTAGCTAAAGGGTTAAACAGGATACGTGGTCAGGTCACAGGCAAAGTTCTTCAGGCAGGCGTTGAAGGGTCAAAGTCCAGAACTAGCAGGGATCAAGATCAGGAATCAAGCAGGAAAACTTCACAGGGAAACACCCAGGTACAATGCAGGAATTGATACCTATAATTGGACAGAATCTCAGCATCTTGGGTGCTCGTTTATTTCAAACTTGGCGCCAACCAGAGACATCAAGGCATCAGCGTCGTTGCGCCTGCATCTGCGCTGGTGTCCGTGCCAGTATCGTTGCGCCAGTGTCCATTCCGGCGTCACCGTGCCTGCATCGCAGAACCCACGTGTGCTGAATGGGCGTCGCCTTCTGGGATCTTCCGCCACCGGGTGCAGACGCGCTGCTGAGCGCTCCCGGGGGCCTTGACAGTATGAGGTCCTTAAATGTTCTGTAACTTCACTTGATTTTTACTGCTTTTGTGGTTTACACTGGCACAATAAATGGATCTCTGGAAATTTGCAATAGAGCGCATAGGCATTAGCTTAAAACGTACTACTTCATATATTCGTAGATTGTAAGCAGGATTTACTGGGTCTATAAATGTATATTTATACTTGTAGGAACCCATAGGGTTAATGCTCCTCTATTTTAAAATGCCTACACTTCCTTGTTCGATTTGGAAAAAAAGCCCATGGACCTACTTTAGCTTATTAGCATACTGCGGTTCATTTGCCCAGAGGCGGATGACAAGTTCCTGCCACACTTCGTTATAGTGCTGGACAGCTTGGTCTAGGAGCTTGGTCTTTCTCCCCCACTTCAGTAGTAAGTGGATGCACTGGGAGCCTGGAGCATTAGGCCCAGTAAAGGTAAGGCCCCAAGTAAGGTTAGGCCCTTGGTGAAGTCGGGGATACAGGAGGGGCTACGTGAATGAGGTGTAGTCAAGACAGGGTACTTGTCTGTAACACCATTTTCTAGGAAAGTGAGAAAGATACGGAACAGAGAACCTGAGGCTGCATTTATCCATGTGGTACTCTATCTCCACAGGAGTGTCACATTGTGCTGGCTCTGAAATGCTAAGTTGTTACCTTAAATGTGATGTACCTCAGAGGACTGTGAGTATCTAAACCCTGTTTAGATAATAAAGCCTGTTGCTATTTGTTTTGTTCAAGAACCTTCTGGCATCCAATTCTTTTTCTTAGTAATGAAGCACAAGTGAGGTGTAGTTGCACAACACCATTACTTCGCCCTTTCATGTAGCAAAGGCCCATCCTGTGGAGAGAAGGTCAAATGTAACTGGAGCTCTGCCTGTTTCTTAGCCAGACAAGGTCTAGCCTAGCCTAGATTGGGTTACATAATTATTATAATGCTTGTCCTCCCTGTGTGTTCTTTTCTATATTCTAAAATTGCACAGCACTGTATATCCTAGTAGTGCTTTATAAATAAAGTTATACAAACAAACAGGTATTGCTCTAGTACATATCCCTTTCTTAAACACCAATACTAATTAGTAAATTTCTAATGGCAAAAACTCTGCTGGAAGATGAGAAGAGAGTCAAGACACATCTAATTGAGTTGGGAGTTCCAGAATGATTTCATCTGAGACCTTTCTGTACTACTGAGACAAACAAAATTGCGTATACAGTAGTACTTATGAGACAGGGTCATATGATTTAATATTGTTCCAGCATTATTATAAATAGCAAGGAAAGGTGATACATAATAAATTACACAATGATATCAAAATTAATATCACATTAATACATCCAGCATGTTTTTCCCAGCAGGTAAGGCCATGTTTGCAATGTTTGCATTTGTTTGTAAAGATATGATTAAATCCTCTGCTATTTCTCATAGCTCTTTCTTTATGAATAAAAATCTAGCTATATTTGTAAGAGATTATGATGAGAGGCCCTACAGTATCCTACAGTCTCTGGGAAAGTTAAGCAACGTTAAGAAAACAATTCCGCATATATTTACAAAACGATTCAGCTTGACCGCTTTTCTTATTTTACCGAAATACAAATCCCACACTGAAATTATATGTCTACAATATTTGTATTTTCAGCATTTATATTTTTATAAGAAATTGCTTTATTTTTTTTTTTATTTGCTTTATTTTTTTTTTTTATTGCTTTATTTTTTCAACTGGACTGAGATCATGGCTTTGACTGGGCCAATTCAGGGCATTCACCTCTTTAAAAGGTTGACTCGTACCTACAGAGAAGTAAGGAGGTGGCTCTTTTTCTTCAGCAGGGTATTGGCATCTTGTCAAAACAAGAGAAAGTATATATTGTTCAATATACAGGAAAAATACTGCAGAAGAATCTGTTTCACTGCTAAAATCTTGGGGGAAAGATCTGCAATCACCAGGATATGCGAAAAGGCAGCGTAAAATTTTACACTGACGTTAAAGTTAATGGGTGTCCCATAACTTTGGTGTTGATGTGCATTGATTTTGGACGCGCCTCAAATTTTTTTGACGCAGACAAATTTTTGCGGGAGTTTTGCAAATTTATTCGATGGTGGTGAAATGTGGAAATTTGCCTCAAATTTGCGCCATGCTAATTTATTCACCCATTACTACTCAAAAACAAAAAGATGCAATGGCTTAAAGTACAGTTCCTGATATAGATGAATATCCATGGAATTATTTGAAAATTGGTATTACAAAATACTAAAAATAAAAGGTTTAAACTGGGGTGCCAAAAAATATTAAAATGTGCAAAAAGTATATTTTAGTTGTTCATATTTTCATATTTTTTGTAACAGAAAACAATGTCATATTTGAAATGGAAACATTACAGAGAACACAATTTCATAGTAGGATTTATGTATCAGTAATCGAGACAACTGGAAAAGGGGATGAATTCAAAGAACTGGATATACCTTTATAAAAACTATATAACGTCAGTAAAAGAAAAAGTGATTAAAGAAATTAAAAACATTTTGCAATAACTTTTCAGGACAATAATTCATATAGACATTTCTATGGTAAGTTTTAGAAGGTGTTAATTTAATGAAGCTTTTCCTAAACTTCTTCTTAAATAAACATTTTGCAACATAGGAACAAACAACCAAAAAAATTAAAACAAAAGCCATAAACAAATGATATGACAAATAACACCACAATGAAACAAATTCTGCATTTTACAGAAAATGGCAATTAATGGAGGGCATTCCCTTTATACAAATTAAGCAAAGGGTACAAGACTCTTACCCAAACAGAGCCAAAAAATACTATAAATATTTATCTGGTGGGGCTTTTTGGGACAGAAACTCAAATTTATCATGAAAAAAAAAAAACTTGCATTTTTTCAAAATGTATTATACCCCTGATGCTGCAAAAAGCTCGAATCTGAAAATCCGCCATCTCAGACATGCCTGAATAAGTCAATGGGAGAGGCACCAATTTCAATTTGAAGCTATTGTGGTTTGCTCTGGGTTCAGTCCAAAAATCGGAAAAATTCATGGCTTTCAGGCAAAACCCTGAAAAAATCTAGTGATTCAGGAAAAAAGTAAAAAAAATCAGACGGTTCGGTTTTTCACTCAATTTTAGCTGTTTTTGCCCAATTAAATTAATAATTATGGTCAAATAGTGCATGGGAGTTTGGTTATGTTTTTTTAATTAATATTATGAGATAAATTCAGATTTCAGTAAATCACCCCCATAATTTATACCTGTATACCAAACACATTGTCCAAAAAAAACCAAGAGCACTCAGTCTTGTAAGGCAGACAAGTTGATGTGTGGGAGTATCCCCAAAATTTCGGACACCAAGTCCTTTGTCAAGGGGATTCTACTGTCTAAAGGCCAAAGCAGTACCTTAATTCTCTGCATTTTACACGTGGGTATCAAGAACCAAGCATAAATAGTTCTGGAGTCTTTGGTTGGCATTACCTGACTATCTTCAGACTACAGCAGGGAAAGTAGATAGATAGCCAGTAAGGAAATGACTTGCCCTGCTAGGTTGTAATTGTAATTTGTCTTTGCTCTTACAGGTGTAACCTAACATGAGGGAAGTGACGCAAATTGGATGGTGTCTTGATTTGTATTTTTTTTTAATACAAATTAATTAAATAAATCATCATGAAATATATGTATGTGAATTGATCAACAGTAGAAAAATTCATCCCCAAGTTAGATATATCTGGGTATACAACAATTACAGTTTTTTTTAAATAAAAATATAAATAACTGTGAAAAATGTTTCAATACAGGTTGCGAGTTGTTCCTAATGTCCTGGGTCAATCTTCACAACTTTACAAGTGTGTATTGTTTTGTGACTGTTGCATGCAATTCACATGAAGTCCATAATGCAAACTCAACCAATGGATGGTTATGGCATAAGTCACAGTCAGGAAGCCACCCAATAGATCCAAGCAAATTGGAGCCTCTTATTAGCATCTAATTGGTTTTAGCAGGGTTTTTAAAATGTATGATAAGATTGTTTTCAAATATTTGTATACACACCATTGCCTTTAACTTTCTTTGTGTCATGCCAGATCATACTTTACCTCTCCTTCCATTCTCAGGAATTCTGGTTTGGTATATCAATGCATTTGCCAATGCACTATTATTAGACTTTCTTGAGGCATTCATTATGACACAGATCAGCTGTATCTGAAATGATAAAAGTGGATACAGATATAGGCAACTTGGCAAAATAAACATTTAATCCATTTTTTTTATTAGCAAGAAGAAAAGAAAGAAGCTGAGCTTGACTGTAGCTACAGGGGATTGGAGAGGTTCACCAACAGTGGTGTAACTGCATGGGGCTCCACCAGGTCCGGACAGAGATTCAAAAATAGGCCCTTGAATTTCAAATACAAAGTTGCCTTACCAGCTCACCACTGATCCATTAACTAGTGTCTGTCTATGGCATCTTACAGCAATTACCAGAATTTACAGTCGAGGCCTCACATAGGGAATTTCCCACAGCAGAGTCATGGACTTCCTAGTAGGCCTCATCATGGACAGGCCCAAGTGCCCACAGACCTGCTAAAAAATGCCACTGCATGCCAGTTGCACAACAGAGTAAGGAAGAGGGCATTAGATAATTTAACCTTGATTGATTTGTCTTTTTTTCCTAAATATCTACCCTTGATGTAATTATTGCTACAGACCAAAATTTGTCTATATCTATCAATTCTGTTCAACAGCTTTGAGGTCAAGATATATTCAAATCTATAAGCACATTACTATTAATGCCAATTAATGCTGAAATTTTAGCAAACTGATGCTTTGGAGAAACCAGTCTTTGGCAATAATAAGTCATTCATGAAGAGGAGATGTTCTACTGACAAACTGTTCTTTTGAACTTATTTGCCATGCTGGTAGTAATGCATGTTATGATGGACATAAATGTGACAATTGGGAACAGATTTATCTTACTTGGCCTCACAAATTCCTCTTACCAGCAGGCTGTTTGTGTTCTAATGTTCTTGACAGTGTACCTAATAACATGGTTGGCAAACTCTCTACTTATCATTGTTGTGAGCATCAATACACATCTTCGGACGCCCATGTATTTTTTCCTAATCAACCTCTCCATTATTGACATCAGCATGTCTTCCTCCACATTGCCTAAAATTCTCCAAATCACGTTTGCTCAAGATAAAAGTGTTTCACTCTTGGAATGTGCCACACAGATGTTCATTATTTTAGTTCTTGGGGTGACAGAGTGCACAATTCTGGCTGTTATGGCCTATGACAGATATGCAGCTATTTGTAAGCCATTGCACTACAACACAATCATGAATAAAGGATTATGTATAGGTCTGGCTGCAAAATGTTGGATTGTGGGCTTTATAAATGCTGTTTTCCAAGTTTTCCTTACATTTCAATTGCCTTTTTGCAGATCTCATCACATTAACCATTATTTCTGTGAAGTACCTCCATTCTTCCGATTGTCATGCCAAGACACTTTTTTCAATGTGATAGCCATGTATGTGGCAGCTTGTGTTATTGTCATTTCTTCATTCTTTTTAATTCTTGTTTCCTATGTTTATATCATCTCTACCATTCTCAAGATCCGTTCAAGTGAAGGAAGACTTAAAGCTTTCTCCACTTGTGCATCCCATCTCTCAACAGTCTCCCTCTACTATTGCACCATTATGTCAATGTATTTGCGTCCTCGTTCTGCCTATTCTCCTGAGACAGACAAGACTGTGTCCATCATTTATACGTCTGTGACTCCAATGCTGAATCCCATCATATATAGTATAAGGAATAAGGATATCAAACTGACTATAAAAAAATATTTAACATCTAAGCAAAAATATTTTTTTCGGTCTTCCATTCATCAGTAGTAGATAAAAGTTCAGGAGGCAAGTATTTCTCTTTGTTCAACATGAATTCAATAAACAGGGCTTGCGCTACCTTCTTGCTAGGTAGATAATTAGATTACCAGTATACAACCCCCACCCTGCCCCCTTTTTTGTGATTGTTTTGCTAGTAAGGGATGCAGGGTGATTATCCATACACTCGTAATTATCTACCTAACAAGGATTAAACATGGAGTTTTGCTCTCTTTAGCTCAAGAAACAACAGAAGACGTAGTTAGTTTGTGAGTAAAACAATAGTCAAAAAGTATGTGCAGCACCATTCAACGCAAACTTTAAGTGATTTGGCAAATATCAACAATTCAGACACTGCATCAGTACAATTTACCAAATATAAGCACCCCATTTGTTTTCAGACTCTTTTTAGGAGACCCCTACCTCCATCACACACAACAATGTAATCTTTATTCATATCATATTGGCTATATTGTCTGTATCTCATTTTTGTTTTCACAGATATTCATTATATTCATCATATAATTAAATGTTGTTAGGTCAAAGTAAAGTGTGTTTCATTGGAAATAATGACAGTGTAAAAGCTGCCTTTGCTTTGCCTTAATAGTACTTAATCCATGGATTCAGTACCTGCTTGTACAACACAGAGGTAAACTATACCGTTTACAATCTCTGAGAGTGTATAACCTCTAGTTTAAGTAATACATTTTTTAATAATAAATAATTTGTTATGCAAAATTTGACTATATCTAGCATTAGTAATTCTAAAACAACTGGACTTGCTGAGTAATCATTGAAGATGTTTCCCTACTCAGTAGCTTCTTCAGCAGCTTTATAGACAGGAACATGGCTGTGCAATGGGTTCTCTAGTATCTCCCATTGTAGCTAACTTGTACATGAAGCAAGTGGAAAGGAGGGCCTTACTTACATTCCAGGGAACTACACAGAGTCACTGGTTCAGGTATGTAGATGACACTTGCGTTAAAATCAGATCCAATGAAGTGGCTGTCTTTATGGAATACATTAACTCAGTGGACAATAACATTAAGTTCACAAGGGAAGATGTCCATGAGAATAAACTTGCCTTTTGGACTGCTTGATTTGCATCCAAGAGGGGGGTAACTTGTAAACGGAATCATACAGGTAACCCACTCATAAGGATCAATATCTGTTGTTCAATTCCCCCTGGAACACAAACTTGGTGTCATTAGAACTTTGAGCCACCTTGTCCTTGGACAACTGATCCAGAGTCCAAGGACAAGGAGCATAAACATCTCAGAGGAGCTTTGAAAGTGTATGGCTACCCAGACTGGACATTTGTCAAAACAGCAGCAACCAAGCCTAAAGCTGGCCATAGACGCAAAGATCTGATCGTACGAATCGAGGATTCTTTTTTAGAGCAAACTTATTCTTCTACTAAAGCCAGGATAATAGTTGCTGGATCCTTTTACCCTGTGCAGAGGAACAAGACAAGGTTGCCCTTTGTCTCCCCTACTTTTTAATTTAACTATTGACCCTTTGATTAATGGTAGATATATTAAAATGTTAGCCTTTGTAGATTATATACTTCTGATAGTTCAAGATGCTCAGAATTCAATTAAGAAAGTTTTCAATTCCTATAGTTCCTATAACTCTAATAAAAATAGTCTGCTGAATATTAATAGTACAATTTCAAAAAAAATCCTTTTTGGTGTAAAACTAAAACATCCAGGATCTTCAATTAAATACTTGGGAATAAATATTCCTTCTGATATCTCCAGACTTTATTCTTTGAATATATCTCACCTGATTAAGCTTACTGAATCTTTGTGTGATAAGTGACTTAACTCGCCTCTTAATCTTATGGGTAGAGTTGCCTTTTTTAAAATGTTGATTTTTTCCAAAGTTATCTTATCCATTACTTAATCTTCCTCTTCTTTTGAAGCATTCTGATGTTAAGAAATTAGATAAAGCGTTGTCCAGATTTTTATGGCAGGGGAAAAAGCCTAAAATTTCATTGGTTAAATTTCGTCAATCTAAACGTTTGGGTGGTCATAATATTCTTATTTTAGGTTCTTTAATATTGCTTCTTTATGCAGATATATTGTCGAGTGGATTTCAGGTAAGGAAGTTTATACCAATCCTTCCTTTGAATCCTATTTGGAAGGAAGTGATCATATTTCTACCTTTCTTCATATGAAATGGGGTGGCCTTCCTACTGATATTAAGAGAAACATTCTTTTGGGAGACACTTTTGCTACCTGGAAGATAGTTCATAAATTACATGGTAGTAA
This sequence comes from Xenopus petersii, assembly GCA_038501925.1. NCBI lineage: Eukaryota > Metazoa > Chordata > Amphibia > Anura > Pipidae > Xenopus > Xenopus petersii. Next base: position 15,697,747 of record CM076686.1, read on the forward strand.
TTACCAAATTTCTCCTTTTTTTGTCCCCTTTTGATTTCCATATTGGAAAAAAAGGTATTTTCCAACTGTTACAGTTAGTTGATAGTTCATCTGGTTCACCAATATTGTGGGAAGATTTTGGAAATCAAATTTGATCTCAATGAATGTGACAGATTAATTCATATGAGACTTTTATGTGGCTTACAGATAAAAACAGTGTTGCTGATGATCAGCTTCCTTTGTGCAAGGGATTTCAAAAAATTATAGAGGATCTTACCTTCAACAAGATTTCATATATTACTGATTTTTTAGTCTTCTCCTAACAATCTTAATCCCTTACAAACTTTAGCTAAAAAGTGGTCATCCTTATTGAAATGTACCATTTCATCCCATCATTTATTATCTTCTATAAAAAATTTCAATAAACTTATTAAATGTTAAGGTTGGCGAGTTCAACATTTTAGATTGATTCATTTAAGCTATAAGTTATCTTACTTTAAGAATACAGAGAGTGTTTCACTTTCTTATTGTCCTAAGTGTGGGTCAGAGAATGTTTCTTTATATCACTATGTGTGGGAATGTCCTTTTATTTCTGAGCTATGGAGTTTGCTTGAAAAATATTTAAATGAAAAATTGAATATTGACCTTAAACTGTCATTGTCATGACAGCATTGTCATCTGAAGGCGGAACTCCAAAGATTAAAGGGCAAATTCATCAAGGGTCGAATATCGAGGGTTAATTAACCCTCGATATTCGACTGGGAATGAAAATCCTTCGATAGAACGATTCAAAGGATTTCAATCCAACGATCGAAGGATTATCCTTCGACCAAAAAAATTTAGCCAAGCCTATGGGGAAATTCCCCATAGGCTAACATTGGGTTCGGTAGCTTTTAGGTGGCGAACTAGGGGGTCGAAGTTTTTTCTTAAAGAGACAGTACTTCGACTATCGAATGGTCAAATAGTTGAACAATTTTTAGTTCAAATCATTCATTTCAAAGTCGAAGTCGTAGTCAAAGGTTGAAGTAGCCCATTCGATGGTCGAAATAGCCAAAAAAACACTTTGAAATTCGAAGTTTTTTTACTTTAAATCCTTCACTCGAAGTTAATGAATTGGCCCCCTAATCTTTGAATAATTTTAAAAATTTTGTTCATCTGGTTATAGCCGCTACTCGTAAATCCATTTTTTTTATATTGGATCCAAGACACTTCCCCAGACTTAAAGGTCATCTTGTCCTACCTGAAATCTCTCTGCATTGATGAAGCAATAGGTTTTAGGTATGGTAATTTAGGTCTTATAGAAAATTTTCTTAAACTCTGGTCTCCATTTTTAAAATTCTGAAGTCTGAAGATAGAATTTACATAGAAAAATGTATATATACTTCAGATGAAAACTCCTCTTCTTTGGCTCATTGTAAGTCTAAGATTGATTGAGGATGTGATAATTTTGTTATTTATTTTGGTAAATATTTTGTTATGTTTGTTGATAGAGAGGAAGACCTTATCTTATTTTATTTAATTTTGTTTTTCTTTGATGAATTTTGTTAGTGTTATTACTTGATGTTTTGTTAACAATGAATTGCTGCATAATATTTCTTATTATTATGTAATTGGCTAATGTTATGCTAAGCTATTGCTGCTCTTTGTTCTTTCTGTTTTTTTAAATGCTAATAAAAACAACTGAAAAGAAAAGAGATTAATTACAGTATATCTTAGTTAGGATCAAGAAATATGAATTATTTCTTTAAAATTGAGTCTATAAGAGATGACCATCCCGTAATTTGGATCTTTCTGGATAACAGATCGTATACCTGTATTAAATATGCTCAAAAGAAAAAATAGGTTGCATATACTAAACACAATTAAATCATATATTTTTTTCTGTAAAGGTTCTCTTCAGAGGTATGGTGTCATGGTAACAATGGGCACTACACATATTTCCACAAACAGTTATGTAAACAAATTCTAATTAATAAAATCCCAAACAAAGTTGAGAGATGTGTAATTGCAATGGGAGCTTCAAAACTAATTTATGATTTCCTTAGGGGCTTTCCTGATATTTTGCTCTTCTGGGACTAAGGTTTCAGAGAAGTATTTAAAAACAGGGCTCCCAGTAAATTAACTCTAGCTTACATTAATGTATGATTGATGATTTATTCCAGAAAACACGACAATTTAAAGGTCACGATAAATGGTCTGATCTTCATCTAAGGTAAGGCCAGGCCACTGAGCAAAAGGTGCATATATATATGTTTATTGTTTTTTTTTTTAAACAGCTGCAGTGAATGTTGTAAATGGCAGGCAGTGTCAGCATGCAGCACAAATGACGATGTAAAAGACCAGCAATGCATATCATCAGTTATGGCATGAATTGGGAAAACTATGTAGTGGCTACAATGGAGCATCCAAGTCCAACAAGCAACAAAACCCATGAGCAACAAGACCAACTAATATTTCTTTAAATAGCAAAAAGTGTGGTAAAATAGGGAGCACGGTAAAAAAAACCACAGAGCAAATTGCTTAGAAGTTAAAGTTCTGTAAGCCCTTACTAGATCTCAGCCATTGTTGGTGTAGTGCAGTATTTATTCAATAGGGTAGGGTAGTCAGGGGGTATTTTATTTAAATACCTAAACTCAGTCAACTCACTCCAGACTTTTCCACTGTAAATTTACATAATGATTATTACTTGGGTACACTATATCTATTACTCATCAGTTTTTCTAGTTTATTGAATCCTTACCTTTTTTTTGACTGCTGCCTGTATTAAACTGTGCTTGTACTTCAGATTACAACACTATGGGGCAGATTCCCTAAAGGAGGAAGTGGCTAATGCTAGCGACAATACGCCAGCGTTGCCACCCGCAGGGACAATGCCAATTCGCTAGCGATAGAGACGGTCACTAGTGTTCGTTCACACTCTATCGCCAGGCGACTTTTCGCTCTGGCGAAAGGCAGTTTCTCCGCAAATTCACTAAAGTGCAGATTTTACTAAATGTTGCCTCTTTCGCCAGAGTTGACTTTGCCACCTCAGACCAGGCAAAGTGCTATAAAGAAGCCAGATCTTCCTCACTCTTCTGTCACTTACATTGTATCCTGTCTGCCGAAATTCATCACAGTTCCAAAAACGTTGGTGACTTTTCCATTTTTGGAAGAGTTATTGCCTACAAAAGTTCTAACTTTAACTTTTTTTTGGGTAACCAGTTTTCTCCAGTATTTTAATAAAATATGGAACATTCATTTTATTGTGGGCTCATGTGTAGGGCATTATATTAACGCCAGTGTCGGACTTGCCCACAGAGATACCAGGAAAACTCCCGGTGGGCCCAGGTGTCAGTGGCCCCTCCTGCTTCAAAATATTTGGCCTATTACAAAGAGTCTATAGATTGAATAATAGATTATAGCATGTAAAGAAAAGAGACTAGCAGAATAGAGGTTGAGTGGGGAGAGGAATTTTAATAGTACTGAGAGTGGGCCCCTGATCTAAGGTCTTTTGGTGGGCCCCTGGTCTAAGATTTTGGGGTGGGCCCCTGGTGTCCCAGTCTGACACTGATTAACGCTCTTGCCTTTATTAAGGTTCCCTGGACATTTGTGATAAAAAGTGGTAACTTCAAGCATTTGCACCAACATTTACCATAGAGACCTCCATACAACTTGAAATTTTCCGCCCTATGCAAATTGAGCTAAGCGCAAGATCACTAGCAAATTTCTGCTAGGCACAAATTAACGCTAGCACTGCTTCGCTATGAAATGCTAGCACTGCCAAAGTAACGCTGGTGCAGCATTCGACGCCCAGGACGAAACTTTGCATATTAGTGAATTTGCGTATTCATAGCATATTTGTGACTGGCGAAAGGTTCGAAGCTGACACTGGCGAAAATTCGCCGGTTTGTGAATCTGCCTGAATACTGAGTAAATGCAGCATAGTCTTTAATTATGAAGTACCTGTCTACACTATTGAGCTGATTGTCCCACCATCTCATGTAGGTCCAGAAAGGTTCGTCTAACCCCTTGTGTTTTCCCTTCTCACACAAACAAGCAGGATTTACCTCTCTTAACCTGCTAGATATAATCTATTGTAACAATAATAATTGAATGTGGGTCTAGATGCACACAGAGAACACATGAGATCTGTATGGGAATATTTGGAATAGTCTACACACCATTTGTACTAATGCTTCCCACATTTTGGTGTCTGCATGCCCATCTTTACTCAGTTTCTTATACAAGCTTTCTCTGTCATTGGTTTGCTCCTAGATTTATTCTTTGCCAACTCTGTGGTGTTTGGTCCCAGCCATGAAATATGTATGTTCTATCCCCAGCTTTGTCTGTATTTGAAGGAAATGTCAATATGCAAGTTCATTGTGAAGCAGATTAGAATACATTGAAATTCTATCAATTTCAGGATGCAATATTTCTCCAACAGTAAATACAAACAGAGGTATTTATACTGCTGTGATTTAATTACACGCTGTGTCTGTTCCCAGTAACAAATACAAGTTGTTTGTGGCCATAGAATATCATGATTGGCATTATAAGTAATGGGGTTTTGAACTTCAGATTAAAGGTGGCCAACCTGCGAAGGACTACACTGTCATCTGTTAGTTACAGATACACCTTGTCATTTCTAATTATAATATACAAAGAATAAACCAACGATGGCATGATGGAGCTGACAGAATATTTATTTTTAACACTTATTGCTCAGCTGCAGTGAGGCAAGAGTTATGGAGATCTCAAATGAAACGTCTTTCAGTCCATTTTTTCTCCTCAGTCTTGCTGATACCCCATACCTAAAGGCCTTCAGCATCCTCCTGTTTCTCATCATGTATATACTAGCACTATCAGCAAACGCTCTGCTTATTTTTGTTGTAAGAATCAATTTGCGGCTGCGCACCCCAATGTATTTTTTCTTAAGCAACCTGTCCATCATTGACATCAGCTTAAGTTCTTCAATTGTACCTAAACTTATCATAATTACAATAACTCAGGATACAAGAATTTCACGCCTTGATTGTGCCTTACAGATGTTTTTCCATTCAGCCCTTATTGCCTCAGAGTGTATAATACTGGCTGTTATGGCCTATGACAGATATGTAGCCATCTGTAAGCCTCTGCACTACAATACAATCACAAACAAGAGATTTTGCATTTCCATGGCTGCAGCTTGCTGGGCCCTGGGTTGTATCAATTCTAGCATTCACGTACCATACACTTTACAGCTCCCTTTTTGTAGGTCCCACTATGTCAACCATTTTTTCTGTGAGATACCTGTGATTTTTCGACTCTCTTGTCAAGATACCTGGCTTCATGAGTTATCAATGTACATCTCAGCTTGTACACTTGGCCTTAGCGCATTCATATTGACTCTTTTTTCATATGCTTATATCATCTCCACTATCCTAAAAATCCATTCCATTGAAGGAAGGCATAAAGCTTTCTCTACATGTGCATCCCATCTCACAGTGGTCTTTCTGTACTATGGTCCTGTGATGTTCATGTATTTACGGCCTCACTCCACAAAATCTCCCAGTACAGAGAAGACTGCATCCATTATTTACACAGTTGTGACTCCAATGCTCAATCCCATCATCTATAGTATAAGGAATAAAGATATTAAAGCTACCATACAGGGAACACTGAATAAAAAGTCAGAAATAGTTTGATTCAATAGTTTAATACTACATATTATGACTAGTGATGGGCGAATTTATTTGCCAGGCGCGAATTCGCGTCGAATTTGCGCGATTTGCCGTCAACGAATAAATTCCCGAAACGCCCACGAAAATTCGTGGAAAAAATTCGCCGCCGTCAAAAAAATTTTCCGAAAAAGCGCTGTTTCGTGAATTTTTCGCCGTTTCGCAAATTTCGCGTGAAATTCGCAAATTTTTCGGCGAAGCGAAACGGCGCAAATTCGCCCATCACTAATTATGACAATATAATGTTCACTTATCAGAGTTACAGTCATTTGAAAAAGTTTGGGGACCCCTCTCAACCTGCATAATAATTTACTCCACTTTCAACAAAAAAGATAACAGTGGTATGTCTTTCATTTCCCAGAAACATCTGAGTACTGGGGTGTTTTCCTAAGATGTTTAGTGAAGCCGTATTCAGTTGTATGAAATTAAATCAAATGTGAAAAACTGGCTGTGCAAGAATTTGGGTACTGTAATTGTGTAATTGTGCTAATTTGAATGCATGTAACTGCTCAATACTGATTACTGGCAACACCAAATTGGTTGGATTAGTTTGTTTGAAGCTTTGAACTTCATAGGCAAGTGTGTCCAATCATGAGAAAAGGTATTTAAGGAGGTCAATTGCAAATTTTGCTTCTGTTTGATTCTCCTCTGAAGAGTGACAGCATGGTATCTTCAAAGCAACTCTCAAAATATCTGAAATCAACGATTGTTTAGTATCATGATTTAGGGGAAGGCTACAAAAAGCTATCTCAGAGGATTAAACTGTCAGTTTCAACTGTAAGGAATGTAATCAGGAAATGGAAGGCCCCATGCACAGTTGCTCTAAACCCCAGGTCGGGCAGGCCAAGAAAAATACAGGAATGGCTACTGTGGTTAATATCCTGAGCTGTCCCTAATGGGAAAGAACTGGCTACAAATCTCCCCAGCCCAGTATGTGCGTATATATTATAGAATTAAAGAATACATGTTCAAGAACCCAGTGAGGTGACACAGGACTTATCTTCAGGAGACAATCGCAGCACACACACAAGCACACACACAAGCATGAAAGAACTAAAGTGATTTACTTTAAAAGCATAATTCTCCTTGAAATTTATTTTTTGCGTGGTGTATAGTGATGGGCGAATTTATTCGGCAGGCGCGCATTCGCCGTGAATTTGCAGGATTCGTCGTCGACGAAAAAATTTGTGAAATGCCCGCAAAAATTTTCTGGTGAAAATTCACCAGCTTCAAAAAAATTTTGGAAAAAAACGGACGCCGGCGCTGAAAAAGGATGCTGGCGTTGAAAAAAAAAACAGGTGCCGGCATCGTTTCGTGAATTTTTCACGTTTCACGAATTTCGCTGGAAATTCGCAAATTTTTCAGCGAAGCAAACCGGCACAAATTCGCCCATCACTAGTGGTGTAGACAGTATAATTTGCATTGGGTCTGAACACAAATTGTAAAATTTAAAGTAAAGGTGAACTTTCTCTTTAATAACCCATGTGAATATTTACTCATTTAAATAATAATAAAAGGGAAGGATGTGGGCCAGAATAGTGGTAGAGTGTACAAATTCTGCTGGAAGAAAGATGGACAAATGAGAATTGGCAGGTAGGTGAGCAGAATCTGGTAGTGGCCTATAGTGTCGTGGGTCCCCAATCCCTGTCTAAGCCAACTACCTTGCTTGGGAATATTCATAAAGACAGCAATCCATCACAGACACCTTCATGCCCAGGTGGAATCTGAGAAGAAACAAGGTGAACTCTTTCAGCTCTCCCTTTTATACAATACACAATGACCCCTCCTGGTGAGTTATGGATCTGCCAGAAGCCTACATTTACCAATGATCAGGAAACAGTTACCCTCCCAACTGCATTATACTGTAGAACCTAACTTAGCCATCTAGAACCCTAGGGGATTGCCTGTAACATAAACAGGGTCCCCTACAAAAAGATTATTAATTTGTGAATATTTTTTTTTCCAATTTTGGTTTCTTGACTTACAGCAACAAACAGTTCCATGTTGTGTAAATAAATTCTAATATTAAAATCCAAATTTGAGAGATGTGTAATTGCATTGGGAGTTCTGCAACAAATATTTGATTTCATTAGGGGCTTTCCTGATATTTAGTACTTCTGGGACTAATGGCTCAGAAAAGTATATAAAAGCAAGGTTTGCTCCCATGAAGTTAGCTGTAACTTACAAATGAATATGAAGACATTGCATGCAAATACCATTCTTGAATAACGTTCATCCAGAAAAAGCAGTGATTCTAATGATAGATGTAATCATTTTCATTATTTATCTGAAGTCATGCCACAGAAATTAACATTTACATTTATAAAAATCACAAGAACGTTTTGTAAGGTAAAACATTGGGATACCTGGAGAGAAAGAGAGAACAGGAGTAGCGTTTGCTTTAATGATGAATTTAAGGATACTAGATTGGCTGCTTTATATGTTTTGAGGACCTACTGTGAATTGAAAGAGCTCTTATATAGAGTATTAATGCTGAATGCATTTTAGCCATTCAATTTACATTTTTTTGTCATTTTGGTAAATCTCAATGAGGAACTGCATTTTTGGATTTACAATTAGTGAGGTTTGGTCTTTTGCATATAGGGGTTTATTTATCAAAGTTTGAGTTGTTTTTTACCGAAAACATTTTTAAGGGTAGTTTTCAGTAAAAAAAACGGGCAAAAAAAAACTCAATATTTAAATATTTATTGTGCCCGAAGCTGGAAATAGCTTGAATCTGATAATACTCCAGTTAAAGCCTGTCAGGGTCATGTAGGAGTCAATGGCAGAGGTCCCTTGAACTATTTGTGTGTAGCCTTTATGATGTGTTGGATTTTTTTCAGTGGTTTGCACTTGAAGACTCAATAAATTTGTGTGATTCAAGGTTTTTTTTGCAGAAAACTCGATACATTTGTGTATTTGGGTTTCCTCCCGAATGCACTCTCCAAATCGGTTCACCAAGATCCCCTGTGATTATGTGTTTTCCTTGTTCAAATGATCCAACAGGAGCTGAGCAATATCTATTAGCCTGCTAGATCTCACCCATCGTTATAATGATTTAATGCAGATCTAGATGCACACTGAGAACACCGGATTTGTGTGCTTCAGATTGAAGTTGGCCAACCTGCCCAGCACTGCAGCCCCAGCTGAAGTTCCACATCCAACAGCTCATTTCTAACAATAATGGATTATATTAGCCAGCCAATAAAGGTATCATCTTTATAACACTTTGGTTATTTTTTTTATCTCCAAATGGTTGCCCTGTAATATTTTTACTGTCTAACAAGGTACAGCAACTTTACCTGTAATAATAATAATGGACACATAATAAACCAACATGAGGATTTCACAGAATTATTTTTCAGAATTATTAATCAGTTCTAGCGAGGCAAGAGTTATGAAGAACTCAAATGAAACATCTTCCAACCGATTCTTTCTCCTCGGTCTTGCTGATACCCCATACCTGAAGGCCTTAAGCATCCTAATATTTTTCATCATGTATATGCTAGCATTGTCAGTAAACTCTCTGCTCATTTTTGTAGTGAGAAACAATTTGCAGCTTCACACCCCAATGTATTTTTTCTTAAGCAACCTATCCGTCATTGACATTGGCATAAGTTCCTCCGTCGTACCCAAACTTATTATAATTACAATAACTCAGGATACAAGTATTTCACGTCTTGATTGTGCCTTACAGATGTTCGTCCATTCAGTCCTTGTAGCAACAGAGTGTATTCTTCTGGCTGTAATGGCCTATGACAGATATGTAGCCATCTGTAAGCCTCTGCACTACAATACAATCACAAACAAGAGATTTTGCACTTCCATGGCTGCTGTTTGCTGGACTTTTGGATGCAGCAATTCTTGCATTCATGTACCTTACACCTTACAGATGTCTTTTTGTAGATCCCGCCATGTCAACCATTTTTTCTGTGAGATACCAATTTTTGTTCGTCTGTCTTGCCAAGATACTTGGCTTCATGAGTTATCAATGTACATCTCAGCTTGTATCATTGCCCTTAGTGCATTCATATTGACTCTTTTTTCATATGCTTATATCATCTCCACTATCCTAAATATCCGTTCCACTGAAGGAAGACATAAAGCTTTCTCTACATGTGCATCCCATCTCACAGTGGTCTCTCTATACTACGGGCCTCTGATGTTCATGTATTTGCGTCCTCACTCCCGAAACTCTCCTAACACAGAGAAGATTGCGTCCATTATATACACAGTTGTGACTCCAATGTTGAATCCCATCATCTATAGCATTAGAAATAAAGATATTAAAGATGCCATACGAGGAATACTGAATAAGTTGTCACAAAATTGTTAGATACAATTTCCTAATTCTACATGTTATGACAGTGTAATGTTTGCTGATAGATACCAGTAGTGATGGGTAAAATCTTTCTCCAGGTTTTGCTGCAAAAAACTTTCATAGACTTCAATGTGTTTCGATTGGTGATCATGAGCATGAGAAATGTGAATACCTTCTGTTTTAAGAAGGCTTTCAGTACTTGCCTTGCATTTGAGAAGGACTCATGGGCTGCTTTTAGCCCCTTTCTCCCTGTCTGTATGGTTCTTCTGCTGCTGTTATCTTGCACTGATGACATCACTGATGACCTCTAAGGACTAGTGATGAGTGAATTTCTCCCTTTTTGCTTCGCCGAAAAATTTTCGAAATTCGCAAAAAGGTGGAAAATTCACAAAAAAATGGTGAAAATCAGAAAGTTTAACGAAAAAACTGTGAAAATCTGAAAGTTTCATGAAAAAATCGTGAAAATCGGAAATTTTTCATGTAAAATTCAGGAAAATCGGAAATTTACAAAAAAGGCGCTCACGTCAATTTTGACGCTGGTGTTAAAGTCAATGGGTGTCCGAATAGTGTTGACGCATGGTGATTTTGATGTGAGGGACTTTTCGGATGCGAGTCAAGAATTTTTTTTGACACCGGTGAAATTTTTCGCTGGCGGCGAAACGCGGAAATTCCCCACAAATTCATGCCAGGTAAATTTATTCGCCCATCACTACAAAGTAGATTAAAAAAGGATTTATGACTCTGAACTATTGGACTTTATCTGTGCTATTAAATCATTGGTTTTGGATGCATGGTTGGCAACAAGGGATCTTTTGCATGTCTTCAGCTTTAGTGAAAGTCAAAGTCTTTCATTTTTATTTTTATGTGTGTAGCATGAGCTATGTGAACACCTTCTGTTTTAAGAAGGATCTCAGTGCTGGTCATAAAAAACATAGTTATTTTGTGGTATGATCCATTAGTAGAGTGAAAAGAAATGCATCATAAGTGGAATACATGTAATTTAGCTTTAAGACACTTATGAGTAGAGATGGTGTGGATAACAGTATTTTATATCTGCATACATGCATTTAATAAGTATGTCAAGGTAAGTTATAAGTCAAGGAAAGGGCTGTTTAAGCGTAATTTTAAAAGCTCTTCCGATGGTGGTTTGGCTGTACTCTACACTTAGCGTCAGATTGCAAAGTGTAGGACTGTGTACATGGGACATATACTCCATTGGAGCACAAAGAGCAATTTTGACATGAGCATGGTGTAAAGTGAACAAAACATGGCAATTTGCTCTTATTTAGGGCACTTTGCACCCTGCCTTGCACTTAGTAAATTACCTCTTTTATCTTCTAGGGTCTCAGAATTGGAAAAAATGCATATATCTTATCACTAGTAAATGTATGTACTAAGCTAATGTGCTATGTGCTGTATGTGCTAACAAAATATTAATTGTGCCAGTTTTTGACTTGAAGAAGGACTGTGAGGTACATATATGTTGAAATATTTTGGTATTTTGTGATATTTATTCATGTGTACCGTAAATAAAGTTGGCCTATATCCTTAATCGACCCAGAGGGGGAACTGGCTTTAACTGTCCAAGCCCAATTGTGTGCTTATAACTTGACAGGCACTGTCACTTAAGTGGGACTGTGCTTGCAGTCCCATGGACACGTTATGCCCACATCATTATGCACAGTGCTTGTCTCTATACCAAAGATGTCCTGGAGCAAGTAATGATGCAGTGGTTCCTTGACAACCCTCTGTATCTTGTATAATCTGTATAATCTAGCTTCAGAATTTATAAATTACTGCTCAAGTCTGTTATTCTGTAACTTCTGTATGTTCTGTTATCTGGTTTTGACCTTTGCTTGTATTCAGGCCCGGATTTGTGGCAAGGCCACATAGGCCCGGGCCTAGGGCGGCAAAAAATAGGGGCGGCATGCCGCCAAGCCGCATTATGGGGACGTGTGCGTTCCCATTCAATTACACTAGGGCCGTCTGTGCTTTTTTGCAGGCACGCCTGGAATGAGAAGTGTCGGCAGGCGCTAGGACCACGCGGCCGCCTCATCGGACCGCGTGGCCTAGGGGCGGCAGCTGAAGAAATCCGGCACTGCTTGTATTCTGACTGGTCTCCAAAGTAAGTTGGTTAGGTAAATGCCTGGGTGAACATGGTAGTAAATGGTTCTTCTAGCCACGGAATAGTATGACTAGAGCTGGCTGTCTTATTTTATACCTTTTATTATTTTATACGAAAACATGGAACACTCACAGGCCACTTGTCATATTACTACCTTGAAGCAAAATTTTGTAGGCACTGGTTAAGCACTTGAAGAATGAAGATGCTTAACAAATTCAGCTCTCCTTAACCTCAAAGCATCAGTTCTCACTCAATTTGCTGTGTTTCCCCTAAGACTGTGGCTGAATTTTCTCTAAGACTTTGCTGCCTTACCTGAAAGGAGCTGGAGTTCACAAGAGTTCTTTATACATGGTGGGTGGTTGGAGACAGATGTTGGAGAGCAAAATAAAAATTTCCCTTCCTAACCTCTGAATCAGGAAACGGATGATGGGATTAATTTACATCGCACACAAAGAAGGTGGGTTTACTGACAAGGAAATAAACACCTTGCAATATGACACTGCATGCAAATAAACAATTAAACATGCATTTTATACATAATACGATAACTAACTTCTGGGGCAGAACAGCAGTTGTCCACTCCCCTTGATGCCTTACAGTTTTCCCAACAAGTAGCTCATCCTTTTCAATCTAGTCTACATGTTTCTCATCTTCCTTCTCTGCTATCATACAAACCCTTTAAACCCAAGTTCTTGTGCCTACTAATATAACTTTTCTATTTTGATGTTTTTCCTGTCAACCTGCTGAACTTTCCAGCTTCAAAATGAATCATGCCAAGGTGTCTGCTTTGCCAGTTGGTATTCAATGTTTATTAAAGGATTTCCCCAGATTGTTGCCCCCATCGTTGTTCTTCCTAAGAAAGGGTCTAAAATGTCATCATATAGTCATCTTATAGTCAGCCTTTGATAACTTTAAACAGGACCTGCAGTTCAGCTCCACTTTACAATACCCTTCTCTAAGTCATTAATGACTTACAAGTTTAATAAAAGTGGACCTAATACGGAGCCCTGAGGGACCCCACTAAGAACCTTACTCCAAGTAGAGAATGTACCATTAACAAACACCCTCTGTACCCGATCCTGTAGCCAGTTTCCTATCCACGTGCAAACGACTTCAATAAGCTCAACAGATGATAGTGATCAATGATAGGAAAATGCTATCATATCTGAAGTATTGTAAAGAACATTTCCCATTTCACTTTCATTGTTCAAGCATCCCGATTGTTAGAAGGTTTATTTTTTATAGAAACAATGCTTGTAAAAAAACGAACAAAGAGAAGTTATATAGCCATGCTTGCAGGGATAATTTAAAGGTAAGGCAAATTAATAAAAGTCACAAAAATACTAACATTAGGAATTTTTTTGCATTTTTTCCAATGCAACTCTATTCATTACTACATTCTGGACTTACTCAAAGGCAGTGTGTTTTTTTGCTGCAAAATAGCAACTTTTTTGTGTAAGAAATGTTACTGAGTACATTGCTCATCGGCACAACTATGCTTTTGCTAGTGCGTGAGACACTAGGGGGCAGATTTACCTAGGGGTCGAATATCGAGGGTTAATTAACCCTCGATATTCTACTGCCGAATTGAAATCCTTTGACTTCGATATTCGAAGTCGAAGGATTAAGCGATATTCCTACGATCGAAGGAATAATTGTTCAATCGAACAATTAAATCCTTCGAATCGAATGATTCGAAGGATTTTAATCCATTGATCAAAGAATATTCCTTCGATCAGGACATTGTTAGGAAGCCTATGGGGACCTTCCCCATAGGCTAACATTGGCCTCGGTAGGTTTTAGGTGGCGAACTAGGGGGTTTTAGGAAATTTTTAAAGAGACAGTACTTCGACTATCGACTGGTCGAATAGTCGAACGATTTTTAGTTCTAATCGTTCGATTCGAAGTCAAAGGTCGTAGTCGAAGGTCAAAGTAGCCCATTCCACGGTCTAAGTAGCCATATTCGACCATTTGAAATTCAAACTATTTTTCCTCTATTCCTTCACTCAAGCTAAGTGAATGGGCCCCAAATACTTTCACAAGTTAGCAAAAAATATATTTCATATATTTAAAGAAAAAACTGTCCACACAAAGTAAACCATTTCTCACTTAAAGATCCTGCTGACACCAAGGGGCAGATTTATCAAAGGTCGAATTTGAAAAGACCAACTGAAATGTATTTTAAAAATCGTTTTGGTTTTTTTTGGCCTAATAGGTCCATTTTTATTCAAATAGGTCTGTTTTCGATCGAATCTTACGAACCAAAGTAACAGCGCATTCAATCATATTTGATTTCCAAAAAAAAAGGTTTTTCAAATTGACTCTAAATAGGTTCTAGGAGGTCCCCCATAGGCTAAAACAGCAATTCAGCAGGTTTTAGATGGCGAATGGTGGAAGTCTAATTTTTAAAGATATTCTAATTTTTTTTAAATTCGAATTGAATTTGGACTATTCCCTAGTCGAAGTACACACAAATTAGCTAGAAATTTGAATTTATTTAATTCAAATTTTCACTTTGATTTTTGATAAATCTGCCCCCAAGTGACAAAGGGTTTCAATGAACCTTCCTGGGACCACATAAGAGGGCCGATAAGGTTTAAAAGTAAAACAAGCACTTCAAACATAAACAAGTTGTGTTCCATCTAGTCTGTGTCAGAACCACAGTACAAATTATTTAATCTGGAACACTAGGAGAGTGGGTATAATTGGTATAAGCAACATGGGCATTTAAGGACTCAAAGGATTCAACAAGGGCCACAGAAATGGAACATCTCCATTTGCTCGACATGTCGTTTTTTATTAAATTGTTACAATTGTTTAATACTACATATCCTTAAAATGAAATGTTAAGAGATAGATACCAGAATCATTGTATATGCCTCCCCCATTACCTAACACAACACTTTCCTCACCCTATCACTTTGAAGTGGTGTTTTTTCAGTAAAATAACTTTTCATACAATACATACAATTCTCACCAGCACAAATTATGAAATGGACAATATCTTTTTCCAAGTAGATGAGTGGCTAAATAATTTTACAAGTAAGCAAAATGTATAATAAATATTATTAAGGAAAAACTATTTTTAATTTTTCCATTAGGTTTTTTTTTTTATTTTTTACATTGCCTCTCATGATGAGTGCTCTTTTTTTGGTTACAAAGGTGTGGCTGTACCAGATGCATTATTCATGGCAATTCCAGAGCATTGGTGTCATGGTACCTTAATGGTCAACTGATTAAATTCAAATAAAACCTACACTTAAAGGAGAACTAAACTCCCCTTTAGTCAAAAGTCCCCACTAGCCCTCTACCTGCCTGCCCCCTGCACAGTCTTACCCCTAAATTATGTCTGCTCTAGAAATACTGACCGCACATGCAGAGTCAGTGCAGCGGAGCTCAAGGGCGCCATATTCGGCAATTCGGTATTCTTTGTAATGCGAGCGCCACATTGGTGCATGTGCAGTTATTATTATTATTTATTATTAACATGTATTTATATAGCGCCAACATATTTCGTAGCACTGTAAAGTAAATGTGTTTATAAAACTTAAATCACATGAATTCTATACATATGGAGTTACATACATCACAATCAATACCGGTACAAAAGGTGAGGAAGGCCCTGTGCAGAAAAAGCTTACAATCTAAAGGGAACGGAGTAATACACAAGGTGTGGGAGTGGGCAAGAATTAAGTGAGTGAGAGATGTGGTACTGCATGTGGTATTGTATTTGGTAGTTAAGCAGAGTGAGGGTAGGCTTCTCTAAAGAAGTGCGTTTTAAAGTGGACCTGTCACCTACACACAAAAAACTACATAATGAAAGTCCTTTCCAAATTAAACATGGAACCCCAAAATTTTTTTTCATTAAAACATCCAAACCTGTTATGAAGGTGTTTAAATATCTAAACTGTCAATCAAATATTACCTGCCCCGCCTCTATGCCCGTGGCATAGAGGAGGGGCAGTCAATTACTTTCACTTTCCATTCAGCACTTTCTACATGTCACTGCTCTCCTCACATTCCCCCTTCCCTCCTCAGGCTCTATAATTGTGTACGGAACTGCACATGGACATTAGGTCCCTCATTCTGGTTCATATACAAGATTTTGGGGTGATACACAATTTCCCTTAATAACCATGTCCACAAAATGGCAGCTGCCTGCTTGCTGTGATTGTATAATTCCAAAACAGATGGAAACAAAATTGAAATAATAAATACAGTGTAAGTAAAGCTTATTTTGCTCAACTAACATGATAGTATAGAATTTGAAATGATTTCCCCTTTAAGAGATTTCTTGAAAGCAGAAAGGTTGGGAGAAAGTCGGACAGACCGTGGGAGAGAGTTCCAGAGGAGGGGTGCAGCCCTTGCAAAGTCTTTAATGTGAGCATGTGAGGAGGTAAAGAGAGAAGAGTTGAGTAGCAGTTGGAGCAATCTTCCAGTTCGTGACAACTGCGCATGCACCAAAAGTAAAAGAAACTGCTGAAGGGACCCAAAGAATACTAAAGTCGGAAGATGGCGTTCGCGAGCTCCGCTGCGCTGACTCTGCATGTTCGGTCAGTATTTCTAGAGGGGACACAATTAGGGGTAGTGGTACGGGGGGGCAGGGATGGGGGGGCCAGTGGAGGGGGGCCAGTGGGGACTTTTGGCTAATAGGAGGTTTAGTTCTCCTTTAAAATACATGAATAATAAGCGTTAAAATCCCAAAGTAAGTTGAGAGACGTGTAAGTGCATTTGGGAATTTCATAACTATAGTGTGATTTCCTTAGGGGCATTCCTGATATCTTTCACTTTTGAGACTAATGGCTCAGAAAAGTAGTTAAATACAACGATCACACCAATCAAGCCGTAGTGTATGAATAAATAAGAAGGCACAGTCACAAATACACTTTCTGATTTCGCTGTTTTTGAACTTCAACAATGCATATGAGAGTGTTGTACTTCACCTTCAGATGGACAGACAGCCATGGGTATCACAATCAGAAATGAGATTTTAATGCAGCTGCAGTTTTGCAACTCAATGCCGTCTTTACTGCATCCTACAATGCAACTGTAACTTTGTGCCTCTATTACCGATTTGGAAGTGAAACTCCCTTTGATAAACATGTTCCTAAAAATTCCATACAGGTAAAAAGAGAGAGATGGAAGTTCAGTGTAGCAAACTGTGAAGAGCACTGTTTTCCAGCTTTAATAAATATGCCTCCATTCCTTAATGAAATAATGTAACATGTAAAAAAAAAAGGCCCTTAAAGGGTTGGTTTGCCTTTAAATTAACTTTTAGTATGACGTAGAGAGTGAGACAATTTGCAGTTGGTTTTCATTTTTTATTATTTGTGTTTTTTGAGTTATTTAGATTTTTATTTGCAATTTCAGGCTAATTTGCCCTAACAACCATGCATTGATTCAAATATGAGACTGGAATATGAATAGGAGAGGCCTGAATAGAACGATAAGTAATAAAAAGTAGCAATAACAATAATTTGTAGCCTTACATAGCATTTGTTTTTTAGGTGGGGTCAGTGACTCTTATTTGAAAGTTGGAAAGATTCAGAAGAAGTTAAATATTTCAAAAACTACAAAAAAGAAATAATGAAGACCAACTGGAAAGTTGCTTAGCATTAGCCATTCAATAACATACTAAAAGTTAATGTATAGGTGAACCACCCCTTTAATGAATTAAGTAATCACTACAAGTAAAGCTGAAATGGGGGGGGCAAATTGTTGAGCTTAACAAAGGTGATGACATAAATGAAGCCCTCAGGTAAGTATCTGATATGGGATCCTATACAACTGGAAATGTTTACATTTAAGAGACCGTGGCCATGCTATACATGCTTTGAGGATTTTATGAAATATAATTATGACAGAGACAGTTTAGGGGATTGCGGGATAAAATCAGATTTTCAAGTTTTTTTCGGATTTTTCATCTGATTTTCAAAAAAATTTTGGATTTTTCACCCGAACACTCAGATTTTTGCCCGAAAACTCTGAAAACTTCTGGGTATTGCATGAAACCCAGCGCACATCAAAAAATCAATGACTTATATGCAACCTCGACAGGTCTGAGATACGATATTTTCAGATTCGGACTTTTCCATCCTCTGGGTTTAATAAATTCTGAAAAATTCGTGATTTTTTAAATGCCCGATTTTATTAAAAGAAAATTTTTTCGTGATTTCTGCATTCGGAGTTTAGTAAATAATTGTTCAAGAGATATAGAACCAATTATGAAAACATCCTTTCTTTCAGCAATGTCACTTAATGTGGCAGGAGAGGTAGTGTGTCTTCTATTATTTCATACAGCCCAGAATATATTAAGATAGAGAGAGTCATTAGTCAAAATGTTGTCATTTTGCAAATAGATAGAAGCTGTAGTTATGTGGCACGAAATATTAAAACTAGGGAATAAACTTGTGAAATTCTTTTCAAACTAAAGATTAAAAAAAATTGATTATCTAATACAGGGATGAATAAATGTGGCTCTAAATGATGTAATACATACAATTATGTACGGAGAACCCAGACATTCACCTCCAAAGCTAAAAATAGATAAAACATCTATAAAAAATAAATAAATGTTAATTCTCATTTACTTTTGACATGTGAAGCAATATGTGGGACAAACCAGAGGATTTAGAACATATTCTAAACATAGGTAACAGTACATGAAAAACTACAATAACACTTTTCAGAATGTACAAATAGGACCCTATCCCACCTAAAAAATAACAGGTATAGAAAAGGTTGTCCCAAGCCCAAGAAGGGGCGATATAACTTCAGAATTACTTTAAAGGGAACCAAAGTGGACTAAACAACCAGTAGGGTTAAAAGATGAATTTGATATATCAAAAAATATTTTGGTGCATCTTGTGGCAGATTCGCCAGTCACTATTTATGTATAATATTTTGTATAAACATGTCTTTTTGTATTATGTTATACTACTGGTGTTCTATATGATGATGTTTATAAGCATTGACTTATACTATGTCAGACCTAATGTGTATACAAGAAAGATATGTATATTTAGTTGCTCAATGTATTTCTTTAATCCATTCGATATACGGTCTGTCGTTTTAGGCAAGTCGCAATGAGGAACTGGGGTGTTGGATTAACCTCAGTTAAACGCAAAAAATTTCTATCTCGAAACACAAGACTTTCCATTGGCTTTGTAGTCGAAACCTCTTCCTTTGTATCAAGTACAAATCAGCCTTGATCTTCATCCATTTGAGCAGAATCTTCTCTCACTGCATTTCTGGTGTCAGATTAAAGAAGAGTTAAGCAACACTGTACAAAGCTTCCATTTAGTGAAAGAGTGCAGCACTGGTTAGTAAGGCATCCGTGGTTCAGATGGGGCATGTGTTAAACAATTATCACTAAGTGCACTTTCTGGAAAAAAAAACATTTGTGAGAATTCAACCATTGTTGGAGCTTACTAATGGCAATGATCCCCAACCTACTGACACCCCATTGAAATGTCATTGAGCGCAAAAATTTGACTGTTACTGATTCTCTTGTTTGTTGACTCCTGACCTTTTTCCAAGTGACAAGGGGTTCAGGCGAACTTCTTTGGACATAAGGCTAGGGAGGGAAATTCAAAATTGGAGAGGCTGTATCCCATTTAGGGGGCTATTTATCAAAGTCCGAATTAATCTCAACATTTCCAGGCACAAACTCTTAATCCGCACAGGTTTTTATTAGTTTTCCCGAAAATTTGCTTTGCGGGAAAAAATCAGAATTTCACGATTTTTTTAGATTTTTCACCCGAAAACAAAAACAAGGTTTTGTATGCTTTTTTTCTGAAAATTCTGAAATCTTCGGGGTATTGCACAAAACACAGCGCAAATCAAAAAAAACCATTGGGACTTCTCCCGTTGACTTATTATACAACCTTCGACAGGTTTGAGATGCCGGATTTTCTGATTCAGACTTTTCCATCCTCGGGTATAATAAATGCCAAAAAATGTGCGATTTTATACTGAAAAATCACAAATTTTTGGGATTTTTGCATTCGGAGTTTAGTAAATAACCCCCTTAGTGTGTGTCAGGGACACAAATCTGTCAGGATCAAGATTTATTGAACTGCTATATCTCTCCCACTGTAATAATTATTCATTCTGGATGAATCAAGGTGTGCAGTGAAAGCATGGGTACCTTTGGTGTAGTCTGCTCTCCGTTTATAGAAGTGCTTATCTAGAGCTGCCCCACAGTTCTGCTGTCTACTAAGAATCAAACAAGCAGATGTATTTTCACCCATTTATAGTTATAAGTGTCATGGAAAATTCAAACGAAACTTCTTTTAGTGGATTTTTTCTTCTCAGTCTTGCTGGTACCCCATACCTAAAGGCATTAAGTATGCTAACTGTCCTGATCATGTATTTAGTCACATTGTCCGTAAACTCTCTACTTGTTATTGTGGTGAGAATCAAACTGAGGCTTCACACCCCAATGTATTTCTTCTTAAGCAACTTGTCCATCATTGACATTGGCATAAGTTCTTCAGTAGTACCTAAACTTATCCTAATTACAATAACTCAGGATATAAGGATTTCCCGTCTTGATTGTGCTTTACAGATGTTCTTCCATTCAGCCCTGGTAGTGACAGAGTGTATTTTTCTGGCTATTATGGCCTATGATAGATACATGGCTATCTGTAAGCCTCTATACTACAATTCACTTATGAACAAGAAATTTTGCATTTCCTTGGCTGCTGTCTGCTGGGCTGTGGGCTGTATTAACTCTAGCATTCACGTGCCCTACACCTTACAACTGCCATTTTGCAGGTCCCATCATATTAACCATTTTCTTTGTGAGATACCTATTTTTTTCCGCCTTTCTTGCCAAGATACATGGTTCCATGAGTTATCAATGTACATCACAGCTTTTACACTTGGCTTTATTGCTTTCATTTTAATTCTTTTTTCATATATCTATATAATATCCACTATCTTAAATATCCGTTCCACTGAAGGAAGACATAAAGCTTTCTCTACATGTGCATCACATCTCACAGTGGTCTCTCTATACTATGGGCCCCTGATGTTCATGTATTTTCGTCCTCACTCCAGAAACTCTCCTAACACAGAGAAGACTGTGTCTATTATTTACACGGTTGTGACTCCAATGCTGAATCCCATCATCTATAGCATAAGAAATAAAGATATCAAAGTTACCATACAAGGAACACTGAATAATCAGTCATGAAGTCCACTGATGCCAGTTTCTTTGACAGTTCATCAATCCCATTCCTGTTGATGACTCCACCAATGTTAGGAGCTTCTCTTGTTCTCAAACTAAACAGCAATATTTTAACCTTTTCTAATTTGTTTTCTCAGACCTGTGCTGCACCTTAAATAGAAAAGAGTTCTTTTAAGAGCATTATACCCCAGTCTGAGGTTTGTATCTTCCATAGAATAAAGTCATTGTAAGGGTGCATGGTAAGTCAACAACACAAAGTACCCCTGCTAGGTAATACATAGTGTCACAATGACCAATCTGGACACTAGATACTCCTTTACTATCACTGATTAGTTCTCCTCTGTTCCTGTCAAGGAAAATCATAAAATTCTCAATTCCATTTAGCAGTTAGACACTCCTACTCCTAGACAATCCTACATAGGAAAAAAATGGGATGCTCAATTGCATTAAAGGACAAGTAACCTCAAAGTGATTTTTTTACAGTTGGGGGCCCATTTACTTAGCTCGAGTGAAGGAATAGAGGGAAAAAAACTTCAAATTTCAAATGGGTTTTTTGGCTACTTCGACCATCGAATGGGCTACTTCGACCTTCAACTACGACTTTGACTCGAACGATTCGAACTAAAAAACGTTCGACTATTGGACCATTCGATAGTCAAAGTACTGTCTCTTTAAGAAAAACTTTTGACCCCCTAGTTCGCTACCTAAAAGCTACCGAAGTCAATATTAGCCTATGGGGAAGGTTCCCATAGGCTTTGCTAGCTTTTTTAGGTCGAACAAAAATCGTTCGATCAATGGATTAAAATCCTTCGAATCGAACGATTCAAAGGATTTAATTGTTCGATCGAACGAATAGCGCTAAATCCTTCGACTTCGATATTCGAAGGATTTAACTTCAACAGTCGAATATCGAGGGTTAATTAACCCTCGATATTCGACTTTAAGTAAATTTGCCCCTAAAAGTTTGTATCTGTTAATAAAAGTCATTGTAGTATTGCTATCATCCTGTGTAAAAACTAAACCCATTGTATTCTACACAGCTTGCAAAGTAAATAAAAACAAGGGCATCTCCCTGGTGTAGTACATTTACGTAACTTTATTAAGTAATAAAATTGCACTTACGAGATTGTAATGACTCATCAAAAGTCAATGCAGCAATGCACAATGAATTTTGTCATAACAGACTTCAACAGGAGCAGAATATATTTTCCAAAGCTTGCAAGTAATTGTTGAAAAAATAATTAAAGGAGAAGGAAAGGCTTCATGCACTTGGGGGTGCCATATGTTAGGCACCCTCAAGTCATTGTAGTTTCCTACCTGAAACCCCAGGCTGGTGCTCCTATCAGCAGAAAACTGCACAGGCCCAGGGTTATACCAGTGAGCACCACAGAGTGATCCCCTTCCGTCTTCTTCTGTCAAATTTTCCGGGGCAAACGCATGTGTAGTTGAACAAAATAGCCTACTTTTTAGTTAAGTATGGAGTAAGACAAAAGAAGATTGCGAATTTATTCACCGGTGGTGAAATACTGAAATTCTCCGCAAATTCGCGCTTGACGAATTTATTCGCCCATCCCTAGCGACCAGCACTCAGCAGGAGCAAACAAATAATAGAAAAAAATTAGAACAAAAAGTATATAGAGCATAGTATTTTTTTAAGAATTAAACGGGCATCCCCATTTTTGATTTTGGGAAAATATTTATTATGGTAAGTACTACCATAGGAATAATTAAATTTCGATTTCATTAAAGTTACATTTCAAATTCCCTTGTTGTTGGAGGAATATTTATCAAAAATAATTTTTTTACATTGAGATTTTTAAATTTAATGAGTTTTCCACATTCTACTAATCAATTTCAATCTACCATTGTTTACAGACGTTGAAAAAAATCACATATTTTGCCTAGGAAAAATTTCTTTGACTTCTATATGAACTCACCAGCTTTTAGATGCCAAATTTTTACATTCACATTTTTTTAAATCTCTCGAAGATTCAAGTTGCGGCAACTCGAATTCCAATCTGTGAGTTTTAGCACAAAAGCTTAAAAAAAATCATGGTAAAAACTGAAATTCAAAGGTTGATAAATCTGACCCCTTGTAGGGCTCATTTGCAGTAGCACTATAATGGAGGGAATGTAAAAAAAAAAGCCCAAGGGAGAAAATGCACAAAAATTTGGGATAATCATATACATTGCAGTATAATACTGTTCATGAACATGATGCATTATTTTGCAGCAAAATTGTAACAATCTTTTAATTTTGGATAGCAGATGAATTACTAAATACTTCCATGAGTTAGCAAATTTGTAATTAAATATTAAATATATATTCCTTCAAGTAAATACTTGTTTGCACAAAGTAAACATTTCCACTTTGCATATTTTCTTTCCTTTAACAACTTTTGTTACATTCTCTTAAGAGGTTTGTACCTTTTTGGCTGAAAATGGTGTGGTTGTACCACATGCACAATTCCAAGCCACTTTAGATGTGTAATATCAAAGGGACTTAATGGTCACTTGGCTACTTCAACAAACAGTTTCATGCTATGTAGATAGATTTGAATATTAAAATCCCAAACAAAGTTGAAAGATGTGTAATTGCAGTGGGAGTTCTATAACTGATGTTTGAATTCATTAGGGGCTTTCCTGATATCTTGTTCTTCTGGGACTAATGGTTCAGAAAAGTATATAACCATAATGATCACTCCCTTTGAGTTAACTCTAACCTACAAATGAATATGAAGACACAGCATGCAGGTACCATTCCTGATTTCCTCCAGAAAATTCTAAAACAAAAGTTTTGTCGAAATTCAGGTCACTTTTTTTAGAAAAAAAAAACATTTTTAAAAAACAATGTAGTGAAAGAGTAAACAACTGGCAAGCAAGAAAACAATGGTACTGACAGAGCCTGGGCTAAAGTAACTATAACACGGTTCAATCTCCTTTAAAATCTAAGATCTTTCTTGATGTTGTGTAGACTGAACCGAAATGTAATGGCACCCACAATGAGGCACCATCAAGTCATGAAAGTAGCACCTTGAAGTTGTATAATTCTCTGGTTTATTGACCTGTCTCCTGACTTCTCTCGGCCAGTGGCTTCTGTAAACTGTGCCTGTATTTTAGACTTGTACTGCTGTTTCCCCAATACCAACTTCCTCACTTACAGATCACATTACATTACAGACGCTGGCTTGTGTGAATAATGAAAATGCTATGTTAATTAAGGTTTAAATAAACCTCCATAGGCCTACACCAGAGAATAAGAATAAAAAAGCAAGTAGCATAAATTGATCTGATTTTTCCAGACTATTTTCCTCGTTCTAGTACAGGAGTGATGGAGATCTACAATGAAACATCTTTTAATGGATTCTTTCTCCTCGGTCTTGCTGATACTTCATACCTTAAGGCCTTAAATATGGTAACCTTCCTGATAATGTATATACTCACACTGTCAATAAACTCTTTACTTATCATCATGGTGAAAATCAATCTGAGGCTTCACACCCCAATGTATTTCTTCTTAAGCAACTTGTCCATCATTGACATTGGCATAAGTTCTTCAGTAGTACCTAAACTTATTATAATTACAATAACCCAAGATAAAAGTATTTCACGTCATGATTGTGCTTTACAGATGTTCTTCCATTCTTCCCTAGTAGTGACAGAAAGTATTCTTCTGGCTTTTATGGCCTATGATAGATACATGGCTATCTGTAAGCCTCTGCACTACAATACACTTATGAACATGGGATTTTGCCTTTCACTGGTTGCTGTAAGCTGGGCTGTGGGTTATATAAGTGCTGGCATTCATGTACCATACACCTTCCAACTGCCATTTTGCAGGTCCCACCACATTAACCATTTTTTCTGTGAGATACCTATTCTTTTACGTCTGTCTTGCCAAGATACTTGGCTTCATGAGATAACGATGTACATCTCAGCTTGTACACTTGGCCTTATTGCATTCATTTTGACTCTTTTTTCATATGCTTATATCATCTCCACTATCTTGAGTATCCGTTCCACTGGAGGAAGACATAAAGCTTTCTCTACATGTGCATCCCATCTCACAGTGGTCTCTCTGTACTATGGGCCCCTGATGTTCATGTATTTACGTCCCCACTCCAGAAACTCTCCTAACACAGAGAAGACGGTGTCTATTATTTACACTGTTGTGACTCCAATGCTGAATCCCATCATCTATAGCATAAGAAATAAAGATATCAAAGTTACCATGCGAGGAACACTGAATAAGCAGTCCTAAAAATGTTTGAAACAATTGTTTAATACTACATATGATTACAATATGATATTCACTGATAGATAATCCGGTTTTTTCAGTTTTTTGCTCAATTTATTTTTGAGTTTTTACCTGAAAACCCTAAAAAAAAGTTGGAATTTCTGGCAAAAATCCCAAAGATTCCTATAACTTCAATTTGAGATCATGTAGGTGCTTCTTTCATTATACAGGACCTCAACAGGTCTGAGAGGATTTTCGGATTTGGGATTTTTGCAGCATCAAGGTGTATTAAATCTAAAAAAATTCAAGTTTTTTTTTTTCTTGAAAAATTCAAGTTTTTTAGAGAAAACGTACCATTCGGACTTTAATAAATAACCCCGATATCAATATTCCTAACCCTAACCCCGATATCAATTTTTCCTAAATATCCATAA
The DNA here is from genome assembly GCA_038501925.1 of Xenopus petersii. Lineage (NCBI taxonomy): Eukaryota > Metazoa > Chordata > Amphibia > Anura > Pipidae > Xenopus > Xenopus petersii. Next base: position 15,723,732 of record CM076686.1, read on the forward strand.
ATTGCCCAAACATTCGCCACGAGATTCATATATCAAATCCATCTCTAATATAAAAAAATGTATAATAAAATCCAAGAGGATAGCACAATGATATACACAGGTTGAGTTAATTCCCCTAAAAATTTGAAAAACAGCATTGTCACTGCACCAATGGATTAATTGTTATTCAATCAACATGTATCAATATTACACGGAGGGACAAAGGTGCAATTTGAGTCAATAAGTTCTCCATATATCGCCCTCTGCTCCTCACGAGAGCTGATTACGGACAATATTGGGCACTCTGGTTGATTCGGATGAGCGCCATTCTGAAACAAAATATGTTGCAGTAAATTGTTGGGCATAGAGGGGGTGTTCAGGGCCCTTTCTTTTTCTTTAAAAAAATGTATTAAATCCACCACAAAAAAAGCTCTGGTATTAGGAAAAACTGTCAACCTGTTTGGGGTTGTTTTGTCTGGAGAAAAAGCTCTTGTAAGGGGAGATTATTATTTACAAGTACATTAGAGGGCATTCAAGACCGATAGCAGTGGATCTTTTTTCTTTTAGAGAATATTAATGCACCGGAGGTCACCCCTTTAGACAAGAGGAAAAGAACTTTCATTTGAAGCAGTGTAGGTGGTACTTTACAGTGAGGACAGTGAGTTTGTGTACTGCCGGGTGATGTTGTGATTCTATTAATGGCTTTAAGAATGGCTTGGATGATTTCTTGGACAAGCATCATATCCAAAGCTATAGAGATACTAAAATCTACAGTTAATATAGATATTGGTATACAGGTATGGAACCTGTTATCCAGAATGCTCAGAGCCTCGGGCCTGGGGATCTTTCTGTAATTTGGATGTTCACACCTTAGAAAATCATGTAAACATTTAATAAACCCAATAGGCTGGTTTTGCTTCCAATAAGGATTAATTATATTTTAGTTTGGATCAAGTACAAGGTACTGTTTATCATTACAGAAAAAAATTAAATAATCCTTTAAAATTCGATTATTTGAATAAAATGGAATCTATGGACGACGGCCATTCTGTAATGTTGAGCTTTCTGGATAATGGGCTTCCAGATAACAGATTCCATACCTATATATAGGGTGTATAGATAGCTCTGTATAGGTGCCTGTGTGTGTTTGGTAAGGACCAACACTCTCTTGAATTAGTATGTATATTCACAATGTATTCTCATGTATCATCCTTGATAAAGGTGCCAATGTGAAAAGAAATGTAGTATGTGAAATAGAGACATTTTCGTTGTTTTAAATCTAATGCAAGAGAGTTCTGGTCCTTATTAAACATTTTTTTATTGACTGTGCACCTAGACAAATGCAGGCACATTTACTTTGATATACATGTATATATTATATATATGCACTCGGGTTCTTTTAGCAGGGTTTAACTTAAAGGAACAGTAACATCAAAAAATTAAAGAGTTTTAAAGTAATTAAAAAAATAATGAAGTGTTGCCCTGCACTGGTAAAACTGGTGTGCTTGCTCCATAAACACTACTATCGTTTATAAAAATAAACTGCTGTGTAGCAATGGGGGCAGCCATTCAAAGGAGAAAAGGCTCAGGTTACAGAGCAGATAACAGATCAGCTCTGTCTGTCTAATGGTGTTATCTGTTATCTACTATTTAACCTATGCCATATAGCCTTTTTCAATTTCCACCATTGCTACACAGCAGCTTATTTATATAAACTATAGCATTGTTTCTGAAGCAAACAGATCAGTTTTACCAGTGCAGGGCAAAACTACATGATATTTTCTTATTTTAAAACACTTTCATTTATTGGGAGTTACTGTTCCTGGTTTTTTTCCTTTTGGTTTTTTTACCTAACCACAATGCAAATTTAGCAATGTTTTTACAATTCGATCATGAAAAAGCACATAGAAAATGAAAAACTAGAATTGAAAAACTTGATAAGGTTATAAAAATATAAATCAAATTGCTGCATCTATTTTCTCTTAGCCTGACAAAATTCTCAAAAAAATCTGGAATGCTGCAAATATGCTTCCTATTAACAGGTTTTAGTTGCTGAATGTTATTATTCACAGATTGATTTTGCTCTGAAATAGCGACTTTTTAAATGTTCTTTTCCAAGAATTTTTTATACATACTGTAGATATGTTAAAAGAAATAATAAAATGTCCTATCTTTTTTGTTTGGTTGTTGATTCAAAAGAAAAAATGTCTGCATTACCTTAAGTATATTTTTAACATTCACTCAAACTTTTATCGTTAAAGAGGGTGTATCAGATGCACAATTCATGGCTGCTCCAGAGATATCATGGCATGGTCAATTCATGATTATTTTACTTACATTATTTACTCATGTAAATAAATTCTAATGTTAAAGTTTCAAACAAAATTGAGAGATGTGTGATTGCACTGGGAGGTCCATATTAATGTATCATTTCATTGGGGACTTTCCTGATATCTTGCTCATGTGGTACTAATGGCTCAGAATAGTATTTAAATGCTAGCTTCAAGTCATCACAGAAACATTTAACATCAATCTAACTTCATCAAGTCTAGATATCTCAGCTGTTCTGAGAACAAATTCCTTTTGTGCAAATACACAGAGCAACAGTGGGAAAGAGTGCATCACTGGGTGGCAAGGAATCTGTGATACAGGTAAGGCCTGGGTTAAAGCAAATATCAAACAGTGCACCTTTGCTTAGAATAAATATTCTGCAAGACCTTACTAGGTAGCCTATTTATTAAACCTCCTTTTATTCTGGTTGAGTTCTTTAGGGGGAAAACTAAAAATTTTAATTTTCTTATTTTTTATACCCCAAAGCTGCTAAAAATCCTAATCAGAAAATACTCAAAACCTGTCGGGGTCATGTAGAAGTCCATGGTAGAAGTTATTTCTTGACACCGTGATCTGATTTCATCCAATACTCCAAAAAATCAGATTTTTTGCAGCAAGCACTCGATACATTTGAGTTTTCAGAGAGCGAAACTCATGATACAAATTGGCGCTCGATTTTTTCATCGTTTTTTGCTCCGACATTTTCGATAAAAAATATTGATAAATGAGTTAAATTCATGGAAGGAAGTTTGGTCGATTTTGTATAAAGAAAAAGATTTGATTTACTGTATGTGAATTTTAGTAAATAGGCCCCTAGGTTTCGACCATTGTTGGCTTTGTATATAGTATATCAAACTGCCACAATAAATAAAACACAGCCTCTTCAATTTTGAAGTATCTACCCATACTTTTTGTTCACCCTCTGAAGTAAGCCCAAGGATATTCACCTAGTCCCCTTGCAATATATATACTGTGTTTCCCAGCTTTAGCTGCATTATTTATCTCTCCCTGAATTAGTTGTACAGGCTGATACATTAGATAGCTTTAAGAAGGGGTTGGATGGTGTTTAGCAAGTGAGGGAATACAGGGTTATGGGAGATAGCTCATAGTACAAGTTGATCCAGGGACTGGTCCCATTGCCATTTTGGAGTCAGGAAGGAATTTGTCTCCCTCTGAGGCAAATTGGAGAGGCTTTGGATGGGGTTTTTTGCCTTCCTCTGGATCAACTGGCAGTTAGACAGGTTAAAATAGAGTTAAAAGCATATAACTGTGAGACATGATGGATACAAGAGTTTTTCTTGACCCTCAGGGTACTTGCATATGGTGACAATGTCCTCCTCTGCGTAGGAGAGTGTCCATTTTCTGAAAGTGAAAAAGTATGAAAATTAGCTATGACGAAAGTAAATGCTGTAATGTTTTCTAATAAAAAAAGTTTTGAAAGAAAATAGAGTTAAAAGGTTGAACTTGATGGACGTGTATCGTTTTTCAATCTAACTTACTTTGTTACTATTTTTCCTTAAATGGAAATGATAATGTGCAACCCCATCGTGAAGTAGATTCGCATATGGCATTTTGAGGTACCTGGGAATGCTATAAAATTATTTTTAGAAAATAACATTTAATAGGCTGGGATCCTATCACTTGCAGGACGCAGAATTTATCCACCAGTAATTTCAGACATGGGTTTTGCAATGTAATGTAATACTTCCTAAATACAATTACACAGTACTGTTTTCTTTTAACTAATACACAGTATTCTGTGGCCACAGTTTCATAGTTTTTTTGCTCCAACATTTTCAATAAAAAATATTGATAAATGAGTTAAATTCGTGGAAGTTTGGTCAACTTTGTTTAAAGAAAAAAATTTGATTTATTTGAGTTTTACACAAGCAATACTGTTTTCTTGTAGCTAATACAAAGTATTCTGTGGCCATAGAATATCATGATTGGGATGATAAGTAATTTTTTTTTTTACTTTAAATTGAAGGTGGCCAACCTGCCCTGTACTACACTTTCAGCTGAAGTTTCCAGATCCACCTCCTCATTTTAGTAAGAAACATAATTTTTCAAAGTTGGTGCGCAGCTCAAGTGGATTATGGAGAATTCTAATGAAACAAATTTCAACCAATTCTTTCTCCTCAGTCTTGCTGATACCACATACCTAAAGGCCTTCAGCATCCTCATATTCCTCATTATGTATATATTAACATTATCAGTAAACTCTCTGCTAATTGTTGTGGTGAGAATCAATTTGCGGCTTCACACCCCAATGTATTTTTTCTTATGCAACCTGTCCATCATTGACATTGGCATAAGTTCTTCAATTGTACCTAAACTTATCATAATTACAATAACTCAGGATACAAGTATTTCACGTCTTGATTGTGCTTCACAAATGTTCTTCCATTCAGCCCTAGGAGCAACAGAGTGTATTCTTCTGGCTGTTATGGCCTATGACAGATTTGTAGCCATCTGTAAACCTCTGCACTATAATACAATCACAAACAAGAAGTTCTGCATTTCAATGGCTGCTGTTTGCTGGACTTTCGGTTGCACAAATTCTAGCTTTCATGTACCATACATCTTCCATATGTCTTTTTGCAGGTCCCATCGTGTCAATCATTTTTTCTGTGAGTTACCTATCTTTTTCCGTATGTCCTGCCAAGATACCTGGATTCAGGAAGTATCAATGTACATCTCAGCTTGTACAATTGGCCTTATTGCATTCATATTGATTCTTTTTTCATATGCTTATATCATCTCCACTATCCTAAATATCCGTTCCACTGAAGGAAGACATAAAGCTTTCTCTACATGTGCATCACATCTCACAGTGGTCTCTCTGTACTATGGGCCCCTGATGTTCATGTATTTACGTCCTCACTCAAGAAACTCTCCTAACACAGAGAAAACTGTGTCCATTATTTACACAGTTGTGACTCCAATGCTGAATCCCATCATATATAGCATAAGGAATAAAGATATCAAAGTTAGCATATGAGGAAGCAGCCAAAACACTATTTGATAAAATGTGCCTAAGGTTATTTTTATTTCTTTTACACAGTGTGAAAGCTTATATTTGGTTTACTTGTTTTTTTTTTTTAAAAATATACTTTATTTCTACATATTGACAAACATTCTTTTGATGTATCAAAACCAAAAATAATAATAATAAAAAGTGGAACATTGCATATTTAAAAGAATCTAGGAGAACCAAAAAAAAGACTATATCAATCAAAGCAGTTTTATGACAATTTATGCTCACTTACAGATAACAGAGTCACGTGTTTCTTGGTATCAACTGAACTGTTTGTTCTTTCCTCACCAACCTCAGGACGAATTGTAATATTATCAATAAAAAGTGTTTATTATGGAAGGGGAGGGCAATTCTATGTTTGAGGCACCCAGAGGTGAGCCTTAAATTTGCAGTTGGTCTTTTTATTTTTTTGAGATTTTGTTTTACTTTTTATTATTGCTGCACTCAGGCAGGAGTCAGAATCTAAATTGTTATTAATTCAAGCTGGAGTTAGAATCGAAATTGTTATTAAATCACATCTCACAGCTCCTTCACACAAATAAAAAAAAGATAAATCTGATTGTTTCACATTTGTGACATACAGTACCTGGAAGGATTCATTTTCTTTAAAATTAACTTATAGAGGTATGGGATCCATTATCAAGAAACCCATTTTCCATAAAGCTCCTAATTACGGAAAGGTCTCCAATAGACTCCATTTTATCCAAACAATCCAAATTGTTATGATTTCCTTTTTCTCTGTAATAATAAAACAGTAGCTTGTACTTGATCCCAACTAAGATATAATTAGTCCTTATTGGAAGCAAAACGAGCCTATTGGGTTTATTTAATGTTTACATGATTTTCTAGTAGGGTTAAGCTATGAAGATCCAAATTATAGAAATATTTACATTATCTGGAAAACCCCAGGTTCCGAATGCTCTGGATAAAAGGTTCCATACCAGTAAATTATGAAAAATCTAATTTGAATTAGAAAGTTTTTATTTTTCATCAAAAAAACTCTAAACTCAAATGTGTGCTGATATTTATAAAAACTTGAATTTCAAAAACTTTATAGCTTAAAATTGTGAAAAAAAACTTGAATGCAGTGCCATTGCTTTCTACGGATCATTTTCATAGAGTCTACCAACGTTCAAAAACAAGACATGTCTGACAAAGGAGCATGCCCCCAAAACATTACACTTCATTAAACACACAGGGGTTATCCCCGCTTGCATGGAGTCTTGTGTGCCGGTAATTTCTGTTTCCAGTATACTTGGGAGGGTGCCGTTCCCCCATACTGTGCACCAGACCATCTTATCATATGAAGACAGGGTAGCTGGCAGGTTATCTGTTGAATTACTGTTGACTGGGTTTATTTAATATTCAAATGTTCTTTAGCATACTAAAGGTGTTCCTAATTATGGAAAGATCCCTTATCTGGAAACCCCAAGTACCAAGCATTCAGCTTAGTGACAAATGAGCTTGTGCAATTTCATAAAATGCCAAAATTTTGGCTAATGCATTGAAGTCAATGGGAAACTAACTGAGCTAACTAATACTTAAAAAGGCCATATGACTGTTAATTAGAGCAGAGTTCACACAGCAAGGGGCACATTTACTAAGGGTCGAATATCGAGGGTTAATAAACCCTCGAAGAAAAATCCTTCAAATTCGAATATCGAATTCGATGGATTTTAGCGCAAATCCTACGATCGAACGATCAAATAAAAATCGAACCATTTGAACGATTTTAAGCAATTGATCGAAGGATTTTTCTTCGATCAAAAAAAGCTTAGAAAAGTGATGGGGAAGGTCCCCATAGGCTAACATTGTACCTCTGTAGGTTTAAACTACCGAAGTATGTAGTCAAAGTTTTTTTTAAAGAGACAGTACTTCGACTATCGAATGGTCGAATAGTCGAACAATTTTTACTTTGAATCGTTCGAGTCGAAGTCGAAGGTCATAGTAGCCTATTCGATGGTGGAAGTACCCAAAAAAACCTTTGAAATTCAAAGTTTTTTTCATTCGAATCATTCACTCGAGCTTAGCAAATGTGCCCACTAATTTTTAAAAAATCCAAAAAAGAATTACTATAAGCAAGTACTTCCCCTCCACATTGTTCGCACAGTCATTAACGCTTCAGAGCGTAAACCTGGCATTTATACTAGTGTTGAAAGAAATTCCCCATTTTGCTTTGCTTAAAAATCTGGGAAACCATGGAAAATTATGTAACAGATATTATAGATGTGGATAAAAAAATAAATGGGTAAGAATATGGCCTCCAGTGTACATGTCTTATCCTCGAAAAACTTACCCAAAACTGTGGTTCACTTCCTAAAGCTTAGAAAGCTTATTAGCACAAAAAATGCTAATAAATTATGAAAAACATGATAGTATTTAATTAAAAACCACCAAGAAACTCTTTTACAAAACTTAACCATCTAAAAGCTGGCAAGGTCACTCGGAGCTGTCCCTTTTCAATTTTAAAATCTTTCTTTGTTTTTTGGGGTTTTTTTTGTTTGCATACAAAAAATGTTATGAGAACGAGGATTTCTAGGTTTTCATATTCTTATTCATTACATGTTTTTATCTGTCCTTTTATTAAATAAGTAGACAGTTGTGGATTTTCAAAATTCTAGTTCATTTGTGGTAGAAAACCTGTATAACCTAACAAATTTGAATTCTCCTAAATAGGCCTCTAGGTTGGTTGCGTTTGGTTGCAGCAGGCTAAAAGATAGTTAATCCTAGCAATCCAAAATAACTTGGGGGCAAAAAAAACTAAAATATAGCATATGTATTTTAAACCTAGTTGCATTACCGAAGAACTGATGTGCATAAACCAATATATCCTTGAATGTTTTCTTAAATGTACATGCTGTAGTAGGAGCAGGTTTATCAAAATGTGAGATTAGAGCTCATCACATAAAAACTCACCTACTTTCTATTCATTCTTATGGGATTTTCAGAAGCGTATTTATCAATGGGCAAAAGTTACAATTCGTTATTTGATTAAAAAAAAGTGGGCGAGTTTTTTCTGTGGTGGACTCTAATCTCACTCTTTGATAAATCTGCTAGGTCTACCATGTCCTGGGACAGAACTAAAATAATTCTTGAGTCTTGTTGGGCTTGACCATCACTGTACACTGATGGAAAAATGCTTATTCTAGTAATTACTACCATATTGGAATGGCTTTCCTAAGGAAACATTTTCACTCAATTTAAGTTGCAATTCAAGTGCCCTGATTAGTGATGAATGATTTTTTTCGCCAGGCATGGATTCGCAGCGGAATTCCCCATTTCGCCATCTGCAAATGTTTTCACAAAACTGCTGCTAAAATTTGCCACAAATTTGCTTTGACAAAAAGGTCACCGCAAGAAAAAACGCCATTTGACTTAAATACATTTGGACAAAAAGTCACAGAGACAGAAAAAAAATGCCCATTACATTTGAAGTGAGACAAAAAAGTTGCGCTCATAAAAATTTTTGTTGCCTATTGACTTGTGTCAAAGTGTTATGAATTTTTCACAGTTTTGCAAATTTTTCATCAGTTTCGCAAATTTGTTGGCAGGACAGATTTCCTCAGCCATCAATATCATCTAAAACATATGCATATAAGCAGAGCTTAGCAACGTTTGAATCAGGCTGCTGACAGGTCTAAAGCAACTTAAAGCAAACAAATCATCTGAAAAGGATAAGTATTTCTTAACTGCTTTTTTATATTAAGGTTTATATTTAACTACTGTGGTTTAAATTTTTTTTTAAAGGTTTTTTTTTCTGTCTTGGGTGCTAAACAGCAAAGTTTGGTGTGCTAGTGTGCTTACAGCAAGTTTGTCACAACCTGCTTTACTTTGCAGTTTTCCCTCCGTTTGAGGGGGTGGGGTTTGATTAGTTGCACCTGAACAGACTGTATAAATAGAACCCCTGGGACTCCAGTGGAGCTTGCTCTAGTGTTAGCTTCTCTTAAGTGTTTGCTCATTAAGTGGGGGATCTGTAAGTGGAGTTACAAACACCGGAGTTGAAAACTAAAGGAGGTTCAAACTAGGTCAAAAGTTTGTTCTAAACCCTCATTTTTATTTTATATATTTAGTTATATTTCTTCCTGTTTTGATCTGTAACTGGGATAATGAGTGCTAGCAAGATTGAAGGTCTGACTCAGTGCACAGTCTGCCATATGTATGCAGATTTGGAACAAGAGATCCAAAATGCTTACCTCTGTGGTGGTTGTGAGCAAATTGCCACTTTGGAGGCTCGAGTTAAAGCACTAGAGCAACAAATTGCAACACTGCGGTCGATTGACAATCTTGAAAGGAGTCTTTTGCTCACTGAGCAGGACCTAGCGGGGTCAGATAGTTTGGGGGGAACAGAACAGCAGCAGGATGTTGAGGCAGCTAGCTGGGTGACAGTTAGAAAATCTAAGGTGGGCAAAAGGAAAATGGAGGCTGATCCGGAGATTATACATCGCAACAAATTTGCCCGATTGTGTGAAGATGATGGGAGTATGAATTCTGGATTGGCAATTCTAGATGGGGCTGATCTCTCTAACAGCCGAGAGACCAGTTTCTCTAGTAGTGGTGGGGAGGAGAGTAGAGTCAGGCCTAAGCAGATTGTGGTTGTAGGGGACTCAATTATTAGGAAAGTGGATAGGGTAATTTGTCGTCCGGATCGCTACAACCGAACAGTTTGCTGTCTACCTGGTGCCAGGGTTCGGCATGTGGTTGATCGGATAGACAAATTATTGGGTGGGGCTGGGCACGACCCAGCTGTCTTAGTGCATATCGGTACTAATGACAAAATAAATGGTAGATGGAAGACCTTAAAGAATGATTTCAGGGATCTAGGCTCTAAGATCAAGGAAAGGTCTTCCAATGTCATCTTTTCTGAAATTTTGCCTGTGCCACGTGCAAGTTTAGGAAAACAGCAGGAGTTTAGGGAGCTTAATGCGTGGCTCAAGTCTTGGTGCAGGAAGGAAGGGTTTGGGTTCCTAGAGCATTGGGCTGACTTTTCGTTGGGGTACAACCTATACAGCCGTGACGGTTTGCACCTCAATGGAAGGGGGTCCGCGGTGCTAGGGGAAAGAATGGCTAAGAGGTTGGAGGAGTGTTTAAACTAGGCAAGGGGGGGACGGGTGAGATAAAGGATTATGGGGAAGCTAGTGTAGACGGGGCAGTGGGGTTAGTAAGGGGTCATGGGGGAGGAGTGAGGGGGGCATACAGTTTACCAGCTAAGGAGGTCCCTCTGTTACAAGGAAAACAGAATAATACTAACTTAACATATAATTCTTCACTAAGTAATGCACATTTCAAAAGTAAAAGTAGTAACCTCCGCTGTATGCTGGCAAATGCACGGAGTTTGTCAGGTAAAATGGGAGACCTAGAATTAATTGCATGCTCTAAAAATTATGATATAATTGGTATCACTGAGACCTGGTGGGATGAAACATGTGACTGGATTGTGAATTTAAATGGTTACACCCTTTTTAGGAGGGACCGAGGGATTAAAAAGGGTGGAGGAGTGGGTTTGTATGTAAAGCCTGAATTAAAGCCATGCGCTAAAGAAATAAAAATAGCTGGCACTGGTGAGGGTGTAGAATCACTCTGGGTAGAGATTTCGACTGGGCAAAAGGTATCAAAAAGAATTATCATTGGTGTATGCTATAAACCACCTCGTATAAGTGTCGAGTATGAAGCCCAGCTACTCTTGCAGATACAAGCGGCTTCACAGCTGGGTCAAGTTGTTGCTATGGGTGACTTCAATTATCCAGACATTGACTGGGGTAATGGGGATGCTAAGACAGAAAAAGCTAGTAGGTTTGTAAATATGCTGGCAAGGGGGGGGTGGGTGAGAGAAAGGATTATGGGGAAGCTAGTGTAGACGGGGCAGTGGGGTTAGTAAGGGGTCATGGGGGAGGAGTGAGGGGGGCATACAGTTTACCAGCTAAGGAGGTCCCTCTGTTACAAGGAAAACAGAATAATACTAACTTAACGTATAATTCTTTACCAAGTAATGCACATTTCAAAAGTATAAGTAATAACCTCCGCTGTATGCTGGCAAATGCACGGAGTTTGTCAGGTAAAATGGGAGACCTAGAATTAATTGCATGCTCTAAAAATTATGATATAATTGGTATCACTGAGACCTGGTGGGATGAAACATGTGACTGGATTGTGAATTTAAATGGTTACACCCTTTTTAGGAGGGATAGAGGGATTAAAAAGGGTGGAGGAGTGTGTTTGTATGTAAAGCCTGAATTAAAGCCATGCGCTAAAGAAATAAAAATAGCTGGCACTGGTGAGGGTGTAGAATCACTCTGGGTAGAGATTTCGACTGGGCAAAAGGTATCAAAAAGAATTATCATTGGTGTATGCTATAAACCACCTCGTATAAGTGTCGAGTATGAAGCCGAGCTACTCTTGCAGATACAAGCGGCTTCACAGCTGGGTCAAGTTGTTGCTATGGGTGACTTCAATTATCCAGACATTGACTGGGTTAATGGGGTTGCTAAGACAGAAAAAGCTAGTAGGTTTGTAAATATGCTGAATGACAACTTTTTATTCCAGCTCGTTCAAGAACCTACTAGGAATAACTCTCTTTTGGACCTTGTAATAACTAACAATACTGAACTCATCTCTAACATTTGTGTGGGTGAGCATTTAGGGAATAGTGATCATAACATGGTCTCCTTTGAGATTCTGTTGCAGAAGCAATTCTATAAGGGAGTAACTAAAACACTAAATTTCAGACGTGCAAACTTTGACAGTATAAGGGCATCTCTGCAACATATTAAGTGGGAAATGCTTTTCACAGGATTAAACACAGAACAAAAATGGGAAGTCTTTAAAATGCTGCTTAATAAATATACTTGTCAGTATATTCCACTTGTAAGCAAGGAACGTCGTTGCAAAGCAAAACCTTTTTGGTTCAATAGAAGCGTTGGTGTTGAGGTGGGTAAGAAAAGACGTGCTTTTAAAACTTTCAAGTTAGCTGGTACAGCCGAATCATTTATAAGGTACAAGGAGGCCAATAAATCATGCAAAGAAGCTATAAGGCAAGCTAAAATTGCTATAGAAAAGGATATTGCAGTAAGCAGTAAAAAAAATCCAAAATTATTTTTTAAATATGTTAATAGTAAAAAAATGAAGCAGGAAGGGGTGGGTCCCTTACTATCAGAGGGGGGTCAGCTGGTTGATGAAAACAAATTAAAAGCGCAGATTCTGAATTCATATTTTTCATCTGTCTACACAAATGAGGAATCAGTAAGTGAAGGTTTCCTTCTTAACAGTCCCAATTCTAGTAATACAACTAATGATGCATGGTTCACACATGATGAAATTCAAAAGAGACTAGAACATGTTAAGATTAACAAAGGTCCAGGGCCAGATGGTATTCATCCCAGGGTAATTAGCGAGCTTAGCTCTGTGATTGCCAAACCTCTTTACTTAATTTTTCAGGATTCATTGAGATCTGGCATAGTGCCGAGAGACTGGCGAATTGCTAATGTGGTGCCTCTATTCAAAAAAGGATCCCGTTCTCAGCCTCAAAACTATAGGCCAGTTAGTCTGACGTCAGTGGTAGGAAAGCTTTTCGAAGGGTTAATAAAGGATAAGATACTGGACTTCATAGCAAATCATAATACTATGAGTTTGTGCCAGCATGGTTTTATGCGTAATAGATCTTGCCAGACTAACTTAATTTCTTTTTATGAGAATGTAAGTAGACACCTCGATTCTGCGATGGCAGTGGATGTGATTTACTTAGATTTTGCTAAAGCATTTGATACAGTGCCACACAAAAGGTTACTGGTTAAATTAAGGAATGTTGGCCTGGAACATAGTATTTGTACTTGGATAGAGAACTGGCTAAAAGATAGACTACAAAGAGTGGTGGTAAATGGAACATTTTCTAATTGGACCAATGTTGTTAGTGGAGTACCGCAGGGCTCTGTACTAGGTCCCTTGCTTTTAAACTTGTTTATTAATGACCTGGAGGTGGGCATTGAAAGTACTGTTTCTATTTTTGCAGATGATACTAAATTGTGCAGAACTATAGGTTCCATGCAGGATGCTGCCACTTTGCAGAGTGATTTGTCTAAACTGGAAAACTGGGCAGAAAACTGGAAAATGAGGTTCAATGTTGATAAATGCAAGGTTATGCACTTTGGCAAAAATAATATAAATGCAAGTTATACACTAAATGGCAGTGTATTGGGAGTTTCCTTAAATGAGAAGGATCTAGGGGTCTTTGTAGATAACACGTTGTCTAATTCTGGGCAGTGTCATTCTGTGGCTACTAAAGCAAATAAAGTTCTGTCTTGCATAAAAAAGGGCATTAACTCAAGGGATGAAAACATAATTATGCCTCTTTATAGGTCCCTGGTAAGGCCTCATCTGGAGTATGCAGTGCAGTTTTGGAATCCAGTCCTTAAGAGGGATATAAATGAGCTGGAGAGAGTGCAGAGACGTGCAACTAAATTGGTTACAGGGACGGAAGACTTAAATTATGAGGGTAGACTGTCAAGGTTGGGGTTGTTTTCTCTGGAAAAAAGGCGCTTGCGAGGGGACATGATTACACTTTACAAGTACATTAGAGGACATTATAGACAAATGGCAGGGGACCTTTTTACCCATAAAGTGGATCACCGTACCAGAGGCCACCCGTTTAGACTAGAAGAAAAGAACTTTCATTTGAAGCAACGTAGGGGGTTCTTCACAGTCAGGACAGTGAGGTTGTGGAATGCACTGCCGGGTGATGTTGTGATGGCTGATTCAGTTAATGCCTTTAAGAATGGCTTGGATGATTTTTTGGACAGACATAATATCAAAGGCTATTGTGATACTAAGCTCTATAGTTAGTATGGGTATATAGAATTTAATTAAAAGTAGAGGGGTGTATGTATGGATGCTGGGTTTTCATTTGGAGGGGTTGAACTTGATGGACTTTGTCTTTTTTCAACCCAATTTAACTATGTAACTATGTATGCTGAATGACAACTTTTTATTCCAGCTCGTTCAAGAACCTACTAGGAATAACTCTCTTTTGGACCTTGTAATAACTAACAATACTGAACTCATCTCTAACATTTGTGTGGGTGAGCATTTAGGGAATAGTGATCATAACATGGTCTCCTTTGAGATTCTGTTGCAGAAGCAATTCTATAAGGGAGTAACTAAAACACTAAATTTCAGACGTGCAAACTTTGACAGTATAAGGGCATCTCTGCAACATATTAAGTGGGAAATGCTTTTCACAGGGTTAAACACAGAACAAAAATGGGAAGTCTTTAAAATGCTGCTTAATAAATATACTTGTCAGTATATTCCACTTGTAAGCAAGGAACGTCGTTGCAAAGCAAAACCTTTTTGGTTCAATAGAAGCGTTGGTGTTGAGGTGGGTAAGAAAAGACGTGCTTTTAAGGCTTTCAAGTTAGCTGGTACAGCCGAAACATTTATTAGGTACAAGGAGGCCAATAAATCATGCAAAGAAGCTATAAGGCAAGCTAAAATTGCTATAGAAAAGGATATTGCAGCAAGCAGTAAAAAAAATCCAAAATTATTTTTTAAATATGTCAATAGTAAAAAAATGAAGCAGGAAGGGGTGGGACCCTTACTATCAGAGGGGGGTCAGCTGGTTGATGAAAACAAAATAAAAGCGCAGATTCTGAACTCGTATTTTTCATCTGTCTACACAAATGAAGAACCAGTAAGTGAAGGTTTCCTTCTTAACACTCCCAATTCTAGTAATACAACTAATGATGCATGGTTCACACATGAAGAAATTCAAAAGAGACTTGAACATGTTAAGATTAACAAAGGTCCAGGGCCAGATGGTATTCATCCCAGGGTAATTAGCGAGCTTAGCTCTGTGATTGCCAAACCTCTTTACTTAATTTTTCAGGATTCATTGGGATCTGGCATTGTGCCGAGAGACTGGCGAATTGCTAATGTGGTGCCTCTATTCAAAAAAGGATCCCGTTCTCAGCCTCAAAACTATAGGCCAGTTAGTCTGACGTCAGTATTAGGAAAGCTTTTCGAAGGGTTAATAAAGGATAAGATACTGGACTTCATAGCAAATCATAATACTATGAGTTTGTGCCAGCATGGTTTTATGCGTAATAGATCTTGCCAGACTAACTTAATTTCTTTTTACGAGAATGTAAGTAGAGACCTCGATTCTGGGATGGCAGTGGATGTGATTTACTTAGACTTTGCTAAAGCATTTGATACAGTGCCACACAAAAGGTTACTGGTTAAATTAAGGAATGTTGGCCTGGAACATAGTATTTGTACCTGGATAGAGAACTGGCTAAAAGATAGACTACAAAGAGTGGTGGTAAATGGAACATTTTCTAATTGGACCAGTGTTGTTAGTGGAGTACCGCAGGGCTCTGTACTAGGTCCCTTGCTTTTCAACTTGTTTATTAATGACCTGGAGGTGGGCATTGAAAGTACTGTTTCTATTTTTGCAGATGATACTAAATTGTGCAGAACTATTGGTTCCATGCAGGATGCTGCCACTTTGCAAAGTGATCTGTCTAAACTGGAAAACTGGGCAGCAAACTGGAAAATGAGGTTCAATGTTGATAAATGCAAGGTTATGCACTTTGGCAAAAATAATATAAAAGCAAGTTATACACTAAATGGCAATGTGTTGGGAGTTTCCTTAAATGAAAAGGATCTTGGGGTCTTTGTAGATAACACGTTGTCTAATTCTGGGCAGTGTCATTCTGTGGCTACTAAAGCAAATAGAGTTCTGTCTTGCATAAAAAGGGGCATTAACTCAAGGGATGAAAACATAATTATGCCTCTTTATAGGTCCCTGGTAAGGCCTCATCTGGAGTATGCAGTTCAGTTTTGGACTCCAGTCCTTAAGAGGGATATAAATGAGCTGGAGAGAGTGCAGAGACGTGCAACTAAATTGGTTAGAGGGGTGGAAGACTTAAATTATGAGGGTAGACTGTCAAGGTTGGGGTTGTTTTCTCTGGAAAAAAGGCGCTTGCGAGGGGACATGATTACACTTTACAAGTACATTAGAGGACATTATAGACAAATGGCAGGGGACCTTTTTACCCATAAAGTGGATCACCGTACCAGAGGCCACCCCTTTAGACTAGAAGAAAAGAACTTTCATTTGAAGCAACGTAGGGGGTTCTTCACAGTCAGGACAGTGAGGTTGTGGAATGCACTGCCGGGTGATGTTGTGATGGCTGATTCAGTTAATGCCTTTAAGAATGGCTTGGATGATTTTTTGGGCAGACATAATATTAAAAGCTATTGTGATACTAAACTCTATAGTTAGTACAGATATGGGTATATAGAATTTAATTAAAAGAAGAGAGTGGTGTATGTATGGTTGCTGGGTTTTCTTTTGGAGGGGTTGAACTTGATGGACTTTGTCTTTTTTCAACCCAATTTAACTAACTATGTAACTATGTAACTATGTCACCAGTTACAATTGGTGCTTAGGGGCAGATTTATCAAGGGTCGAATTTTGAAGTAAAAAATACTTCGGAATTCGACCATCGAATTGAAATTCTTCGAATTCGAATATCGAAGTCAAATATTTTTCACCGAACTTGGCCATCGAACGATCAAAGTAAAATCATTCGAACGATTTTAGCGTATGATCGAACAATTTTACTTTGATGTGTGAAGACTTAGAAAAATGCATTAGTAGGTTCCCTTAGGTTAACATAGCACTTCGGCAGGTTTAATTTGGCGAACTATTGATGTCGTTTTTTAAAGAGACAGTACTTTGATTATCGAATATTTGAATTTTCAAACTATTTTACTTCAAATCGAATTCAAAGTAAATTCGAAGTCGTAGTATCCTATTTGATGGTTGAAGTATCCAAAAATTACTTTGAATTTCGCATTTTTTTACTTCGAAAATTCCCCCGAATTCACTTTGACTCTTGATAAATCTGCCCTTAGTGATGTTTTGGGTTTCACATGAACAGAGCCGGCCAGGCAGGGCAGGTTGCCTGGCGCACCTCGGGCCACATCGCTGGCTGGTTGTGTGCATGAACGCAAACACTGTCGTGCATGCGTGAAAAGACACTGGCACGCATGCACGAATAGATGCTGGTGATGCAGAAGTGCAATCGCGAATCGGCGCAAACAGTCCAGAGAGGGGACCGGGTTAGGGGTAGGAGCCAGAGAAGGTATGTGCCTGGCACCACCCAGCTTTGCGCCTAGGCACATGCCTAAGCCTACCGCTAAGTTCAGCCCTGCACATGAATCACTACAAGTTGTCATTATAAAGAAACATATACCCCCTGTTTTAAATTATGAGGAAATAATTAGTCCCCACAAGTTCCATGACATCTTTAAATTCACTTGGCCTGTGGTCTTTTGCTTTTAGATATTCATAGAACTCCCTTAATATATTTTACAGTAGGGAATACATTATTCTCTTTTTAAACATAATTAAACTGAGATACAGGGTATTATAGCACACCTGTAGGAATCATTTGACACAGCACTTCAAGGAAAAAATACAAAATACACAAATTATGGCCACTTGACTTAATTCAACAAACAATTACTTGTTAAAGAAATACATTGTTATACGGAAATTCCTAATAACACAGAGAGATGTGAAATTGCATTGGGACGTCTATAATTAATGGATGATTTCATTACTAAATATATTGCTCCTGTGGGACTAATAGCTCAGAAAAGTATTTAAATACAAGGACCACTACTATCAAGTTAGCACTAACATACAAATATGTTATACATATTTGAATAATATATAAATATGTCATACAGTATATGAAGACACAGCAAATACCATTTCGGATTTCATCCAAAGAAAGCACCGATTCTAAGGCCATGATAACGTTCTTCATCTAAGGTCGGGACACTGGAAATGAACATTCTTAGAAATCACAAAAAAAAATCTAATATATTTTACAAATGTGATAAAGTTATCACATTTTTAGGAAATAATGAACTACAGTATCAATTTTTAAACTTTAATATCCAGATATTTTACAACTGACTATACGCCAGGGCAGTTTTTGAGTTTTTTAGCTACAGATGGATGGACAGTCACAGGTCATCCTTAGAGTTTAATGCAGTTGCAGTTTTACAACTCAATAAGGTTAATTTAATACAAAAACTCAATAAGGATCATTATTACAAAAGCACATTGAGCAAAGTTTAATTTTGGATGCTTTTTGCCATATGTTTTACCAAAAGAATTTTCCTACAGTTCCAACGACATTGCTTTTCATTTTGCCCGATGTATAAAGCAAGCAAGCAATAGTACCTGCGTTTTAATGTGAATTGGACACAACTGTGCCGAAAAGTAGAAATGTCATAAATAACTCCAACAATGAGCAAGTAAGTGCTGTGCTTAGTGCAATGAAATGTACAATGAAGCTCCAACTGTGTTTTCCTGCACTGTTTTGCCTTGCTAACTTTCTGTCATTTTAGGAAAGTCTCATTGAGGAACTGCATTTTTGGATTCATCTCAGTAAAATGCCAAACATTTGACCTGAATCTGTAACACGCATGTCTCAGAAAACATAACCTCCAGCTGGCTTGGCAATAAGAACGTTCTATCATTTTCCACTGTCAGCATCAAACTGTATCCACTGTATCAACTGGAGTACAATCGTCTCTCATTACATTTCTGGCTCATTCTCTGGTAGCAGATTAAGGAACACTTAGAGGCCCATTTACTAAACGTCAAATCGGTATGAGAGGTTTTTGAAACCATGATAAACTCTATTTCTCTAAAATCAAAGCCACAAAAAAAATCTACATAAATTTTTTTTAAAAAAATAGCTGTCAAATAAATTCAGAAACTCAGAATTTTTCATGAACGAATGAAAAATTCATACGACAATGATTGTTTTGATCTCCTAAAACCACAAACAAAGGGTTGATCTTTGCTAGAAAAGAAAGAGAACTTTCACTTTTACTTGCCGTATTTATAGATTTTATAGTTTTTACACTTGATAAATTACGAAAAAATTGTGGGTTAAGTAACTGTATGAAAAATTTGTTCTTTGCACTAGAAAGTACGAAGGGTCATAAATCTGAATAAGGCAAACAAAAATCTCAAAAACCTTAACGTTTTTGTTTTGTGCAATTACTAGCGCAAATAAACCAGAAAACATCTAAAAGTCAAAATTAAAGAAAGTTGTACAACTGGGTAGTTACAGCTCCCATTGACTTCTATAGAATTTGACAGCTTTTATATGGTTAGATTAAGCTTAATTTAAAAACAAAATTTGTGTCTTAGGGTAATTCAAAAAACATGATTTTTTGGCAATAGAAGCTTTATTAAATGAGCCCCCTGTAGCAAGTAAACAGGAACTCAATATATTCTAACTACTCATTGTTAACTGTGGTGAATACATAGAGTAACACTAGACAAATCATTCACATTCAGGAGCTTGCCCACAGAAATGGAGTCAACCATTACACAGTAACATCATGAAGTAACAATGCACAATGGTCCTAACTCGCTTTAAATCTTCATAGTCAACTTGCTTCAGACTTTGCCATTTAAATCTACATCGTAACAAGTTCCTGGGTTCACTATATTTGATTTATCTGTTTCTCTGGTTTTCTCTTCTACTTTTTTTGTCCACTACCTGCACTGACCTGTGTCTGTACTTCCAATTATGACTTTGCCTATTTTACTAGTTAGTACTTCCTCCTAAGTCCTCCTTTCCTGGCCCTGATGGCCTTGAAGCTGACACACACGTATTATAATACAGCCTCTTTAATTTTGAAGTATCTGCCCATTCTAAACCTTTTCCACCCTCTGATATAGATCCAGGGAAGTTCAGCTAGATTCTTTGACGTTTGATCTTTCCCCTGCTTACACAAGCCAGCAGGATTTGTATCTATAAACCATCCAAATATCATCAATTAGAATAATAATCTACATGGATGGCTCTGGATGTCCAGTGATGGCAATATTTGGAATAGTCTATTTCTCTAGAGCTTCCTACATGTCTGCTACCTGCTATGAATAAATCAGACTATGGCATGAATTGATCCTAAAGAATATTTATTTCTCAGACTTATTATTTAGTTCTAGTGAGCCAATAGATATGGAGAACGCAAATGAAACTTCTTCCAATAGATTCTTTCTCCTCAGTCTTGCTGATACCCCATGCCTAAAAGTCCTAAGTATGCTAACCTTCCTACTAATATATATGCTCACATTGTCAGTAAACTCTTTACTTATCATGATGATGAGAATCAATTTGCGGCTTCACACCCCAATGTATTTCTTCTTAAGCAACTTGTCCATCATTGACATTGGCATAAGTTCTTCAGTAGTACCTAAACTTGTCATAATTACAATAACTCAAGATAAAAGTATTTCACGTCTTGATTGTGCTTTGCAGATGTTCTTCCATTCTGCCCTAGTAACGACTGAGTGTATTATTCTGGCTGTTATGGCCTATGACAGATATGTAGCCATCTGTAAGCCTCTGCACTACAACACAATTATGAACAAAAGATTCTGCATTTCCATGTCTACTGTTTGCTGGGCTGTGGGTTGTATCAATTGTGGCATTCATGTACCATACACCTTACAACTGCCTTTTTGTAGGTCCCACCATGTCAACCATTTTTTCTGTGAAATACCTGTTATTTTAAGCATGTCTTGCAAAGATACCATGCTTCATGAGGTTTCAATGTACATCTCAGCTTGTACACTTGGCCTTAGTTCATTCATTTTGACAGTTTTTTCATATATTTATATAATCACTACTATTCTGAATATCCATTCCACTGAAGGAAGACATAAAGCTTTCTCTACATGTGCATCACATCTCACAGTGGTCTCTCTGTACTATGGGCCCCTGATGTTCATGTATTTGCGTCCTCACTTCAGAAACTCTCCTAACACAGAGAAGATCGCATCTGTTATTTACACAGTTGTGACTCCAATGCTAAATCCCATCATCTATAGCATAAGAAATAAAGATATGAAAATTACCACTGAACAAGCAGTCATAAAATTATTCCATACCTTACATAGGTAAATAGTTAATTTGGTTTAAAAAAGGCAAAAATCCTTCCAAGTTCAACCCCTTCAAAGGACCTCCATACACACATGCATATACAGACCTATCCATGTACTTACATATATATTAAACAAAAAAATATATATATATATATAAACACATATCTATAATAAACTAACTGTAGATCTTGAGATAACTGTAGCCTTGGAAATGTTATGGTCATCCTAGAAGTAATCTAAGCCCCCCATATTTATAGATTTAGGCATATTTATAGATTCTGTCATCACAACATCACCCATAGGGGTATTCTATAACCTCACTGCCCTCACCATGAAGAACAATTCATGTTTCTTTAAGTAAAAGTTCAGTTCCTCGAGTCTAAAGGTGGAAGGGGGGGGGGGCTAGGGTTTATTGTTATTTTCTATGTGAAAATAAGATTCCCTTCTATCTATTTACAATGCCATCTAATGTACTTCTACAGAATAATAAAGGCCATACCCCACAAACAATTATTCTCCAGAGAAAACAACATTTTTTTTTGATTTTCCTCATAGTTTAAATCTTCCATTTCCATTACCAGTTTAGTTGGACATCTCTGCACTCTCTCCAGTTCATCTATATCCTTCTGAAGGACAAAACTCCACTGCATTCTCAATGTGTGATGTTTGCATCAAGTTATTTAACTTTATTAAACTTTTACTTCATGAGCTTTAGTAGATACAGACAGGCACAGTGTAAAGTAACTTGTTTAACTATTGTAAAACACGTAGTCCACAGTTACTATTATTTGTTTGGCACAGTGTGCAATCTCATCCTAAATTTAAAAATATGTAGGGGTTTCGCTATTGTTTTAAGTGTAATGTATGGCTGAGATTTTCCCTAGTGGGAATATGGGAAAGGGACTTCATGAAATCTAATTTATGCACTGTGGGGGGGATTTGGCCCAGGAGTGTATGGGTAATCCTTGGTACAGTGGCATAACTAGCCACTGAGCAGCAGGTGCAACTACACCCAAGCTTAACACCCCCCAGTAGGGTCCATTGTAGTCACCACAGCACTGCCTAAATCACCACAGGGAGGCCCAATGGTAAAATCATGGCTCTGGACCGAATATGGGCGTGGCTGGGTGCAGGTTTTACTCCCAGGGCCCATAGACCCCTATTTACACCACTGCCTTGGTATAAAAAGTGAGGAACAGCCATCTTCTTCCTCTTTGGACTGCAGAAAAATAGAATTTCAGGTGCCCACCCACCTGTGGTGATGCAACACCCTGGTGTATGATCATGTCAGTAAATCCTAATTTTGTATAATAAAGGAGCCAAAACACACACCAGTAGTAACTGCTTTGTTAGCTTTTATTATTACATACCAAGAACAAAATTTTTTGGGGCTTAACACTTCCCTTTCTCAGGCTTCCTCTTTGGACAATCTCTGGAGGTTGTTGATGCTGCTGACAAGAAGAATAAGATGTCTTGTAGGCAACAATATGAAAAGTTAAAAAGCAAAATTGTACAACATGCCGAGCTATGCTGTGTTTGAAGAATTAATGTCTACTGATAATTTGAGTTGTAAACCAGCAGATAAAGGGGAGGGGTGGCATTGGTGGTTATGAAAAAAATATTACATTGATGAATTGATACAGTTATTAGATACTGATGTGTATACTGATGTGATTTACTAAATACAAAAATTACCATTAATGAGATTTAAAGACTTTTGAATTAAAGATACACCTATCCCTCCAGCACTATTACTATTACCAAAAATTCACAAAACTTTATCCTAAGGTTCCAGTAGTAGCGTACTCGGTCCTCAAAGATACCACATACTTACTTTACACTTTGAATATGTTCACATTACTAGATTGTGACATCCTTGATGCCACCAGTCTATATATATTTCAATTCCCCGCAGCTATGCCATGGTGGCTGCCCAGCACTAATAATTCCTGATGGACTTTAGCTTGGCTTTTTCATGAATAATTGTAGTTGGGTTCAGGAAATACATACAAATTGAATTTTGTTATAGTATACCCTCACACCCCCAACATGCAACAAAAGAAAATATTAAACATAAACCAGTTAAAATATTTTGGCTCTCTAGATAGTGTAAGGGTCAGATTTACTAAGGGTCAAATTTCGAGGGTTAAAAAACCATCAAATTTGACCCTTGAAGTAAAATCCTTCGAATTCGAATATCGAATTTGAAGGATTTTAGCGCAAAAGGTTTTATTCGAACGATCAAATAAAAATCGTTCTATTGAACGATAAAATCCTTGGAATCGAACGATTTTAAGCGATCGATCGAAGGATTTTTATTCAATCAAAAAAAACGTAGAAAAGTGCTGTGGAAGGTCCCCATAGGCTAACATTGCACTTCTGTAGCTTTAATTTGGCGAAGTATGAAGTCGAAGTTTTTTCTAAAGAGACAGTACTTTGATTATCAAATGGTCGAACGATTTTTACTTCGAAACGTTCGAATCGTCGAAGTACCCAAATAATTACTTCGAAATTTGAATATTTTTGTAATCAAACTATTCAATCGAGCTTAGTAAATCTGCCCCTAAGTGTATTGAAGCTGCCACTACAAACAATACTTTCTCAATTCTCCTCCACCACGTACTCATTTATGAAAAGACAGGTTGCTTAACAAATGTCTCCATTTGCTCCAAATGCATTGAAGCAACACCTGTCAAGAGAGGAAAATCTCTTTTCTCTTCATTTATTTAAGTATGGGGACATTTGTAGTGTAGCAGTTCAGTAACGGTATAAGACAATTACTCAAAGGGGTAGATTCATGGATGGTAGGGCCCTAGGTGGTACCATACCCCCTCCAGGACATGTACAAGCTCTTTCTTTGACCCACTCCAGCCCTGGACCCACCCACTTAAGGCACCTTCATTTTTTTTCCTTCAGCTTTGGGCCATGAGTGACTTCCTGTTTAGGATTTATGTAAATATTGCACTGGTTACTCATGGTTTTTTGAACCTCTCTTTACCAGGCCAGAATACGAAGTCCAGTGGTGCATGTAAAGGAGACTTTATTGAAGCGCTCATCACTACAAATGGCCACTCCAGTTTTCTCAAATAAATTAATGGTGAACTGTATGTGCTATGTATTTGGGGTACTATATAAAGTGTGTTTCATCTTTATATATATATATATTAAATGCTATTTAAACAGCATTGGCATGGATAAGGATTAAATATGCCCCTATTGACCCATCATTCTGGAATGCAGTAAACCCCATCAACAAAAGTCTGCCTTTAAGCCTTTATTAAACAGCAAATGGCATTTGTCATAAAGCCAGAAAGTTTATTAAATTGTGTTGGGAGATTCAGAAAATCCGTCAGGATTTCATTAAAGGCCTGAAACCATGTTCTTCTGGGATTAATTAAGACATGGCATATTTCTCAAGGAAGCAGAGTATTTAAGTGCAAGAATAACATTCAGTTTGTTCTAGCTTACAAGTGATTGAAGTGATATAGAGAAACAAACAGCTCCATAATTGTATCAGAAGATGTTTAGTAAAAAGGAATACTTCCGTAATCTTCATCTAAGGTATGGCTACTAGAATCGTACAATTAAATAATATAGTTAGTATATGTTTATCTTATAAACGTTCTGAAACAGTAATATTATTTTTCTTGAAAAACTGAGATATTCAATAACACAGTTTCATAGATGATTAGTATCTACATTTTATAGTTTCATATATGCCCGGCATGTTCAACAAATGGACCTCCTGCTATGGTTTAATTATAACTAATGGTACTGCCAACAGCCAGAAGAACATTAGTGGAAGATGTCAGTTCTTGTACTTTAACTACAAATAGTGGAACCATGAACTTCACTGATCCTGTTCTAAAATGAAGTAAACTTCATCAGAAAGGTCTATATAAATACACCAGTAAACCCTCAAAGTAATGCTGCTCTGAGTACTCTGTCAAAAGAAACATAGCATTTCTTTTTTGCCCTGGGCGTGAGCATGCTCAGTTTGCTCCTCTCTCCACCTCCCTTCTCCTTCTTCCTTCCCAACTGTAATCTGAGTCCAGAGTGAGCAGGGAGAGGCAGGAAGTAATGTCACACCAAGCTAATATGGCAGCTGCTTTCCTAAACAAATAGAGAAGCTTTTAGAGCTGTTTACTCAAGTATGTTAAAGCATTCTGCAGAATAAATACAGTGTTCTAGCTTGCACTTTTATGGCTATACTATTGGTAATAAACTGAGTAGTTTTCCTTTATCTTTAAGAATGGCTTGGATGATTTCTTGGACAGACATAATATTAAAGGCTAATGTGATACTAAGCTCTACAGTTAGTATAGGTATGGGTATACAGAATTTATGTGAAAGTATGGAGGGGTGTGTGTATGGATGCTGGGATTTCATTTGGAGGGGTTGAACTTGATGGACTTTGTCTTTTTTCAACCAAATTTAACTATGTAACTATGTAACTACCAATATAAAGTGGTACTGAGTTTATATAATCTAGGTATTAGGCCTATTTTAATTATTATGTTTTAACCAACATCATCACCCTTAGAGCTTTACAGAGTAGGTGAATACAAATGCAAAAGCCTAACATTTCCAACAAATATATACAAATATATACATTTTACTTTTTTAGTCCCAAAAAACCCTGGTGTCTTTTGCTTTTTTCAGGGTGATAGGCTGCAAAAGTCCATAAACTTTTTTTTTGGGTACCCGGGTAACATATGGCACATAAACTATACACTGGGCTCATGTGTAGGGCAATATAACAACTCTATTTTATTTTATTAAGGTTCCCAGGCTTGTGTAGTATAATGTATTTGCTGCAACATATACATCCATTCAACTTTAACTTCCCACAGTATGCAAATTAGCCAACGCTAGTGCAACTTCGCTTCGCTTGGCACTGTAACACTAGCACAACTTCACCGCCCTGGACGCAACTTCAGATTTTAGCATTGTCCTGACAAATCTACACCTGGCAAAGTGTTGCAATGTGAGCAAAGCCGTCGCTGGTGAATTTTCGGAGGTTAGTAAATTTGCCCCTCTGTATATCTAGAACTTGGTTAGGGTGAGGCTTGGGGGAACATCTATTTGCTCTCCTGTAAGATCAGCTTGAAGGTTTATTAGGATGAGAATAGGAATTTCAGCAGGGGTGGGCCAAGCCGACCAGGCGTCCTAGGCAACCCGGCCGGCGACCTTGCTCCTCTCTGTGCAGGCATGCAAACATGTGCATGTAAGTGTGCAGTGACATCACTCCCTGAAAGGGTCATGCAGAAAAGAGCAGAGCGTACCTAACCTAGGAACCAGGGAGCATTGAATAATATGGGATTAGGTGCGCTGTTTTCTGCTAGAAAAGGTAGTTCCCAGGGGCCTAGATAAAAAGACAATATATAGAGTAGTACGTCCAAAACAGATGGCTTATAAAAGTTATATGGAACTACTCCCATATTCATTGTTTAAATATGAGTATATCGTCTTTGATGCAGTCCTGAAACAAAGAAGGCTTCAAATGGTGTTATATCGTCGGAACTTCAGTGTTGGCCATAAATTTAGAATCAGGATTCTAAACCCAACAAGGCCGTAAAGAGCGGTTGCCAGCTGGCGTTCCAAATTCGAATAAGTGAAAATCATATCATACTTAAGGGAGAAACAAACCCTTTAACAAAAAAAACAGTAGACCCCCCTCTGAAGGTTTTTACTCTTTCAAGGTTCTGCTACGGCTGAGGATACATTTAATGCTAAGGTTGGGAGACACGTAAATCACTAGACCAGCACGAACGCTAGCCTTCGTACAGAGACGCCGCCATCGTCTGATCCAGCAGCCGCTTTAAATAGGCAGCACTACATCTCATCTGCTGGCAAAGGAGCGCATCTCTGCACTATACCGCATCTTTGAGAGTGGATAAGCGGACCTCAGCACTGCATTGGATCCTTTGGATCGCTGACAAGTGGTAACTACACGCCAGAATTGATACATATATCAAGCTCTCCCTTCACTACCATTCGGTAAGTGTAAACGGCCCGCAGGGCCAACACTGAAGTTCTGATGATATAACACCATTTGAAGCCTTCTTTGTTTCAGGACTACATCAAAGACTATATACTCGTATTTAAACAATGAATATGTGAGTAGTTCCATATAAGTTTTATAAGCCATCTGTTTTGGACGTACCTGTACTACTCTATATATTGTCTTTTTATCTAGGCCCCTGGGAACTACATTTTCTAGCAGAAATCAGCGCACCTAATCCCATATAATTCATATTGAACGAAGTGGACAGGTGGATCCACAAAAACCAGCGGTGCAGCTTAGTTATTATTATTATTAACATGTATTTATATAGCGCCAACATATTGCATAGCACTTAAATAGATCCGGTGTCTGCGCAAACCTCAACCCCACTTAGTACTATTTTACAGGGAGCATTGAAACCCGGACTACAGGTAGGCAGAGGGCACTTCAACATGCATCTGCCCAGCGCCCCATCATTGTTGTGCCCTAGGCAGGTGCCTATTCTGCCTTCCCCTAGTTCCGGCCCCGAATTTCAGAAATAAATGTGCTCCTTCTCCTGAGCAGTACGTGTGATTTATAACCAATTCTGGTTCAATTCTGTTTCCTTAAGTGTGCCTATTGAACATAATATATATATATATATATATAATAAATGTATAGTTTATTGTAAATTCTGCAAGTTAATAAACCACAGATGGAGAGTGAGTGCAGTCATGTAAATAAAGGCATTATAAACATATCTCGTATCAAATGTCATTGTCAGGCTTTTTCTTCAGCTCTAGTGATATAATGGAAGTTATTGAGGACTCAAACATAACTACCGTCAACAGATTTATTCTCCTTGGCCTTGCTGATACTCCATACCTAAAGGCCATAAACATTACAGCCTTCCTCATCATCTATATAGTTACATTGTCAGTAAACTCTCTACTTATCATCATGGTAAGAATCAGTTTACGACTCCATACTCCAATGTATTTCTTCTTATGTATCCTCTCCATTGTCGACATCAGCCTTTCTTCAACAGCAGTACCTAAAAGCCTGGTCATCACTTTAACGCAGGATAAAAGTGTTTCAGTCTTTGATTGTGCTTTACAGATGTTCTTCCATTCAGCCCTAGGCGCAACGGAGTGTATTATTCTGGCTGTTATGGCCTATGACAGATACATTGCCATCTGTAAGCCTCTGCACTATAACACAGTTATGAACAAGACATTCTGTATTTGCATTACGGGCAGCTGCTGGGCTGTGGGTTGCATAAACTCTGGTGTTCAAGTTGTATACACCTTCCAGTTACCATTTTGCAGGTCCCACCAAGTCAACCATTTTTTCTGTGAGGTGCCTCCATTTCTCCGTCTCTCTTGCAGAGATACATGGTTTAATGAGGTATCATTGTACATCTCAGGTAGCACAATTGGCCTTTGTTCACTTTCCTTAACTCTTATTTCATATGTTTATATAATTTCTACCATTTTCAATATCCGTTCCATTCAAGGAAGACATAGAGCTTTCTCTACGTGTACCTCACATCTCATTGTGATCTCCCTGTTCTATGGGACTCTCATTTTCATGTACTTGCTTCCTCGCTCCAGATACTCTCCAGATACAGACAAGACTGTATCCATTATTTACACAGTTGTGATTCCAATGCTGAACCCCATCATCTATAGCATAAGGAATGCCGATATCAAAAAAGCCATAAGAGAAAAACTGACCAGTCACCAAAACTTGTGATAATTGTGTAACTCAGGTGCCACGCTCATTCCAATGCTTTTATTATTATGTCTTTAAAACAGTGTGCAATTTCACAATTATTATTAACATGTATTTATATAGCGCCAACATATTGCGCAGCACTGTAAAAAATTGGAATGGTTAAATAAATGGAAAAATAAATGGAAAAATTCCATTTATTTAACCCTTTAACTTTCATAGACAATAGAATCTATGTTGCTGACATGAACATACCAATGTGCAGTAGATTCTACATTTCCACTTGTAGGGGATTATTTATCAAAATCAGAAAATTTCTGATAATTTTCAGTATAATAGACCACCAAATCTGCACAGATTTTTTCCCCTTATTTATCAATCTCTTTTCTGAAAACTTCCTGTGCAGGAAAAAACTCGATACAATCGTGAAAAAAGAATTGAACCGTAGAAATTTTTCGGATTTGACACCAGAAAACTCTGATTTTTCCAGATTTTTGCCCAAAAACCACAAAATCTTCAGATTATTGCACAAAACCCAGCGCAGATCAGGATATCTTTGGGACATCTTCCTTGACTTCTACATGAACTCGGAAGTTGGAGTACTTTTTTATTCTGACTTTAACACCCTCTGGGTTTTATAAATTATGAAAAATTCTAGTTTTTTTTCCACTAAAAATTCAAATTTTTCAAGTTTTTCTCATTCAGAGTTTGATAAATAAGCCCCTACTGTAGGTTCTGCCTAGCATGGCTGTTCGGTATGGCATACTGCCTGAGTGTTAGTGCTGTATGAAGAAAACTGATTTTATGAACAGTGGTGCTAACAAACCAATATGTTGTTTGAGTAGATGTCACTACAATAATTTTTTTCAGGGATTCTCTATAGCTCAAGTGATGCAAAACCTAGTCAAATAAAACTTGTGACAACAGAGTCTCTCTCCTCAGCCTTGCCTATTTCCAAAACTTTGCTTCTACTATAAATATTTACATTGTAAGAAAACTATCTTCTTATTTTACTGGTAGGAATTAAATTGCATCTCCAGATACCAGCTTATTATTTCTTAGGTCACTTCTCCAGTAAGGCTAATGCCACATGGGGCTAATTCTCGGCCCCCATTGCTGGTATCAGACTTTTTTTCTGTTCCGAAATCCACTCTATGTGCCTGCACCCTGGCTGATGGAGTGGCTCCAGTTGCAGTCACAGGAGCGGGTTGATGCCAGTCGAGGGGCTCATTCTCATCAGCAGGCCGAGAATCAACCCTGTGTGCAATTAGCCTTACTGATGGAGAGGTTACCTAAGAAATACCGGCTGGTTTCCCTTCTACAACTGTGCTTATACCTTAGGGGCACATTTACTAAGCTCGAGTGAAGGATCCGATTTTGGGTACTATCCACCATCGAATTGGCTACTTTGACCTTCGACTATGATTTCGATTTCGAATCGAACGTTTCTAACTAAAAATCGTTCGAATATTCGACCATTCGATAGTCGAAGTACTGCCTCTTTAAAAAAAACTTTGACTACCTATTTCGGCACTTTAAACCTACCGAGCATCAATGTTAGCCTATGGGGACCTTCCACATAAGCTTTCTAAGCTTTTTTTGATAGAAGGAAAATCCTTCGATCGATGGATTAAAATCATTAGAATAGTTTGATCGAAGTATTTGGGGTAAATCCTTCGACTTCGATATTCGAAGTCGAAGGATTTTACTTTGATGGTCGAATATTGAGGGTTAATTAATTGTAAGATTGAATTGTATGGGGGAGCAAGATTGAATTGTATGGGGAGTTTAGAAACGTATAACTGATTTCACTTGGGGCTTTCCTGAATCCATGCACTTTTGGGACCCACACGTACATACTGTATTTTCCTTATTTGTATTTAAGAGGAATAATCACACCACTCAAGCTCAGTGTTGCTTTTCCAAGTGACAAATGAATACGATGGCATCAAATTACAAATGAAATTCTCAATTGATCAGAATATGCACAGTTTTACTTAATGAAACTAAAAAGAGCACTTTAACTTTAACAAACTGTAGCCTCATTCAAGGTAAGGTCACTGTAACTGCACATTTTAAAACATTTGTACAAAAAAAATATTTTGAAATCAATACATTGAAATTCGAATTTGATTTTTCAAAATAAATTTGGTGTCAAAACTCACAAATTTAAATTTAGAAGCACCAACTTGAATGTAAATTTGAATGTGTATTTCATCACACCCTGACCATGGAAACAGTTCTAATATTAATATTCGCCACCTAAAACCTGCCAAGTTCATGTAGAAGTCAATGGCAGAGGTCTATTGAACCATTTGAATATGTTAATTGCCTGAAGTCAAACACTTCTATTGCTATGAGTGATTAGCAGTATATTTCATAACTTAATGAATAACTGATAATAGCAGGAAATACACTACACAGCCAGCAAGCAAACAGATGATAGCTTTATGAATGCAAAGAAACAAGTTTCTCTAATCGTAGAAGGTGTTGACTACAGGGTTTCACTTTAAATATCATTTTTGTGCAAGGAGTAGACACAAGTGCTTTTGTGGGGCTCTAACAAATGCAAAGTTATGTCCTTTCCTGCATAGGGTTCTAGCCCTTAATAAATACACTCAAGTCCATTTATTTATTTAATTTAGTTTCAAGAAATCTCACCTTAGATTGAAATATTAAGTTAGCATGCCCTGTTTAACATCAAATTTTTCAAAATGGAGAAGCCCAGCCTTGAGACTGATCTCATGATAAATAGAGTAAGATTTACTCACAGATGTCACGAGCAGGAGTTACGTACTTTATTTTAAACAAATGTAGGGACTTACGGATTTTGTGTACAAGGTATTCATTATAGGTTAAGAGTATCTATACAAAATATAGATTGACAAATTACCCCCAAGGGGCAAAATTTTACAAAGTCCAAATTTATCTCAATATTTTCTGAATAAAACTCTGACCAAATCCGCGCAGGTTTTTTCGGCTTATTTATTATTATTACATAGTTTGCGGGGAAAAACTCTGAAAAAATCATGAAAAATACAAATTTTTACGAATGTTTTGGGATTTCCACCAGTAAACTTTTAAAAAAAAATTTTTGCCTGAAAACCCTGAAAACTTTGGGAAGAAGATATGCCGGATTATCGGATTTGGACTTTTTCTACCCTCGGGGTTATAATAAATTCTGAAAAATGTCTGATTTTTTTTTTCCCACTAAAAATTCAGATTTTATACTAAAAAAACAAGATCTTTTTCCGTTTTTTGGAATTTTTCACGTTTAGTAAATAACCCCCTTAGCCTACAGATTACTTTGCAGCAGCTGAGTGTTCTGTACAGCTACATCCTTTTATGAATTCTTTGCTTAGCAAAATAAAAATTTCAGCGCAGCTGTAGATGCACACATCCAAAACTGCTTTGCTTAGCAGGGTAGAACATACAGCGCAGGAGCACATTGTAGTAACTACTGAGTGTGATATATACTGTATAACACAGCTCTGTACTTCTATAAAGTCTTGGTCCAGTAGAGGGGAAGGCACAATGTAGATACCGCTGTCTTCCTGCATTTTGCAAATAAATGTCTTCCTTTTTGGAATAAGGTTACCAGATCCACTTGAAAAGGCAAAGACATACCAAGAAAATCCAGCTAGAAGAGCAGAAGTGGTTGCACTTTAATTTAACTCGAATGTACGCAGCCCTGTAGCTGGCATTTATTAGAAGTATCCCTGAATTTTCAAGTTACCTTATTTTGGAAGTGGTGGGAAGGTTCTTTTTATACACCCATTATGAATGTGCTGGAAGTCATGGGGTGGAACTGGTACTCAGCAAATTGTAATTCTGTCCATCTTCGCATTGATGATTATGTGCTTAAGCTTTTATTGAATATTCTGCTAAATGATGGTCTTTCTGTTTGATATACAGTATCTTTACTAGTTGAAGCAACTTCAACTCACAAGTACTGCTCCTACTAAACCATGGGCATGTTGCGTGGGCAGAACACACTGCAGATATATGTTTAGGCTCTAATGATGTGAGAATTATGGAGTATTCAAATGAAACCTCTGTCAGCAGATTCTTTCTCCTCAGCCTTGTTGAATCACCATACCTAAAAGTCTTAAGCAGCCTAGTCTTGTTTATACTGTACATACTCATATTGTCAGTTAACTTTCTACTTATTGTACTGGTGAGAATCAAATTGCATCTCCAGACCCCAATGTATTTTTTCTTGAACAACCTTTCCCTCATTGACATGGGTGTCCCTTCCACAGCTGTGCCTAAACTCTTGGTCATCACATTGTCTCTGGATAAAAGCATTTCATTCTTTAATTGTGCTGTACAGATGTACTTTCTTTCAGCTCTGCTAACAACGGAATGTATCATGCTAGCTGCTATGGCCTACGATAGATATGCTGCCATCTGTAAACCACTGCACTACCACACTATAATGAACATGAGATTCTGTATTTGCATAGCTATATCATGCTGGGGCGTGGGCTTTATCAACTCCAGTATCCATGTGCCATACACCTTCCAAATGCCTTTTTGCAGGTCCCACCATGTTAACCATTTTTTCTGTGAGGTTCCTGCTTTATTAAAGTTGTCTTGCCAAGCCACTTGGTTTCATGAAGTAGCAATGTACATCTCAGCCTTCATAGTTGGCCTGTGCTCTTTTCTCTTGACTATCATTTTGTATGTTTATATAATCTCCTCAATTTTCAAGATTCGTTCCACTCAAGGAAGACATAAAGCCTTCTCTACATGCACATCCCATCTTATAGTGGTCTGTATGTACTATGGGACTCTCATCTTCATGTATTTACTCCCTCGCTCCAAGAACTCTTCTGAGACAGACAAAACTGTGTCCATTATTTACACGGTTGTGTCTCCACTGCTGAATCCCATCATCTATAGTATAAGAAATAATGATATCAAAGATGCCATAAGAGGATATATGCAATTTCAGAAAGAAAGTTTTTAGTAAACCTGTATAAAATATAAAATATAACACATATGTGTAGCATCTGCATCCCGTATTGCAATAACAATGTGACAACAATAACAACACAACTTTTACCATCAAAGCCACCATTTATTTGCTATGAATATTCCTTTATAGAGAGCATTTGCTGCCATTGCAGATTCCTAGTGCGTGTGTGTCCACAATAATGTCAACGGTTCTCCAAACAAACTGCTTTGTTTCTTGATAATAAAGGCATGTGTTTATCCCTTATTTCTGGTTTTATTTATACTAATATAGATGAGCCTTAAACATTCTACAATTCCTTGTTGTTTTTTCTTATCGCAATGCTGTAAAAAAATTCTTCTAACCTTAGTGGTGAGAATAAGTTGGCAGCTGCCAACCCCAAGATATTTTCTTGAGTGACATTTACATCAGGAAGATTTTTTTCTTTATTGCAACACTGCCTAAACCAGTGATCCCCAACTTGTGGCTTGAGAACAACATGTTGCTCACCAAACTCCCAGTTGCCTCAAAGCAGGTGCTTATTTTTTAAGTCCTGGTTTGTAGACAAATTTTGGTTGCATTAAAAACCAGATGTACTGTCAAACAGAGCCACCTGCCTCTTTGCTCCGGGAGCTTGGGAGGAAATTACAAATAATAAATCGCCTCTCAGAAAACAAAAGGCAAATCCCATATGTAATAAAAAGCAGAAAGTTTGCCAAAGAGCATATAGCAACCAACAAGATGCTTGCTTTCAAAAAAAGTGACCAGTAAATGCTACCTGCTTATTGGTTGCTATAGGTGATAAGAAGTATTGAAAACTTTGCTCCTAATATTACATAACCCCAACTGAGCTACACCAAAGGCCACAGTTTATGGAGGTAATGAATGCTCAAAACTCCAAAAATTTTAGGTTTTTTTACTATGAAATCCAACTTTTTAGTGAGAAAAAAACTAACATTTTTTGGGATTTATTATATCCCGAGGATGGAAAAAGTCTTAATCCGAAAATCCGGCATCTCAGACCTACCAAGGTATATAAATCAATGGGAGATGTCCCTATCCCAGTCTGCGCTGGAATAAGCCTGAAAATCTGACTATTTTGGACTTTTTGGCAAAAATCTTTTTTCATGAGAAACCCAGAAAAATTAAGGGATTCGGGAAAAAACACAGATATTTTCGCTCTATTTTCTTGTGTTTGTCTCTGAATTAATTATACTGTGCTTATGTGTTAATAAATAAGATCCAACTGTGGATTCTAGTCCAGTCAGACTTTTTTTATTTAAACAGTGAGAAAAATTAGGATTTTGATTAATCTACTAAGCTCTGAATATCCAAAATTCCCTGAAATCCGAAAAATTTGTGATTTTTTATAAAATCGGACTTTTAAAAAAATCACAAATTTTTCAGAATTTATTAAACCCCAAGGGCTAAAAAGCCCGAATATAAAAACACGGCATCTCAAACCAGTCGAGGTTGCATAAAAGTCAATTGGAACAGTCCTATTGATTTTTGGTTGTGTCAGGGGTTTCTGGCAATTTCACAATGTTTTGGAGCTTTCGGGCGAAAAATCCGAAAAATTCAGAGATTTCGGGGAAAATTCACGAAAAAATCGTGAAAATCTGAGCTTTTCCCGCAAAGCAAATTTTCGAGAAAATGTAATAATAAATAAGCGTTAATAACCCGAGCAGGTTAGATCGGAGTTTCTAGCAGCCGATATTGAGATAAATTCGGACCTTTATAATAACCCCCTTAGGGTTCAACATGAAAATTTTGATTCAGTAATAATATGGTTAACACCAGAAGTAATGCATGGAAAATTGACTCTATATCTGTAAGAAACATACCTGGTGGTCTAGTGGGGGGATGGCAGGGACGCCTGCCACCCCCTCGGGGGGGGGGGCGCCCGCCGCGTTGTGCGGTTCCTGCTAGGCCGCAGGTGCCGGATCTCGTGGGCGCGTGTTAGGCCGCAGGCGCCGAATCTCTAGGAAATGCGTGGCGTGCCTCTGTGAATTTAAAGGCGCAGGCACGCTGGCGTAATGACACCAGCACGCAATGGCGCGAATCCTGCACAGTATAAATTGCTCATTCTGTCCACAGCACCTTGCCCGTGATAGAACTTGTTTCTAGTGGTTTCCTGAGCCTTGTGCATCTGATCTGTATCTTGTCTGTCTGATTACCCATGTTTGACCCAGCCTGTTCCTGACTATTCTGCATTCTGTATCCTGACCCTTGCCTGCCTACGACAACTCTTCCTGCTTAACCCCTTGATTGACAACCCGGTTTGACCCTTGCCTGCCTGACGATTCTTGATATCTGCCTGCCTCGACCCAGCCTGTCTGACGATTCTCTTGCCTGCTCCATTTGTACCGTGACCTTCGGCCCAAAAGACTCTGCTAACAGCCGTGCCCCTTTGCCAGACAGAACATCTCGCCTTGCTCCTCTCGTTAAGTCCAGATGGCACCCAAGTAATCTAAGGGCTCCTCCCGAAGCCCAAAGGTGGTCACACTACTGGTGAAGCCCAGCCGAGACCAGGGTGCTTGGCACTTGTTCTGGTATTGGGTGCCGGTCGTGACAATATCTTAACATCACTGATAAAGAAAACTATTTTATTAAATGGTTTAAGAGTAAAACATAAATGGCCAAATCCAGGTACATATAAAAAGCTCACATTTTAAACACTTAAGGGGTGATTTATCAAAGTTCAAATTAAGATTCTTGAATTATTTAGCACACAAATTCAATCTATATTTTAAAAAAACTCAGATGTTTAGTATTTATTATGCTTGAGAAACGTAAATGTAAAACTTCGGCATCTTAAAGTTAGTGAGTTTATATTGAAGTCAGCGGGAGTCCTAGGCAAAATGAAAGCCATTTTTTTAATTTGAGATTTTCCAGTATTTTGAGCTTGCAAACTGACACATTTGTGTTTTTTGAGCTTGTAAACTCACATATTCTAAGGGGCAGATTTATCAAGGATCGAATTTTGAAGTGGAAAATACTTCGAAATTCGACCATTGAATAGAATCCTCTGACATTCGAATTCGGAGGATTTTATTCATTGTACGATCGTATTCCAATCGTAGTACGAATGTACGCTAATCGTACTTCGAATGGTACTATTCGACGATTTTATTTTCCTTTGAATACAAAAAACTCTTGCTCTGGAAAGTCCCCATAGGCTAACATAGCACTTCGGCAGGTTTAAGTTGGCGAAGTATTGAAGTCTAAGTTTTTTTAAAGAGACAGTACTTCGATTATCAAATGGTCGAATAGTCGAATGAATTTTACTTTGAATCTAAGTAAATTCAAAGTCGTAGTATCCTATTTGATGGTCGAAGTATCCAAAAATTACTTTGAATTTCGAATTTTTTAACTTTGAAAATTCAATTCGAGATTCCCTCGAATTCACTTTGACCCTTGATAAATCTGATGTTTGAGTTTTTTTTCTATGAGGGTATTCAATATAGTTTTTTAATTCAGATTTTCAATAAGTAAGCAAACATTACATTTTTTAAATTGTTAGTTTATTCGATGTAGAAAAGACCTCTAAAATTTCACAAATTCGATATTTGAGAAATAAGCCCATTAAAGTCCTCTATTAACTTAATAATTTTTTTATAGTCTTTATGTATGATGCAGTGAAAACTGAGATGATCTTTAAAAAAAACCTTTAACAACAGACCAAACACTACAATATTTTGATCCTTCCTTTCTGAGTAATTTGTCTAGTTGTCTACTGATACAAAACAAATTGGCCTTGGTGCTGGTCTTCTTCAAATACACATGGCTATTAACTGCCAGTGGCTTATGCATCCAGAATGCCAACTTCTACAGAACTTTTTTATGGTTTAGGTTGATAAAAGAAACCCATGCTCAAGTATTTGGATGTGAAAAATGTCATGACTATTTGCATGGACACAAATTTCAAGCCGAGATTGATCACAAACGAATTATTATTGTGCAGAAGGGCAATGATGATGATGTTTGGCATTACAAATCAGGTAAGAACCTTGTGGCAGTAGACACACTCACTGAATACACCTGTCTTTACTGGCCAAATATAAATGAAGATGTTACACTCTTTCTCAGTCAGTGTCAGGCAAAAGTATCAAAATAAACAGTGAAACAAATCTTTCCTTAAAATAGACTGGAAGAAAGTTGGGAGAAAGTTGGTATGGATATTTTTATTTTTAGATCACATCACTGTCTAGCCATTACTGATGTTGTCACTGATAATGGCCAGCAATGTGCCTGAAAAAAGATGATATTATTATATACAGACCTCCAATGCAGAAAATCCAGATAAAAAATAGCAGAAGCAAGAGAACAAATACTAAAACTATACAATAATGGGAATCAATGGAATATTCTAGTCTAGCATTGGCTGATTATCATGCAGCCCTGCAAAGCTGTGGAAAATCCTCCAATAGAACTTTGTTTTGGCATCAGCTTGTTGAGTTGTGGTTATTCAACCATGGCCATTATTCCAGGTTGAACTTTGGTGTCTGAAAAGCTAGTTCTGAACTAATAAAACGAATGCCAAACATTATGTTGAACTTCCACCATTGCATAAGTATGTTCATTTTTTTAAGTAGCAAAGCTTGGAAGTGCACAGACAGTTGCATTAACAGGTTGAACCTAAGGTCATAATTGAACAATGCTAATAAAGTGCAGTTTAGGTCTCAAATGGCCATGTTTTTTTTTAACCTAAAATACAAGTAGACTGCAAATTGCAACAAGCATTTTCAGAGTAGGGGATGCATCACTTCTAAAGCACACAATCAACGAGCATTTGCATCTGATCCGCACGCTGGTGCTTATTGATTCACTCTGCTGTGGGAACCCTGGGGCTACCACCAGGTCCAGAATGGATGTGGCTGTAGGGTTCCCAATCATTAGTGGTGCAGTTGCACACCATTTATCATAAGAAGGAGGATGGGCACATACATAAATCTGAAGTATTAGGGTCTCCAGATATAAAGTGGTTACTCACCACAAAAGGGAAGAGGCCCAGGTGCACCACCCTGAGCCCTCAGCATGGGGAGCGGGCAGGCACTCAATGAAGGCAAACTTCAACCAGGCAAATATTGAAGTGAAGAGAGTTTTATTGTGTCCACAGCCTTACACGTTTCGTGTCACAAACACTTAATCATAGCTTATGATAAGTATTTGTGACAAGAAACACGTAAAGCTTGCCATAGACGCAAAGATCCAATCGTACAAATCCTCGAAGGTTAGGTGGCAGGTCGCAAGATGGGGAAGTCCGATCGTTCGAGGATTCGAACGATCGGATCTTTGCATCTATGGCCAGCTTAATGCTATGGACATAATAATACTCTCTTCGCTTCAATTTTTGCCTGGTGGAAGCTTGCCTTCATTGAGAGCCTGCTCCAAAAGGTTTCAGGATGGGCACATTGGCAACCATGTGGAAGTGCAAGAGTGTGTTTGAACACACGTACCTTAATGAATTGCAACAATATGAACTCTGCATTATATCTTTCCTCATACTAGTGTGTACTTTTGTAAATGACCCCTAATGTGTCCCAAGGATGGGGATCACAAGGCTCATATACAAGTGCTCAGCTCAAGTGTGTGGGTTGCTTTTTTCTCTCACTGGAGAAGAAATTGTAGAATTATGGGCACATTTGGTCTGTGGCATACTTCAACTCTGGAAAGCAGGAAGGGTTGAAGTGTTTATGGAGAACGCATGGCAAAAACTACAAAGAGGAATCCCTGACTGAACTGAAACATTACAAAACATTATGGTAACCCACTTTTATTATACAGTTAAATATTGTTAACTTTTAAGAAGTAAACCCATAGAAAGAAGATTTAAATTGTTCTGGGAGTTTTCAGAATCTTCTCAATGATTTCACTTGGGACTTTGCTTAAAATACACACTTCTGGGACCAACATAGACTTGCTCTTCACATATGTATTTAAGAGGAACAATCGCACCACTCAAGGTCGCTGCTGGGGCTAGCCATTTGAACTGACAAATGAATATGATGCCATCAAATTACAAATAAAATTCCCAGACTCTCAGAATATGTTCTTAAATGAAAATTTAAATCAGCAATTTCTAACTTTGACATCATTCATCTAAGGTAAGGTACTGTACTTGCAAATGTACATTTTAAACATTTCTACAAATAATATATAAAATTATATGAAATTCTGAACATTTTCTTGCACAACTGAGATACAGAAAAAGATGTAGCAAATCAGTAACAGGAACGTTTTTAACCAAATCACATATGTATTAAACAAGATACTTGGGCCCATTTGTCACCTGCATTCAAACACATCCATTTCTATAAGGTATTCGTTTTTTACCTGCAAGGCTATACACTAATAAACCTCTGAAACCTTGCAAATTGCAAGTGGGGAAAAAGAATTGCAAGTTTTTGCTGTGCTGGATTGTATTGTCCAGTGTAATGCTTGGTAATGTAAATCAACCCCACATGTAAATCTCTACATCTAAGCACTGAACGTTCTGCATTTGCAATATGATTTTATATTTCTTTAAAATATGATCTTTCTGTATGGCATAATGGCTGCAGGAGTAAAGCCACTTGAATTCACAAGTACGGCCACTAGCAAACAAGTATGTTGTATGCATAAGTCACACTGCAGATTTATTTTTCAGGACTTCTGTCCCACTCTAATGAAGTAAGGATAATGGAGTATTCAAATGAAACCTCTGGCAGCAGTTTCTTTCTCCTTAGCCTTGCCGATTCACCAGATCTAAAGGTCTTATACACCCTAACCTTGCTTATACTATACATACTTACATTGTCAGTAAACTCTCTTCTTATTGTACTGGTGAGAATCAAGCCTCATCTCCAGACCCCAATGTATTTTTTCCTAAGCAACATCTCTGCTGTTGATATTGGTGTTCCTTCTTCAACGATTCCTAAACTCCTGGTCATCACATCATCTCAAGACAAAAGCATTTCAGTGTTTGAATGTGCTGCACAGATGTATGTGCTTTCAGCTCTAATAACAACAGAGTGTATCATGCTAGCCATTATGGCATATGACAGATATGCAGCTATCTGTAAACCACTGCAATACCACACAATTATGAACATGAGATTCTGTATTGGCATAGCTGCTTCCTGCTGGGCTGCAGGCATTATCAACTCAAGTGTCCACATCCCATATACCTTCAAGCTGCCTTATTGCAGGTCCCACCATATTGATCATTTTTTCTGTGAGATACCCCCTATATTACAATTGTCTTGCAAAAATACTTGGTTTCCTAGGGTCACAGTGTACATTACAGCCTTCATAGTTGGCCTCTGTGCCTTCCTCTTGACGATAATTTCATATGTATTTATAATCTCTACTATTCTCAAGATCCGTTCCACTGAAGGAAGACATAAAGCCTTC
The DNA here is from genome assembly GCA_038501925.1 of Xenopus petersii. Lineage (NCBI taxonomy): Eukaryota > Metazoa > Chordata > Amphibia > Anura > Pipidae > Xenopus > Xenopus petersii. Next base: position 15,765,130 of record CM076686.1, read on the forward strand.
TCTACTTGTGCATCACATCTTATAGTGGTCTCTCTCTACTATGGGACTCTCATATTCATGTATTTACTTCCACGCACAGAATACTTTTCTGAGACAGACAAAATTATGTCCATTACTTACACAGCTGTGTCTCCACTGCTGAATCCCATCATCTATAGTATAAGGAATAAAGATATCAAACTCGCCATTAGAGGAAAACCGACTAAAAAAGATGCAATTTCACAATAACTTTTTTTGCTGTTTACCGTTTGTAAACATGTATAATATGCATAACAAATAAGTGAAAACCTCTTCTTTCTTTAACAGTTTGACAACAAAAATTTTTTTTTACCATCAAAGCGATGTGGAAAAAATCATGTACTGTATATGTGACTGCTCGGATTGTAAAATGATATGCTGGCGAATATTCCATTGCTCATTATCGCTAAGCAAAGATTATGTCACGGTTGGCACCCTAAATTCAGAACCGATGCTAAGCACCCTGTTCTCGGCTCTTGCTTCTGCCTTTAACAGCTGACTTGAACCTCGGCAGGGGCCCTTGGCTAATCGGATGCCGCCAGGTCTTATTAAGAGAGGTGCAAAGCGAGGGGTTCTGAACAAGCTAAGGGGTACAACTGTAATGCAGAGTCTTTTGGACAGATGGTCACGGTACAAATCGTAGACAGAATCGCAGTCAGATCAGGCCGGGTCGGGGCAGGCAGAGTACAAACGTTGTCAGGCAGGCATGGGTCAAACCAGGAGATCAACCAGCAGGGATACAGAATAGGCAAAGTCAGATAACAGGCAGGGATCAGGATACAGATGTCAGAATTGTCAAAAAGCCAGACAGGGGTCAAAACAGAATTCACAGAATTCAGAAGCTTTAACAGCACAGAAAGCACCAGGAAACTCACTAGGAGAAAACCTATAACAGGCAATGAGTCACATTTGAATCTCGCGCCAATGCGCTCTGGCGTCAACATGCCAGTGCACCTGCGCCTTTAAATCACGTAGAGGCGCGCCCGGCTCACCCTAAGGAACCGGCGCCGGAGGCAGTGAGGACCGGCGTGGCGGGCTTCCCCGCCAAGGGGGCGGCAGTAGTCCTTGCCCCCCCCTAGACCACCATGGTATGTTATTACAGGTTACTGCTCTGGAGTTTCAGTCAATAATTTGCAAAAAAATGCTTTGCGATTGTAGAATTTTATACATACATTACACATGATGGCATGTTTGTTTCAAACTTTGCAAAGGAGCCATTGAGGTCTGACATTGGTCAAAAAGGACATAAAAATTTAAAGTCTTGGTCACTAATATTTGCATTGGTCTTTGCGAACATGTTTTGTGCTAACAAAACATATTACATTCCCAAAAAAAAAAAGTTTTTAAGCCACCCTATCTTTACTTTGCTGGGTTATTGATTTGTTTGTCCTTGATCAAGTACCAAAGGGTGGATTTATTATTATTCAAGGGTCAGGTTTGGATAAAATAATTTGAAAACGTTTTATCTTGCTGATGTTTATATAAATAAATTGATGTTTTTTCCTCAATTAGGTTCTTTTTTTCACAATTTTTCACAAGATAAAAAGCTAGCCAGATTTTACAAGTTTTAAAAAAGAAAACTCTATCATGGAAAAAAAATGCGGCACACAGTATTTCTCAGATTTGTCTTGTTTCGTGGAATTTCTGGATTCAAATTTCATTTCAATACATATTATTTGCTTTTGCAGGATTCTGGTACATTAAACTCTAATTTTGTAATGAAAGCACTGATATATTTTGGACACTTCTGTTAAATGCCTGTGCTTAGAGTAGGTCATGTATGATATTTGATCAGCAGTCATCTTTGTTGGAACATGTATTATGGGCTTTAAATGAGGAGGGCTGTCCATATGTCTGCAAAATCAGAAAATGTGACTCTTTTCCAACATGTTTTGTAGTTTTGCTTTGGAGAAGGCCATGCATATTTTAACTGTCCAGATTGGAGAACAGAGAATCCAGAATGCCACCCATGAAGGATATTCAGGCAAGATGTCAACAAAGTATATAGGTTTAGCTGTTCATGATTTTGTCCTTTCAGAGTGAGATCTTAACGAGATTTTCCAGAACCTCTTTCCTTAGATTCTGTTTCAGCTCTAGTTCCTTTCATAGAAGAAGTGTCCATTATTTCAGAGAAGATGGAGGACCCTACACAGCAAGGGTTGATTACTGAGCAGTTTGTACCAAAAATTACCAAAAAGCAAAGGGAAAGAGCATTAAATACTCAAAGAGGACTCCCTATATCCTTAAACATCTCACACTCTGACAGAAAAATTAACTTTCAACATTGTAAACATTACTTTGTACAAGGTATTACTTTAATGTGCAGTGTAGTCAAAGCCAGCTGAGAAGAATTACTATCTTAGACGTTTTAGCATCTTTTAATTTGTTTTTTAATATGTTTTAATTTTGCAAGAATGTGTCACTGATGGTCACTGATGTTACCTATGCAACAGACTGGACTAACAAGTGATTTTATATATATTTTATACTAAAAGATTTGCTCCAGATGTTGGAAATATTGAGATGTGCCAACCTATTAAAAAACATAAAGGGGTTATGAAAGGCCCCAAGTTTGCCCAGGTGCAGTGACCCATAGCAACCAATGAGCAGGTCACCTGTTTAAAAGCAAATCTCATATTGGTTGCTATGGGTTACTCCACCTCAGCAAATTTAGAGCCTTTTATTACATATGAGGGTATAGTCACTGATTTTTAATTTAAAAAAGCTTTCACAAGTTGGGTGTAAAACTGTGCCCACAGAAGAAAGAGTAACCTGGGCAAAAATGGCTTCTTGCTCCAGGAATTTATGTTTATGTAAACACTTACATTTTTATTTTTTTGGTCCTAAGTACTATTAAAATGCACACACAAGAATAACAGTGTTTCTGGTCAGGCACTTTTTAAATATTTGTTCAAAAAAATGTTCAGGTATTTTGTAATATTTAAGCCTGGCTAAGTCAAAGACGGGAAGTAGTTATATGAAATGGAACATCACTTTGATAAATTACTTAATTGATAATTTCATGAAATGTAATTTCATAAAATGTTTATATGTCAGAATCAATTAAATGTATATATTTTTTTTTTACAAAAAAGGGTTACAAAAAGCAAAAGCAAAGACAGAATATTATGAAAAATGAGTACAAATTTACAGACATTCTATACATTTACATACATTCTATAAACTTACAGAAATATTGAAATAAAATCCATTATATGGGAAAATGTTAAAAATCTCTACACGAAAAAGAAAAGGTGTAATTTTTAAGACCAGAGTGGTTAAATTTGTACCAGAAAATATATAACACCAAGATAATTGAAAATAATTTTAAATATGCTGTTAATCGTATTACACTGCTTTTTAATAATTAAAATGCAAAACTATATAGAATTGTAAGAAATGTAAAGTACTAAACATTTTTTATTAAAATGATAACAAATTATAAGATCAATAAAATAGTATACATTTTATTATATTATACAACTTAAAAATAATACAACATTTTAATAAAATAAAATACTAATATTTTTAGTATTTAGTATTAGTATATAATGTATTCAATTGAATGTATTGTGTGACTTTTTATATGGCTTTTTTATATGGTATTTTATATATATATTTTTAGTAAAGGGTCTGTACCACATATTTTATGTGTACCTTTTGCACTTTGGTTACTCATACTGCCAGTTTTTTTTTAACATTTTGTGCTTTTACTTTAAGGGCTTTTAACTGGTGAGGAGGAATTTTAATCAACCTGCCAAACAAATACTCACATACATCAGAAATATATTTTAGGCTCAAAAGTACAACTGATTTGGAAAATCTTGTGTCTCCTAAATTTAATAATACTAAATAGCTACAGTTTTATGGAGTTTTAATTCAATATTTGGAAATAGACTAAACACTTTTACCTAGTTACATAGTTAAATTGGGTTGAAAAAAGACAAAGTCCATCAAGTTCAACCCCTCTAAACGAAAACCAAATTTAAGGAAACTCTGAACACACTGCCATTTAGTGTATAACTTGCATTTATATTATTTTTGCCAAAGTGCACAACCTTGCACTACTCCACTAACAACACTGGTCCAATTAGAAAATGTTCCATTTACCACCACTCTTTGTAGTCTATCTTTTAGCCAGTTCTCCAGGTACAAATAATATGTTCCAGGCCAACATTCCTTAATTTAACCAGTAACCTTTTGTGTGGCACTGTATCAAATGCTTTAGCAAAGTCTAAGTAAATCACATCCACTGCCATCCCAGAATCGAGGTTCCTGCTTACCTTCTCATAAAAAGAAATTAAGTTAGTATGGCAAGATCTATTACACATAAAACCATGCTGGCACAAACTCATAGTATTATGATTTGCTACGAAGTCCAGTATCTTGTCCTTTATTAACCCTTCGAAAAGCTTTCCTACCACTGACATCAGACTAACTGGCCTATAGTTTTGACAGCATCATAACTACCAGATGTCATTAGGACTAAAACATACTAAATCTTGATTCCAAGGGTCTAAGGAATAGTTAATTTCCCATTGTGAAGGTTTACATAAGTATGTGGCATATAGGGGCCCCAAAATGAAAATACTTAATATACTTTATAGTTTTTTCATTTTATGAGGGGTAAGGCAATAAAACCATTTTATCTCCCACGTCATTAGTTTCACTCAAATGTTAACCTTTGCAATAACTTCAATAATGTCAAAGTAGAAAGGCACCAACATCCAGGTAACTTAAACAGAAATCTGTCTGTTTTAAACAGAGTTTTAAAGAGAGAAGTAACTTTTATGGTGTGTAACAAAAGTAATAGTAACTTATAGACTTTGATCATTAACCTACCTCACAACCTCTATGACTTTCTGCTTACCCCTAGACAGAGCTCCCAACCCCCAGGTGGGGACATCACTCACCACACCTGCATTCATTATATTACATGCCTCTATTATTCTTTTCATACAGCAGTCTCAGAGATGTGTACCTTTATGTGTTTTCCCAGACACTGTGCCACATCACCAATATAACATTTTATGTATGAATGTTAGGGTCTACATATTTGATGCCAAATGTGCATAGATTTACCAAAGTGTATGGCATGTAAGGACCTCAAAACATACCTTGTACATTCTAATTTCATGGCTTACATTTTAAATACTTCAAAAATACACTATGTGGGGTAAAAGGTGCAAAAAAAGTACACTGACCCCTGAAAACTATATATTTGTGGAAATTACACATGTATTTAATGGGCAAAGACATATTTTTACTGCTAAGCTTGCATAAATTTGGCACTTATAATAACATTTCAAAAAATCGCAGAAAAGCTTCTATTTTAGAGCATCTTACAGCATCATGTGGAAACAATGAGGAAACAAATGGATATGTACCAAGATAAAAAAAAAAACTTAAAATGAATGGCATTGCATTTGTAGTTTTATGGTTAACACATTGTATCTTGCAAAATATGCCCCATGAGTACCTTTTATGTGTATGCAGACCCATGAAAACCATATATTATTGTAAAGTAGATAATCTGATGAGTCCAATGTTTTTCTACTACAAACTTTAAACTGCAAAGTAAAACTTGCATTTCTGAAAATATGTAGCTTTAATTGTTATTTGCCACATTATCGCAGACATTGTCTTACATGAAAAGATAAAACACCCTCAATATGAATGTGGTGCTCACTGGTATAATCCCGGGCCGGTGCAGTTTTCTGCTAATAGGAGCACCAGCCGGGGGTTTCAGGTACGTCAATACAATCATTTGGGAGTGTCTAACATTTGCCTAACATTAGGGCACCCCCAAGTGCAGAATGACTTTCCTTCTCCTTTAATGTAAAAAGAAGTATTTAATGACACATAAATAATGTATACACTTTACATGTTTCCCACTTCTATTGCACTTCGCCATAGGTTGACTGAACACATGCAAATGAGCCTGAAAAAAAAAACAAATTGATCAATGAAAAAACAACTAGCATTAAAGTTAAATTAATGCCACTAGGATGTCTAGTATGTAATGTCAAAATGTATTTAACTTTTCTTTTATAAATCAGATAGGTCTGCAATACAGTGTATGTATACACATGTATACTAAAGATTATAAACTCCAATTGCAAGGAATTCGGAATAAAATATTTAGCTATTTTCCAGTTTATATTTAAAGCATGAGCCCAAAATTTTTCTTTTACCATTATGGATGTTTGGCTCACATATTATTAGTACATTGCTTGCATGTTACTAAATATATAACAAATTTAGGGGAGGAATGTTAAAATTCATATCTCGCAATGTAATATTGTTCCTTAAACTGTTATTGCATTGCAAATTTTAATTGCGCATTGCGAATTTTAATTGCACACTCTTAAGAAGTGCTTTTGGAGCAAACATAATGACTTTTTCAGTAAGGAGTTTTATTACATTTGCTGCTCATTGGCGCAAAGTATGAAATTCGCAAACTGTCTTCCACTGTCGGAAGTGGTCGCGAAACAGTTTCCGGGTTCGCAAAAGCTACGTATATTAAATTCGCGCAAAGCAAAATTTGTTTGTGCAAAGGTATAACTTTTCACATTGTGAATAGTTTTTTTTACCGACTTTTATTATATTCTCCCGTTAGTGTTGCAGTTAATCTATTGATTATTAGTGACTGAAGGCATGAAAGAGGAACCTGTGTTTTCAAAATAACTCGTTGAAACCACCAGGTTGAACTACATTCATACATTCCTTTATAGATTAACAATGTTATTTTTTATTTTATTTTTTTCTCTGAGGGATAACATATTGCCCAAATTTACATCATTTTGAGCACAAAACTTAGAACACTTGTGTTCCTGGTGACATGTTTAGGTTGTGAGGACATAGCAAGTCTGGCGATTCCCTTGTAACCCGATCCAAAAATGTAATGTCCAAAAAGTGAATGGATGGTTAATGGAACTCATTTTACTATTTCAAAAGCAATTTATTACCATTCAAAGAAGAGAATAAAAGTTTGAAGCTAAGATTGAGTAATTCTATTTTAATAACAAGTCATGTGAAAATGCATGTATATTCCCACTGGCCCATATAAAAAATTAAAGATAAAGATAAGAGGGAAAATATTTTGCCCCCGTAGAAGAACCAAATTTTTGCAAAAAAATTCTCCATTAGAAAGAAAAAAGTTCTGCGTAAGGAGACACTGAAACACCTTTAGGCAAAAATCTTTTGATTGATTCTACATGGGAGATAAATAAATTGTTGATTGTTGAAAACCCTGGAAAGGTCAGGAAGGGTAGAATGCTGGTGTACAATAGTGGTGCAGAAATGTATTTATTCTTCCCCAGAAAATTGAAAAATGCTCAGAATTCTCTTGGTCAATTTATTTATTTAAAAAATGGTAATAGAGACTAAACACAATAGACATTGATGGAAAATATGTTAATTAATTTTAGTGTCTTTTAGTGACTGAATAGAAAATTAACAGAAAATATTGAACAAAATTACAGTCTTTATAACAGAATATGGTTATAGCCTAGTAAATGTTGATCAGTGAGTTTCACATCTATAATAGTGACATCATTTGAGGGTATTCTAATGATTTACTAAAAACTTTGGCTTTAGAAAACGTAATATCAATAAAATGATCTAAAACTTAAGAGTTGTTTAATTGTACTGGGAGTTCCAGAAACTCATGCTCAATCTCCTTGGAGGCATTCCTAGAGGTGCGTGCATCAAAGACATATACTGTATATAAGACAATATTTAATAGCAAGGATCACACTGCTTACATATGCTTTACCTTACAGATTGAAATACAGATTTTTAATAAATACTTTATTTAATAAGATGATAAAAAAGAAAAGCTTCATACATTGAGGACATTTGCTCGCAAGTCTGTAAGAGAGAAAGTCTGCAATTTACAAAACTATAGTGCTGTATTTTACAAGGGCATTTAACATCTATCATCAAATACTTTGCTGGGTCTACTATACAGGTTAGAAAACAAGAGCAATTCAGCATCTACAGTACTTTAGTAATCAAGTTCAATTGTACCCAGTTGCTAGGAGGTAAGTACATTGTGATTTATGATTTTAAATAAATATGTTGTACTCATGCTGATTTTAGTGTCCATACTATTCTCTCAGGCCAGATGGCGGGCAACTTGATTTTCTCTCTATTTTTCTTTTGTAATCTTCATGAAAATATTTAGACAATGCAAATTTGAGGTTTTTGTAAAATTTCAACATAATAGTACATTTGCCATTTCCTATATCAATGCATGGTTCACACATGAGGAAGTTCAAAAGAGACTAGAACATGTTAAGATAAACAAAGGCCCGGGGCCAGATGGTATTCATTCCATGGAACTTAGCGAGCTTAGCTCTGTGATTGCCAAACCTCTTTGCTTAATTTTTCAGGATTCATTGAGGTCTGGCATAGTGCAGAGAGACTGCTAATGTGGTGCCACTATTCAAAAAAGGATCCCGTTCTCAGCCTCAAAACTATAGGCCAGTTAGTCTAACGTCAGTGGTAGGAAAGCTTTTCGAAGGTTTAATAAAGGATAAGATCATGGAGTTCATAGCAAATCATATTACTATGAGTTCGTGCCAGCATGGTTTTATGCGTAATAGATCTTGCCAGACTAACTTAATTTCTTTTTATGAGAAGGTAAGCAGGGACCTTGATTCTGGGTTGTCAGTGGATGTGATTTACTTAGACTTTGCTAAAGCATTTGATACAGTGCCACACAGAAGGTTACTGGTTAAATTGAGGAATATTTACTTTGAACATAGTATTTGTATATAGAATTTATGTGTAAAAAGTATGGAGCGGTGTGAGTATGGATGCTGGGTTTTCATTTGGAGGGGTTGAACTTGATGGACTTTGTCTTTTTTTAACCCAATTTAACTATGTAACAAGTTTGGCCCTTTATCAAGCTAAACTTGTTTCAAAAAAGCCCTTTATCAAGCTGAAAAAATCACAATTTGAACCCCCACACGCCACCCAGTGGACAGTTTACAAAACAGTGACAGGCAAAAGTGTATCAAATATTAATAGTATGCTCTAGTAGTATATTAAACAATGTGAAACTCCAGAATCCCTCAAATTTTTCAAGTTATCACCCAAACACATCTTCAAATTGTAAAAGGGACATCTGCCATTGACTTCTACATGACCTCAGCAGGTTTGAGATTTTGACTTTTAGCAGCTTTGGGGTATAATAAATCTTAAAGTAATTTTTCCCTGAAAAATTTGAGTTTTCCTCTTTAAAACCTCGACCAGAAAAATTTGAGGTTTAGTAAATAACCCCCAGAGTGTTTAATCTCATTGTATATATTAATTGTGGTTTATTTTTCTGACATTCTTCCTATCCAGACATTGAGAGGCAGAAATTATGGAGAATTTAAATCAAACTAGTGGCAATAGATTTATTCTTCTTGGGCTTGCCAATAATCCTTACATGAAAGCTTTAAGTGTCCTGATATTCCTCATTATGTATATAATCACTTTGTCAGTGAACTCTTTACTTATCATTGTTGTGAGAATAAATTCACAGCTGCAGATCCCCATGTATTTTTTTTTAAGTAACCTCTCTATCATTGATATCAGCTTCTCTTCCAACATAGTACCGAAACTTCTGGTTATCACTTTATCACAGGATAGAAGTGTTTCTTTCATTGATTGTGCTTTACAGATGTTCATTCATTCATCCCTTGGGGCAACAGAATGTATCATTCTAGCCGTTATGGCATATGACAGATACGCAGCTATCTGTAAACCACTGCACTACAATACAATTATTAATAAGAGATTCTGCATTTGGGTTACTACTGGTTGCTGGGCTGTTGGATTTATAAACTCTAGCATTCATGTGACCTTTACCTTCCAACTTCCGTTTTGCAGGTCCCACCATGTCAACCATTTTTTCTGTGAGGTGCCTCCTTTCTTCCAGCTGTCTTGCCAAGATACTTGGTTTAACGAAGTATCAATTTACATGTCAGCTTGTACAATTGGCCTTTGTTCATTCTTTTTGACACTAATTTCATATGTTTATATAATCTCCACCATTCTTAAAATAGATTCCACTCAAGGAAGACAGAAAGCTTTCTCAACTTGTGCATCTCATCTTACAGTGGTGTCTCTGTATTATGGTACTACAATGTTTATGTATTTACGTCCTCATTCAAGCTACTCTCCTGAGACAGATAAGACTGTGTCCATTATTTATACGGTTGTGATTCCAATGCTGAATCCAATCATCTACAGCTTGAGGAATCGTGATGTAAAAGTGACTATAAGAAAAACGGAATCAATGATTACTAATAGGTGTGTGCCACACTAATTCTTATATTGGGCCATATTCACTTCCATGAGAAAACATTATTTTATGGATTTTATGGGCAACATTCAGCTTAAAAAGAAAAACTTTTCTTCTAATTCAGTTCCAGTGAGATGTGTTTATCTCATTGAATTGCATATGGTTTTATAGAACAATCTGGAATTGAAAAAGGAGATAAGTCTTTCATTCAGTTAAATCAAAAAGGGCCAGTACTCGTAATCACTATATTGTCTGCTTGACGAATCCTTTCTTATTATTTCCTGTGATTTTACTATGTCATTGCAATAAAAACAAGTTATTAAAAAAAAAAAGGGCCAGTATTGCCTGTTGGTGCTTTGTTGACCTTGCTTGTCCTCGCCACTCCTCTGGCTACAGATGCTACTATATCACTTTCTTGTTAGACATGCCAAAGTAACTCAATCTAAGAATTGGGCTTGGCTTGAGTTTTTCATCACAAACACTTTTTGCCCAAGGAGAAGGGTTGTTTCAGCATCATTTTACGATTGCTTCTCTTTCTAAGAAAAATATTCAAGTGTTTTTCCACTTATTTTAGGAATTAAATTTAGTAATTTCAGTTACCCAGAATATTGCAAATGTGTCTCTAGTGCAGGCATGCTCAGCCTCTTTGGACATCATCATCATCATTTATTTATATAGCGCTGTCAAGATACGCAGTGCTTATAATGGTTAAATGCAACCCTTGACCTCCCAATTATATTTATGCAGGCACTGGTTGTAATCTATACTCTTGGGCATTTCCAGCAGCCAATGCCACATCTGGTACGTCATAAGTATCTATAGTGTCTTTTTTTTCCAATATTTTCTTCACTTAAAGCAATAATGACTAGTGATGAGCTAATCTGTCCCGTTTCACTTAGTCGAAACTGCACAAAAATTCACAAAATGGGGAAAAATTTGCGAAATGCATTAAAGTCAATGGGCATTTTTTAATCCAAATGCATTAAAGTCAAAGAGCTTTTTTTCTTATGGCAACTTTTTTGTCTCTGTGGCTTTTTGTCGCAGCAAATTTTTGCCGCAGTTTTGCAAAAAATTTGCAGATGCCAATATGTGGGATTTCTCAGCTGGTGAAAAAATAATGACACACCCACTGAAAATTTGATTGATGGAGATGTGCCATTCTTAAGATCAGATTTCTTCATTTTCTCATCTTTAAATTCAATCTCTATTTAAAATTTTATACCACGCTGATTATTCACGGTTTAGCACATTTTTTTTTTCATTCATTTTTTTTCCCACATTTTAAATTTTCCCAGAATTTACATGGGAAAATGTAAAAGCAGAGTTCTACTATTTCCATTTTTGTGGGGTTGACTTTTGCTGTAGAAGCAATGTGAACAGTGTACATGCAAGTGATATTTGTGAACACCTGCTACCATAGTTTTCATTTCAGAAGTTATGTTAAAAATTGGTTGGGCTTGAGTGTTGATATTAATGTAAAACCTGGAAGTGGAAAAAAAGAATTAAGAAAAGTGTGTCTACAATAGCTGGGTGCTAAGGGATCCAGTATCATTATAAAATATAATTATATTATTGAATATAGAATTATGAAATCTTGAACAGTTTTGTAGTCTCTCAGCAGAATAAATGTGATTAGCAAAATCAGTTGCTCAGAACAATGGTACTTTATTTCTGAAAGATTCTCAAATATTATCTTTTATATCCCAGATAAATCAGATTCTGGCAATTTTCACATTGTTTTTGTCAGGGATATAATTTCTAATACAATTAATACACAACATTGTAGGGGTAATTTTCTACCTGGTACAGTTTGTTATGTTTACAGTCATTCAACTTTTCCTTGATATCTGGTACAGTAAAACTGGTCATTCACATGGAGATTCACTTCTTTTGTAAGTTTGCCAATTGAGCTCTGCTTATTTCAACCAATCACCCGCTTAGCCAAAACAAAGGCCAATGATCCATACAGACCATACAGCAGGAGAACGGTGAACTATGGTCCTCATCCATCAAGCTTTTTAAACCTGCCCAGTAGATAAACAATATGGCCCATTTTAGCCTGATCTCGAACTGTCAGTCCAGAGCTACCAAACACAGGGTTAAAAGGTATGGAGGGCCAAGTTATACGATTTTTCAGCCTGTTATCAGTTTAAGTCATCTGATCCTGTCATTGATCTACAATGTAGTTCTACCAGTCCTTTATAGGAGTTTTTCACTGCAGCTTGACGCTGAGTGAAAGTGTTAGCCAGATCAGATTGAAGTAATTTTCTAATTAGATCTACATTGTTTTAATTAAATAAAAGTTAAACATTGCCTAAATGACATATACATATTCCTAAATTAGATTCTGAAACTTAAGGGAACCTTGGCTGAAATTTTACCCAAAACATTAGAAATTGGGTATTCAAAAACTTCTGAAAGGCAATGTACATGTCACAGATAAAATGCCCAGCAAGGAAATCCTAAAACAACATATATAAATATGTATAAAACTACTATTAGCAAGCAAGATTCTCCTTCAAATCCTCCATAATTCATACCTAACCAACCAATTAGAAGATACAAAATGGGTAATCTCTCCTCCGATAAATGCCTCAGATGCCGCTTCCCAAAGGCGGACTTAATACATAATATGGTCATGTTCCTCATTACAAACCTTTTGGCACAAGATGATCACATCCGGTGAGCAGATAAACATATGGATAACATACATACAATCTCTTCCACAACAAGCCAGACACCGAACGGTTTATACATACAACATGGTATGACACAGAAACACTAGAAGAAAACCCACTTGTCATGGAGTCATCCCAATATCTCAGAACCTTGCAGCAAGAACAGGAACTACCAGATTGTGCACCCCTAGGAGTCATCAAATTAACAGATTATTGGCCTCTCACTTGCAAAATTACTCATAGGATCATAGGACAATTGATTTGAAGCTGACAGTTAGAAATGTAATTGTAAACTGTTGCTGTCATTTTATGAATCATTAGCTTTCTTGATTAGAAATATACAACTGAAGCAAATGATATTATTATGCTATAATCAAATAAAAACAAGTTAAAAAAAAGAATCTATGAATCACAAATTGACAACTGGCAGATAGGTAGTAAATAAAAAAAAAAAAGGTTGAACTCGATGGACATGTGTCTTTTTTCAACCTTAAGAAATTACAGTATGTTGCATGGTCTAAGTCACTACAGATTCACTAAACACAATAATTAATCACCTGGGACCTAAAGGCACTTGCACACAATTATATAAGCAAGTTGTAGAGTACTCATTACTTACATCTGCCTCTGACAATATGCACCTTGCTGTCCGTATTCATTAAGGTGGAAAGAGATAGTGAAGGCCACTCCTATGCTGGGCCATTCACTTATTAGGGCTTATTAATCAGTTTATTGCTTTAATTTAATGACTCATGAAATTATCACTAGAGCTTAATGGAGATCTCAAACAAAACTTCTATGCACAACTTCACACTTCTTGGACTTTCCAATTTCATACATCTGAAATTCTTCTATTTTGCCATCATCTTGCTTATCTACCAAGTAGCTTTATTAGGAAACACGCTGCTCTTCACAGTGGTAATGGTTACTCCAAGACTGCACAGTCCCATGTATTTTTTCCTCATCCAGCTCTCGTTTGTTGATATGGGTTTGTCTTCTTCAGTTGTACCCAAGATTTTGACAAACACCTTATCTAAAGAAAAGAGCATCTCGTTTTTAGGCTGTGCAGCCCAGCTGTACTTCTCATCGGTATTTGGAGAAACAGAGGCTTTGTTACTGTCGATCATGTCCTATGATAGATATGCAGCCATCTGCCACCCTTTGCACTATACCACTATAATGAACAGAAAGCTTTGCATTTATTTGGTTGTAGAGAGTTGGGTTTCATGCCTTTCATTACCCATTGTTCATACATTTCTAACCTTTCAGCTCCCCTTTTGCAAATCGCATCATGTCAACCACTATTTTTGTGAAATGCCTGCTTTGCTCCGTCTGTCTTGCAAGGAAACCTGGATGAATGAAATGCTGATGTATATTTCAGCTGGGATCCTAGCTCTTGCTGCCTTCCTACTGATACTTATTTCTTATATACGTATTCTGCTGGAAATCTTGAAAATCAAATCTTCTATGGGGAGGAGAAACACCTTCTCTACATGTCTATCACATATTACTGTGTTAACTTTGTTTTATGGAAATATTAGCCTCAATTATATGTGCCCCAATTCCAGTTACTCCCCAGATCGACAGAAGGTCTTGTCTCTTCTTTACATGGCAGTGACTCCAATGCTAAATCCTATAGTTTACAGCTTGAAAAACAGAGAATACCTTGATTCCCTAAGAGGATGGGTGGCCAGATTCAAACTGTCTCAAGAGCATTTTTAAAGGAGTTGTAAAGTGAAAAATATCCATAATGAAAACATTTATCATTTTAAGCAACTATATGTAGATAGATAGATAGATAGATAGATAGATAGATAGATAGATAGATAGATAGATAGATAGATAGATAGATAGATAGATAGATAGATAGATAGATAGATGATAGAAAGATACAGATATATAGATACAGATAGAAGATAGATAGATAGATAGATAGATAGATAGATAGATAGATAGATAGATAGATAGATAGATAGAAAGATAGATAGATAGATAGATAGATAGATAGATAGATAGATAGATAGATAGATAGATAGATAGATAGATAGATAGATAGATAGATAGATAGATAGATGTGAGGGGTATCTTCAGAGATTCATATCACTTCTTCCATATATCAAAAGCAAAACCCAGTAAAATAGAACTGATTAGTAGAGTATTATTGATTGCATATAAAATGATATGATAGCCTGCATATCCTTGTTGGAAAAATTATTTTTGTATTTCAAGAATTGTCCAATTTGTTATTACTCACATACAAATTTCAGCAGGGATTAATGATTCAGATGGGTGTTAGAGGTCAGGACTGTGATATTCATATATATTTACATGTAATGATCAAATCACTCCCAAATCATACTTGTGATGTATGCTAATATACTGTATACCTCATGTTCGCTTCTGGTTTAATAAAATTAGATAACGGGTTTTAGAGAAAAAATATTTGAGACAAAAGCAATTAATGTCCTAGACGCTAACATCGCCAGGCGATCGTTACTCCGCAAATTCCCTAAAGTACGGATTTTACTGAAACTTTAACTCTTTCGCAAAGTGCTAAAAAAAGCCAGATCTTCTGTCACTTACATCATATCCTGTGTGCCGGAAATGCATTAAAATTACAAAAGCGCTGGGGACTTTTCCTTTTTTGAAGCAGAATTGCCTGCAAAAGTCCTGACTTACTTTTTTTGGCTGACTTTTGGCTGACATTTTTTGGGTAACCCGTTTTCTCCAGACAGAGTATGGAACATTCATTTTACAGTGGGCTCATGTGTAGGGCATTATATTAACTCTCTTGTCTTTATTAAGGTTCCCTGGACATGTATAAGAAAAAGTGGTAACTTCAAGCATTAGCACCAACATTTGTAATAAAGACGTCCATACTACTTTAAATTACCCGGTGTATGGAAATTGACCTAAATGCACGATCACAAGAGAAATTTTGCTAGGCAGAAATCTTTGCGATGAAATGCTTGTACTAGTAACGCTAGCAAAAAGTCGCCAGTGTTTGCATTTTATTGAATTAGTGTATTCGTATCGCATTTGTGTCTGGCAATATCAGAACTGTGTTACATGAACTATGCGTTATTCCTCAATGAGTCTTCAGCAAGCCCCTTTACGCTTAATGGGGACACATATTAGAAAGTATATATGGGAATTGTGCGCGTTTTCTAATTTTTGTTGAGATTCAGTATGGGTGTAGATTGCAGGTCACTTAAATTGAGGATGGTCAAATATTAAGGGGGGCAGGGTGCCTTATAGGCATGGTATTGGACTATGTGTTTAATCACAGAAATGAGGTTGGGGTGATTTGATATATCACCTGATGGTTTGGAGATCTTTAGCAATTATTGAGGGATTGGGGTTTACATTATCATTATAATGGTGCTTCACTACTTACACATTCTTGACACAATGTAGAGTACACTATAGGGAGTTGTAGTTCTACTTAACAAGATATTCACTTTGGGTTGTTTAGCACTTTGATACACTTAGGAAATGGTGCCCTCTAGAGGGTGAGGTGGAGGTGATATTGATGGGGTGTTAATGAGGCCTGGGACACAAAGGAAGGGGAGTGTAGATCAATGAGAGGTTAATGAGGCCTGGGATACATAGGGGCAAATTCATTAAGATGCGAAGTTGCGCCAGGCGCAACTTCGCCGCACTTCGCCACACTTTGCCAGGCGTATTTTCGCCAGCGCTCCGCAAATTCACTAAAATCCGAAGTTGCGCACAGGGGTAGCGTAAGTTTTCGAAGTTTCGCTAGCGATGGTTCATTTGCATACGGTGCGAAATTCAAATTTCAATGGAGGAACACGTATCACCACTTCAAATGAAAACCTTCAAATCAGCAAATAAAAATTTTATTTTACCCTACACATGTGCCCACTGTCTAGGTAAGTTGCCATGAGTCAGGAAATGTAGGGGGGAAGGAGGGGAGCCCCAAAAATATTTTCGATCTTTTTCAGCCTATCACCCATCATGTAGAAAACACGCCAGCGTTTTTTGGGACTTAGAAAAAATTTTGACTATATTTGAAACAATCCCTATCTACTCTATTGCGCTTCGCCAGGTCTGAGGTGGCGAAGGAAGTCTAGCGTAAAAGGTAGCGTTCAGTACTCTGCGCAAGTTAGTGAATTTGCGTAGTTACGTCGCTAGCGAAAATTCGACTGGCGTAAGGGTGCGAAGTAACACTAGCGAAACTACGCCAGCGTTCATAAGTGAATTTGCGCAGTAACGAAAAATGCCAAACGCTAGCGTTCAGCACTTCGGCGCTTAGTGAATTTGCACCATAGAGTTTCTGAGAGCGCTATTTACATATATTATTAGAAGGTTGGACGGCAAACCCACTTCGTTTTATACAGTTAAGGTACAAAGCAGGTTTGAGATATAATGGATATGACCATGAGTGATTACATGACAAAACAGCATTAGGCAGTCACCAATCCGGAACATGCAACAAAAGTAGAATCCAAGAGCCAAAAATTTAGTATAAAAAATATAACACTTTATTTTACATTACATCTAAAAAGGATAATGCCTGACACGTTACATGTCGCGCAGGGACAATTAATCACAGTCTATGATTAAGTGTCCCTGCACGACACGAAACGAGTCAGGCATTATCCTTTTAGATGTAATGTAAAATAAAGTGTTATATTTTTTATACTAAATTTTTGGCTCTTGGATTCTACTTTTGTTGCACGTTCCGGATTGGTGCCTGCCTAATGCTGTTTTGTCGTGAGTTACTCCCCTTTGCTGAAGGTCTGGGGCATGAGCACCCGGACCCAACTGGGAAAGCAGTAAGCTTCTCCTAATGATACATTCGATTTATGCTTTTCGTGATATTTTGGTTTATTGTACATGAGTGATTACACCCTCAGAATATTACACAATAGCAACGTTAGTTACATAACTTTTGTCACAATAGTTTGTGCTAACATTGCTATATTGCGGTTTGTTTTTAATTCTGTGTTTTTAACCTGTTATTAGTCATTTATAAGTAGTTTAAACACATTAACTATTCGTACAATAGAGGAGTCATATGGCTGTATGTTGTAGGAGCGGGCGCTAAATGTTAACGATTGCACTACGTCAGTTTGACTGTTTGTTTTCCCGCCAGAGCGTGTATATATTTATTGCAGGTCTCATGTGTAATGGTTACTTTGAGAAAGGCCTGTGCCAGGCCGAAACGTCAGTCTCTTGCTTTTCAATAAAAAAACTTTTTCATTTTTTAAGATGTCCTGAGAGTGCGGCTTTGGAATATATATATATATATATATATATATATATTATTGTGTGCTGTGAACTTCTTCTATTAAATTCTAGGGATGCACCGAATCCAGGATTCGGTTCGGGATTCGGCCAGGATTCGACCTTGTTCAGCAGGATTCGGATTTGGCCGAATCCTTGTGCCTGGCCGAACCGAATCCGAATTTGCATATGCAAATTAGGGGTGGAGAGGGAAATCGCGTGACTTTTTGTCACAAAACAAGGAAGTAAAAAAAAAATTCCCCTTCCCACCCCTAATTTGCATATGCAAATTAGGGTTCGGATTCGGTTCGGTATTCAGCCGAATCCTTTGCGAAGGATTCAGGGGTTCGGCCGAATCCAAAATAGTGGATTCAGTGCATCCCTATTAAATTCCAATTAATAACTCTACTGGCTTGGCTGGTGAAAAGTACCTACAATGTGATCCTTTTTGGGGTTTCCATAGCTATTTTGCTTACACTGTTAATTTGTAGTGGGGCCCTAGGTTATCTGGTACCTCTGAGACCTACAGGATCCAGACAGATAGGATATGGGGTGTAAGCGAATGGACATTTTAATCACCAGATGGTCACATGCTACACAAGCGCTGTTACACTTTCTTAAGTTTTGCGGCAACTCAGTGAGATCCAGTGATGCAGTATTCGTGGGGTCAGAGGACCTGGGTGCATTCAGGTTGTTTTTGAGTTGTGCCTGTGGCAGAGGTGAGGCTAGAGTAAGCCTCTGTGGATTAGCCTGGAAGTATTGGTATTTTTCATAGTCTCCTTTTTATTTTATACTAGTACAGCTGGTGGACGGAACTAGCCCCCCAGTTTTGTAACACCCACCAGCAATTCTTATCTGTGGAGGGAAAGGGAAAGCCATCAGTATAATTGGGAATCAACAATAATATAAAAGAAAAAATACATTCTTATAAAAAAATGTGAGGCTAAAATTCTTTAAGAAATAGTGTGAATAATTGCCATATCCAATATGCCTCACATTTTAACAGAGAACTTTTAACATTATTACCCTTGAGGGCTGCCCTACAGAGCATTGATTGGGGCATTAGGTTTTCAGCTAAAAACACAGAACAGAAATGGTTGTCCTTTAAAATGATATTAAATCATTATTGTTCTCAATTTATTCCCTTAAGGACTAAACGTAGAAGCTCTAAGAATCATCCTGTGTGGCTTAATACAGAAGTAAAGAAGTTAATGGGAAAGAAGAGAAAGGCATTTAAAAACTACAAATCTGTAGGGTCAGAAGCTGCATTTAATGAATATAAACACTGTAATAAATGTTGTATATCAGCAATCCGGAAGGCTAAGAAAAGAAATGAAGAGTTAATTGCGGTGGAGGTGAAAACTAACCCTAAAAGGTTTTTTAAATATATTAATAGTAAAAAGATGCAGGTTGAGAGTGTTGCTCCATTAAATAATGGTACCAGTATGGTTGTAACAGATACAGATAAGGCAAATGTGTTAAATCAGTTCTTTTCTTCAGTGTATACAATAGAGGAGTCTGGGTTCACAGGCTCACTTAATAACTGCATGAATGGTTCAGCTCAATCTAGTCAGTGGCTGACTCAGGATATTATTCAAAAAGCTTTAATACAAATTAATGTAAACAAGGCTCCAGGGCCTGATGGCATACACCCCCGGGTTCTAAGAGAGCTTAGTTCAGTTTTAGATCAGCCCTTATTTCTGATTTTCTCAGATTCACTGTCATCTGGTATGGTGCCTATGGATTGGAGAAAAGCTGATGTTATTCCAATATTTAAAAAGGGATTAAGATCTCAGCCTGGCAATTATAGGCCAGTAAGCTTGACATCTGTGGTGGGCAAATTATTTGAAGGCTTGTTAAGGGATCACATTCAAAATTTTGTCCTAATGAACGGCATTATGAGCAGCAATCAGCATGGCTTTATGAAGGATAGGCCATGTCAGATGAATTTGATTGCATTTTATGATGTGGTAAGTAAGATTCTGGACAGTGGGGGGGCAGGAGATGTGATCTATTTGGATTTTGCCAAAGCCTTTGATACTGTGCCCCACAAACGACTGCTTTATAAACGAAGGTCTGTTGGGCTTAATGAAGTCGTTTGCACGTGGATAGGAAACTGGCAACAGGATCGGGTACAGAGGGTGGTTGTTAATGGGACATTCTCTACTTGGAGTAAGGTTCTTAGTGGGGTCCCCCAGGGCTCAGTATTGGGTCCACTTTTATTTAACTTGTTCATTAATGACTTAGGGGAGGGTATTGTAAGTAATGTATCAGTGTTTGCAGATGACACAAAACTATCCAGCCCAATTAATTCCATCCAGGATGTGGCACTTGCAACATGATCTTGACAAACTGGCAATCTGGGCAGCTAAGTGGCAAATGAGATTCAATGTTGATAAATGTAAAGTCATGCACCTGGGATGTAAAAATATCCACTTATACCCTTAATGGGACTGCACTAGGCAAATCCATTATGGAAAAGGACCTTGGAGTCCTTGTAGATGATAAACTTGGCTGTAGCAATCAATGCCAGTCAGCAGCATCAAGGGCAAATAAGGTCTTGAGCTGTATTAAAAGGGGCATAGGGGCAAATTCACTAAGCACCGAAGCGCCGAACGCTAGCGTTAATTCGCTAGCGTTTGGCATTTTCGTTACTGCGCAAATTCACTAACGAACGATGGCGTAGTTTCGCTAGTGTTACTTCGCATCCTTATGCCAGGCGAATTTTCGCTAGCGACGTAACTACTCAAATTCACTAACTTGCGCAGTGTACTGAACGCTACCTTTTACGCTAGACTTCCTTCGCCACCTCAGACCTGGCGAAGCGCAATAGAGTAGATAGGGATTGTTTCAAAAAAAGTCCCAAAAAACGCTGGCGTGTTTTCTACATGATGGGTGATAGGCTGAAAAAGATAGAAATTTTTTTTTGTGGCTCCCCTTCCTCCCCCCTACATTTCCTGACTTATGGCAACTTACCTAGACAGTGGGCACATGTGTAGGGCAAAATAAAATTTTTATTTGCTGATTTGAAGGTTTTCTAGGCATTTGTAGTGCTGATACGTGTTCCTCCATTGAAATTTGAATTTCGCACCGTATGCAAATTAGCCTTCGCTAGCGTAACTTCGCTTTACATAGCGAATCAACGCTAGCGCAACTTCGCAACCTTACACTACCCCTGTGCGCAACTTCGGATTTTAGTGAATTTGCGGAGCGCTGGTGAAACTACGCCTGGCGAAGTGCGGCAAAGTTGCGCCTGGCGCAACTTCGCATCTTAGTGAATTTGCCCCATAGAGTCAAGGGAGGAGGGGGTCATTCTTCCACTGTATAGAGCACTTGTAAGGCCCCATCTAGAATATGCCGTACAGTTTTGGTCTCCATCACTCAAACAGGACATTATTGTATTAGAGAGGGTACAGAGAAGGGCAACTAAGCTGGTAAAAGGTATTGAAAATCTTAGCTATGAGGAAAGACTGGCCAAATTGGGGATGTTCCCGCTGGAGAAGAGGCGCTTAAGGGGTGATATGATAACTATGTATAAATATATAAGGGGATCATATAATAATCTCTAATGATTTATTTACCAGTAGGTCTTTCCAGCTGACACAAGGTCACCCATTCCGATTAGAAGAAAAGAGGTTCGGCCTAAATATTCGGAAGGGGTTTTTTTACAGTGGGTGCTGTGAAGATGTGGAATTCTCTCCCTGAATCAGTTGTACAGGCTGATACATTAGATAGCTTTAAGAAGGGGTTGTATAGCTTTTTAGCAAGTGAGGGAATACAGGGTTATGGGAGATAGCTCATAGTCCAAGTTGATCCAGGGACTAGTCAGATTGCCAGTTTGGAGTCAGGAAGGAATTTTTCCCCCTCTGAGGCAAATTGGAGAGGCTTCAGATGGGTTTTTTTTGCCTTCCTCTGGATCAACTGGCAGATGGGTAGTTAAAAAAAAAGTTGAACTCGATGGGCATGTGTCTTTTTTCAACCTTACTTACCATGTTACCCGCATTTTCATTCACCACCTCCAGAATCAGCCATCTGAACTGAGACACCCCATGTTTTGCCTCAAAAAAATGTTTAGCCAGTAATGTCTCTTTTTCCTCTCTCATACTTTATTTAGTAATTGCTTCTTTCACCTCAGGTTTAAGTTCCTTTTCACACTCTTATGTTGATTCAATGTGACTCGCATGGGCACTTCAGTAAGCAGATCCCCCCTTCAGTGTTACAAGTTGCAAAGTGCTTATCAAGGTCCTTACTGGGATGCTTACATCTTGCCTTTTATCACACCATTACAATGGCCACAATCAGCATCAAATTGGAAAGGAAGATTTTTTTGAATGATGCAGTTGAAGACATGATGTTCATATAATGCACGAAAACATATAATATAAAGTTTATAAAGGGGCATATTTATCAAGGGTCGAAATTTCGAGTTTATGGGAGTTTATAAAAACTCCCTTAAATTCAAAATTTGTGAAAAAAACTACCAATCGATATGTATTAAAAAATGTAAATTTTTTTAAATTTGGCTTTTTTTAACAACAAAAAATTAATTCAAAAACACAAATTTCCACTAAAGACTACAAATTGATTGTAGGAGATCCCCCATAAGCTAAAACCCCAATTTGTCAGCTTTTAGATGGTGAATAGTCAAATTCTAATTCTTAAAGGGACAGTACATTATAAATTTAGAAATTCGAATTTAATATGGGTTATTCCCAAGGTGAATTACAGTAAAGTAAACTCGAAATGTGAATTTAAAAATTCAAATTTTCAATATGACCCTTGATAAATCTGCCTCTAAATTTGTAGTTAAAAATCTTTTAAATGTGGTCACCAGAAGAAAATGCAGACAAAAGTCTTAAAGAGGCACAGAGGACTACAATTCTAAAAATATATTGGAGAGCTGACCAGAAACCAGTGGTAAGCAATTCAAAGGAAACTTGGCTCAAAGAGAGTAAGTCATTTGGAGAGTGTAAGTAATATGAGCTAAATGGTGCTGAGGGTTGAGTTGAGAGGATCTCATATATATAATCTTATGGATGATGTACTCCTTTTGTTATTATGTCTGGTTCCACTTCAGAGTCAGGGCCCCGCCAGACCTGCAGACTTACTTAATTATAACATAGGACTCCGGAGAACCAAGATAGTAGTTCAGTGATTCATTTTATTCATACAGTGCACAACATGTTTCGAGCCAACAAGCTCTTCCTCAGGTGCTTATACAAATGCTGTGAGTAACACAAACCCTTTAAAAACCCTCAAAAACAAACAACGTGTCTATTCCCATGGGGCTAGACACATTAAGTTACATTGTAACAAATTTTACCTGCGGAATACTGCCATCTTGTGGCCTACTCTGAAAATACACCATGGATACAGTACTATAGTCATTGTCATTGAAATACAACATTGTGGTTACAGGCAGTCTCCTACCTTCAAGTAGAAAAAATATATACATCCTTGCAATAAGGTTACCAGTCTGTAAGGACAAAAAAATTATTGTATTATTTTACAAAAAACATTTATAACTCAACGCATCATTTAACCCCAATGGTTCCAGTGTGTTCAAAGCATCTATCCATTTTGCCTCACGCTGAAGAAGCAGTTTTTTTCTATCCCCACCTCTACTAGAAGCAGGGACCTCATCTAACACCTGCCATCTTAGGCTAGCACTGTTGTGCTTATTTTCAAAAAAATGTTTCCCCACTGGTGTATGTGTCTTAATTTCGTTTGGATCGTAATTTGATATGGACCTTTTGTGTTCATTGATCCTCACCCGTACCTTTCTGGACGTCTGCCCTACATACATCTTGCCACAGGGGCATTTGAGACCATAAATGACAAATTCTGAATTGCACGTAGCATATTGTTTAGCCTTTATTTTGTTTCAGCGTAATGGATGGGTTATATTTTCACCCTTAATGATGGAGTTACAACATCCGCAGTTTAAACAGGGAAAAGTCCCTAATTTTACCAACCTTACTTCAAAGAAAGGTTGGTAAAAAAGAAACAAACCGTTTCCCCTTCGTAACCACGTATGGCCCAAATAGCAAAACAATGCAAAACCTAATTTGCCAATTTTGGCCCATAATTCAGAAAGACCCCGCTTTGGGTAAATTCTGCAAGGACCCCCCTATCTTTTCCTATAAACGTGGAAGAAACCTGGCTGATAGACTGGTTAAGTCTGACATAAGAGGCAAACAAAAAACTACGAGATTTCTAAGTACTCCCAAATTAGGGACTTTTCCCTGTTTAAACTGCGGATGCTGTAACTCCATCATTAAGGGTGAAAATATAACCCATCCATTACGCGGAAACAAAATAAAGGCTAAACAATATGCTACGTGCAATTCAGAATTTGTCATTTATGGTCTCAAATGCCCCTGTGGCAAGATGTATGTAGGGCAGACTTCCAGAAAGGTACGGGTGAGGATCAATGAACACAAAAGGTCCATATCAAATTACGATCCAAACGAAATTAAGACACATACACCAGTGGGGAAACATTTTTTTGAAAATAAGCACAACAGTGCTAGCCTAAGATGGCAGGTGTTAGATGAGGTCCCTGCTTCTAGTAGAGGTGGGGATAGAAAAAAACTGCTTCTTCAGCGTGAGGCAAAATGGATAGATGCTTTGAACACACTGGAACCATTGGGGTTAAATGATGCATTGAGTTATAAATGTTTTTTGTAAAATAATACAATAATTTTTTTGTCCTTACAGACTGGTAACGTTACTGCAAGGATATATATATTTTTTCTACTTGAAGGTAGGAGACTTCCTGTGACCACAATGTTGTATTTCAATGACTATTGACATGTATAATAGTACTGTATCCATGGTGTATTTTCGGAGTAGGCCACAAGATGGCAGTATTCTGCAGGTAAAATTTGTTACAATGTAACTTAATGTGTCTAGCCCCATGGGAATGGACACGTTGTTTGTTTTTGAGGGTTTTTAAAGGGTTTGGGTTACTCACAGCATTTGTATAAGCACCTGAGGAAGAGCTTGTTGGCTCGAAACATGTCGTACACTGTATGAATAAAATTAATCACTGAACTACTATCTTGGTTCTCCAGAGTCCTATGTTATAATTGAGGATCTCATATATCTTAGTTTATAAATCTGGATATAATTATTGATATAAACATAAATAATTTATATAATTTTGGGTGAAACGGTTGCATGGAACTTTTGGATGATCCAGCTTTGCTAAGGAAAAAACATATCTGAATACTTGACAGAATGATATTCCATTCTAGAATGCATTCGTTCAAGGAATGGGAAACTCATGTGGTCAACATAGGTTGTCATCTCATTAAGTCAAACATATAAAGCACTGATTGCTATGGATGGAGAGTGCAAGAAGCACATTAATATGTGAGAACCTGTCAATGAAACAAACTTTACTCTTTCCTTCATTGTATATGCATGTTAAAGGATAACTAAACCTTTAAAATAAGTGAAAGTAAAATTGATGAGAGTGTTATTCTGTGAACTTTTGCAATTTACATTCATTATTAAATTTCTTTTTATTTCAAGATATTAATGTAAATATGTACTGTTAATATGAATGAATTTTGTTACAACAGCGCCACCTGCTGGTCAGTTTCCCCACCAGTCTGGCCACCACTCTGAAACCTTTCTCAAATCTTTCCTAAGATGAAGAACATCAGAGCAGTCTCTTTCTTTCTCCTGACAACTTCCTTGACTACTTGGTGGTCAGACTGGTGGGAAACTGATCACAGGTGGCGCTGTTGTAACAAAATTCATTCATATTAAGAGTACATATTTACATTAATATCTTGAAATAAAAAGAAAATAAATAATGAATGTAAATTGCAAAAGTTCTTAGAACTCATTTTAAAGGTTTACTTATCCTTTAAGCTTTCAGAATCGAACTGATAACTGCGGCTAGTCTGATATTTTACAACAAAAAGAAAACAAAATTCAAGCAGCCCCACTGAACATCACAAGATTACAAGTAGGGTTACCAATGCCTAGAAGATCATTTTTAATAGGGGTAAGCATTAAGGAACTGATGATATAGTGCAGAACTAAGTGTGAGGGTATGGACTGTATCTCATCCAGAGGTAAGATTATACAGTCCCGAGCAAAAGAAACTGACTAGGATGCTGACTAGCTCCATATCCCTTATAGACACATAGAGGCACATTTACTAAGCTCGAATTTCGAAGGTTTTTTTTTGGGTACTTCGACCATCGAATAGGCTACTTCGACCTTCGACTACGACTTTGAATCGAACGATTCGAACTAAAAATCGTTCGACCATTCGATAGTCGAAGTACTGTTTCTTTAAAAAAAATTGACTACCTACTTTGCCACTTTAAACCTACCGAGCATCAAAGTTAGCCTATGGGGACTTTCCCCATAAGCTTTCTAAGGGTTTTTTGATCGAAGGAAAATCCTTTGATTGATGGATTAAAATCCTTCGAATCGTTCGTTTAGAAGGATTTAATCATTCAATCAAATGATTTTTCCTTTGATCTAAGTATTTGTGGTAAATCCTTCGACTTCGATATTCGAAGTCAAAGGATTTTACTTCAAGCGTCGAATATCGAGGGTTAATTAACCCTCAATATTCGACCAATAGTAAATGTGCAGAGGAGGACAAGGTGCTCCAGAATTAGTTGTAAAGTAACTCACCAAACAGTGAAGGTGGTCTGGGTGCACCAGCCCCAGACCCCCAGCTTCAGGGAGCGGTACTTGGTCTGTCGGCAGCTTTTATCGGCCCGTGTATGGTAGATATGTAGTAATAGCAGCACCATATACACAGCATACAGCAACAAGTACAGCCAATAGAGTCAGACATTATTTAATATATACAGCACAAATTGGCACTATATATTGAGTATTATCAAAAATATTTTTAGGTCATGGATTATGTAAAGGTATATGTAATTAAATACATTATATCTGGCGACTTTTGACTAGCCAAAATCTAGCAAATATACCAATAGTGACATCTAGCCTGAGCACATATAAGAAAAACAACAATAAAATAATATATAAAAACCAGGTCAAGATGGAATTTGTACAAAAACTGCTGTTGGAGGGAACCAATATTTTCGTGTTCTCACTTGACTCGTGCTTCTTCCAAATCACTATAAGAATTAAAACTTACTTTTATTACTCGATCGTATTAAGAATTTCAGTTTCCTTTTCTCATTAAGAAATAGTTGTTTTCCTAGTAAAAGACTTCCTTAGATTGCCTAGAAAAATCTGATTTCTCAAGCTGTAAATCATAGGATTTAGCATGGGAGTAACTGCCGTATAAAAAATAGACACAGCCCTGTCCCTCTCTGGTGAGTAACTAGAACGGGAATGCATATAAAAAATAAAGACATTTGCATAGAAGAGTGTGACGACCATTAGATGTGAGGCACAGGTAGAAAAAGTCTTCTGCTTCCCACTTGTGGACCTCATTCTCAGGACAGAAGAGATTATCAGTATGTAGGAGATGAGGGTCAGAAGAAAAGAGGAGAGGGCTATAAGTCCAGTTGCAATATAAATCATTATCTCATTAAACCATGGGTCCTTGCAAGACAAGATCAATAAAGGAGGAATATCACAGAAAAAATGGTTGATATGGTTGGACTTGCAAAAGGGGAGCTGGAATGTTAAGAATGCATGAAAAATAGAATTAAGGAAGCTCACAGTCCAGGCTCCACAAGCCAGACACATGCAGAACTTGATGTTCATGATGTTGCTATAGTGTAAAGGATGACAGATGGCCATGTACCTATCATAAGCCATTATAGCCAATATCATGCACTCTGTTGCTCCCAGAGCTGACAGAAAGTACTCCTGAGCAGCACAACCGAAGAAAGAAATGCTTTTATCATGGGATAAAGTGTTCACTAAAATTCTAGGCACTATAGTTGAAGACAAACAAATGTCAATAAAGGATAGATTACTCAAGAAGAAATACATAGGGCTGCATAGTCGAGTCACACTAACTACTGCAATAATAAGCATATTGCCTAAAATTGTCATCAGAAAAATCATCAAAAATAGCAAGAAGTATATAGCTTGGAGATGTGGAACGTTAGAAAGACCAAGAAGAACAAAGCTGGTCACAGAGGTTTGATTTAAGCTTTCCATGCTGCTGAAGCATTACCTAAATTTAATAGAAAGTAAATGCAGCCTTCAGCATTCTCATTTTTTAAAGTTAAACCTCTATTGAATTATCAAAATGACAATATTTTTTTAACCCCATTTTGCTGAAAAATGTTAATGAAAAAATTCAAATTGAAAAATTGGGCAGCTTAAACCTGTCACAGAAGTTACTGCTTAACTTAAAGTCTGATTATTAAAGATAGTGAAGAAAAATAATTCCCTCTGATTTTGCTATTGTTCTACTTTTATAGCAGATATATATTTTTTCCTAAAGCAACGTGCAACGTCCAACAAAACTCCACAACAATGGCCTAATCAAACATTAAATTCCTAATCTTGATCTGTCAGGTCTTCTTTAGTTCCAAAGTAACATCAACACTATCTAATAATGCAGTAAATGTCTTGTTACAAGGTTTGGTAGCACTTATATTTTGTTTGTATGTCATAGAGGAATATGTTTTATCAATTAGTTTAATTAGCTTAGTCCTTCTACTTCTCCCAATAGACAGTTGAATTTAAGCCTTGAGGGATGATCCAAATATGTTGAGTTGTCCTATAATATTTCTGCCCAACTTTTTAATATTATATAGGACTTCAGGTTTATTCATCAATAACTTGACATAATTCCTAGTGTAAGTCTTTATGCATCCTTAAGAGATAACACAGTAAGGTGGGTTGAAAATGAATTCAATACATAATGGCAGAATTATTATCTGAATACAAGTACATGGAGTAATAAACAATTTTATATATTAAATGTCTTTCATTTATATAGAACTTGCATGTTTATGCAGTACAGAGTTTCCTCGTCATTCATGTCAGTCCCTGCACCAGTGAAGCTTGCAATCTAAGGTTCATGTCAATCACACAACACACAGGTCATAGTACATAATAAACAATTTAGGTTGGTAAAATACACATCCATCAGGTTCAACCTTTTTGTATAATTAAACATGCTTAACCGGTAGTTAAAGCGATACTGACACATTCCTATAAAAATCATAGGAACATGTCAGTATCAAGTATGTGCCGCACCTGGAATATTTTCCCTCAAAACCGCCCCAAGCCCCATGCACCATTGTACAGCAGACTGCTCACACTACTAACAGATCTTCTGCCTTGCTTCCGTGACGCTGGGCTGGGGGGCGAGCGATCCTCCCAAAGGCTGAAGTCATGTTTTCATCCGTAATTAGCCTATGGAAGGATCTCGCCGCCCAGTGCCAGGATCAGACCAATGCCAGGATCAACTTTGTACTAAGAGCTAATTTCAGTAACCTTGTAATTTCTCATTCAACCTCTTCATGGAGCTATCTAATGTATCTGCTAGTAAAAACACTTGTGATGGAAAATCATTAATTGGAATAGATGCCCTCATGTCTGCTGGAAGGAACTACAGGCACATAAAGCATCAGAGAATTTATTGTATGACCCCCTTGTATATTCATACATACATTTATACATACATATATATATATATATATATATATATATATATATATATATATACATATATATATAGAGCACAATAAATCTTTCTACTTTTGCACCATGAAGAAAAACCTGTGAGTGTCGCTATTTTTGCTTCTATGATTACTTCACTTAGACGAGCACCCAGGTATTACCCTTGTCTACGGAGTGCACCCTTTTGGATTTGACCATATATATATATATATATATATATATATATATATATATATATATATATATATATCCTTGATAAAGGCCCAGACATGGGCCGAAACGTTGGATGCACAAGTTGAAATAAAAACGTTTTTTCACGAAATATTGGAGTGCGGGTCCTTATCCAATGATTATATATATATATATATATATATATATATATATATATATATTATATATATATTTATTTAAATTTTCAATATAAAAAATATCTGTTTTTATTTTTGTTACATTCCAACGTTTCGGTCCCCTGTTGGGACCTTTCTGTAACAGAGATAAAAAGAGATATTTTTTATATACGGGAGTGCTGGTTCTTCTGAAAATTTATATACATATATTTTAACCGTGCACCCCAGCTGGAGAAGCTACATTAGTGTGCCTTGGAGTGCGGATACTCATTGGATCGTGATATATATATATATATATATATATATATATATATATATATATATATATAGATACAAGTGTTTTGTCCAAAGCCTTGGTGTCCCTGTCTCTAAGCTCCAAATCCTACACTTACCTGCCTACCAAATGCTAATTACCCCCAAAATTATATTGTACAAGCAATGGTATTTCAGGAGAAAATAAAAAAGTGCCATCAGCATTTCCATTTCCTGATATCATGTTTAGGTAATGGTTATTTTTAAAAGCCTAGAAAGAAACATTTTTTTATTGACTAACTTCCTTAAAGCTCCTAGAAAAACCTGATTTCTAATGCTATAAATTATAGGATTAAGCATAGGTGTTACTGCCGTATAAAATATGCATACTGCCCTGTCTCTTTTAGGGAAGAACGTGGAATGGGGTTGCATGTAAACAATGAGAATGTTTCCATAAAACAGCATTACTACAATAAGATGAGATGCGCATGTATAAAAAGTCTTTTCTCTTCTTCTGGTGGACTTGATTTTGAGTATTGAAGAGATAATGTGTATATAAGAGATGAGCGTGAGAATAAAAGAGGAAAGAGCCATGAGCCCAGCTGCAATATACATCAGTATCTCATTGAACAATGTTTCTTTGCAGGAAAGACGGAATAATGGAGGCATCTCACAGAAAAAATGATTGATCTGGTTCGACCTGCAAAAAGGAAGTTTGAATGTCAAGAACGCATGAATAACAGAATTAAGGAAACTCACGGTCCAAGAGCCCAAAGTCAGATAAATGCAGAAGGTTTTGTTCATGATTGTGTTGTAATGTAGAGGATGACAGATGGCTGTGTATCGATCATATGCCATTATGGCCAGTATCATGCACTCTGTTGCTCCCAGGGCTGCGAGGAAGTACTCCTGGGCAGCACAACCCAAGAATGAAATACTTGTGTCATGAGATAAAGTACTAACAAGTATTCTAGGAACTACAGTAGAAGACAAACAAATGTCAACACAGGACAAATTACTCAAGAAAAAGTACATAGGGCTGCATAGTTTTGCGAATCCCACTACTACAATGATGAGAAAGTTTCCTAAAAGTGTAATCGTGTAGATTAGTAAGAACAGTAGGAAGCATATGGCTTGGAGATGTGGGACATCTGAGAGGCTGAGTAAGATGAAGTTGGTCACAGATGTCCTGTTTGAGGATTCCATGCAATTCAATCTTTACCTTAATGTAAAGAATGAAAAAGGTTATACTTAATGATTGTGTTCAAATATTCAAGAGCCATGCATGCCATGATTTGGTCAAGGAGTTTGGCTGTTGAAAACATAGTAGATGTGTCCAAGAGAAAATGACCCCCATTGACAAGGCACATCAGCAAAAGAGAAAGCTCCTTTTCACTGCTTGCAATGCTGTCAGACCAAATAACAGAACAATAGAGTATGTTAATCAAAGGGTACGGTCAGTCGTACCTGTAGTAAATTAATTACTTTGATATCTTGAAAGGTCCACCAGTGTATGGCTACCCTTAGAGCCTTTATGCCAATGTCCCATAAGGCCATTTGTTCTCCTCTTGCTGTCTATGTTTAAGGGGCATATTAACTAAAGTTGAAATGGTAAATTCAAATTTTCGAGTTGGTTATTTGATCAAAACTCACAATTTCGAGTTTAAAACCACCAACTCAAATTTGAATTCAAATCCAAGATTTATCAACCCCCTTACCCTGGAAGTAACTCGAATTCAATAGTCTGCCACCTAAAACCTGCCGAGTTCATGTAGAAGTCAATGGCAGATGTCCTCTGACCTATTTGAAGAAGTCAATAGCCTTCCTGACATTCGATTCAAATTGCGTTCCAATTCGATTTGAAATCGATTTGAGTTTTCGGGTTGGTAACATTAGTTCGAATTTTAGATGTTCGAGTTTTTACTTAGAATAAATAAGATACCATTTGAGTATTGAGGTCATTCGAGTTCACAAATTGTATTCTCAAGATTTATCAAGCACTGAAATGGTTTTCTCAAAAATCTCACAATTTGTTCAACAGATTTGAGTTTCCATAAAATTTCATAGATCAAAGGGAATTTTAAGAAAATTTTAGTGACTATTGAGAGTGAGCCTTCTATAGACTGTTAATTGCTGATTTTTTCAAACTGATTTTAGTGAAAAGAGAAGAAAGTCTGCAAAAAAAAAGTTACGGTACATGTGCAATTAAT
This sequence comes from Xenopus petersii, assembly GCA_038501925.1. Taxonomy (NCBI): domain Eukaryota; kingdom Metazoa; phylum Chordata; class Amphibia; order Anura; family Pipidae; genus Xenopus; species Xenopus petersii. The sequence continues at coordinate 15,797,780 of CM076686.1, forward strand.
TAATATGATGCATTTGTAAAAACCTGTAAAAACGTGTTTAAAAAGTAATTTTAAACCAAAAAAGTGCACTTTTCCTTTTTTCTTTTCACTGATATTAGTAAAACCCTCTTAAACCCTTGGTCCAACCTAACAACCCTCATCAATTACTTGCCTTGCAAAACTGGAATCCCAATTTCAATTCTAACCATGGCACTACCTGCAAGGATTTTGTATGTTCTAATCATGTGGGTTTTTTCAAGGTACACTGTTTCTTTCCTCAATCCAAAGATTCTGATGAAACCTGATGAAACTGACCCTAGTCTGTTTGAATGTAGATTGTAAGCTCCACTGGGGCAGAAACTGATGTAAATGTTAAACAATGTCTGGAAGGTCAACAAACATGTGTAGGTCCTATATAAATAAAATACTTTACTCAATCCATCTTATGCTCCATCTCTCTTAATGAGCACTTCTCTGTACAGGTATGAGATCCGTTATCTGGTAACGTGTTATCCAGAAAGTTCCTTATTCCCATAGGTTCCATTTTAAACAAATAATTCACATTTTAAAAAAGGATTTCCTTTTTCTCTGTAATGATAACACAGTGCATTGATTCCAACTAAGATATCATTAATCCTTATTGGAAGCAGAATAATCTTATTGGGTTTAGATATAAGGTATAGACATCGAAATTAAGGAAAAAACCCAGGTCCCAAGCATTCTGGATAACAGGTCACATACCTGTAATTGGAATGCTTTGTAATACTGCTACTGCTGTGCGCTACATACTATAACCCCTAGTGGTATAATGCAAAGAGAACAAAACATATTGCACCAAACAATGGAGCAGATTTACTAATTCACTCAGACTACACAAATTCACAAAAATGCGGAGTTTCATCATGGACGCCAAACACTGGCGAGTTTTCGCTAGTGTTACTTTGCGCTAGTATTCACTTCTGCCTAGCGAAACTTCGCTAGGGATCTTGAGCTCAGGTCAATTTGCATAGGACGGAAAAATTTCAAGTTGTATGGACTTTATGTTAAATGTTAGTGCATATACTTACAAATTACACTTTTTAAAACATATGTCCAGGGAACCTTAATAAAGTCAATAGAGTTGTCATAATGCCCTACATATAAGCCCACTGCCAAGTTAATGTTCCATATGTTATATTTAAAATGTATGGAGAAACCCGGTTACCAAAAGAAATTTTTTAAGGTCTTTTGCAGCCTATCACTCTGAAATAAGGAAACAACGCCAGCGTTTTTTGAACTTTGATGCATTTCCACTCAGAAAATATGATGTAAGCAACAGAAGACTGCGGAAGATCTATGCTCTCCATTGTACTTCGCCTGGTCTGAGCTGGCGAAGGCAGGTCTGGCGACAGAGGTAATCTTCAGTAAAATCCACATTTTAATGAATTTACAGAGTAACGTCCATTCACCAAAGCAAATTTTTGCCCCTGTGATAGAGTGTGAATGACCACTCTTTGCTAGCGAATTGTCGCCTGCACCCATTAATAAATCTTAGATGGTCCTGTGGGTGGTAACGCTAGCGAATTGATGCTAGCGTTAGCCACTTCACCCTTTAGTAAATCTGCCCCAATGTGTTTATTTCATAACATAATTGCTAATAGCCACAGAGATTTAATGAATGCTATCAAATTATTGTTGTAATAGCTAGATTCCCAGCAAATAGCCAAACAGAAGATGAATGAAGGTCTAGTGATGCATTTGTAGGGGTTCATGGGCACTGCAACAAATTTAATTTAAATCTCCATGATCTCTATTCACAAATGCACCATGCTGTGTGCCATCTAAATGTGTCACAGAACATAGAAGACGAGGTTGAAAAGATACGTCAGTTGTGTTCAAGTCCTGGTCCTTTCCAAGGAATGCTCTACATCCAGTAAAACTGTTAAAATAATTAAGAATTGTGCTGAGTTTTAGTGATTTAGAAAAACTGTTAAAATAATCAAAAATTGTGGTGAGTTTTAGTGATTTAGAAAACTCTAAAATATTTAGAACTATATATAGAATACAAAAAACATGAATAAATTATTGACTTACAAACAAATGGGTAAATTAAAAATCTACCAATGTAGACACTTCTTTTCCAAGAGTCAAAAACAGTAAGAATTGTCAAGAAACAGCTTAATGTTCCAAGATGTATTCTACACCCCATTTATAATACTATATATACTTCCTGTTTTATTGGTTCTCAAGCAAAACAAAAGCGAATACAATTTTGCAATGGGTCATCATAAAGGCTGTTGTGTGATAGCACATACATAAAGCTGGTGGGGTGGAATTAGCCCAATGGGAAAAGAGTTGTAAAAAAGCCAGAACCATTGGATATTGTTAAGTGCACTTTCTCATGCATTTTAACATTGTCCTGTGATTTCTGCCCATCCAATGGGTTATATACAGTATTTAATGTCATCTCCAACATCAGATTCAGATTATAGCTACACAAAGGGTAGTATGATATTCACCGGCTAAAACGTAGAAGACCATTCCTTGTCAAACTGGATTCTTGGTTTGAAGGAAAAAGATAGATACATCTAAGTTGACCAGCCTGACTGCTCTGAACTTAATTCTGTGCAATCTTTGGCATGAGAATGTGGCCCTATATAGAATTTCAGATGGATTTATACTGATTGTATAGTCTTGAATCATAATTAACAAGCAAGAAACCCCATGGTTCCCAACAGATTTACATAGACCGTTGGACTTTCTCATTACCCTTGTCACTTCTTAATGGGACTCCAAGGAATTGGAGGAAAATTTTTAATATAACATTGGGCTACATTTCAATATTACAGTATAAGTAAAAAAGCAACTGTACATGGTAATTAAAACATTTTAAAGTTGTTGTTTCTTTCAAAAACTGCAGTGGTTTGACCTATATTTGAAACAATAAACCAATCAAGTGCTTTTTTTAAATCCATTATGAATGTCAAAATTGAATGGGTGGTTCAAGTGTGTGTTAAAATGCACCCCACACCGATGCAATTCTAAATATAGTGGTCCACATTGAATCAAATGGCACATGAATAATTCACACTGAACTGACATTATTTATTATCTCAGCTTTTTAGATATTTCACATTGGAAATTCAGTTAGAAAATAATAATACTTGCCTTTTAAATATTCAGTATACCTTAATTTTTTAAAATTAATTTTTCTTGAATTCAGTCCCAAAAGTTGTAAAGTAGTGTAGTTGGGCACTGATATTGGGGATCAGGTCAGGATCACAGTCAGGGTTCCAGTTTATCCCACAAGTGTTCAGTTTGGTTGAGGCTCTTCCACACTCATCTGAAATCATTCTGTCATAATTTTTCTGATTTATATTTTTATTTCTAAGTTACACTGCAAAGAATTCACTCTACTATTTAAAAATTCTTTTCTTGAACCAACAAATGTTTTTTTTTTGCTGTAATATTGGTATGGAGGCAGCAATCTCAGTGCATTGTGCCTGATCCTGAGCTTTGGGAAGGAGCCAGCACTTCAGGGTGGAACCACTTTGAGACAGCTCTTGTTTCTCCCCTTCCCTTTGTATTATACCATGACCCTTATTTGTGTTTGCAGTGCTAAACACTCAAATTCGTTTCGAATTTAAAAAAAAGTCGATTTGCAATTTTATTTCCGAAAAAACTCAAATGTCAGGAAGGCTACAAACATCATCAAATTGATCCCAGGACCTCTCCCGTTGACTAATGCAGTAATTCAGATGGATTTAGAGTATGATAAATCTCAAAATCTAATTCAATTTTTTAAAAAAAAAACAAAAAAAAAACTTGAATCGAGTTTGGATAATTCCCTAGTTGAATTTGACAGTTTTGAACATAAAAAAAATTTAAAATTCTAATTTTAAATTCGACCCTTAATAAATCATGAGAATAGCACCCAAGCAGGAAAAAAGCAGGGTTTTGTGCTATTCTATTATCTACCACTTTTAGGTATGCAAGTAAATCCTTCACAAGAGGTGTCAGGTAGGTGCTATCTGGTTAGCTGCCCATTGTTCTGTTGGTAGGCTGCTGATGTGCTGCTGGGGACGGAAGAGAGGGGGGTAATATCACTCCAACTTGCAGTGTAGCAGTAAAAAGTTACTGAAGTTGTTCAGACCACAGTCACATGACCTGAGGGCTCCTGGCAAACTGACAATATGTCTAGCCCCATGCTAAATTTCAAAATAAATTATTAAAAAATCTGTTTTTAGGGCAGAATTCTGCTGGAGAAGCACTATTAACTGATGTTTTTACACAACAGTATCCCTCTGAACAATTGACTGTTTTATGTTGCTGTTTTACACGTGGTGAAATATCTCAGTTCTCTATGTATCCATTAGAGGGATAATTTTGATTTTGCTGTTACAGCAGGTGCCCACTAGACATGTATAAGTATTTTGGAATACCAAAAAAATGCTGGTTATCACTTTTGTGGTTCTGGCATGTCTGCTCTGCATAAAAGATCACCTAAAGCTGGCCATAGATGTTGAGATTTTTAAAAGATCAGATCCTCATTGTGAGACCACGATTTTCTCGTACAAACGTTTGAATTGACCATCAACTAAAAAGACCAATTTGCCAGGAAAACAAAGGGGAGCTGCCTGCTTGGCCCTGCAAACATAGATAGATTGCACTGGGACCGACAAAGATTTTTTGACCTGGCCGATCAATTTCCTGACAGATGTCGGCCTAAAAATCGTAAGATGTACGAACGTTCGAATCCCACTAACCGAACGATAATTTCGAAGGATTGGTTGGACTTCGCTAAAATCGGTCGTTCGGCAAGAAGAATCGTTGCGTCTATGGGGAGCTTCAATTTTAGATTTCTTAGTAGAAAACATTGTTTTATCGGAAAACAATAATCATCTCTTTGCAAAATTCCCCGATACCTGTACATGGCATTTCTGATGCATGTGGATAGTGCACCAAATGTTGTGCTCCCTTGCTTAATATTCATTTGACCTTTCAACACCTACTATCTGGTCTTCACTTTAGCCTTTAATATTTTATTTTCTACAAACTTGAACCCTCATGCAATAAATGTCTCTTCCATTCCATGTAACCTTACCACATACATTTTCATCTGAAACTATATGTTTAACTCTTAAAAACTGGCTGTAAATAAGATCCTGTTTGGTATTTTCAGGATGCAATTATGTTTAGGGTAGAAGGGTTTTTTTAACGTTTAGTTTCCTTTAAGTTGCAATATATTTTTCTGTTGTAATATCTCTTTGAAGAGAATGTAATTAATATTATCTCATATACATAAACTCTTCCTAGGCTGAAGGTAACATTTCCTTTTAACCAACCTTAGATATCCCTAGCACCATCCTACAGGAATAGAAAACCATTGCATTGACTCTATATATCTGTACATGTTCCTCATAGCCACTCTAAAAGCCCTAGGATTAACTCAATTTGCAATGGTTTAATATTGGGGGCCACCCCCTCTTACAAAATTTATTTTCATACCGCATGTTAAGGGTCACCAACAATAACCCTTTCAAGAACCCCCATCTGTTCCCCTGAGACTATGGTGGGTAACCTGGGAGAACAGGGGGCTCTTGAACAGGTTATTGCTGGTGACTGAAGATTCTATAGTTACACCACTTTCAATTTGTCAAGACTTTAAATTGTATACCATTTATTTAAATCATTTGGTTGCCCCTTGTAAACTTCTACTAGGTCTTCATTTTTATATGGAAAAATGCATGTAACAGTCAGTAGTCAGTGGTTTATACTGGAGAAGAACTTTGCATTCATCCCCTGATTCAAATGTCCTATTTATAAAGGCTAACATTCTATTTGGCTTAGCAATCTCTACCTGGGACTGGCTCCTGTAAACTTTGTCATCTCTGATTCTTCTGGAAACCTTTTCCTTAGTAATTGGAAACAGTGCACCAGGAATGATGGCTATAGCTAGATTTTCTTTTTAGTAGTAAAGAGTAAAATGTACACAATAATAGTAAACAGGCCTTGTATTCTGTAAATTACTTACATATTTACATGAAGAAGTCCAAATAAAAAAAAAAAAATTTTATAAAATCTATGTACTAAATAATAGAAACTTTAATTGGTCCACAATGGAATTTGGAGTCCCAAAATGCCTAAGGGTGCTAGTTGTTAATAACCCACTGGGACCAATAATTATCTCACTTGTAATGACATCATTAACTATATATCTTTATATTTACAGCATTTACTAAAGCCACTGAGATTCTCCTCCATTTTTAACAATAACATTATTTCTTTTTTGTCTGTTGGCTTTTGTTAAGCTTTAACTTGAATGTCCTGCACTAATAAAACCTATGTATACGTGAAGCACTGAAAGAGATTGCCCGGTATCTGCTGAGAATTGTTTATAACAATAACGGACATTTTACTGTCACTTTATTATTTTTATTTTCACTTCATTTTTGGAATTTCAATACACGTTTTGCACTTTTTCAGGAGTTGGACATGGTACATGGGCCACATTATACCATTTGGGGTCATAAGGTAGGTCATCCACCAAACCTTGGTAATTCAACTACAGCAGGAACAGTTTTAGGAACAGCGTATAATCCATGCATCACTGTGTATATGTGTTGGTGCCAATGTGAATTATGTAAAGCCCTGCAGAGCTTGAAGCCTTACCCCATGAAGCCATTCCTATATTTACAATGATGACAGCATCATTATCTCGAGTAGAGGAGGTGGTGAAGGGCCTTCTTGGCTTATAAAGTAATTGGAAGTTGAACAGAAAGACCCCTGTATCATCTGATAAAGACTTTTGAAGGTTTATATTCAGAAAGTTTGGCTTGATGTGTATGTTGTCTGTTTTCTCCTGTTCCTTCTACATCTGCTCTATGCAATCTATTCGAGGCACCATTCCCAACCTGATACCTTTTCAAATTAAATTTTATGAAACCACCCAATTCAGCCACTTTTAGATGCTGTCCATAGTCTGCTATTGCAAACACATACAGGTTTTTTTTAATAAACCTCAAACTTTTCTGGAAGAGATTTTAAATGGGGTTTTAAAGGGAAAAAACCTCTACTGTTTTGAGATTTATTATCCCCCAAAACTGCTAAAAGTATGAATCCAAAAATACTCCATCTCAAACCCGTTGAGGTCATGTAGAAGTCAACGGCAGATGTCCATTTTACAATCTGGAAAAAATCGAACGATTTGAGTTTTTGAGTTATTTTATTGATAAATAAGATAAAATCATTGATGGGAGTTAGGTCGAGTTTGTTTTAATAAAATAATGAGATAAATTTGAGTTTTAGTAAATAACGCCCACAGTGTATTTCTAGTGTCTGGTGGGAGTGCAGTTCAGAGAAAATGGCTTTCTTTCTGTGTTTCTGACCAAAATCTCTACTGCTCAACATTTGCTTACAATGGAAAGGATGAAACTGCAAATACCTGAACCAATTCCTACAGCTGGTCCTGCTTCTTAGCAGATATGAAATTGCCACACAAGTTTCAAAGTATCTACAGACTAGAGGGCTATCAAGCCTACAAGCTTGGAGAATGGCTAAAAGCCTAATACAGAGATACAGTGCATCATTTCCAAGCCTCTGGTGAATGCTTTTATCACCAGTTTCTTTGATGAACAGAAAAGAAAAGGATATCTGAAGAGTTGGTTAGAGAAGAGCCTTTTGTGGATCCTCTGAAAGAGTTTCAGGTTCACAATTAATATGCAATCATAGATCTGGCTGTGAGCAGCATTGTCCCAAAAAATCTCAAAAAATTAACTTTAGAATCTTGCCTTTCTAGACCCCAGGCAGTTCAGCAAAATCAGGTAAGAGGTAATTCCAGCAGAATCCTTAAATACAGTTGTTGATTTGGCTGGTGTGGATGCTGCACAGTCAAAATCTGAGCTTTTGAACTTTAAAGACAACCACCCATTACTAAAAATATCCAGCCTTCCTCAAACAGCCACTGTCACTATAGAGAAAAGTGATGTAGGAGGAAATTACCAGTGACATAAAAAAAAACAATGGGGCTCATTTATAAAATTCGTGCAGAGCAGAATTGTTCGCACAGTGAACATATTTGCCCTGCTCATGGTTGTATTTATAGAGCTAAGATGAGTGGTTTATTTAATTTGCAAACAGAATTTTTATACACTCTGCGAATGTCCATAAGCACTTTTTAAAGGAGAAGGAGAGCTACGGAAGCCAATAGTGCAAGCTATAACACTATATTTATTTTGCAGAATGCTTTACCATACCTGAGTAAACAGCTCTTGAAGTGTTCTCTGTTTGTTTAGGATAACAATTGCCATATTGGCTTGGTGTGACATCACTTCCTGCGTGAGTCTCTCCCTGCTCACTCATAGCTCTGGGCTCAGAGTACATCAGGGAAGGGAGGAGGGAGTGGGAGAGGAGCAAACTGAGCATGCTCAAGGCCGTGACCTGGAGGTCTGATACAGAAGTCCATGGGTCTCATTTATCAACACTGGGCAAATTGTCCATAGGCTGTTATCTATAGCAACCAATCAGATTGCTGCATTCATTGTTGCAGCTGGCTTTAAAAGGATAATCACTGATTGGTTGCCCAGTGTTGATAAATGAGCCCCTGTGTGTACACAATAGAAACAAGGAAAGAAATGTGGTGTTTCTTTTGACAGAGGACTCAGAGCAGCATTACTTTGAGGGTTTACTGGTGTATTTATATAGACCTTTCTGATAAAGCTTACTTAATTTTAGCCTTTTCTTGTCCTTTAAATACTTTATAATCACAAATTGCTAATATTTCTGCGTTTGAGTTACGCCCCAACTTTGGTGGAGGAGAAAATATATGCAAAACAGTTTTGCAAATAGCAAATTTTATTTACTGTCACTGCTATTTTTGGGCACAACAACCTGATTATAATGTCATGCTTTATAATGAAAAATCCTAAAATTACAATTTCTAATCTAGAATTAGAATACAGTACCTAGTACAATTTTATTGTCATGAAAATTAACCACACATTGTGATTGTACATCTGCTTAAACATAATTGTTTGCAGATTCATAGAAGGCCTCGTTTCTATAGAACTTACATTTCAAAATATTTTTTACAATCATTAAAGCATATATATTTGTTTTCATTCTTGGAATCTTTGAAAATGTTTTTATCCAGTTTCAGATATATGGAGACCTTCAACAAAACATTGGAGACACGGTTTATTCTTCTCGGCCTCTCCGACTTCCCATGCCTCCAAGTTATATATTTCCTGTTGTTCTTTTACGTCTATATATTCACACTGTTTGGAAACATACTTATTATTACAGTGGTGAGCATAAAAGCTCAGCTGCACACTCCCATGTATTTCTTCCTCAAAAACCTTTCTTGTATTGACATTTTTTTGTCAACAGCCATAGTACCCAAACTCTTGGCAAACACTTTAGCAAAGGATAGAAGCATCTCCTTCATGGGATGTGCCTCCCAGCTATATTTGTCTTCATCCATGATTTCAACAGAGTGTGTTATGTTAGCAGTCATGGCTTACGACCGTTACGTGGCCATCTGTCATCCTTTGCACTACAAAACTATCATGAGTCAAAGACTTTGCTTTTCTCTGGCTGCTGGTTCTTGGACTGTGAGCTTTCTAAATTGTTTTTTTCATGTATACTTGGCATTTCAACTGCCATTTTGTAGGTCTAATCTTATGAATCACTTTTTCTGTGAGTTGCGGCCCTTATTCCATCTATCATGCAAGGACATTTTGTTTAATGAGATAGCAATGTACATTGCTGCTAGTACGATTGCTGCACCCTCCTTCCTTCTGACCATCATCTCCTACATTCACATTATCTCCACCATTCTGAAGATTAACTCTACGTCAGGAAGGCTTAAGACCTTCTCTACTTGTACCTCCCATATCTCAGTGGTCACTCTCTATTACAGTAACATTTTGTTCACTTATTTGCATCCTCACTCAGGTTACTCCCCAGAGAAGAATAAGATTATGTCCTTACTCTATACCACATTGATGCCTCTTATAAACCCTATAATTTACTGCATGAGGAATAAAAACTTTAATGACTCCATTAAATCTGGCAGAAAGCACATTATTCAAAAAGCATAATTTTTTTATAATTTCCTAGGTTGTAGCTGGTGAAAAAAACTCATAGCTGGCCTTCAGCAAAGTTTCAGACAGGAAAAAACGAATTCATCATTGCACTCAGACCAGTCCATGGATAGTCCATTTGAAGTCATGTATGTTGTACTAAGAGTATTATTATCATCCTTGAATTTTCTATTTTGCTGTAAAGGCATCCAACCCTTTTGAAACATCAAATGTACATATTTGCAGAATAAGTGTTTTGGGGGGATTATACAGATGTAAATATAAAAATGCCAAAGATGAAGATAAACCTTCCTTTTCTATTCCCAATTGATGGAATGCTCTTGTTGGTAATACCGTTTAGATCCAAGACATTTCCTAATCATGTGCAATTGAAAAGCAGTTTTACTTACAAATGGTAGCAGAAACATGTGACGTTTTGGGGCTCCCATCCCATTATCAAGCATAAAGTTCACAACAATTACAATAGTATTTAAAGATCAGTCAAGTGCAGCTGTTAACAACCCCCAAGTACTGGTGCATGTAAGGTATAAATATCAAGCATATTACTCAATTGGAGTATGGCTAAGCTATACACAAAAGAAGCCTGTTTCAACATTATGTTCTCTACACATTTCAGGTTATATCATATGCACAGTCCAAGTTCTAATCATGCTGAATAAAGTATATACCATTTTGGGGAGGGGTATGTATATATGAATAACTTTATTTGTAAGGTGCTGTAAGGATCCACAGCTTAAAATACAATTTATTGTATACACAGGGAGGACGAGTAATATAATTCATACAGTAAATAAATACAATGTACACAAAGTGCAGCAAGATAGAAACATTTAAGATGAGAGGTGGCAGTGGATGTGGATTGTGTGAAAAGATGGTGGCTCTAAGAGGATTTGTTGCCCACTATAATTTATGCACGGTGACAAATCTCTCAAAAATGCATCTCCATTGGCATTTTTATCGTGGGCACCAAATCTCACCATCGGCCTCTGCCCTTAGGAGTGTCAGTTATTGCTGGGATTCAAGCCAGGGACCTTTGGGTTTCTGGCTCAATGCCTTAACCATTTGGCCAGGTGAGCAGCCTGTAGGGTTGCTCGCTATGTGTTACCTGGCCTCTGCAGTCCCACCCCAGCTGCAGCCTGATTGGCCTCTCCAGCCCCAGCCCAGCTGCAGCCTGTTTAGCCTCTACAGCCCCAATCCAGCTGCTGCCTAGTTGCAATCAGCCAATCAGGGATGACTCTTCTCTAGTAATGGGCAAATTTATTCGCCAGACGCAAATTCGTGGCGAATTTGCGCGATTTGCCGCCAGCTAATAAATTAGCGAAACGCCCATGAAATTTTGCGTAAAAAATTTGCGAAAAGCCTGTGAAATTTTGCGTCAAAAACGGGCGCCGGCGTCAAAAACGGGCGCCAGCGTAAAAAAAAGGGGCGCTGCCATCAAAAACGGGCGCCGGCATCAAAAACGAGATGCTGGCGCCGTTTCGCTCAGAATTCGCAAATTTTCCGTTGAAGCGGCGCAAATTCGCCCATTACTACTCTTCTCTATTTAAGGGCAGCACTTGGACCACTCCTTGCCAGAGCATTGCATTGTTTCTCCCTAGTACTGCGGCAGTGCCCCTAACTAGGTAGTTCTAGCTCTTGCCCCTTTTCCCTTATTCCTCCTTGACTTTGTCTGCCTGTCCTTGTCTTGTCTTGCTTGATCCTATCTTGTACCTTCCCAGCCTTGACCTTGATCTGACCCTGCCTTGCTGATTTCTGCTTCCTGTTCCACCTTGTACCTTGCCCTGACTTCACCTTGTACTGACCTTGTCTCGCCTGTTCCTGATTCTTTCTTTCTGACCCTACCTTGTACCCCTCTCTTGCTATCCTCGGCTCCAGTCCTGTCTTGCTATCCTCGGCTCCAGTCCTGTCTTGCTATTTCTGCTCCAGTCCTGTCTTGCTATTTCTGCTCTAGTCTCCTTCTGCACTCTATCCCCAATTTGATCTGATCTACGCCCGCTCCATCCTGTCCCATCCAGTCTGTTCCTGTCCTGAGTCATCGCCCTCTTCATCCAGCTTTGTCCAGTCCTGATCTTCGCCCTCTCCGTCCTGTTCTGCACCTGATCCAGACTAACTCTTCGCCCTCATCAACCTGTTCCTTTCTCCCCTTTTAGTGTTCCCGAGGCACATACAGCTCCTGCCTCAAGGACTCGCCCTTTCCCTATCAGTCTCCACAGCGCCCCCTACCTAATCCTTGACAAGGAGAGACCAGGAGGATCCTAGTAGCAGAGTTTAAGACTGATTGGAAGGGAGAGATGTGGGAGTCATGAAGAGCAATTTGTAGGAGAATGCAATAGTCACAGGATTGGATAAGGGCATGGATTAGTTAGGCAACTTTACAAATAAACCTGAGCCTACAGAGCCTCCTGTGGTTCAGGCAGGAAAGTACCACTCAGCCAACTTGGATACAGGCACATCCTGACATTGGTTATAGACAGTACTTATAGACAGACATGTATGACAGACATGTACAGTATGCTTACCCTTGGTTCCTCAATGGCCTCATGAGTTTGGGCTAATCCCTGTTAGGTATGGAAAAGCATATAATCAAACAATTTGTCCCATGGTGAACATTAAGCAATTGTTAATTTTGATAAACTACATGGTCACAATTTTTGAAAATATCCTTGTCGTAACCATGGTGATAACTAAAACTCAGCTGCACACTCCCATGTTCTTCTTCTTCAAAAGCCGTTCTTGCGTTGATATGTTATGATATCCACCTGTGTAGTACCCAGAGTTTTTGGGAACACCTTAGCTAGGGATAGCATCTCTTTGCATGGGTGTGCAACTCAACTGTATTTCTCAACACCAATTGAGCCTACAGAGTGCAGCATACTAGCAGTCATGGCATATAACAACTATGGGGCCATCTGCCATCCTTTGTACTACAACAATATGATGAGTCCAAAGCTTTGCATTTCTATGGCTGCTGGATCTTGGACAGTGAGCTTTCTAAATTGCCATATTCATGTGTCCTTGGCACTTCAACTGCCATTTTGTAGGTCTAACTTTATCAAAAACTTTTTTTGTGAGCTGTCACCATTATTCCACCTATCCTGCAAGAACACTAAGTTTAATGCGATAGCGATGTACACTGCAACCAAAATATTCCTTCTGAATATTATTTCCTATGTTCATATTATCTCCACCATCCTGAAGATAAACTCTACTAATGGGAAGTATAAGACCTTCTTATCTTGTACCTCTTACAGTGCTCACTCTCCATTATGGTAATGTTTTGTTTATTAATCTGCACCCTTATCCCAGTTACTCTCAGAACAGGGAACAAGTAGTGTCTATTCTCTATATTACTGTGACTCCCATCCTAAATCCCATCATTTACTGTATGTAGAATAAAGTTTTTTCTTGAAATAAGAATTATATGACCTTGACCATCCCTCATTGCTTAATACACTGGTTAACTGCCAAAACATCTGCTTCTAAAATTCACCACCCATAACTTCTGCTTTCAACTGCAAGGATTAGTTTTAAATGGGATCTAAACCCCAAAAATGAATTCATGTAAACTCTGTGCTTCTCTAAACATTTATTATTTTAAGCAGTTTATTAGATACTAACTGTTTTTTACCCTAGGGTTTACTGACTGTACATGTGTACAAGTGCACAGACAGGGGCATTTTTGTGCTAAAAATCAAAAGCTGTGTAAATGGAAAATTTATCAAGGTGTGTTTTCTTTTACTCTGCCCAAATGCATTAATTAATTTTTTGGTTTAAGTTTTCGTTTAAATCCCCTTTAACCATGGGCAATTCCCTACCTTGTTCTACATGACCCACCTCCTTTATTCCAAACATTCTACAGGGCCTAAGGACTAATGAAATTTCCCTACAACAATCTTGCTTTGTATTTCTCAAACCTATGTGAGCAGGGAAGAATAATGTATTTGCTGTATGTAATAATAAACTGATACTGACATAGATGGGTATTTATGGTTAACTGTATACTGTAGTCAAGGCTCTATAAGGCTTTTGTTACCAACAATGCAGAGAGAATGCTATGAGAATAACTATGAGTTAACTTATTCTTGTGCCAAATGTGATTAAGGTGCATTTTATTATTCTTTGCTATATAGTTACATAGTTAAGTTGGGCTCAAAAAGACATCAAGTTCAACCCCTCCAAACTACCTATCTATACACTCTCATATAAAAACTATATATACCAATAGCTATACTAATTGTAGATATTATGTCTGTCCAATAAATCATCAAATCCCTCTTAAAGTCATTAACAGAATCAGCCATCACAACATCATCCAGCAGGACATTCCACAACCCCACTGTCCTCACCATGAAAAACCACCTATGCTGCTTCAAATCAAAGTTCTGTTAAGTCAATTACTTATGTTAGAGCCTTAATTTACCATGTTCCTCTAGTTTTCCGAGCCATGGGAGTAGCTCATGTGTAGTGTTCTACCCTGGGGTAATTTTTTATAATTTTTGAATTATTATCCTCCTTCTTCTGCCTCTTTCTAGCTTTCCAATGGGGGTCACTGACTCTGGCAGCCAAAATACTATTGTTCTATAAGGCAGTAGGTTGCAGCTATGGGCAAAAGGGAATCATTTACAGGTCAGCGGTCTCTGCTGTGGGCACCCAACTTATTGGTTTACAGTACATAACTATTAGCTCTACACACAGATATGATGGAAAAATTTCCATCCTGGTTTGCTGGAACTATTTCTAAAACAATGACTACAAACCCTGAATAGTAAATGGAATCTAGGCTCCCAGCCAATTGTTCCCTGTATTTATATGTTTTTTTACTGTGGGAGATTCACTTTGATATTTGCTGACTATTCTTAATGAGGGGTTTCACTAACACAGATATAACAATGTCCGGAAGATATTAGAGAGAATATTCCCACAGCATTTCAAAGAGGGGAAATTCTCTAGTTTTCAGTAATACCATCAGTGAAAGGATAAGTCCCATTTAGAACATTCCAATAATAGCGCAAACCAATGCTAAACTAGAGATTCATGCCATGTCAGTATAACGGATGTAATTCTGATCTTGGCACATATGCTGCATATTTTCATGTTTCCAGACTCCCACCTTATGCTGGGAAGCACAAAATGTTAAGGAATATCATAAAAGACTTCAATTTTGCTATTTACTCTATATTGAATTATTGCTAAAAATCAGGAGAAAAGGGGCCACCCTACAAAAAATATTTTACCTTGCTCACTGATCACCCTGCTAGCTGTGGTTAATGATTAAAGCATTTAAAATAAATGCACATAGATTTGGCTTCATTATGGTCTATAAACTACCCCAAAAATTATTATAGTAATATGGTCATGCCATGTGACCTGTGCGCCATCACTGAAGAATTACACAGATGGCAATGTGTATGTCCTGGCCTATGGCTGGTTGGTGCAATCAAAAAGAAAATATCTTGATTTCACCCAACTGTAAAGGAGATGGGTTTATTCAAACTGAGATTGCCTAAAAGAAGACTATAATAGTTATATGTGTTCATTTTAAACAGAATATCTATATCAAAATTATTATTTTCCGCCTTCCTTGTCCTTTAAGAAGGGCTATGACAGGTGATAAGAAGACTAGGACAGTTAAAAAAAAAAAAAAAAATAACAAAGGCTTTAGGTAAGACTGGAACATCTTGATATAAACTAGGAGAAATACTTGTGCATTCATCACTTAGGGTGCTGGCCCTTTTCTAAAAAAAAAAACTCTTGCCCTGGTATTGTTCTTTATAGGTTGGATGACTCATCTTTTCTGGTCAGTCAAGTGTTTCATTTGATGTCCTAATTTTGGCAAAGGTACAATACAATGGGCTAAGTTGATAGCAGAGATGCAGATGCACCATTGAACACTTAGCAAAAGAGATAATATGGCATTGCCTCTCCTCTAAAGAACAATACCAGGAACACCATATGTTTGAAGAAGAGGAGCTACTGGTATTAAAGGACAAGGAAAGGCAAAAATATAAAATCCCATTTTTACTTTCTTTAATGAAAAAGAAACCTATCTCCAATATACTTTAGTTAAAAAATGTGTACCGTTTTTATAATAAACCAGACTGTATGCAGTAAGATTCTCCCTTCATTTATTGCTGTGGATAGGAATTGTCAGACATTCCCTAACTGCTGAGCAGGGAAACAATCATACTTATGAACAGCAGGGGGAGCCCCCGCCTTACTTACCAGCCATGCAGAACTCAAGCAGCTTTGTTTATGTCGATCCCTAAGCAGCCCAGACCACACTGAGCATGTGCAGGGTCAGGGTCAGGCAAAGATGTAAAACAAAGTTACAAGATGACAGCCCCCTTGTGGCCAACTTTGAAAGCATAAATCATTTGTTTGATTAGGCTTTGTGGTGCAGTAAGTTCATGCTTATGTTTAGTATACAAAATACAGCATTTCTAGCCTTATTCTATTTTAGACTTTCATTGTCCTTTAATCCTCAAAGGACAAGGTTGATCCAGGTAGTAGTTTCATTGCCTTGGACTTCCTTAAGCAAGTGGTTGAACTGGATATATTAAAATGTATTAAGTCCACAATTTTGTCCTGCTCTACCTTGAAGATATTAAGTATTTTCTCATATAAACAAAGTTATAAAAGTATATTTAATTCTTAAGTTTGACCTATTTGAATTATCAGTTGGAGCACAAGGGACATACTCTAAAAGGTATTACCGGTACTAAAGCCCCAGAGGAGGGTGATGCAGCGACCTGTTTAATTGTGTGGAGACCTAATAGTACTTAAATAGCCTTTAGATCTAATGCTACTGATTCACTCATGTTTAAAATGTGAGCCTGTAACAACCTGTGTTGATTAAAATGATGACAAAGATTGTGTAACAAGTCTGTGGAAAATAAATGCCAAACAAATGTAAGTAATTCTCTTAAGAGGAAAAGAATTATAAAAATGTACCAATGATAACACTGGAGAGAGTCGTTGGGAAGGAATAAATAAAAAGTTCCTACATTTGGCACATAAATTATACAGTATATAGTTCAGATTATTAAAAAAGTTTTATTGTTAAATATTTCTTTCTATTGAATATTTGAAAACATGGATTGTACGGAATATTCAGGCCATTTTTGGGAAGAGTTGGCTTTTGAGGGTCAGAACTAATGTGTTCCCAATGTTTAATGTGTTTTTGTCTCCACATTACCATCCCCCGTTTAGTCACAGATTGCTTCTATGGGGGTATATGCCAGAGAAGAAAAAGAGATAGATAAAATTTGATCTATTTGGTTTGCAGAAATGCTCAATTCAGTCTATTTAGTTGTATTGACCCCATTACTGTGTTGCTTACATTCAACACAAATACCCTATATAGGGTTTCTAGCATTGTATTAGAAAAGGAAGGTTACACATGTCTTTAATGGGCTCTTTATACTTAATATATATAATATATTAATATATATCCACCTCTTTACTAACACAACTGGATCGATTCCATCTTACTTCCTATGGAAATTGTTCCATTTACAAAATAAATAAAAGCTGGCAAACTGTGTGAGCTTGAAAGGTGCTTTGGGTTTCATTGATGTCGTAACCATTACTCCCTTATCCTCCCTTACCCTTAGATAGATCACCAGATTTTCACACTGGGTAAATTGAAATTGGTCAAAATAAATTGTGTGAGGTGATTCTTAGTTAAAACAGGTCTCGCAAATTTTTGCAAGACCTATAATTTGTATATGGAATATCTGGTGTTGGTTATTTTTTACTGTACAAATTCCTAGCTATAATGTTGCCTTTTCATTCAGACAGGACAACAATTGCTCCAGCCCAATGTTCCTTTCTGTTAAATACAAGTCTTAGCTCTATAGCTGTCTATTGTACTTTATTGGATTAATTTGCTTCAACGCAGCGTTCATGCCTACTAACCTTTTGCTAGAGCTTCTTACTAGGGATGCACCGAATCCACTATTTTGGATTTGGCCGGATTCCCGAATCCTTCACAAAAGATTCGGCCGAATACCGAACCAAATCCGAACCCTAATTTGCATATGTAAATTAGGGGTGGGAAGGGGAAAACATTTTTTACTTCCTTGTTTTGTGACCAAACGTCACGCAATTTCCCTCCCCGCCCCTAATTTGCATATGCAAATTAGGATTCGGATTCGGTTCGGCCAGGCAGAAGGATTCGGCCTATTCGGAATCCTGCTGAAAAAGGCCGAATCCTGGCCGAATCCCGAACCGAATCCTGGATTCGGTGCATCCCTACTTCTTACGAAGGCCTGATGGGACGCCCAAACCTTATTCTACTTTTTAATCTTGTGTAAAATTGTTACCAAAGAAGTCTTCTGGGTTCCTTTTTTTAAAGCTGACATAGTTCTCATGATCAGATCATGGTCACTTATTTATTTCCACTCTTGTAGACACAGCATGGCCTCCATACCTGAACTATAGCATGTTTTCGCATAAGTGGTCACTAAACAGTTTTCACATAAGCTATATTAAATTCACGCAAAGCAAAATTTGTTCAAACAGAGGCATAACTTTTCCATTGCACATTTTCTCCATTATTAACTTTTATTAAATTTCCCCATTGGTGCCTTAGCCAGAAAGGGGTAGAGTAGCACAGGTAACTAGTACACCAACAAGGAGGTAGAGGTTTAGAAGCCATGGTTTTACCATAGATAGGGCGAAGTGTGAGTGAGGAACAGTTTGGACAACCCAGGCCAGAAGTGAAGAAATTCTTAACCGAAAGGCCAGAGAGGGAGCTGGTGAAGTGTCAGTGGGATATACTGTGCCAAAGCTTTTAGTGTGATCAAAATTCAGGATAATCTATTCCAGCCCCTCAACCATAATTCTGCAACCTAAAAAAGCACCATAACTGATAAGCTTTGTCTTTATGAACTCTTTATAGTTCTGTATACAAAGAGAACAAATGATCAATTATGCAGGAAGTGAAAGCTGAATAGTAGTTGGGCAACCAGATTATGAAGGTCTTGTGCCCTCCTTTAGTCGCTGAACTAAAGCTCTTTGAACCTCTTAGCAATGATCATCTGGACCTGGAATTGCCATGAAATTTTTCCCTTTCACTGTTATTCTAGAATTTCAAAACAATAATATTACTATAAAACAGAATTAAACAGTTACATGGATAATATGTGTTCATGTAGGTGGTTCTTCACAGTGAGGACAGTGAGGTTGTGGAATGCACTGCCAGGTGATGTTGTGACGCTGATTCAGTTAATGCCTTTAAGAATGGCTTGGATGATTTTTTGGACAGACATAATATCAAAGGCTATTGTGATACTAAACTCTATAGTTAGTATAGGTATGGGTTTATATAATTTATGTGAAAGTATGGAGGGGTATGTGTATGGATGCTGGGTTTTCATTTGGAGGGGTTGAACTTGATGGACTTTGTCTTTTTTCAACTTGATTTAACTATGTTACCTTTTTTTGAAAATGTTATATATAGCAATCTCTTCTGTTAAGGTTTTGTGGAAGTGCATTAGGAAACATGCAAAGAAAATTAGAAAGGCAATGTCACTAAGAAATAGAATGGGGAAGGAAGTAAGCTAAAAATAGTAAAATAGCTTGTGGGAATAAGCAATAACAGGAAAACTGAACGAAACAGCCGTGATTGTGGTTTGTCAATCTTATTACTAACTCAAGTGTTCTCATACAGTACATATATAGGACAGCATATTATTAAAGAAGAGGATCTACTTATTTTATTAATCCTCAATAGGGATGTCGCGGACTGTTCGCTCGCCGAATGTTCGCGAACATCGCGCGACGTTCGCCATTTTGGGTTTGCCTTACCTGGCGCTTTTTTTTGACCTCTCACCCCAGACCAGCAGATACATGGCAGCCAATCAGGAAGCTCTCCCTCCTGGACCACCCCCACACCCCCTGGACCACTCCCCTTCCATATATAAACTGAAGCCCTGCAGCGTTTTTTCATTCTGCCTGTGTGTGCTTGGAAGAGCTAGTGTAGGGAGAGAGCTGTTAGTGATTTCACTGATTTCTTTGAGGGACAGTTGATAGTAAGTTTGCTGGCTAGTAATCTACTTGATACTGCTCTGTATTGGAGGGACAGAAGTCTGCAGGGATTTGAGGGACATTTTAGGTTAGGTAGCTTTGCTGGCTAGTAATCTACCTTCTACTGCAGTGCTCTGTATGTAGCTGCCTGCTGTGGGCACTGATCTCTTCTGATCTCATCTGCTGACTGCTGTAATAACCCAATAGTCCTTGTAAGGACTGCTTTTATTTTCTTTTTTGTTGTTTTACTTTGCTACTATAACAGCCCAGTGCTATTAGTCTAGCAGTGTTGGGGAGTGGGACTGGTGTGCTGCTGTGCTGCTCCTAGTAGTTCAGCAGCAGCAACCCGAGAAATTTTTTTTTTTTTAATATACATATATTTTTTTTTTCTTTTACTTATCTTACTGTTCTGTAACGTGTACAGTGCTGTTGCTGTTCTTCATAGTAGTGCACCAATAGTAGTGCACTTGCAGGCATTATTTGCCCAGTGTGTTCTTCAAACAACAACCATCTACAGATGAAGCCACTTGGATTTGTGAGTTAAATGCGTCATGACTCAGGGGTAATTGAAGAAACTGTGTTATCTTAAGTCATCTTAACTCATTTAATGCATTTAACCTTTTCATTAGCATACCAAAGCTCCATTGTTCACAATGGTGAATGCTTTAATTAGATGGGATGTTGTGACGCAGTTTTCTGTGTTAAATGAGATAAATGGGATATCTGTGTTTAGATATTCTGTGTCAAACAGACAAACCAAAGTGGCTGCATCTGTAGCTGTGTGAGCTTGTTCACATTCTGTCTAAATATCAATAATAATACCGTCTCCAGAAACACCACCTGAGTGACGTTTTTCAAGCAGCAATAATATATTCCGTATCCACTGCTGTAGTAGTGTATATGTTGACCTTGTAGGCCTTGCTTGCCCGGTGTGTTCTTCATTTTCAAACAACTGCCACCTAGCTGTGTGAGCTTGTTCACATTCTGTCTAAATATCAATAATAATACCGTCTCCAGAAACATCACCTGAGTTGTTGTTGTTGTTTTAAAAATAATGCCAGGCAAAGGCAGGCCGCCACGCAGAGGCACTAGGGGCCGTGCTGCTATGCTATCCTGTGGCCCTAGGAAATTGCCCAGTTTTAAAAAGGCAATGACCCTGAACTCCCAAAATGCTGAAGAGGTAGTTGACTGGCTTACACAGCACACCCCATCCGTTTCTAACTTTACCACAACATCCTCATCCTCCACTGCTATGGCCACCCCACGTAACACTTCCTCCACCACCAGCGCCCCTTCTTCACTGGAGTCAGAGGAGTTATTTTCACATGAGTTTCTTGAACTGAGTGATGCGCAACCATTATTGGCAGAAGAAGATGAAGGAGATGAGGACGATACACCAGATTTAATTCTGGCAGAGAACACAACAGAGATGGACATAATGAGTGATGAGGAGGTCCCCGCTGCTGCTTCCTTCTGTGAGATGTCAGAAGAAATTGATGCATCTGAGGAGAATGATGATGAGGAGATTGATGTTTTGTGGGTGCCCAGTAGAAGAGAGCAAGAGGAGGATAGTTCAGATGGAGAGACGGAGAGTCAGAGAGGCAGGAGGAGAATAAGACTTAGAAGAAGCAGGGAGGACAGCTCGCAGGGAATAGGGATGTAGCGAACCGCCGACAATGTGTTCGCGAACGCCGTTCGCGAACACCGGCAAAAAATGCGAACAGTTCGCGAACAGTTCGCGAACTTCGAACATCCGAAAATCGTTCGATTCGAACGATCGAAGGATTTTAATCGTTCGATCGAAGGATTTCCGTTCGAATCGAACGATCGAAGCCATTGGATCGAATGATTTCATTCAATCCAATGGCTTCGATCGTTCGATTCGAACGTAAATCGTTCGATTTTAGCGATCGAATGGTCGAATGGTCGAACGATTTTGACGCGAACGCCTATTGGTGAACGTCGCGCGACGTTCGCGAACTTGCGGCGGACGCGAACAGTCGAAGTTCGCGCGAACTAGTTCGCCGGCGAACAGTTCGCTACATCCCTAGCAGGGAACAGTAGGGCAACATGTATCGGCACCTGTGGTCAGCCGGCCAACGCACCCGCCATTGCCGCCAACGCTGCCAACTTCTACTGTTACCGCCAGATTGCCAGCTTCAAAAAGGTCAGCAGTGTGGGATTTTTTTAATGTGTGTGCCTCTGACAAAAGTGTTGTAATTTGCAATGAGTGCAGTCAGAAACTGAGTCTTGGGAAGCCCAACAGCCAAATAGGTACAACTTCTATGCGAAGGCACATGAACGGCAAGCACAAAGCACTTTGGGAGCAACACCTCAAAGGCAACAGGCAAACTAAAAGCCACCCTCCTTCTGGTCCAGCATCTTACTGCTCTACCTCTGCTGTCCTTGACCCGTCTGAACCACCCTCCACTCCGCCTTCCACCTTGACCACCAGTTCCCATTCCCAGTCATCTGCCCCCAGCAAAGTTTCTGTGAGGGCCATGTTTGAGCGTAAGAAGCCAATGTCTGCGAGTCACCCCCTTGCCCGGCGTCTGACAGCTGGCTTGTCTGCACTCTTAGCCCGCCAGCTTTTACCACACCAGCTGGTGGACTCTGAGGCCTTCCGCAAATTTGTAGCAATTGGGACACCGGGGTGGAACATGCCAGTCAGGCGTTTGATTTGCGACAGCCAGACTCGCTGGAATTCAACGCTCCTCATGTTGGAACGTCTGCTGCAACAACAAAAAGCCGTCAACGAATACCTGTTTGAACTGGGTGGTAGGACTGGATCTGCAGAGCTGGGGATTTTTTTGCCCCGTTACTGGGTGCTTATGCGCGATGCCTGCAGGCTCATGCGCCCTTTTGAAGAGGTTACAAATATGGTCAGTCGCACCAAAGGCACCATCAGCGACCTAATACCCTTTGCTTTCTTCCTGGAGCGTGCCGTGCGACGAGTGACAGATGAGGCTGTAGACCAGCGTGACGAGGAGCAGGAAGCGCACGATTTCTGCTCGGAATCAACAGAACGAACCCAGGCACCTGCTGCAACGCAGGGAGAGGTGTCAGAAGTGGAGTCAGAGGAGGAAGGTGGCTTTGTGGAGGAGGAGGACCAATAGGAGCAGGCTTCACAGGGGGCTAGTGGTGACCTTTTGGGGACCCCTGGTCTTGTTCGTGGCTGGGGGGAGGAGACCGTGGATGATGCAGTCCTTGATAACGAGGAAGCGGAGATGGATACCTCTGCATCCAACCTTGTGAGAATGGGGTCTTTCATGCTGTCATGCCTGTTGAAGGACCCCCGTATCAAGAGGTTTAAGGAGAAGGACCTGTACTGGGTCGCAACGCTACTAGACCCTCGGTACAAGCATAAAGTGGCAGAAATGTTACCAACGTACCACAAGTCCGAAAAGATGCTGCATTTACAAACCAGCCTGCAAAACATGTTGTACAATGCTTTTAATGGTGATGTCACTTCAGGAACTCATCAACATTCCAGGGGCAGAGGTGCCAGTAATTCTGCCACGACAAAGCACTTTGGCCACTCTGTAACGTCAGACATGCAAATGTTTTTCAGTCCAAGGCAGCGCCAGAACCCTTCTGGATCAACCCTCAAAGAACGCCTCGACCGGCAGGTAGCGGACTACCTGGCATTAACTGCAGATATCGACACTCTGAGGAGCGATGAACCCCTGGACTACTGGGTGCGCAGGCTTGATCTGTGGCCAGAGCTGTCACAATTTGCCATGAACCTCTTGTCTTGCCCCGCCTCAAGTGTCCTCTCAGAAAGGACCTTCAGTGCAGCAGGAGGGATTGTAACTGAGAAGAGAACTCGCCTAGGTCACAAAAGTGTGGATTACCTGACCTTTATTAAAATGAATGAGGGGTGGATCTCGGAGGGTTACTGCACGCCGGAAGACTTGTTCTGACTTCTATGCAGCTGTCCTTCTCTGCACGCCTCATGACTCCACACACAGCTGTCCTTTAGCGTCCTCCTCCCTCCACCACTGTTACAAACTAGGGTGCAAACCCTACTGGTTTAATTTGAATCCAGGTAAATCCTGAGTTTTTCTGGCCTCTGTGCTTCAGTGGCTGTGACAAAAAAAAATGAATATTTTCAGCATTTATATGGCATATTTTTTCTGGCCTCTGTGCTGCAGTGGCTGCGACAAAAAAAAATGAATATTTTCAGCATTTATATGGCATATTTTTTCTGGCCTCTGTGCTTCAGTGGCTGCGACAAAAAAAAATGAATATTTTCAGCATTTATATGGCATATTTTTTCTGGCCTCTGTGCTTCAGTGGCTGTGACAAAAAAAAATGAATATTTTCAGCATTTATATGGCACATTTTTTCTGGCCTCTGTGCTTCAGTGGCTGTGACAAAAAACAAATGAATATTTTCAGCATTTAAATGGCATATTGTTTCTGGCCTCTGTGCTTCAGTGGCTGCGACAAAAATAAATGAATATTTTCAGCATTTATATGGCATATTTTTTCTGGCCTGTGTGCTGCAGTGGCTGCGACAAAAAAAATGAATATTTTCAGCATTTATATGGCATATTTTTTCTGGCCTCTGTGCTTCAGTGTCTGCGACAAAAAAAATTTATATTGTTAGCATTTATATGGCATATTTTTCCTGGCCTCTGTGCTTCAGTGGCTGCGACAAAAAAAATTTATATTGTTAGCATTTATATGGCATATTTTTTCTGGCCTCTGTGCTTCAGTGGCTGCGACAAAAAAAAATTATATTGTTAGCATTTATATGGCATATTTTTTCTGGCCTCTGTGCTGCAGTGGCTGCGACAAAAAAAAATGAATATTTTCAGCATTTATATGGCATATTGTTTCTGGCCTCTGTGCTTCAGTGTCTGCGACAAAAAAAAATTATATTGTTAGCATTTATATGGCATATTTTTCCTGACCTCTGTGCTTCAGTGGCTGCGACAAAAAAAATGTATATTGTTAGCATTTATATGGCATATTTTTTCTGGCCTCTGTGCTTCAGTGGCTGCGACAAAAAAAATGTATATTGTTAGCATTTATATGGCATATTTTTTCTGGCCTCTGTGCTGCATCTTTTATGGTCACCGCAGGTGATCAATAAAGTAGACCAAAACTGGGCCCACACTGCAGAATCGGTGTTTTTTGGTTCGCTTCACTGTACATTGAATTACCTGTGCCTGACCGTGCACGTGCGCACAAGCACGGTGACTGCTAAACACACCACTACAGAAATATTGCCACCAACAGGACGAACATCCTGGAGGTGACAAGCTCAACTAGTAATTAACAACTATTATTTGCTCACTTGACGGTATCATTCATTAAAACTCTTTGCGTTTTTTTGCGTTGCAGTAAGCGCCGCGTTTCGTCTTTGCGTGTGAACAGGCTGTAACCTTTACACGACTTGATTGGCATGTAGACGCCGGACGTTTTAAAGCATTTTATTACACAGGTTTAGAAATGTAGTGTGATTTCTGCCCTTTACAGCACAAAACGCAGCGCTGTGTCAACAATGTATTTTTCAGATACATTTTTGCCCTTGATCCCCCTCTGGCATGCCACTGTCCAGGTCGTTGCACCCTTTAAACAACTTTAAAATCATTTTTCTGGCCAGAAATGTCTTTTTTAGCTTTTAAAATTCGCCTTCCCATTGAAGTCTATGTAGTTCGCGAACTTTTTTTCCGACGTTAAATCCCTAATCCTCAAAGTACAAGGTTGATCTAGAGTGTAATTTGAAGCAAGAATTATTTAAGAAAGTAGTAGAACTGAATACTCTTGAAGTTTATTAAGTTCACAATTTAGTCGTGCTGTAACTTGTTTTAGTGTTTGAGATGATCAAGTATTTGCTCATATAAAAGATGGTTATTAAAGTGTATTTAATATATTTAAGTTGTAGCACAAGGTAGGTACTACCAAAGCCCTATAGATGGGTTATGCAGGGAATTGTTTAACTGTGTGAAGACCAAATAAAATACTTAATAGCCATTAGATTGTGCTGATTCAATACATTTTAAAATGGATGGGGACTTGTAACAACCTGTGTTGATTAATATAGTGAATGAAGCACTCCCTCTTGTAAAATATAAGGATATTATAAGTTACAGAGGAGTTTTACGACCATATAAAAACATGAGGCTGAAGGCCGAGTGTTTTTATACAGGTCATGGAACTCTGAGGTAACTTCTAATATCCTTATATTTTGCAACTGGGGGTACTTTATTTATTGTAATACACAAATTTCAGTGAGTCATGTGACAGAAATGACATCAGAACTCACCATTTATAACTGATGACATCAGAACTCACCGTTTATAAGGATATCATTTACAAGATATTCATGGCTTTTGTGTATTATATGTTGATAAAGGTTGAGTAAGTCATTCACTATGGAAATATAAGCACAAAAGGACATGCAATGCTCTTTAAAGTAACAGAATAATGATATTGTAACAGTATGGTTATATAAAACTGGAGAGGGTAGTTGGGGGAAATATAAAGTGCCTACTTTTGGGACATAAAGGGTACAGTATGTAGTTCAGATTATTTTGTTAGCACTACCTTTTTTAAATATTTCTTTGTATGCCGTTGTGTGAATGATAAAGCATTGAATGTGTTAATCTTCATCCATTGCAGATTTTTTCATTCCTTTTTGGATTAGGGGGGAGAGTTGGGTTTCAGTTGAGCCTTTGAGCATATGGGCAGCTAATGTTTATGAAGCTTAATTTTTTTTATCTCTTTTTTTTCTCTATATCCTTATGTCCTTCATCTCCATTATACATTTAGGGGCAGATTTATCAAGGGTCGAATTGAAAAATCTAATTTTTAAAATTTGAATTTCGAGCTAATTTTTGTGTACTTCGACTAGGGAGTAGTCCAAATTAGATAAGAATTTGAAAAAAATTGAAAATTTGAATACGGAAATTTATCATGTACTGTCTCTTTTCGACTTAGAAATTTGACATAGACTATTCACCATCTAAAACCTGACGAATTGCTGTTTTAGCCTATGGGGGACCTCCTAGAACCTATTTGGAGTCATTTGGTGACCAATGAAAAATCTGTTTTTTAAAATACTTTGAATCAAATTCCATTGAATATGATCCGAAAACTATTTTAATGATCGAATACAGCCTATTCACTTGAATTTAAAAAATTAGATTTTCTTAATAAATTTTGGTTGGTCTGTTTTTATTCAAATTTCAGTCCTCGAAATTCAATCCTTGATAAATCTGCCACCATGTTGCAGGTAGTAATTTCTATGGAGGTGGCGTATGTCAGAGTTAATTTATGTGGTGTGCCAAAATAGTTGTTATACTTATCTTTTTTACACAAACCTTTTTGTGAAGCTTTATTATTTTCTACCTCCAGTGTCCTGTGAGGCGATGAAGCCAGGCAGTCAAAAAATAACAGGCATAAGTTAAGACTGGAACATCTTAATAGCAACTAGGGGAAATACTTATGCATTGACCTCTTAAAGGGCAAGGAAAGACCATCAACCAATATCTAAGAACCCAACCACCCAGTGAAAAATTTGTGATTTTTTAAAAGTCCAATTTTATAAAAATAAAAAATCACAAATTTTTCAGAATTTATTAAACCCAGAGGATGGAAAAGTCCAAATCAGAAAATCCGGCATCTCAGACCTGTCGAGGTTGCATATAAGTCAATGGGAGAAGTCCCAAATAATCCAAAAAAATTGTGAAAATCAGATGACAAATCATGAAAATCTGAATTTTTCACGCAAAGCAAAATTTCAGGAAAATTTAATAATAAATAAGGGCAAAAAACCAGAGTGGATTTGATATGAGTTTGTAGCAGAAAATATTGGGATAAATTCGGGCTTTGATAATTAACCCCCTAAATCTTAGTCTGCTGCCCCTCTTCTAAAAACACACTGGCCGAGGTACTGTTCTTTATAGATTGGGTGGCTCCATCTTGTCTGCTCCCTCAAGGACTCAACTTGGTGTCCTGGCAATACAATAAGCTGAGACAGCAGCAAAGATGCAGATCTCAGGGCACCCCACTGAATGCTTAGGAAAGCAGGCAAGATACTATTACTTCTCCTCTAAAGAACATGACTTGGGAAACATATGTGGAAAGAAGAGGAGCTACTGGTATTAATCTTCAAGGGGCTATCCAGGGAGTAGTTTGATTGCCTAGGCAGGACTTAGTAAAGAAAGTTGTTGAACTGGATAGACCCTTGATGTTTATTTCATTCACAAATTAGTCCTGCTTGTTTTAGAGTTTGAGATTATCAGGTATCAAGCTCTTATAAAAGATTGTTATTAAAGTATATTGAGTAATGACTATGAAGATTTTCATTCATCCAGATCATGGTATATCTAGTATAGGTCAATCTAAAAACAACTGGACTTGCTGAGTAATCATTGAAGACGTTTGGCTACTCATCCGAGCAGCTTCTTCAGTTCAACTGAGTTACTCAGCCAGTCCAGTTGTTTTTAGATTGACCTATACTAGATATATTGAATAATATATGTTTAACTTATTCAAATTATCAGTTAAAGCACAAGGGACATACTCTAGAATGTACTACTAAAGCCCCAGAGGAGGGTGATGCAGGGAGTTTTTAATTGTGTGGAAACCAAAGAAAATACTTAAATGGCCTTCAGATATGATGGTGCTAATTCATTCAGTTTTGAAAGGTAACCCTGTAACAATCTGTGTTGATTACTATGGTGACAAATATCTAGTAATAAGGCATTCACTGTGGAAAAATAAGTTCCAAAAGGACATGTAAGTAATGATTTTAATAAGAAAAGAATAATGAAAATGTGGCTGTAAAGGTACAGCAATATAACACTGGAGAGAGCAGTTGGGAATACAAACTGCTAACTTTCGGCACATAAAGGGAACATTGTGTGTAGATTACTTTGTTAGCCCTGGTCATTTCAAATATTTCTTACTATGCCACGAACAATAAAAGCATAGACTGCACCAACTACTGTAGTTATCCAATTTTTGGTGAGATTTTAATTAGTTTTTTCCTGGAAGGGAGCATATGGCTTTCTTTTGTGTGTCAAAACAAATGGACCCCCAATGTTTATGAACCTTAATGTGTTTTTATCTTCATCCCCCAATGTTCTGTATCACCATCCCTCATTTAGTCACTGTAATTTCTGCAGAGGTAGTGTATGTGGGAGAAGAAACAAAGATAGATAAATTGTATTTACGTGATTTGCAAAAAGTCTACATAAATGCCCAACTCACCCTATTTAGCTGTATTGGCCCCATGAATGTATTAAGCCTGCACTCGTAACTCTAGCAAATGATCAAGAGAGTGAAGGGAAAATGAGGAACGGTAGATGGGAAAAGTAATACATGCTTACCACACAAGGTGATCAGTTGTTTAGCTGCTCAATGCTTAGGGGCAGATTTACTAAATTCGAGTGAAGGGTTCGAATTAAAAAAACTTCGAATTTCGAAGTGTTTTTTGGGCTACTTCGACCATCGAATGGGCTACTTTGACCTTCGACTACGACTATCGAACGATTCGAACTAAAAATCGTTCGACTATTCGATAGTCGAAGTACTGTCTCTTTAAAAAAAACTTCGACCCCCCGGCAGATAAAAGCTACCGAACACAATGTTAGCCTATGGGGAAGGTCCCCATAGGCTTGCCCAAGTTTTTTTGATCGAAGAATATTCATTCGATCGTTGGATTAAAATCCTTCGAATCGTTCGATTTGAAGGATTTAATCGTTCGATCGAATGAATAATCCTTCGATCGATCGATCGAATTTCCTGTGCTAAATCCTTCGACTTCGAATATAATTTAAATTCCTAGTCGAATATCGAGGGTTAATTAACCCTCGATATTCGACCCATAGTAAATCTGCCCCTTAATGTATAAGTTATAACAACTCTTCTTTATATTAATCTATTCCTTTGCACTGGATTCAGACTTATCTGTAGGTCCCACTTTTTACAATAGAGGGGATATATTGTGGTGACTTGATATTTTGTCCCCCTCATTCTATACTTAAAGAACTTGATGGATTCCTTATTTCTCTATGTGGAGAGGATTCCATTTACAAATTTACTGGGTGAGCTTGAAAGGAACCTTGGGTTTCATTTATGCCAATTGTGGATTTCATATCCAAAGGATACAGATGGCATTTGCTTCAGTTGCTGCTGCAGAATAACCTTTTGTTAGAGATTATATTGAAGATCTGATGGGTAGCCAAAACCTTATTCTACTTTTTAATAATGTGTAGAATTGTTACCAAGGAAGCCTCAGAGGAGCCGTCAAAACGTGTCGGGCGGAACGAGAACCGAGCACCCGACGTCATCACAGGCACCCGAAAAAGGGAACACACAGCGGAGAGGCAACGCTGGTGAATGATTGACTGGGGAATTGTGATGCTACAATTGTGAGTGTAATTTTAAAAGTTTTTATCACGGAATAGAAGGATTTTATGCTATATTATTGCTCCATTTTTAAAGCTACAACGTGGGTTCATATATGCTGACCAGGATTAAGTTACTTTGATGGGCATAGAAAACTATTAAACGTTTGTGAGTATACATCTAGACTACACGTGCTGATTTGAAGCGTGTTGTGTATTTGAACTCTGCTCAATCGAGATTTTGGAAAGTGGGCTAAATAGACCAAAAAGAAGGTGTAAATATACTACACTATATACTATTATTTTGCTATACTGCTTGTTTCCCAAAGCTATTGCAGAGCTGACTCCGTGTTAATTGAAGGAAGTTTGGTGTGTTATACTCAGAAAGAAAGGGAAACTCCAGGAATTTTTTGGGTATACTATTTGACTTATGTACCAAGGAAGTATGTCAGATTTCATTTTAAAGTTGGCATAGTTCTCATGGTCAGATCATGGGCACATAATTATTACCACTCTTGCAGTGCCCTCCATAACTCAACCATAGTTACTTTTTTGAATATTTTATTGTTTCTGTTTTGTGAGAGAGCAGAGGGATGAGTTAGGAAACATGCAAAGATCTTTAAAAAAGGTAAAATGTTACCAAGAAATAGAATGGGGAAGTAGCAAGAGAGAGTCTGTGGGAAATACAATACATAGAAAGAGGAACACTTAACAATACAGTCAGGATTGTAGGTTTTTTTTCTTATTAAATACTAATAGACTGGTTAAATGAACATGTAGCTTCCATTTTTAAAAAAAAATTATTTTGGCCATCACTGTTTTTTGGGAGGGGGTTGTCAGGGATGATCTGTGTTTGGGCACACTTGAAACAAAACGAATCGGGACATATTTAGCAAAGAGTGAAATCAGAGCTTACGGCAGACTGTCAGAGTGAAATTCCTCCAATCTCTATTTATTTCTGTGGGATTTTTAAAGACCTATTTATCCATGGGTGAAAGTGAGAGTTTGTCTTTTGCTAAATTTGCTCTAAGAAATCACATAGAACTGAATTGGGAGTGGAGGTATTTCACTCTGACAGACTGGATTGTCCATTCTCATATAAGAATGTCAGTATATACAGTATATGTCAGTATGTGAATTTCAATATAAGACCATAATATATTTTTATATTAGCATATAGGGGCATTTATTTAAGGGTGAATGTAAAAAGTTTACTTACCACAAGTTCTTGGCATATTAAATTTGCATTGGAGAACATGTGCTCCCCCTCACCATGCGTAATTACGCCAGTGTAAGAGCTGTGAAGTTGTGGAATTCTCTCCCTAAAGCAGTTGTACTGGCAAATACATTAGATATCGCTATTGAAAGTAGCTCTTAGCACAACATTGATCCAGGGACTGGTCCTATTGCCATCTTGGAGGCAAATTGGAGAAGCTTCAGAAGGGTTTTTTACCTTCCTCTGGATCAACTGGCAGTTAGGCAGGTTTTACATAGACATAAAAGGTTTAACTTAAGGGGCATGTGTTTTTTGTCAACCTTACTATGTTACTTTGTAAAATTATTGCCAAAGTTAATTTCACAAGTTACAGGCTTGCTAATATCAGACACATACCTGTATTTAATTTAGTATTGCTTTAATTCACAGAGTATTTTCTCCATTGCTATGGGAAATAGTTTTCCCCTTCCCACCCCTAATTTGCATTCTACCGAATCTTTCGCGAAGGATTCGGGGGTTCCGCCGAATCCAAAATAGTGGATTCGGTGCATCCCAAACGATTAGTAATAATTGTTGTAACTCCTGGAATAGTAATTGGGAAATTTAAAGCTTCAAGTTTTGTGAAGTATGATTTTTTGTAAAAACCTTCCATTTACATTTAAGTCACACTTTGTATAAAGCTTTTAGCAATAACTTGCACAGCCCCCCCCAGCACATGATTAAACACATTTGGGACCCCTAACAATATTTTTCAAACCTCCAGAAAAAATACCAGGCTTATGTTCCACAGACAGAGCTTGGCACATACAGGTAGACTATGGCACACATTTGAAAATAATAATTTGAAAATTATTGTTAATGGTCCCAAATGTGTTTAATCATGTGCTGGGGGCTGTGTTATCCATAGGGGAGGAGGAGGCATATGGATTTAAGGGTCTTAATATGACGACTTTTTTCACATATGAGTGATGAGTGATATCCCTGCAGTGAGCACAGGTTACAAACCTTGATGTAGAAGGATCTCAGCAAAGACAAATCTCCCTTGAGTGTCCTGTTTACAATTGTAAATTTTGGATATACAAACACTTGCTAAATAAAATTGCTACTCCTTTTTAGAAAAATAAATCTGGATAAAATACCAGGTTTTACCTACCCATCCTTTTCTTAATTTGATAGTTTCTTGTTTGGATAGATGAGTTTCTTGAAGCATGGCAATATCAAGCCATTTATATTCCAAGTTATTTTGTAATGTTCTATAGGGTCAATACATTTACTGACCTGAGAGCAATGAGATGCAAAAAAAGTAAAATTTCTGGTATCAGTATCTCTTTCATGAATTATTTCCTTTTAGACTTGTCAAAGGGAAAGGGAGAACAAGTTTTAGATCTTGAGTTGGAAATTGAGGTTTTGTTTTTTATATGAGTAGCATGAATAATTCTTATAATATCTTACTTTAGGCAGATCCTTAAATTAAGAAATCATCTCCTGTATCTTCTTTTCTAGTAAATTTTGGAGAAAATGTTTCATCCTGAACTTCAGAGACCACTTCCTGTAAGTCTTTTATCTGGCTTTGACTGGTAAATTTAACAGACATAGTTTTGATATTTCCTTGTAATTTTACAACTATTTTTTCAAGTGTGGATTCTGTTGTCATTTCTATTGCTGGATTAATTAGTTTAACACTTTAATTTACTATAAGAAAGCATTCATTGCAATTCAGTGTTTTTGTTGTGTATTTGAAAATACACAACAAAAATGAAAAATGCTCATTTAAAAACTGAGTCTTGTTTTCTTCCTTAGAGACTTTCCTAGACTAGAAATAGAAATATTGCAAACAAGGCTTGTTGTTAGGCACTCACACTGAATTAAAAAGAAAATCTAATTTTATGAAACTATAGCACATTATTTAATCTGTTCTCTATAAACCAGTACTTAATAACAAGAGTAAATCTGAACATAACAGAGCAAACATGGGTCACCCTTCATAGTAAGAAACTGGTCAGAAACTGGACCACAAGTATCAAGTAAGTCCTTTAAATATACTTTTTTTGGGGGGTAGTTTCTGGAAAAAAAACTATGGGTGTATCTTGAACGAATAGACATAGCAGAGATAAACGATTTATGATACCCAACATGTACACTCTAAAGCCAAGGTTCCTATAATGTTGGGCTGGTTCTTCTTTGGGCCTCCAATACTATAGAAGGGAAGGTAAAAGTCAATCAGTGCAATTTTTAAGGGGATACATCTTTACTGCATTAGCTGGGTGATTGTTATAACTGTGTTATATATACCTGTAACTTTATTTTGACCAAAATTTTCTCCACAAACAGAGGCCTGAATAAAATAAGTCTAAAAACATTTCTTTAAAGTGATTCTGGTAGAATATAACCATTGAGCTAAATCACTACATTTGTTTTTCTCAGGCACCATTACATTAAATTCAGTCTAATGTATGTACCTACCCAGATACAGTAAGTATTAGTTTACGTGGTATTGTCCAAAATATTACCCAGGGCGATAATGTAGCAATCAGCTAATAATAATATTCCTTCCATGTTTATTCCTTTCCAGCTTTATTTTTTTTAATGGAAAGCTTCAACCAAACAACTGTAAACAGTTTCATTCTTCTTGGTCTCTCAGACATCCCATCCCTACAAGTTTTATATTTTATGCTCTTCTTGGCCATTTACACAATCACACTCACCGGAAACCTTCTTTTAATTATTGTGGTTAGAAGTGACAGTCAACTGCACACTCCTATGTACTTTTTTCTTACTAATCTCTCATTCATTGACACTTGCCTATCCTCAACCATACTGCCCAAGATCCTTGCTAATACATTATCTCAGGACAAAAGCATTTTGTTCTTAGGATGTGTGGCCCAGATGTTTGTTTCTCTAGTTCTCGGGGCAACAGAATGCATGCTATTAGCTGTTATGGCCTACGATAGATACATGGCCATCTGCTTCCCTTTGAACTATTCTATTATAATGAGCAAGATGGTGTGTGCTTCACTGGCAGGAGCATGTTGGGTATTGAGCTTTATATCCACTTCCATAAATGCCTCATTTACATTCCGATTACCTTACTGCAAATCTAACCAAATCAACCATTTTTTTTGTGAGATTCCCCCTCTCTTAAGACTTTCTTGCAAAGATACTTTATTGAATGTGGTTGTGATATATGTTACTGGTGGCATGATTGCTCTTTGCTCGTTCTTGTTAACAGTTTTGTCCTATGTCCACATTATCCTTACCATTCTGAAGATTCGCTCTAAACATGGTAGGTACAAGACATTTTCCACTTGTGCTTCTCACCTTACTGTGGTCTGTCTCTTCTATGGCACCATTATGTTCATGTACCTGCGCCCTCGTTCCAGTTACTCACCAGATCGGGACAGGGCTATTGCCATTCTCTATACAGTTGTGACTCCTATGCTCAATCCCATTATCTACAGTATCAAAAATAAAGAGGTCATAGGATGCTTAAAAAAGCTGAAAACTACGATATCATATTCAAAATGATCAGCACTCTTGTCCTATGTCTATAGTACCCTATACTTGTACCCGGTACAAGGCTCTTTCTATATACACAAGTGACTCCTATGCAGAATCCCATTATCTGCAATATCAAAAATAAAGAGGCCAAAGGAACCCTGAGAAATATGAAATTTAAGAAATGAGCAACGTCTTGTCATGTGTCCATATTATCCCTACAATTCTGTGTGAACTTTTAAATTTAATTTCAATAGGTGTAAATGTGTATGGAACATTCATTTTAAATATTAATGTCCTTTAAATGCAGTAGGTTCACTCTCCTATAAAGATATATTGGGACTATATACTAGAATGCTTCAAGAGGAGGCTTTCTGGATCAGGGGTCTTTTAGTTATGTGGAGCACAGTACTATCACATGATGATGTCTTTAAAGAAACTTAGATTTGAATGTGGGCAGTAACCCATAGTAACCAATCGAAAGTTTCTCAATCTCTGATCAGTTTCTTTGGTTTTTGGCCTTCAGCAAACTTGTCCAGTGGTGGTAAATGATTCCCTATATGGGTTAAGACTGCAGAAGGAACCTTAGGGCATCCAAGGAAATCCAAAATACATTAGTTTTCACCAGCGACCACTTTGTCACACTTCGTGCCACTTCGCCAGGCGCAAATTCGTTACTATACTAATTCACTAAAATGCCAAGTTGCGTCTCAGCAGCCGAACGCTGGTGAATTTTCGCTACCGTTACTTCGGACGTGTGAGCATTTCATAGCAAATTTTTACTAGCATTCATTTCTGCCTAGCAAAACTTCGATAGGCAGAAATGTATGATGTATGATGTCACTGGCATAAGATTGCGGAAGTTGCAGCTTCATCTTATCAGTATGCCTGGTCTGAGTTGGCAAAGTAAACTCGCGAAAGAGGTAACGTTCAGTAAAATTCGCATCTTAGTGAATTTAAGGAAAAGTCGCCTGGTGATAGGGTACGAAAATATGCTAGCGATGGTCTCGTTCGCTAGCTAATTGTCCTCTACGCCTGTTAGTGAATTGGCGAGGTCCCTGCGGATAGGATTTCTGGCGTCGGTCACTTTGCCCTTTAGTGAATCTGCCCTAAAGACATTTTGTGCATTAATCTGTCCTCCCCTTTAATGAAAACTGGAATTGTTTGTCAATTTACTGCAATATATTCATGATGACCAATATATATCCCTTTTAAAAAGTAAGGGGTTCCTTAGGGATCACAACTTCACTGTTAACAGACCAAGGAAAGGATTGTGAGTATGAACCCTCCTCATAAGTATGTGGGGGTCTCGAATTAGTTTTCAAATACTACAGTGCCCTATCTTGATTCAATTTTTTCCAGTGATTTTGTTTGGTTTCTTGTTACCCTTCAGTTCTTATGTTGGGTTATAGCTGATTCAGCTTTAAAGGAGAATTCAACACTAAACCTAAAAAACCCCTACGCTACACAGACCGTCCTCCCCCCAGTGTTACCCTGGTCAAATGCCCCTAATGTTTTGCCCCTGCACCGAGGGGAAAGTAACCGTTAGGGGCATTTGCCTGGGGTAACACCTAGGCTGGGGGGAGAAGGTAGGGGGGTCTATGTAGGGTAGGGGGGTAGGGTTTGTTTAGGTTTGAATTCTCCTTTAAAATGTGGCCCTGCAATAATCTGTGTTGATTAAAATAATGATAAAGATTGAATTACAAATAATTCACTGGAACAATAAGTGCTGAATGGAGTAATGACCTTAAAAGCAAAATAATAAAAATATACTAATTACAGTTTATTATACGAATAACAGAAAAAGGAATGGATCGCACACCTAATTTTGAAAAAAACAAATTAATTTATTAAACAAAAAAAGAAAAGAAAAAATAATACAAAAATTACAAAACAAAAATCAAATCATAATGAGCCCAACGCGTTTCGACCTTAAGGGTCTTCATCAGGGGCACAAAAAATTAAAAAATCAAAAAGGCAGCCTTTTTGATTTTTTAATTAATTTTTTTTGATTTTTGTTTTGTAATTTTTGTATTATTTTTTCTTTTCTTTTTTTGTTTAATAAATTAATTTGGTTTTTTCAAAATTAGGTGTGCGATCCATTCCTTTTTCTGTTAAATAATATGGAGACCCTTATGGGGAGTCACCTTTGGATCAGCACCCTGTAGTTTATCTAAAAAGGGTGTGCGCCTTCTTTTCTATATTTTGATGTATTATACGAATAACACTAGAGTGAGCAATTGCTCCTACTCTCATGAATCTGACAACCTCATTAGTAGGAAGCTGAAAATGGGCTAACCCTCCATAGCTCAATCATAGAAAGTTCCTTTTTTGAATATCTTATATTCAAAAAATGGGTTTTTTGAAAGTGCAGAAGTATGCATTAGGAAACATGCAAAGATCATTACAAGTAGGAAATGAGACCAAGAAAGAGAATGGGGAAGTACACTAGAGAATAAAGAGAGTCTGTGGGAAATACCAATACACAGCAAGAGGAACACTGAACAAAACAGTCAGGAACTCTAGCTTGTCTTTCTTATTACTAACTCCACTGTTCTCAGAAAAGCCTACACAGAATCTTGGAACCTTCCGCCAAGGTCCAAAAAACTGGCTAATCTTAACAGACCGCTTACATGAACATGTATTTTCTCCATTTAAAAATGTTTCTTTTGGCCACCACTGTGTTTTGGGGATGGGGTGGTCAGGTGTGCACACTCAAAATAAGTCATTATTAAGAATATGTCAGTGTAGGTATTCAGTATATGTCAGTATGTGCATTGCAGAATTAAACTCTAACTTTAGCACAAATATGAATTTATTTTTTAAATGAATTCTAACATATGGGCATAATTTACTAATTAATGAAACTTTAAATTTGTCGTATTTTTACCTGGAGTAAAAACATACGCAATCTGCTAAAAAGAAAATACAAAAATGTTTTGGTGTATTAAGTTTACATTGTAAAATATTTGTGTCTTTTCACGAGGCATAATTTTGCCAATGCAAGAATACACCAATTTATCAAGAGTGCCATGGCAAATTCCCCAGTGATACTGTTAGCACAAAACTGCAACGGCCCGGGCTTTTTCTCAATGAGCACCACAGAGTCAATCTTTTCTTCCTGCTTCTTCTTTCTTTGTGCGGGTTCATATGTGCAGTACAGTGAAAAGAAACTCTGAACTCTGAACTCTAGGCTTTTACTCTACTGCTCTCTACTCTACTCTAATGCTCATGCATAGGCTCTGGGGATTTGAAAAAAGCAGAAGCTGAAGAAGAGGATTACTCCGTGGTACTGAATGAGAAGTACCCAAGGCTGGTGCAGTTTTCTTTTCAAAAAGAAGCACCGGCCTGGGTGGTAAGTGATTATAATCATTAGGGGGTGCTTAAAATTTAATTTACACTTTCCTTCATCTTTAAAAGAGAACTAAAGCTTAACTAAAGAAATAGGCTAGTGTAACAAACCTACCTTTGGTTCGTAGGGGACGGCAGGGACGCCTGCCGCCCCCACGGCGGGGACGCCCGCCGCGCCGAGCGGCAGCCGCCGCTTCTAGGCCTCAGGCGCCGGCTCCTTAGGGAGCGCGCGGCGCGCATGCGCCGGTCTTAAGGCGCAGGCGCGTTCGCGCAGGCGCGCTGACGTCACGGCGCAGACGCGCTGGCGTCATTGCGACGGACGCAATGGCGCCAACATTTAAAATAAAAAGGCAATGCACAGTGTGTGCATTGCCCAACGTAGGTTCTAGTTTTTCTGTTCCTGGGTGCGATTCTGCTTGTTTATTCCTGTCCTTCCGGCTAGTCCTGACTCCTGTAATTGATCTCTGCCTGCCCTGACCCTTTGGCTTATCCTCTGACTACGCTTTCTGGATCCCGATTTTGTACTTCGACTAAGATTGTTACTGACCCGGCCTGTGACCTCTACTACTCTGCTTCTTACCGATTCTGTACCTTGTTCCGATTGGTTTTGACTTGGCCTGTTTCTGGACTTTGATATACGTTTACGTAAGGTTCCCTTGCTCGCTCAGAGTTGTAGTCCTCTTAGTCCCCTCACTTTAAGACCTGGCGGCATCCGAGTAGCGGAGGGCTCATCCCGAAGTGAAAGGCGGCAGTTTGAGGCGGAAGCGTGAGCCGAGCCCGGGACATCGGGGTTAACTCTGGGTTGTGGATACCGAACGTGACATTACGTTGGGCCCTAAAAAAAAAAAAACTAAGAAGATGGAGCCAGCTGACGTTACTGCTTCCACCACTCCTTCGGACGCAATCCTGGCAAATCTTCTGCAGAGGCTTGGAGAACAAGAAGACAAGCAAGATTATATTGTCCAATGTCTTCACGGTCTTTCTTCCAGGCTTGATATGATGCAGCAACAGCCTGTTCCTGGTCCGAGTACTGCAACTCCTCAGGCAAGCTCTTCTCTACCTTCACCTACTGGTAGTTCCTTCCATGAGCCCAAGGTTCCTTTTCCTGAGAAGTTTACTGGGGATCGTAGTAAGTTTTTTACGTTTCAAGAAGCCTGTAAGCTACATTTCAGTTTTTTACCTTATTCTTTCCCCACCGAGGAATCTAGGGTAAATTTTGTAGTTACCTTGTTACAGGGCGATGCTCAGCTTTGGGCATTTAGTCTGTCCCAGAGGGATCCAGCCCGTCACTCTCTTGAAGCTTTCTTTAAAGCCATGGCCGTAATTTACGATGATCCTGATCGTGCCGCCTCTGCCGACGCAGCCATACGTGCTCTTAAACAAGGCAAGAGGCGGGCAGAGGATTATTGTACTGAGTTTCGGCGATGGGCTGTAGAGACGGGCTGGAATGATACTGCTCTCATGAGCCAATTTAGGGTTGGTCTGGCCGCAGCTATCAAAGATAGTCTTGTCAATTTTCCTACACAGTCCTCCCTGGATTCTCTTATGCATTTGGCTGTTCAGATTGATCGTAGGCATAGAGAGAGACTTCAGGAGGAACAGGTTGCCAATATCTCACCTCTTTCTGTAAATGTTTCCAATATCCCGCAAGTTTTTCCTCAACCCTTTGAAGAACCTATGCAGATTGGTTCTACTCGTCTTTCTTCTGCTGAGAGGTTCCGTAGGAGGAGTAATGGGTTATGTCTGTATTGTGGGGATAAAGGGCATTTTCGCAACACCTGTCCCAAAAGGCCGGGAAACGACAGAGCCTAAGCAGGTCTGGGGAGTCTTGCTTGGGTGATGTCGTTTCTACTCCCCAATCTTCTCAAATTTTAATTCCGGTCCGTTTGAATTGGGACAGTGGTTGTGTGCAGAGCTCTGCTTTTTTGGGTTCGGGGGCTGCGGGTAATTTTTTGGATCTTGGGTTTATTAAAGAACATGGTGTCCCTTGCGAACCACAGGTTCCATCATTCAGGTTGTCTGCCATTGATGGTAGATCTTTGGGTTCTGGGTTAGTTTCTACCAAATCTAAAGTCATCCGTATGTCCATGTCTGATCATTTCGAATCCCTTTCTTTTTTCATTACCGAGTGCCCTCAGACTCCAATCATTTTAGGCCTTCCCTGGTTACAAAGTCACAATCCCCAGGTTGATTGGCCCTCTGGTAAAATTTTGAATTGGAGCCCTGCTTGTGAACATTCTTGTATTAAGGTTGGTCAAACTCTGGCTGCAACTTCTTTAAAAGGTCTCCCTCCCTGTTATGCTGCCTTTTCTGATGTTTTTTGTAAAAAAGCAGCTGAGTCTTTACCCCCCCATAGACCTTACGACTGTGCCATTGAATTATTGTCTGGGTCTTCTCCTCCCAAGGGTAGGACATATCCACTTTCTCTTCCCGAGTCCTTGGCCATGGAGGAATATATTAAAGAGAATTTGGAGCGGGGGTTCATTAGACCTTCTTCCTCTCCTGCGGGGGCGGGTTTTTTCTTTGTCAAAAAGAAGGATGGGAGCCTTAGACCCTGTATCGATTATAGAGGGTTAAACAAGATCACGGTCAAGAATCGTTATCCCCTCCCTTTAATCTCCGAACTGTTTGATCGAGTAAAGGGAGCTGTTATTTTTTCCAAGTTAGATTTAAGGGGCGCCTATAATCTAATCAGGATAAGGGAGGGGGATGAGTGGAAGACAGCTTTTAATACCCGGGATGGGCATTATGAATACCTGGTTATGCCTTTTGGTTTATGCAATGCCCCCGCTGTCTTTCAAGAACTAGTCAATGATATCTTCCGTGATCTTTTGGGCCGTTTTGTCGTGGTATATCTAGACGACATTCTCATTTTTTCTTCAAATTTATTTTCTCATCGGGCCCATGTTCGTGAGGTTTTATCTAGGTTAAGGCAAAATCATTTGTATGCAAAACTTGAAAAATGTTTATTTGAGGTTTCTGCTGTACCTTTCCTTGGATACATTATTTCTCAAACAGGTCTTGAGATGGAGCCCGCTAAGGTCCAAGCAATTCAGCAGTGGGCACAACCTCTTTCTTTGAAAGCAGTCCAGAGGTTTTTAGGATTCGCTAATTACTACAGACAATTTATTTTAAATTTTTCTAAGTTGGTGGCTCCGATTACTGCCTTAACTAAGAGAGGGGTTGACCCAAGTATTTGGCCTGCTGAAGCGGTTGAGGCTTTTCATCTTTTGAAAGAAGCCTTTATTTCTGCCCCAGTTCTCCGGCACCCTGACTCTTCCTTACCTTTTATTGTTGAGGTAGATGCATCTGAGATTGGTGCTGGTGCTGTGTTGTCTCAGCGACATCCTGTCTCCGGTAAGATGCATCCTTGTGCTTTTTTTTCAAAGAAATTCTCTTCAGCAGAGGTCAATTATGATATTGGCAACAGGGAATTATTGGCCATTAAATTAGCATTCGAGGAATGGAGACATCTCCTTGAGGGTGCCAAACATACTGTTTCTGTGTTCACTGACCATAAAAACCTATTATACATTGAATCTGCTAGACGGTTAAATCCTCGGCAAGCCAGGTGGTCATTATTTTTCTCACGGTTTAATTTTCTCATCTCCTACAGGCCAGCAGATAAGAATGTAAAAGCAGATGCCCTTTCTAGAAGTTTTGTCTCCAAACCTAGGGAGGATTTGGGGCCAGTCCCTATTGTTCCGAAGGAGGTGATTGTGGCAGCCCTGAGTCCGGATCTCTTTACTTCTTTGTCTAATGCTCAGGTAGATTCTCCTCCTAATATTCCTGTGGGCAAGTTATTTGTTCCGA
Organism: Xenopus petersii; assembly: GCA_038501925.1. Lineage (NCBI taxonomy): Eukaryota > Metazoa > Chordata > Amphibia > Anura > Pipidae > Xenopus > Xenopus petersii. The sequence goes on from CM076686.1 coordinate 15,840,111, forward strand.
GTAATTTACGTGAAGCTGTCTTTCACGAGTCCCATGATTCCAAAGTGGCTGGTCATCTGGGTTGTGCGAAGACTTGTGAATTATTGTCTCGTACTCTCTGGTGGCCGACCCTAAGACAAGACGTTGCCAAATACATTGATTCATGTCCAATTTGCCAACGTTCTAAGCCTTCTAGATCTTTACCTCAGGGTTTGCTGCAGTCACTTCCTATTCCCGAGAAACCTTGGACTCATATATCCATGGATTTCATTGTGGAATTACCTCCATCTAAGGGTCATACGGTCATCTGGGTAGTAGTGGATCGTTTTAGTAAAATGTCCCATTTTATCCCTCTCCCCACCCTTCCATCTGCCAAGACCCTTGCTGAACTTTTCATTATCCATATTTTCAAGTTTCACGGGGCTCCTCTTAATATTGTGTCTGATAGGGGGGTTCAATTTGTGTCCAAATTCTGGCGGGCCTTTTTTTCTTTAATGGGTACTGATTTGTCTTTCTCTTCCGCATACCATCCACAGACTAACGGTCAGACTGAGAGGACAAATCAGACCCTGGAACAGTATCTGAGATGTTACGTCTCCTGCAATCAGTCACTTTGGGTTAATTTTCTTCCGTGGGCCGAATTTGCCTATAATAATGCCATTCACTCCTCCACTGGCAGGTCTCCTTTTTTCACTGTTTTTGGTCTCCATCCCAGGGTTTTTTCGTTTTCTGATTCTTGTGACCTTCCTGCCGTCAATTCTATTACTGAGGACTTTTCTAAGGTTTGGCAGGAGGTTCAGAAGTCTTTATCTTCTGCAGTAGCTGCTCAGAAGAGGGCTTCTGATAAACAGCGAAGAGAGTCTCCCGAATATCAGGTTGGTGATCAAGTTTGGCTGTCCTCTAAGAATATTTCTTTGAAAGTCCCGTCGGCCAAACTGGGTCCCAAATTTATTGGTCCATTTTCTGTATCTAAGATTATTAACCCTTGTACTTTCAGGTTAAATCTTCCTCCCGAACTCAAGATTTTTAATTCCTTTCATGTCTCCCTTTTAAAACCTGCTAGAGTGGTACGTCAGACTTCTCCTCCTCCTCCTGTTTCTGTTGAGGGGCAATCTGAATATTTAGTTCACAAGTTGGTTGATTCTCGTATCTCTAGAGGTAAACTACAATATCTGGTTCACTGGAAGGGTTATGGTCCCGAGGAAAGGTCTTGGGTTCCTGCCTCGGATGTTAGGGCTGATCGCTTGGTGAGGCAGTTCCACTCTAGGTTTCCCAACAAACCTAGGGGTCCAGTGGCCCCCTCTGGAGGGGGGGTAATGTAACAAACCTACCTTTGGTTCGTAGGGGACGGCAGGGACGCCTGCCGCCCCCACGGCGGGGACGCCCGCCGCGCCGAGCGGCAGCCGCCGCTTCTAGGCCTCAGGCGCCGGCTCCTTAGGGAGCGCGCGGCGCGCATGCGCCGGTCTTAAGGCGCAGGCGCGTTCGCGCAGGCGCGCTGACGTCACGGCGCAGACGCGCTGGCGTCATTGCGACGGACGCAATGGCGCCAAAATTTAAAATAAAAAGGCAATGCACCGTGTGTGCATTGCCCAACGTAGGTTCTAGTTTTTCTGTTCCTGGGTGCGATTCTGCTTGTTTATTCCTGTCCTTCCGGCTAGTCCTGACTCCTGTAATTGATCTCTGCCTGCCCTGACCCTTTGGCTTATCCTCTGACTACGCTTTCTGGATCCCGATTTTGTACTTCGACTAAGATTGTTACTGACCCGGCCTGTGACCTCTACTACTCTGCTTCTTACCGATTCTGTACCTTGTTCCGATTGGTTTTGACTTGGCCTGTTTCTGGACTTTGATATACGTTTACGTAAGGTTCCCTTGCTCGCTCAGAGTTGTAGTCCTCTTAGTCCCCTCACTTTAAGACCTGGCGGCATCCGAGTAGCGGAGGGCTCATCCCGAAGTGAAAGGCGGCGGTTTGAGGCGGAAGCGTGAGCCGAGCCCGGGACATCGGGGTTAACTCTGGGTTGTGGATACCGAACGTGACAGCTAGAAATGTTGTACATTATGTTTTGTGCTTCTGTACCAGCCCAAGGCAACCACAGCCCTTTAGCAGTAAAGATCTGTGTCTCCAAAGATGCCCCAGTAGCTCCCCATCTTCTTTTCTGCTGATTCACTGCACATGCTCTGTGCTGCTGTCACTTACTGAGCTTAGGGACCCACTCACAATATACAGTACACACAGAATAGAAATGTCACACTATAAGGCTGATTAGTAATTAATACAGATAATTACTACATGGAAGCACAGAAACCAGTGCAATTAGCTTCAGAATTTAATAATCAGCCCTGTAGCATCAGCTTATATTACAGGGGAAGCTCATTTTCTGCTGGATAATTAGTGACGAGCCCTAAGCTTAGCTTCTCAACAGCCAATCAGAGCCCACTGAGCATGTGAGTGTCACAGACACTTTCCAAAATGGTGACCCCCTGTGACAAGTTTGAAGTCCCGGATCATTGCTGTTTTATAGTTTTTGTTTGTGCTGGAATCAGTTATTTGAGCGAGCTTCGCTAGGCAAGGCAGCCCCCCTAAAAGATGTGTTAAGGTGGCCATAGACGCACCAATAATATTGTTTGAAATATATTTTCGTACAATATTCAGTGTGTTTATGGTAGGAGATGAGCAAACTGATATTTGCAGAAGACTTGTATATTGGTCAGGCTTGGCAATTGGGCTGGCATCTTTGAAGGCACCAGAACATCAGCCATTGTTAGTGTTGAATCATCAGATACAGGTAGAATTCTATTGTTTATATCTGTATATCCAAAGATTCAGCTCTACTCATGTTTATTGAAACAAACTATCTTTCCAGGAAAGATCATAATTATAATGTCTAATGGCCACCTTTAGATCTACCTGTCAAAATCTGTCCCAGACCCCAGAATGAAAAGAGCATGAAGAGAGACAGGTTGTCGAGACGGAAATAATAAATAGTAACTTGATTATTTAATAAATGATACAGAATTTTTAATTGATTATATTTAGAAAGTTTCTTATTTAAGTGAGGCTTGTATTCAATTTTCATTTTCACGATTGTTTCCCTTTAAGTAAATTCGTAAGGGCATATTTACTAAGCTCGAGTGAAGGATTAGAACAAAATACATATTCGAATTTCAAAGTAATCTTTTGGGTACTTCGACCATCGAATAGGCTACTACGACGTTTGACTTCGATTCGAACTAAAAATCATTTGACTGTCTCTTTAAAAAAATACTTTGACTACATACTTCGCCAGTTTAAATGGGGACCTTCCCCAGCACTTTTCTAAGGATTTTATCATTCGATCGAACAATTTTTATTCAATCGTTCGATCGAAGTATTTGCACTACAATCCTTCGAATTTGATATTCTAGGATTTTACTTCGAGGGTCGAATTCAAGGGTTTATTAACCCTCGAAATTCGACCCTTGATAAATCTGCCCCGTAATCTCACCATCAAATTACATCTGACATATTGATGCAAATTTTGCAGATGAGGAGAAGATGAGGAGAAAATTAACATTTTAGTAAATATGCCCCAAAACTTCTAGATAGGATTTATGGAAATTTATAATGATACCTGATTTTAGGGGAGAAATATGCTGCAAACACCGGCTCCTTCCACTCCAATTAATATAATTTCTGCTCTAAGGACAATATCCATGTACAAGGTATGGGACCTGTTATCCAGAATGCTTTGGACCTGGGGTTTTCAGGATAACGGATTTTTCCATAATTTGGATATTTAAACCTTTAGTATAGTAAAAAAAACATTCAAATCTCCCAATGCACTCATTAGGAAGTGCTCAAACCCTGCCGCCTTCAAATACATGTATATGAACTGCAGGCTCAACTCCTGCAGCGCTCACCCGTTTACTGAGTGGGTCTGGGTGCAAGTGCCCCGGACCTGTCGCTAAACTTCCACATTCAATTATACATTCATCATGTATAGGTTACTCACCACTTTGGGTCTCTGGTCCGGGTGCAACTATGGTTGCCACCTTTATTAAAAAATTTTACCGGCCAGTGGGGGGGCGGGCATCAAAAGGGGGCGGTCCGTGATGCTGAAAGGGGGCAGAGCTACGCGGCGTGCTGCAAAAGGGGCGGAGCAACATCGCACAGCGCTGGAAAAAAGGTAAGTTCTTTGTGATCTTTGCGAATTGGGGGCAGGCCAGGGGCTTTTTTTTAAAGGGTATTACAAATTACCGGCAATTGTATTGCCGGTAAATTTGTAATACCGGCCCCGGCCTTGGCAGGTGTTTTACCGGCTAGGCCGGTAAAATACCGGCCGGGTGGCATCTCTAGGTGCAACACCCCAAACCCGCAACTATGGGAGACGACACGACCAATACTATAACCTTGCAGCATGCACTCAATGGATCAGTAGACAGCAGTGAATTTTAAAACAGCTTTATTTTACCAACCAATCCTCCTAACGCGTTTCGTGTGATCCCACGCGTACTCATTGGCATCTATGAAAAATCATGTAAACATTAAATAAACCCAATAGGCTGGTTTACTTCCAATAAGGATTAATTATATCTTAGTTGAGATCAAGTACAAGCTACTGTTTTATTATTACAGAGAAAAAGGAAATCATTTTTAAAAATCTGGATTATTTGGATGAAATGAAGTCTATGGGAGACAGCCTTTCTGTAATTCTGAGCTTTCTGGAGAACAGGTTTTCGCATAAGGGATCCCATACCTGTATAGGAAATAGCTGGTATGTCAATTTAGATTTCTATATTGAATTTTTGGTGTTACTACCGTCTTAAAAAGGTCTCTGTGTTCCTTAGAACAGATAAAACACAAAACTAATATAACTAAGTAAAATTTAGGTGGTGGTGAAGTTGTTGCAGCCTGCAGTCTCATGCATTTGTCATGAGTGGAAATGTTACTTGGCCTTTGAATTGATGAAACTCACACCTTCAGTCATATTGACTCAATTATAGAAAAAACAAACCAGTTATTTTTAAACCTATAAAAAGTTATCGGTTTATTCTGCAGAAATAAGCAAATCTGCAAACGAAAATGTGAGATGAAGGTGGTAATGCAACATCAGGGGCTCCAGCCATCAGGGCAGGTTATAGTACAGGTTATCAATCATATTAGTAGTATACAGATACAGTATCAATCAACTTGACAGGTGCCCCGCCCCCTGACAGGTGCCCCGCCCCTAATGGGTGGGGTCAACACCCCTAATGGGCGGGGTTACCACCCATAATGGGTGGAGCTAAGTTTGATCTGATCTTTCTGACCTGACATAGCCACGCCCACTGCGGCAAAGCATTCCCCGCCCACTGCGCGGCCGCCATTTTGTGAAAGTAAGCCGCCATTTTGTGTAGTACCCATAAACCCTAGCTAGCCAGTGGCAAAGCATTCCCCGCCCACTGCGCAGCGGCCATTTTGTGAAATTAAGCCGCCATTTTGTGTAATGCCCATAAACCCTAGCTATCCTCTACTGTGAGCGCTACCAGTTGGTTATGTTTGATATTACAAGCGCTATATGGGGTAACTGTGTGACTGCGAGGGCCATCATGCGGTTTTTGCTATAACTACAGATGAATGCCGGGAAAAAATAAATAAATAAATAAATAAATAAATAAATAAAAAAACAGATGACTTAAATGTTTGTTCTTTTTAAATTAACACATTCCGATGTGAAAATAGCTACGAGAAAACAAGACATTTGGACTGCTCTGCGACTGTGAAACTGAAAAAAAAAAAAAAAAAACAAGGACTGTTCTTATTCCTCCAAAACTATTACAATTCACATGTGAACTTTTTTGAACTGCACAAGACGATAGGATTGCTCTGCAACAGCGAAACTGAAAAAATCAAGGATTGTTTATAGACCTCCAAAACAGTTTGAACCTTTTGAAATGCATAAGAGACTATGTCTGCTTTGGCAATTACTTGTGAACCATTTTGAAATGCACAATTCATTATGTTACAGGGTTGTCAGGCAATCACGGACTACTGTTGATCTAAAAGGGGAATGAGCTTTCAGGTTCATTATGCATTTAATCTAAATGCATGATACATTTTAAAAACACTGTCTTTTACAATAGAAATGGCCTCATTATCGAAAAACATTAAAGTTGTGTTAAAAAAAGCATACTATACGCCTCAAAATACAGGCAGTTTTGGTGGTGTTCAAAACTTGTATCAGAGTGTTAAAAATAAAGGCATAAAACAAAATACTGTAAGGCAGTGGTTGGCCACTCAGGATTCGTATACGCTACACAAACCAGTACGTAAGAATTTCGAAAGAAATAGAATTTGTGTTTCAGATATAGACGCACAATGGCAGGCAGACTTGGTCTCAATGACGGATTTTGCAAAATACAACAACGGGGTTAAATACATACTTACAGTCATAGATGTGTTGTCAAAATATGCCTGGGTCTTTAGTCTATATGATAAAACAGGCAAAAGTGTTACAAACGCTTTTGAGACTATATTTAGCAGTGGCCGTAAACCTTGCAAACTACAGACTGATCGCGGTAAAGAGTTTTTAAATAAGAATGTTAAAGCATTATTTAAAAAACAGGCTATACACCACTTTGTGACTAACAATAATGTAAAAGCGGCAATTGTGGAGAGATTTAATAGGACATTAAAATCTAAAATGTGGCGCTATTTTACCAAAAACAATACATATAGTTATATAGACGTATTAAAGGACATAGTTTATAGTTATAACCACACTGTCCATCTAACAACACGCATCAGGCCTGTTGATGTAACAAATGCAAACTCACTCACGGTCTGGAAAAATATATATGCCTGTTACTTTAAATCTAAAAAAATTAAACCAACCTTTAAACTCGGTGATCACGTGAGGATTTCAAAATACAAAGACGTTTTTAGTAAAGGTTATGAACAGAGCTTTACAGATGAGATTTTCATCATTACCGCGGTGAACACTAGAGGTGTGAGGCCAGTCTACAAGTTAAAGGATATATACGACGAACCTATTGAAGGCACATTCTATGCTGAAGAAATACAGAAGATACCTGAAAATTACAATCGTGTATACAGAATTGAAAAGGTACTGAAACAGAAAGTTGTCAGAGGACAGATTCTTTACTACGTTAAATGGTTAGGCTATCCGGCAAAGTTCAATAGTTGGATCAAAAAGCAACAACTAACCTCCTTTTAAATTTCAGGGATAATGGAGGAAAGCGATTTTTATATAACACTACCCAGTAATGCGTCGCTTAACACATACCCTCAAAATGAAATATCCAGCTACACTGTGAAATTATCTAAACCCGTTATGCTCAAAGGCGAGTGGGAAGTTGGAATGACCGAAATACAATATCCTCATACATTCAACAATATTGAATCTGATGAAGGACTCATATATGTAGGAATTCCTGGAGGACCCCTGAAAGAACTAAATATAAAGCCTGGCTTGTACAGCACTGTAAGAGACCTGATAAAGGCTATAAATGATAAAATTGAAACTTTAAAATCACCAGTGTATGATGTAAAGCTACGATACGATGAGTTAGAACGATTAGTATCTGTAAAAGGGACACACACATTCTTGGCTAGTAATAAATTAACAGCTATTTTAGGTATTGATTCTAACCATTTTAATAACAGCATCAATGGTCGAGTATGTGCGGATATAAAAGCGGGATTTTACACGTTATTTGTATACTCAGACATTATCAGACCCCAGCGGATTGGTGATTTCTATACAACGTTGCTTCGAACCGTACCAATATTAGGTATCAACAATGAAATTATTACGCAGCAGTTTATAAAGCCGGATTACATTCCTGTCAGTAAGCATCATTTCGACAACATCACGATAGAGATAAAGAATGATCAGAACAGAAACGTGTCATTTAAATATGGGAAAGCCATAGTGAAACTACACTTTCGCCCGCGGCGTGGAGGCATCTATTAATATACTATGGTGGCTATAAAAAACTATGGGGAGCCAAACATTTACAGCGCTTATTATGAAGCGCAAGCTGGTCACAGAATTTCTGGACTATCGTCTTGTGCAGTTCAAAAAAGTTCACATGTGAATTGTAATAGTTTTGGAGGAATAAGAACAGTCCTTGTTTTTTTTTTTTTTTTTTCAGTTTCACAGTCGCAGAGCAGTCCAAATGTCTTGTTTTCTCGTAGCTATTTTCACATGGGAATGTGTTAATTTAAAAAGAACAAACATTTAAGTCATCTGGTTTTTTATTTATTTATTTATTCCCGGCATTCATCTGTAGTTATAGCAAAAACCGCATGATGGCCCTCGCAGTCACACAGTTACCCCATATAGCGCTTGTAATATCAAACATAACCAACTGGTGGCGCTCACAGTAGAGGATAGCTAGGGTTTATGGGCATTACACAAAATGGCGGCTTAATTTCACAAAATGGCCGCTGCGCAGTGGGCGGGGAATGCTTTGCCGCTGGCTAGCTAGGGTTTATGGGTACTACACAAAATGGCGGCTTACTTTCACAAAATGGGGCCGCGCAGTGGGCGGGGAATGATTTGCCGCAGTGGGCGTGGCTATGTCAGGCCAGAAAGATCAGATCAAACTTAGCTCCGCCCATTAGGGCGGTAACCCTGCCCATTAGGGGCGGGCACCTGCCAGGGGCGGGGCACCTGTCAAGTTGATTGATACTGTATCTGTATACTACTCATATTTGGCCTAGGCCCTGTATGACCAGAGAAAGTCATCAAGGAAACTAGAAATTACATAGAACCTCTAGAAATTACATAGAACCAATGAAACTAGGGTACATCTGGTGACTATTCCATGTTTAAAAAAAACAAAGTAATATCTATGGTGATTAGCTGATGGAATAATGAAAAAATTCAAATTAGAAGACATATTAGTTTGCATTTTTTTGTGTGTTTCATAATAAGAGTTCTAAAACTCTCAGGTTTGGAATTTTGCTAACTGATTGCTAGGGCTTAATTAAAGGAAAAACCATACCCTAGAATGAATTATTAACCAACAATTATTTTGTTCCCAAAAACTGACCTATTAAAGGAGAAGGAAAGGCTAAAATTAAGTAAGCTTTATCAGAAAGGTCTACATAAATACACCAGTAAACCCTCAAAGTAATGCTGCTCTGAGTCCTCTGTCAAAAGAAACACAGCATTTCTTTCCATCTATTGTGTATAATTGGGCTTCTGTATCAGACTTCCTGTTTTCAGCATAAACCTCCGGGGCAGGGCTTGAGCATGCTCAGTTTGCTCCTCTCCCCCTCCCTCCTCCCATGCCTGCAGTAATCTGAGCCCAGAGCTATGAGCGAGCAGGGAGAGACTCAGGCAGGAAGTGATGTCACATCTCGTTTATATGGCAGCTTCTATCCTAAACAAACAGAGACAGTGTCTACAGCTGTTTACTCTGGTATGGTAAAGCATTCTGCAGAATAAATATAGCATTCTAGTTTGCACTATTGTGGCTAATCTGTTGCCAATAAACTGTCTTGGAGCTTTCCTTCTCCTTCAAAGAATTTTGGCAAGTACATATTGGTAAATATTGTCCTTTTACATAGTTTACCTTTAGACACCATTTTGTGATTTGTGAATTGTGGGAATAAAAGACAGAATTTCTTTCAATTCATTGGCTCATGTGTATGTGCCCTTGGTTTGCTTTTGTGCCCTGTATATCATATGAGCCAGGGTACAGCTGTTTGCACTTGAAAAGGCAATTTTCTATTAAGGATTATGCTATTAAGGATTATGCTGTTCGTCGCCCCTGTCCCCTCCCTTTTATTCGTGCAAATCAACTGGACTGGAGCAATGGGGATTGGCGCATGGGAAATTTAAAAAATGATTGTATCTCCTGCTCATCCCCAGTATTTCTGAACCAATGTGGGTGTGGTTGGGCAGCATGTCGTCCCCCTAAAATCGTGCCGCCCTAGGTCCGGGACTAGGTGGCCTTTCCACAAATCCGGGCCTGGGATTATGCAAGGCACATACTGGTAGAAAAGTATAATTTTATAAAATCAATTTGTTTAGATGAAGTACAGGTCGACTGTGATATATTATTATTCATTTTTAAGGGATATAGTTTTCCTTTAATTAATAAGAATTAACAATAATAAGGAACTATCCAGGAAATCTGTTTGGTAGTTACTGTGGTCAGTATTAGAAAGGTTTCTAATAAAATTAGAAACCTTTCTCATATCTTTCCTAAGCAGAAGAACATCAGAGCAGCCTCTTTCTTTCTCCTGACAACTTGGTGGTCAGACTGGTGGGAAAATGATCAGCAGGTGGCGCGGCTATAACAAAATTAATTCATAGCAACAGTACATGTATCCCTTAATATCTTAGAATTAAAAATAATTAAACAAATAATGTAAATTACAAAAGTGCTTAGAATAGCCCCCTCATCAATTTTACATTCACTTATTTTTAAGGTTTATCTATCCTTTAATCTTCTGGTTCCAAATCAGTGGTTGTCAGAGTTGTTTGGTTCAAGTTCCCCTTAGAAGACCACCCTTAGCTCAAAACAAGGTTACAGCTACAGAAAAACTTTGGTGAGCGAAGCATTCATCAATAATTCCAAAAAGTATCTATGGGAGCCAATGCATGGCTCCAAATCTATTCCTAGTTGACCTTTATTTATGAGAGCAAAAATTCACACTTCCCAAACCTCACCCTGGCCGATCCTGTATGATCTCCAAACATATCCTGAATTGATAGATTCTATAGAAGGTGCTATACCCAGTATGGCCAACCGGGTTCCAGTTGTGGTGGGGGTCCGGAGGGGGCCTTGTGGCAGGGATGGAAGCCCTGAGACATTAGTTCCGGTGGGCTCCAGCCCCCCTCCCCAGTCCGACCCTGCTTTTTAGAGCCAGTTATTGATCATCTCAGACTTGGTTCTTTGTTTTTGTTTTGTTTTTATGACATTCACTTCCCTAGGGTAGTAAATGTGATTTTAAAAAAGCAAGTCTGAGCTGATCAATAAAAGATTAATATTAAATGTTAAAGATTTCTGTATTAATTCCAACCCAGATGCATTTTCTTAAAAGCCTTGTGGTTTAACCATAGGAACTGACGCTCACAATATGTTGAATTACAGGAAACCCCCCCTCTCATGGCGTCTCATACTGGGAAGTTTTCCAAAGTGCACAAGATCTGGTTTGGGTTATGAAATCACAGCTCTCAGCTTGTAAACAGTGGAGTGAAGAAGCATTTATGGGAAGTGCATGCGATTTGTGTGTCGGCGGGGATTTTCATATATTAGGGAATTTACTGTTTGCAGGTCTTAGCAACATAATATAACTATGTCTAATTGAAGGAATTTCCCAATAATGTGGTTTAAGGGAAAATTAAGCTTTAGAAAGTTAAAATAAAACAGAGGAAAGTCAGGAGACCAGAGTGCAATAATGAGAAATACACAGATAATTGTTATAGTTTTTATATAGTTATAGTTTTTTATAGTTTTGTTTAATATTAAAGAGTTATGTGTAAATGTAATTTGTAATTGTGTTCTTCTTTCAGCCTTGGCATGCTTCTTGCACGGCACTGCTAATCAGAAGGCTTCTTCTTATATTGTGAGAACCAGCAGTGCCAAGAATAGAAAGGGACACTAAGGGGGTTATTTAATAAACTTCCAATGCAAAAATCAAAAAAAATGTGTGATTTATTTTTATAAAATCAGACTTCATGAATTTTTTGCAATTTATTAAACCCAGAGGATGGAAAAGTCAGGATCAGAAAATCTAGCATCTCAGACCTGTCGATGTTGCATATAAGTTAATGGGAGAAGTCCCGCTGATTTTTTTTGATTTGCGCTGGGTTCCGTGCAATACCCCGAAGTTTTCTGAGGTTTTGGGCAAAAAAGCATAAGAAATCTGAGTTTTCGGGTGAAAAATCCGGAAAAATCATGAAAATCAGATTTTTCCCGCAAATCTAATTTTTGGGAAATTGTAATATTAAATAAGCGTAAAAAACCTGAGCGGATTTGGTATGTATGCAGAAAATTTTGAGATAAATTTGGACTTTGATAAATAACCCCTTAATGCATAAAGGAAAGTTGCTTGGAATTACATGTTCTTTCATTAGGCAGTATTTTTAGGTTTACATCCCCTTTAATCATATGTCAATAGAAAGAAAGAAAAAAGCAAGAGCTAGCCGTTTTGCTCATCATTTTTTTCTCAGTGAAGTGCATCTGGCTCTCTGGGACAATCTGGAATTGAATCAGAAAATAAGTCTTTCTCATCTAACTTAATCTGGCCCTTTATTAAAAATGTCCAATGCTGGGCCTGCTACACATTCTGAAGACCAGTGGTCCAAAGGTATTACACCCGGCAAGTGGTGTCTGGTCTTCAACCCATGGTATGGAGCCTCTATGGAGTCATGTAGAGTTGGTATATTATCTTATATTGGATAATATGGTCTCTAGTTGAGAACAAGTAGTTATGACAGTTATCAGTCGCTTCCTCCCAGTGTCTTGGGCCATTTCAGGGATATCATCGAGTCAGCATTTTTTGGCTGTTTCTACTTCGAATAAACACTTTTAAAAATTCAAATGTTTGCTTATTCATTAAAAATCAGAAAGTATGATTGAAAAAAATTGGGGGATTTTACTCTATTTCTTATTTTTAGTGGGTTAGAAAATGGAAAAAACACTTGAAATGTTGGCGCTTAACAAATTTTGTACATGTTTATGAAACAATAAATGTTGTACAAGTTTATGAAAGCATAATTAAAATTCAGGCGTTTTAGGGCAAAAAAAATCGATTTGTGGCAAAATTTGGAATTTGAATGTGGATAAATCACCTCCTTAAAGGAGAACTAAAGCTTAACTAAAGAAGTAGGTAGAAATGTTGTTCATGATGTTTTGTGCTTCTGTACCAGCCCAAGGCAACCACAGCCCTTTAGCAGTAAAGATCTGTGTCTCCAAAGATGCCCCAGTAGCTCCCCATCTTCTTTTCTGCTGGTTCACTGCACATGCTCTGTGCTGCTGTCACTTACTTAGGGACCAATTCACAATATACAGTACGCATAGAATATAAATGTCACAATATAAGGCTGATTAGTAATTAATACACATAATTACTACATGGCAGCACAGAAACCAGTGCAATTAGCATCAGAATGTAATAATCAGCCCTGTAGCATCAGGTTATATTACAGACCAACCTCATTTTCTGCTGGATAATTAGTGACGACCCCTAAGCTCAGCTTCTCAACAGCCAATCAGAGCCCACTGAGCATGTGAGTGTCACAGACACTTTCCAAGATGGTGACCCCCTGTGACAAGTTTGAAGTCCTGGATCATTGCTGCTATTGACAAGCTGAAACTTTAGGCTGCTGCAATAAGTTCAGTGTATAAAATATGGCATTTTTAGCCACATTCATTTTTAGGGTTTAGCTCTCCTTTAATATACTGAGCTCCTTAGACTATATAGATATATATATCATATATGATTTAAAACATTAAACAGCAAAGCATTCATTTTTCTAATGCTAGATCAATTAGTGTGGCTTTCAGTTACCCTTCACTTCTTAAACTGGCGAGGGCATTAGAAGTTCAACTTGACAAACACATTTCGCATTGACCCAAAGCTCTGTATTATTGACCCAATATCAGTCATAAATGCCCTTCTTGGGAAGAACCAAACTGAACCCCACTTATAATAGAAGGGTAGTTTTTTTTGTTTTATTTTAATTGGGGATGTTAAAATACTAGGCAAGCCCATTAAAATAATGTACTGGAAGCTGATTGGATGCAGTTTAATGTGATGTAAAGTGGGTCAGCCCCTTAAATAAGCACAGCTTGCTATTACACATTGTAAAGGAGTCATTGCTTCCCGTGCTGACAAGTCTTGGCTCCTCGCTGCTCTGAGACTACAGAGAGACTGGTGCTGCTGCATCACAGTCAGAGACAGAAACCTCCTATTGTTCTGCATTTTCACTGCCAGTTATGAAGTATTTGGTGCTCTTATCTCTCCTCCTCCAGTTCTTCCCAGGTAAGGACCTTCATTCATTCACGCTCACAGCAAGCTACTTTTTCTTTTATAATATTGCCTTATTTCCTTTTTTTTTTTTTCCCCAACTGAAATTTACAGTTAAAATAATTAAAGGGGATGTAAACCCGAACTGTCCAATGAAAAGATTTCACTTTTGATTGGAAGTTATTTTTAAATGTTATTGAAAGTAATGTCCGTCAGTTCTATTCTCTGCCCTGGTGCTTTAGAAACAATGAAGCAGATGCCAGGTGCATAACAGACTTCTGCAACGTTGTTTTGACAGGCAGAACCAGCAGTGCGGAAAGTAAAAAAAAAAACATTTACAAATAAAGTTAAAACCAATGAATGTATAAGGGAAAGCTGTTTACAGCTACAATATTTTTTCAACAAAGAAACTATTTTTGGGCATTTGTTATGCTGCGGAAAGTGAATTCTTTGCATGGGTTAATGCTGGCAGAAGGGGGACACTTATACAGCAGCTACTGATGCCTTTACTACTTTAGCAAAGAACCTGCTATATTGCTCCCCCCATACTGTGCAAGAGGACTAAGGGTGCTGAGCCCACAACAGAGGAAGGAGAAACTAAAAACAGACTTCTTTATATGTTCTGCAAACTCTGGGGAAAGTTTGAGCCTTTGCACAACACCGATATTGTCTGACCAATGCCAAAACCATAAGCCATTTTAATCAGTGTCGGACTGGGACACCAGGGGCTCACCCAAAAACCTTAGACCAGGGGCCACTCTCAGTACTATTATTCTTCCTCTCCTCACTCAACCTCTATTCTCCTAGTCTATTTTCTTTACATACTATAATCTATTATTCCACATATTTAGCCTCTTTGTTCTCATCGAAATAGGTAATGGCCATGTAATATGCCAAAAGTTTTGAAGCAGGAGGGCCCACTGACACCTGGGCCCACCGGGCGTTTTCCTGGTATCCCTGTGGGCCAGTCCAACACTGATTTTAATGTCCAAAGAACAGGTCAACCTCATAGAGATAAACTGGGGTTTCGAGACGTGTGTCTTGAAGCTCCGACAATGATACAGTAAATTGCAAACCAACCAACCGCACGGCTGACTTAGTGGCTAAGGTTTTTAATATACTTTGTGGCAACCACTGCAGCCAATCAGCAAACAGCTTTAATTAGTTGAACAGAGAATATCAATTGCTGATTGGTAAGTGTGAGTTAATTGCACTGGTATTGCCTGTACCATATTAGGCCATTGTCGTTTGTAAGAAGTTTGACGCTCACTAAAATGCACATAAAATTGTGTGCACTTAAAACTACAGGAATAAACTTTGGGCCCACCAGAAACTCAACGGTCAAAGGCTCTCCCACCAACAGCCGCAATTCCCCACATAGAGCACCAACCCAAACCCCTGCAGCCCTCCACTGGCTAGCCACTGTTCACCAAACACTTTGGCAAAGGCCCTGTCTTTCCATCTGCACCATGGATTGGTGGCAAATAATGGGTGGGGAAATGGGGTTGAGATCAGTGTCCAGCAGAACCGGGCCATCAGGATGCAGGGAAAAATCCCAGACGAAAAGTCCAACCCTGCTTTGAATTTAGCACTTGCCTTGCATAAAAAGGGTATTAACTCAAGGGATGAAAACATAATTTTGCCTCTTTAAAGGTCCCTGGTGAGGCCTCATCTGGAGTATGCAGTGCAGTTTTGGACTCCAGTCCTTAAGAGGGATATAAATGAGCTGGAGAGAGTGCAGAGACTAAACTGGATAAGGGAATGGAACATTTAAAAGAGAACTAAAGCCTAACTAAAGAAGTAGCTACATTATATTTTGGGCTTCTGTACCAAAATTCTTATATGTCCCAGTAGCTCTCCATCTTCTTTTCTGCTGATTCACTGCACATGCTCTGTGCTGCTGTCACTTACTGAGCTTAGGGACCCACTCACAATATACAGTACACATAGAATAGAAATGTCACAATATAAGGCTGATTAGTAATTAATACAGATAATTACTACATGGCAGCACAGAAACCAGTGCAATTATCATCAGAATTTAATAATCAGCAAACCTGTAGCATCAGCTTATATTACAGGGGAAGCTCATTTTCTGCTGGATAATTAGTGACGAGCCCTAAGCTTAGCTTCTCAACAGCCAATCAGAGCCCACTGAGCATGTGAGTGTCACAGACACTTTCCAAGATGGTGACCCCCTGTGACAAGTTTGAAGTCCTGGATCATTGCTGCTATTGACAAGCTGAAACTTTAAGCTGATGCAATAAGTTCAGTATATAAAATATGGCATTTTTAGCCCTATTCATTTTTAGTAGAATTCGACTAGGGAATAGTTAAAATTCGATTTGAGTTATTAAAAAAAATCTAATTTGATTTTTGAAATGTATCATGTGCAGTCCCTTTAAGAATTAGAATTCGGCTATTCGCCACCTTAAACCTGCCGAATTGCTGTTGTAGCCTATGGGGGACATCGTTGGTTCAATTTGTTGTTTGTAGCCTTTCTGAAAATCATGCATTTTTTTAGAGAAAAAAACACGAATCAATTTAGATTCGAGTTTGCGGTTTGATCCCATTCAGCCGAGTTTGAAAAATTTGAATCTTTTGATAAATTTCGTTTGGTCGGCATTTGGGAGTTCATGGGAGTTTATGGGAGTTTTTACAAACTCCCATGAACTCTAAATTCAACCCTTAATAAATCTGCCCCTTAGTATAGAAATTGGTATACAGGTATGGGACCTGTTATCCAGAATGCTCGGGGCCTGGGGTTTTCCGGATAACGGATCTTTCCGTAATTTGGGTCTTCATGCTTTAAGTCTATTAAATAAACCCAATAGGCTGGTTTTGCTTCCAATAAGGATTAATTATATGTTAGTTGGGATCAAGCACAAGCTACTTTTTTATTATTACAGAGAAAAAGCAAATCATTTTTAAAAATTTGGATTATTTGGATAAAATGGAGTCTATGGGATGTGATCACGAGGTGATATAATAAAGAGGGGTGTCCCCCCAACTGCTGATCATAGCGTGTGTGCGGATCCGTTTCTTGTTTGCTGTTGCTGAGGGACCTGGCCGGGGTCGACGGAGAACCAGCACCACCAACGCAGTGAGAGGAAAGGCGAGTGTGCGGTAGGAACACATATTACTGTCTATGGGAGACAGCCATTCCGTAATTCAGAGCTTTCTGGATATCGGGTTTCTGCATAAGGGATCCTATACCTGTATATAGTTTAATTGTGTGTGTGTGTATGGATGCTAGGTTTCACTTGGAGGGGTCAAACTTGATGAACGTTGGTCTTTCTTCAACCCAACTTAAAGGAAAACTATACCCCAAAAATGAATACTTAAGCAACAGATAGTTTATATCAAATTGAATGACATAGTAAAGAATTTTACCAAACTGGAATATATATTTACATAAATATTGCCCTTTTACATCTCTTGCCTTGAACCACCATTTCGTGTTTCTATCTGTGCTGCCTCAGAGATCACCTGACCAGAAATACTACAACACTAAGGGGCAGATTCACTAACTTCGAGTGAAGAATTCGAATGAAAAAAACTTCGAATTTCGAAGTTTTTTTTGGGTACTTCGACCATCGAATTGGTTAAATTCGTTCGAATTCGATCGAAATCGAACGAAATCGAACGATTCGAAGTAAAAATCGTTCGACTATTCGACCATTCGATAGTCAAAGTACTTTCCCTTTAAAAAAAACTTCGACCCCCTACTTCGGCAGATAAAACCTACCGAAGTCAATGTTAGCCTATGGGGAAGGTCCCCATAGGCTTGCTAAGCTTTTTTTGATCGAAGGATATTCATTCGATCGTTTGATTAAAATCCTTCGAATCGAAGGATTTAATCGTTCGATCGAACGAAAAATCCTTCGATCGTTCGATCGAACGTTTAGCGCTAAATCCTTCGACTTCGATATTTGAAGTCGAAGGATTTCAATTCGAGGGTCGAATTTCGAAGTATTTTTAACTTCGAAATTCGACCCTTAGTGAATCTGCCCCTAACTGTAACAGGAAGAAGTGAGGAAGCAAAAGGCAGAACTCTGTCTGTTAATTGGCTCATGTGACCTTACATGTGGTTTGTATGTGTGCACAGTGAATCTTACGATCCCAGGGGGCGGCCCTTATTTTTTAAAATGGCAATTTTCTATTTATTATTACCCAATGGCACATACTACTAAAAAAGTATATTATTATGATAATGGTTCATTTACATGAAGCAGGGTTTTACACATGAGCTGTTTTACTCAGTATCTTTTAATAGAGATCTACATTGTTTGGGGGGTATAGTTTTCCTTTAACTATGTAACTGTGTAACCTGCCCGTAGGAGCTGTTACTTCCAGGGTTCCTATAGGGCAGTGGTTATCAAACGTTTTGAGATCAAGCTCCCACTTGAAGGACCCCCTTAGCTTATTTTATTATCTGGAATAAGATATACTGAAATATCATTCAATCTTGGTTTCAAGAATATCTAGAATACCAAACAAATATTCCTGTCAACTCTCACCCTAAGTGACCTTCAAGCTGGGCTTTCAGGCATATATAGAAAGCAAATGGTTGATTCAGCAACCGCTGAAAAGATATACGGGGGAATGTAATAAAAATCGCTAACGGAAAAACTATTCGCAATGCGAAAAGTTATGCCTTTGCGCGAACAAATTTTGCTTTGTGCGAATTTAATATAGCTTTTGGGAGCCCGGAAACTGTTTAGCGACCACTTCCGATAGTGAAAGACCGTTTGCGAATTTTATAGTTTGCGCCAATGCGCAGTCAATGTAATAAAACTTCTTACTGAAAAAGTCGTTATGTTTGCTCCAAAAGATTACGACACCTTCAAGCACTTCTTATGAGTGCGCAATGCAATAACAGTTTAAGGAACAATATTACATTGGGAGATGTGGATTTTTAGTCTTATTGGTGCGAATTGTTTTGCTCTTTGTGACTTTCATTACATTCCCCTGCAAGTGTAGTACTGGGCCTTTTGGCTAGGTACCCCTTCTTATGATCCTGTGTGAAGAAGAAGAAACACTTGTTCCTCTGGCTGGCTAAGATCAAGTGTTGTCCCACTAGGCCTTTTGGCTAGGTATCCGTTCTTATGTTCTTATGTGAAGACGAAGACCACACTTGGTCCTCTGGTCTAGGCCAGGAAGCGGAAGATTGATGAAAGCAAATGGTGCTGTGCTCCCGTGAGGGGTGCTTGATTCACTTTTTTGGGTCTTGCACAATGCACTTCTTGCTTAATCTTGCTTAATTTCCCTAACCCCAGACGATCGGAAGGGGGGAATTCTTTTTTCTTTTTCCAGCCGCCAGCTGGAGCCTTACCAAGGCAATTAATGGCATTGCACACGCTTCAGCACCTTTTTTGTGTTTGATTTGGGCACCACTGGATGGTTGTCATAGTCCCTTTGGCTCTACCCAGACCATGACCCCCTGGGGGAAGCTTCGGCAGAACCCAAGGTAGACGGGACTCCCCTTAGCCGCAAGGTGAAGGGGAGTCCAAATGACCCTAAACCCCTTTGAGGGGCGGGGATGGTGGGGCTCACCCTAGCTTTGGTAAAGGTGGACCCACCCGCTCATGCTGTTCCTTCGGGGACACTTGGGCATTCAGGTAGGACTCGGAAAGGATGATTCAATATCATCTGTTGGGTCTGTTACAGGTTCTTGTTCGTTTTCACAATGTCCAAGTGCACGTTTTCTCATTTCCCTTTAATATTCATGGGGTCATTTCCAGAGCTAAGTTCAGAAGGCAGAAATCCAGCCCCTACCCTTTACTGAAAAGATATGAGAAGAATGCTGCTGCAATACAAAGAATCTCTTTCTTGATGGATCTCATGGAAGTTTTCTTTAGAGTATCTGCTTCCTGAACTAATAGCATTGTAACTCTGACCCTAAGATTCCTCAATTCTCATAACTCTTACTGTTTTCCCTTAGGTGTCCACAGGCTTGCTGTCTTGGCTCCATAATTCCTATACTACCAGGATAAACAATGTCTTCATTCACGTGTATAAGAAAGAAAATGAAAAGCCATAAATAAGGAATCTTTACATATATTTAAAGGAGTGGTTCACCCCTAGTATGTTATAGAATGGCCAATTCTAAGCAACTTTTCAAGTGACCTTCATTTTTTCTTTTTTATAGTTTTTGAATTATAGTTTTGCCTTATTCTTCTTCTGGCTCTTTCCAGCTTTCAAATGGGGGACCCCATCTAAAAAAAGTGCTCTGTAAGGCTACACATTTATTGTTATTGCTACTTTTTATTTCTCAAATTTCTATCCAGTCCTCTCCTATTCATATTCCAGTTTCTTATTCATATCAATGCATGGTTGCTAGGGTAATTTGGACTCCTATCAACCAGATTGCAGAAATTGCAAACTGAAGAGCTGCTGAATAAAAAGCCAAATAACTCAAAAACCACAAACAATAAAAAATGAAAACCTATTGTAACTTGTCTCAGAATAACACTCTCTACGTCATACTAAAAGTTAATCGAAAGGTGAACCACCCCTTTAAGAAAGAGCAAAACAACCAAAATAACAGTGTGCATCTTTTACAACAGGAGACATTCTGTCTCAGTTGATGTATTTTATATTGCAAAAATGGAATTTATGTTCCAAATTATGCACAATGACACTAAGGGGTTATTTATCAAAGTCCAAATTTATCTCAATATTTTCTGCTACACACTCCGATCAAATCCACTGGGGGTTTTACACTTATTTACTATTACATTTTTCCGAAAACATGCTTTGCGGGAAAAAATCAGATTTTCGCGTTTTTTTCCGATTTTTCACCCGAAAACTCAGAGGTATTGGACGAAACCCAGCGCACATAAAAAAATCATTGGGACTTCTCCCATTGACTTATATGCAACCTGGACAGGTCTGAGATGCTGGATTTTCAGATTCAGACTTTTCCATCTTCTGGGTTTAATAAATTCCGAAAAATTTGTGATTTTTTAAAAGTCCGATATTTTATAAAAAAAAATCAAAAAATGTTCGTGATTTTTGCATTTTAGTAAATAACCCCCTATGGTTCATGCCCATATTCCTTAGAGGTGGCACATGATCAGCTTCTCCAGTGTCAAAGAACGGGGTCCTCACCTCTCACTCAACCCACCGCCAAGCCATAGGGGTATATTTATCAAAGAGTGAAGTTAGAGGTCGCCATGGTCCGCTAGAGAAAAATTATGCCTCTCTCCATTCATTTCTATGGGATTTGAAAGGCGTATTTATCAAAGGGTGAACTTTCACTCTCTTAATAGAGAGTGATGAAATTTCACTCTGCAAACTGTGGCGATCTCTAACTTCTTCTATTTGATAAATATACCCCATAGAGCAGGGGTAGGCAACCCGCGGCTCCGGAGCCTCATGCGGCTCTTCATCCTGCTTGCTGCGGTCGATCTTGCGGCTTTGCCTATCACGTTGTCTATACAGCCCTCGCACCTGCTGGTGGCTTCTTGAGTGTGCGACCACGGTAGGGTTGCGAGGGTTGTATAGACATCCCAGGAGTGACAGGCCAAGACCAAACCACATCAAGATGATTCATCGTGGTCCTTACCGTGGTCACACACTCAAGACAAGAGAAGGAAGATCAGCATGGAGCTTCATAAACAGAAGTCACATTAAACAGATGAGAACACTAGCATTTAATGGGGCTATTCAGTGTTTCATTTATTTCAAAGTAGGCCTACACATACACACTGCACTTCTGTTTGTTGTATTCTGTTGTTGTAACAAAAAAGGGTAAAACTTTTAAAAGTTTATAAGCTGTTTTATGTTTTGCGGCTCCAGACTATTTTTCTTTAGTGGAAGAGGGGGCAAAATGGCTCTTTTGATAGTAAAGGTTGCTGACCCCTGCCATAGAGTCTTTCTAAAAATAGAAAATGAATGTAAATTGTCAAATTATTTAATTTTTTTGTGTTAGATCCAATTTAAGAAATAAATAGTGCAGTTCACCGCTGTTGTTCTTATCCTCAGGACTACACTTCGCTGTTTGTTTCATAAGTAAATGTAGCTGCTATGGTTAGAAGCTGTGAAACCTTAGTTTTTACATTTTGGTGCAGCTTTGGGGTAACAACCATGTGGTTTAATTATAGGGGAACCTCATTTATAGTATAACAGATTCTGGAAAGACCTGAAACAATTATACAAGTGACTGTGTTTATCTCTTGTCTACAAAAGAAAAGGCTACAAAAAACTCAGAACCACACAGAATGCCACTATGTAAGGCCCAAAGGCCTCAGAGGTAGTGAGGACCAAGGGAGGAGAAAACAATGTCCAAGTTCGCAGTACAGATAAGGATGAGACGAGAGAATGGTCAAACAGGCAACAAGATCAGTCCAGGCAGAAGAGGTTCAAGGTCGAGGAATTCAGGCAAAAGTCGGTACACGGATAACAAAGATTTCACAAGATCACACCCAGGAATAGCAAGCTAAAACCTATAATTGGGCACAGGTGAATTCCCAGAGCTCCTTAATATAGTCCCAGGTTTGGCGCCAATTTGGACGCATCGGCGTCATAACGTGCGCGCGGACGCGCTGGCGTCAGCGACCGACGCGCTGACGTGTGCGACTGACGCCGGCGCCCATTATTGACGCCGACGTCTGTTCCGTCGCCGGCGACCAATCAGATTGTGAGAAGAGGTCGTCATCGTCCGAGTGCGTCCGTGAGGAACCTGGGAGCCGCCATCTTGGACGCCATCTTGGCCACCATTTTGTAAGTTGAATTCGGACTCCATTACAGTACCCCCCTCCCTAGGGGGGGCCTCAGGACCACCTGGGTTAGAAGGAAACTGTCGATGAAATTTTCGGACCAGGAGAGGAGCATGGACATCCGAACTTCTTACCCAGGAGCACTCCTCAGGGCCGAACCCCTTCCATTCGATGAGGTATTGTAGGGTACCCCTCGAAACCCGGGAGTCCAGGATTCTTTTCACCTCAAATTCCTGATGACCGTCCACCAAGACAGGAGCTGAGAAGGAAGAAGAAGAAGGAGAAGTACCTGCAGGTTTGAGTAAAGAGACATGGAAGGCGTTCGGAATCCGCATCTCCGGGGGAAGTTGCAAACGGACCGCCACCGGATTGATGACCTCAGCGATGGGGAAGGGACCAAGTTTAGGAGAGGGGACTTTAAGACGAATGTTCCGTGTAGACAGCCAAACCTTGTCACCGGGTGCATATGGAGGGGAAGGAATTCTTCTCTGATCAGCGAATTTCTTCTGGACCAAGGAACTTTTTTCCAAATTGACGACAGTGGCGTGCCAGATGGCCGACATGTGGGCAGCTTGGTCATTGGCGGCAGGGACATTGGTAAGTAATAAGTCCTGAGGAAAAGCCAAAGGATTAAGACCATACATACAGAAAAACGGAGATTTTCCAGAAGAAACATGTAAGGCATTATTATGCGCAAATTCAGCCCATGGAAGCAGATCAGCCCAATCGTCCTGGCACAAGGATACGTGACATCGGAGGAATTGTTCAAGGGCCTGATTAACCCTCTCTGCCGCTCCATTAGACTGTGGGTGATAAGATGAGGAAAACTGAAGAGAAACACCAAGGGCTTTACACAGGGACCTCCAAAACTTGGAAACGAATTGTGATCCACGGTCAGAGACAATTTCGGCAGGGAAACCGTGGAGGCGAAAAATGTGTTTAATGAACAATGAGGAAAGTTCGGGAGCAGAGGGGAGTTTCCGAAGAGGAGTAAAATGTGCCACTTTGCTGAATCTATCAATGACCACCCAAATAACCGTGTAACCAGAAGAATTAGGGAGCTCCACAATGAAGTCCATAGATAGATGAGTCCATGGGCGGGAAGGAATAGGTAGTGGTAGGAGTAACCCCTTAGGAGGGGAGTGTCCAGACTTGGATACTGCACACACAGAGCAAGAAGAAACGAAGTCTTTGACATCTTTTCTTAAAGAAGGCCACCATACAAGACGAGACAAGAGTTCAGTGGTCTTTCTGACTCCTGGGTGACCGGCCTGTTTGGAGCTGTGGGACTGGACCAGAATAGAGTGACGAAGTTCCGGAGGGACAAAGGCGACACCAACAGGAGTTCCAACAGGAGCGGAAGACTGAACAGACAATAATTGAGAGGCCAAAGAGGGAAATAGAGCAGCGATGATCTTTGTAGGAGGCACAACGGATTCCGGTTCTGCAGGATTGAGATCTTCGAGAAGAAAACTTCTGGAAAGGGCGTCCGCCTTCCTGTTCCTGGCACCAGGCCGAAAGGTTAAAATGAAATTAAAGCGAGAGAAGAATAGTGCCCACCTAGCTTGACGAGGATTGAGGCGTTTGAGTGTCTGGATATACTCTAGATTTTTATGGTCTGTATAGATGGTCACAGGAACAGAGGAACCCTCCAGCAAATGTCTCCATTCTTCTAGAGCAAGCTTGACGGCCAGTAACTCACGATTTCCCACATCATAATTTTGTTCAGAAGAGGAGAATTTTTTCGAAAAGAAGGCACAGGGATGTAGTTTTCCATCAGAAGACGCTCTTTGAGACAAAATTGCTCCAGCACCGACATCTGAAGCATCCACTTCAATGAAGAATGGTTGGAGAGGTTCTGGGTGTCTGAGAATTGGAGCGGAAGAAAACGAAGTTTTAAGAGTCTTGAATGCCTCCAGAGCTGAAGGTGACCAATGCTGAGGCTTACCCCCTTTTCGGATGAGGGAAAGAATGGGAGCAACCTTGGACGAAAACCCCTTAATAAATTGTCTGTAATAGTTGGCGAAGCCAATGAATCTTTGGATAGCTTTAACACTGGTGGGGAGAGGCCAGTCCTGGATAGCGGAAACTTTAGCAGGATCCATTCTGAAGCCTTGTTGCGAAATGATGTAACCAAGGAAGGAGATGGACGAAACTTCAAAGGAACACTTCTCCAACTTGGCGAATAAATTATTTCTCCGTAGACGGGAAAGGACTTCTCGGACTTGAAGACGGTGCTCAGCAAGGTTCTTGGAAAAAATAAGAATATCGTCCAAGTACACCACCACGTATTGACCCAACAAATCTCTGAAAATGTCATTTACAAATTCCTGAAAGACCGTAGGGGCGTTGCAGAGGCCGAATGGCATCACAAGATACTCGTAATGCCCATCACGAGTGTTGAATGCGGTCTTCCACTCGTCTCCTTCTCTGACCCGGATTAGATTATAAGCCCCACGAAGATCTAATTTGGTGAAAAGACAAGCCCCCTTGAGTTGGTCGAATAGCTCAGAGATGAGGGGAAGGGGATAACGATTTTTAATTGTGATTTTATTTAAACCCCTATAATCAATGCAGGGCCGCAAACCTCCATCTTTCTTTTCTACAAAGAAGAAACCAGCTCCAGCCGGGGAAGAAGAAGGACGAATAAAACCTCTTTGCAGATTCTCTTGGATGTATTCCTTCATGGCACGGGTTTCAGAAGGGGAAAGCGGATAGGTGCGGCCTCTGGGAGGCATGGTTCCAGGAAGAAGTTCGACGGGACAATCATAGGGGCGATGGGGAGGCAGAACTTCGGCCGATTTTTTATTGAAGACATCGGAAAAGGCTTGGTAAACAGAAGGCAGAGAAGAATTTGGAGACACAGATGAAACTTTAATGAGGGATTTGTTGGGTAGACAATTTTGTTGGCAGAAAGGGCTCCAACGGGAGATTTGAGACGAAGCCCAGTCTATTACTGGGTTGTGGGTATTCAACCAGGGCAGACCAAGCACAATGGGAGTGGAAGGACAGTCAATTAACAGAAAAGACAATCTTTCTAGATGCATGGTTCCCACAATAACAGAAAGTTCATCAGTGGAGTGAGAAATAATAGCAGAAGATAATGGTCGATCATCAATCGCCAAAGCACGAAGGGGAACCGCCAGAGAATGCAGGGGAATGGAGTGACTTTCAGCGAAGACTTTATCCATGAAATTCCCAGCTGCGCCGGAATCAAGGAAGGCTTCGGACGAAATCATCTGGGTTCCGAAACGAATCTGCACAGGAAGGAGGAAGCGTTGAGCAGAAGAATGGGGAGAAGGACCAATTCCACCCAGGTAAGTCTCCCCAGTCTTACCTAGGTGCTGGCGTTTCCCGGCTTCACTGGGCACTCATAGGCGAAGTGGGATTTTCCGCCACAGTAGAGGCAAAGTCCAGCAGCCCTTCTCCGAAGCTTTTCCTGTTCGGTTAGACGGGCCCGTCCGATCTGCATAGGTTCTTCCATAGGCAGGGAAGAAGAAGCAGAAGCCGCAGGAGTTGGAGAAGGCAAGGTGGAAGCCGGATTTGGAAGGAAGGGTCTTTGAAAACGAGGAGCCAGAGTAGGTTGAAACCTGTGGAATCTCTTGGTTGGGGAGCGCTCTCTGTCGAGCTCAGCTTGGAACTCCCTCTGCCGAGTATCAATCTTTATGGCCAAGGCGACTAGATCTTCCCAGCGGGATGGAATTTCCCTGGACACCAGATCATTCTTTATTCGTATCGCCAGGCCGTTGTAAAAGGCAGCGTGATACCCGTCATTATTCCACGACGTTTCTGCAACCAGGGTGCGAAATTCGATGTCGTACTCAGATACTGAGCGAGTACCCTGTTGAAGATGGAACAGGCGTGCGGAAGCAGCTGTGGCACGACCCGGAGCATCAAACACAACACGAAGTTCGCGGACAAAGAGTCTGGCATTGTCAATAATAGGATCTTCCTTCTCCCATAGCGGTGAAGCCCACTCCAATGCCTTCCCTTGCAGGCGGGAGAAAATGAAGCCCACCTTGGCACGTTCAGAGATGAATTGGCTGGGTGCGAGTGCAAAGTGGACCTCGCACTGGTTGATAAACCCGCGGCAAGCTTCGGGGTCACCACTGTAGAGTGGGGGAGCCGGAATGCGGGGCTCGGAGACCTGGAGAGGAGCCACGGGTACAGGTACGGGAACAGGATCAGCAGGTGTTAGGGCCGACAACTTTGCCAGTACAGTTTCCAAGGCTTGACAAAAATGCGACTGCTGTACCTCATAGGACTGCATCCGGGAAGCCAGACCACGAAGCGCTCCACCGACATCAGGTGGCGCTGGGTTTTCCTCCGAAGGGTCCATGGCCCAATTATAATGTAAGGCCCAAAGGCCTCAGAGGTAGTGAGGACCAAGGGAGGAGAAAACAATGTCCAAGTTCGCAGTACAGATAAGGATGAGACGAGAGAATGGTCAAACAGGCAACAAGATCAGTCCAGGCAGAAGAGGTTCAAGGTCGAGGAATTCAGGCAAAAGTCGGTACACGGATAACAAAGATTTCACAAGATCACACCCAGGAATAGCAAGCTAAAACCTATAATTGGGCACAGGTGAATTCCCAGAGCTCCTTAATATAGTCCCAGGTTTGGCGCCAATTTGGACGCATCGGCGTCATAACGTGCGCGCGGACGCGCTGGCGTCAGCGACCGACGCGCTGACGTGTGCGACTGACGCCGGCGCCCATTATTGACGCCGACGTCTGTTCCGTCGCCGGCGACCAATCAGATTGTGAGAAGAGGTCGTCATCGTCCGAGTG